>CM068742.1:74108618-74708618 GCA_035084275.1 Hydrolagus colliei
GCGGGTGCTCTAACCACTGAGCTACAGGATATAGTAATGAATCAGATGATAGTAGTATCATTGGAATATAATTGCCATCCAAAGTGAAAATTTATCTTATTATATAATAATTATTTATTATTGTTATTATTATTAAGTTACGTTCCCACTTAATGCGGCTTAACTTTGCCTTGGACTAACTTTTTTGCTCGCTCCCACAAACATGACTCTCTCAGCTATTTGTTAGATTGCTTTGACCGACAATCAGTGAGTGCAATTGCAAGTTTGATTTCAAAGGTAAATGTAACATATTGTGCTGCATGTCTGTATGTGAGTGTATGTGAGTGTGTGTGTTGGGGGGTGGGGTCATGTGCAGGTAAGATTGGGGAAAGAAGCCCATTTTATTCATAAGCTAGAGCAATAAGCGGGCAATCCCGCTTGTCTATCATAGGCCTGTAATTTAGTAAAGATTTTGTATATAGCTCAATTTAACATGTATTGATAAACAGCAATACAAGGCAGCAACTCGTGTCAACAGCCGGGAGCGATTTCAGAATCAGGAACCTGCAAAATACATATACCAGGTGAAGGGTTCCTTGCAACAGATATCAGCCTATGACTGGGAAAGTTTCATTCAGAATGACAGCTTGTAAAGCACCAACAGCTACTTGTTACATAGACCAACTGAATTGTGTTTGCTGCAAGTGTAATTGGAAGAGCAAATGTTACCTACCTGGTAAGAATTCAATCACATAAAAAATGGTTGAGATGTTTCAGCATGAGGAGTTATATTCAATATTTATAACCTAAATATCAGACTTTTGTCTCTAAGAAAGTCTCTGTGGAGCATCACAATGTTAGTTTAGTTTTTTTTAAGGATTGGTACAGCCAAGTTGTGCTAGCATTACAGCTTTTATTCATTATTTTGAATAAAGGTTGTCATTCACCGTTTTCCCCAACAGTGGGAGAACCTAGTTCAAATGTATCGCAAAATACTAGAGACGCTGGCAGTCTAAAACAAACCTCTTATGGACCATGTGTTGAACTGCTCCCCACCTGTCAAATCATTGTAGTTGGGCTCAAATTCTGTTATGGCATAGAATGAAATAAACAAATTTTGTGCGTGCGTGTGTTCGTGCTTGGAATTTGGGCGGCATTTGTTCAAGTTATTGTGAGATTTTTTATCTTAGACATTGCACCCAAATTGTGGATGAAGACTGTTTGAATCCGCCATTTTTCTCTCTGATTTGAGCCATTGCCATCCTGAATTGAAAAAAGAATCTCATAGAACTATCATCCAGCTTCATGCTGGTTTGACAGATCATTTGCTAGATGTAATCCATCTTGCACCTTGTACACTCATTGCAAATGTGTAGTTAAGTCTCTGCAGAAGCACATCTTGCAGAAAGTGAGAAATTGTTTTGCAACTGATGTGTTTGAATTTGTGAAGTCTCACAGCATAATGTTTAGCATACTCGCTTCTCAACTGAGAGGAAATGGGTTAAATTCCCAGGTGGACGAAACCTTAGGCAAGCTTCCTTACCCTATATGCCTCTGTTTACTTTGCAGCAAGTAGAAACCCAGTTGTTGGTCGATTGGCGGATTGCTTTCCAGGGATAATAATCCCTCTTTACTGTATGTACTGTACTAAGAATTATCCTTCCATTTGGAAAAAGCACCTTATCATGTCTTCAAGTCCTCTCAAGGCGCTTCACAGAAGAAATGTATTGACTATATATTTTGTGGGTGAAACACGGCAGCCACAGCTGAGATCCATAAACAGTCATGGATTGAGTGACCAAATTATTTATTTTGTTTGTTTGGAGGGATGGAGGGAGTAGGAAGCGGACGGAGAGAAGTGCGCAAAGTTGGTTGGCAACAATATATTCCAAAGCTTTGGCCAGGAAAAGCAGATTAAGATAGGGCAGTACTGCCCGAAGTTGGAGGCAGTAAAGTGATTAATCTCGGGTAGTAATGACTCCATCCTACAGAGACAGGCTTACCTTGGAACAAAATTCTATAGAAGTGAGTTATGTTAGTGAATGTAAATATTTGTTATGAATGAGACTTTATAGATGTGAAGTCCTGTAGCTCAGTGGTTAGAGCATTCGCCTTGCAAACGAGGGACCTGGGTTCGATTCCAGGCAGGACAAAATCCTGGGTGAGTTTCCTTACGTGACATGCCTAATAATAATCCGTCAAAAATAACAATAATCAATTGTTCATTTCAATCCAGGATTGTTTGTGGTAACACTACTGTAAAAAATTGGCTGCCCATTTCGCCCACAAAATATACAGTCAATTCACTTTATAGTATATTCTGTGAAGCACTTTGAGACGTCTAGAAGACGTGAAAAGCACTATATCAAATGCAAGGATTATTATTATGTTCCCATTGTCTCCACTCCACTCTACTGGTGTTTACACTTCACACAAGTCTTCCTTTCCTTCTCCTATTCCCTTCTCCCTAATGTATGCATCAAGTATTCTCTTAAATACTTTTTTGCTTCAACCAGTTTCCAGTAGTGAGTTCACTGTTTTATCACCCTCTACAGAATAAACTTCTATTAGATTATCGAGACATTCTCCCAATGTAAAAGGTGCTGTATAAATGTATTTAATAAACCTTGCATTTGTATAGCGCCTTATCATGCCTTCAAGATGTCTCAAAGCACTTCATAAGATATACTGTAATGTATAGTGACTTTTTTTGTGGGCGAAATGCAGCAGCCAATTCCATGCAGCATTGCCACACAAACAATCTTGAGTTGAGTGACCACATTTTTACTATTATTCTTTTGCGTTTTCATTTATTTGAAAACCGATCAGCTGATTGACTAACAGCCCGGTTTCTATTACTGCTATGTAAACCGAGGTTCCTGGTTGCTATATATTGTATATTTCTATTATTAACTACCTTATATTAATGCCCTCTTGTTTTGAATTTGTCAAAATGTGGAAACAGCCCACTGTGTCCATGATAGGAACATAGGAATTAGGAGCAGGAGTAGGCCATTTGGCCCCCCCGAGCCTGCCCCACCATTCAATAAAATCATGGCTAATCTTCTCATCTAAATCCATCTGCCCGCTTTATCCCCATATCCCTTAATCCCTCTATCTGTAAGAAATCCATCAATCTCAGTCTTGAATATGTTAATTTTGCTGCCTTACTTACAATCTAGAACAGTGACTGGAAGACATAGATGTAAGATAGTCCCAAGGAGAGTGCAAGGAGTCATTCGTTTCACACAAATGACTGGGATGTGAGTTGCCAAGACAGCTAAAGTGGCAGAGGTTCAGTGTTTTCAAGAGGGAAAAAGGACAGACATATGACAATTAGGTGACAATGATAGAGCAGGGTGTTGGGTTTAAACTATGGCCTTCTCTGAGAGCTGTTGCAGATTCGACTGTCTGAATGGCCTCCTTCTGTGCTGTAAATTTCTGTGAATCTCCAATGCCTGTCTTCATACTCACCGTGCCCTTCACTTTTTCCACATGCATTCGACAGGAAGTGGCAAGTGACTCTGGAATGTTTTTGGCAGCTTGTAAACCAAAGCTGGGATGAGTTTACAAAATATTTTCTGGGGGATTTAAAAAAAATTCTGTGAATAAATTTAATGTTTACTTCTAAGATTAGAAATCTAAAATAGAAGATGAGCCATGATCTTATTGAATGGCGGGGCAGGCTTGAGGGGCTGAATGGCCTACTCCTGCTCCTACTTGCCCTTCCTCTCAAAAGCAGTGGAACGCATTGTCGCAAACCAACTCTGCACCCACCTCTCCTCCCACTCCCTCTTCGAACCCCTCCAGTCTGGTTTCCGCCCTGCCCACAGTACAGAGACTGCGCTTGTGAAAGTCACAAACGACGTCCTCTCTATCTGTGACCAAGGTTCCCTCTGCCTCCTGATCCTTCTGGATCTGTCGGCTGCCTTTGACACAGTCGACCACGCCATCCTCCTCCACCACCTGTCCTCCGCCATCCACCTCAGTGGGACCGCACTCGCCTGGTTCGAATCCTACCTCACAAACCTCCAGCAGTACATCTCCACAAACAGTTTATCCTCCCGCACTCACCCAGTTACCTGCGGGGTACCCCAGGGATCCATCCTTGGCCCCCTCCTTTTCCTCATCTACACGCTTCCTCTTGGGGATATGATCCGCAGACATGGGGCACAATTCCACATGTACGCGGATGACACCCAACTCTATCTCTCCACTTCACTTTGTGACCCCCAGTCCCCCGATGTTCTGTCAGCCTGCCTTTCGGACATCAGGGGCTAGATGAGCACAAATTTCTTGCAGCTGAATGTTGACAAGACGGAGGCCATACTCCTTGGCTCTCGTCAACGTCTCCATTCGCACGGCTCTCACCTCCTCCACCTTCCCGGCCTGCCCCTAAAACTCTCCGAACCTGTGCGCAACCTTGGCATCAGGTTCGACCCCCAACTGTCCTTCCTCCCCCACATCCGGTCCGTCACCAACACTGCCTTCTACCACCTCCGACGGATCACCCATCTCCAGCAATACCTCACCTTAAAAGCCGCCGAAACCTTGGTCCACGCTTTCGTCACCTCTCGGCTGGGCTATTGCAACACCCTCCTCGTCGGTCTCCCCTCCATCACAATCCACAAAATCCAGTTTATCCAAAACTCTGTCGCCCGCATACTCACCCGCTCCAAGCTTCGCTCCCCCATTACCCCAGTCCTTGCCAGACTTCACTAGCTCCCTATCCCAGAGAGGATCGACTTCAAGATCCTCACCCTTGTTTTCAAATCCCTCCACTCCTCTGCACCCCCCTATCTCTCTGATCTCCTCTCCCCCCAACCCAGCACCCGCTGCCTCCGCTTCTCTGGGTCTGGCCTCCTCCATGTCCCCCGAGTCCTCCGCTCCACCCTCGGCGGCCGTGCCTTTAGCCACTTCGCCCCGAGGTTCTGGAACTCCCTTCCTCACTCCCTTCGCCTCGCCCCCTCTCTTCCCAGTTTCAGGTCACAGTTGAAGACCTTTCTCTTCGACCGAGCTTTTGGTCACCTTCCTGCCCGTGCCCCTGGCTCGGTCCCGGGATCCGCTACTGTGAAGCGCTCTGAGACGCCGTCCGGCGTGGAGGGCGCTATATAAATCGAAGTTGTTGTTGTTGTTGTACTTCTTATGTTCCTATGAAGGCTTCAGAGATGAAATTTGGAGAAGCCTTCATTTTCATGCTGATCAAGGCAATTGTTGCATGTCATGGTTTGGAGGCTGGGAGCTTCTCTTGTCATTCTGTTGTCTGACACATGCTGAAAACCATCACTATGGTTAAGAGTCTGCCATCTATCCATTGGCAGGCATTCCTGTGCTTGAATGAAGAACACTCACTCCTTGCATAGATCGGCAAGAACCAAGGCTTGGTGTCGCTGCTGTAGTTTGCAGGGTTAGCAGGAGCTGAGTGGGAAGAATCCTTGCTTATCCATGGACACAATGGGAATGTTTAATGACTGTCACTGGGTCTGAGGCAAACCATATGATTGATTGGCCAAGAGGGATTTTGATTGACAGTATTCTTGGGGGCTTTCTATTAAAATTTCCAGGATTTCCTTTTTTTCTCATGGTCTAAGGCCTTGCAATATAGCATGTGATTGTGTAATTTATGTGTTTTGACTCATTTCTTGTTGGTTTGAAAAGAGAAATTTGAAAAGTGTTTTGCTTTGTTTACCAAAGTTATGTACAGCAATTAGTTGCAAAGTTAGCTTAGAGGGACTAGGCTATAAGTGCATTCTTATTCACCCATCATATTTCCAACATATAGAAGTTGTTTTTAACTGCAATGGTGATGTAGGAGGTTAGACATAAGAAGTTTAAGATGCATTGATGTATTCCAATTAGTCTCTATACTTATGCTTTTATTATAATAATGGGTGTATTTGGTATAAATCCTTTTGGTATCAATATCTTAAGGTAACTCACAGAATTTACTGTAAAGTGTAGTGACTGCATTTGCAGATGAATGGGGCAGTCAATTTGTACACAACATTTTACCTAAAAAAAAAGCCAAGAAGTGTAGGCCAGATATTGGGAAAAGTTCCCTTCCCTTTTAGAATAATGCCAAGGGATCTTTAATGTGCACTTTAATAGGCAGACAGGATCGTTGTTTAATATCTCACCTGAATGACAGTATTAATATCTCTGTGCTGGAGCACAGCCTAGATTATGAACTCCAAGTCCTGATGTAGGGTTTGACCTGCAAGGAATTTGGATCCTGAGTTAAGTTCTTGAATAGAATGTTGTCAGAGAAATGACCTTCAAATCATTATACTGTAATTACACATAATAATAAATATCCTTGCATATGATATAGCGCTTTTCACATCTTATCAGCGTCCCAAAGTGCTTCACAGAATATACTGTAAAGTGAATAGACTATATATATTTGTGGGCGAATCGCGGCAGCCAATTGCGCACAGCAGTGTCCCACACACAGTCGTGGATTGAAATTACCAATTTTATTATTGTGGTTTTTTTTGGAGGGATTATTATTAGGCGTGTGGAGTAAGGAAACTTGCCCAAGGTTTCGCCCTGACCTGCCTGGATTCGAACACGGATCTCCCCAGCTTGGTCTCCCCAGCTTGCAAGACAAGTGCTCTGACCACTGAGCCACAGGAGCTCCAATTACATCTCTCTGTGATAAGGGGTGGCTTTAACCAAACTGACATAAACTATAAAATCCGTACAAGAATAAAAGGCAATGTAAAGTTAAGTGTCCCTTGAGACGTCCTTGTGACATCAAAGGCACAATACAAATGTAATCCATTGTTGTTAACCTCTTGATTTGACACATCAAGCATCCTGTTCCGAGTAATGTATCTACATCTAGTTCTTACAGCATGTGTAGTGGAAGACCCAGTGAAAATCTCTGGGGACCACTGGTTTCAATACGATTAAAGTTAAGATATTTTACATTCACACACACTTCCGATTTCATGCCCCTCTTTGTTTTGATCTTGGGGATAAACTTGTTTATCACTTCAGCACAATCACCTTTGCACGATTAGAAGTCTATTTGGGGCAGGACATAATCATGCATGATGTTCTAATGCGTAGTAGTAATATAGTAATAAAATAAAAATTGGTTACTCACTCTGTGACTGTTTATGGCACGTTACTGTGCACAATTGGCTGCCTTGTTTTGCCCACGAAATACAGTAAATCCATTTTACAGTATAATCTGTGAGGCGCTTTAAGGTGTTACAACAATGTACATTAATAAGGTGCTATAATAATAATCCTTGCATTTGATATAGGGCTTTTCACTTCTTCTAGACGTCTCAAAGCGCTTCACAAAATATACTGTAAAGTTAATTAACTGCGTACATGTGGGCGAAACACGGCTGCCAATTGCACACAGCAGTGTCCCACAAACAGCCATGGTTTAAGATGAGCCATTTATTATTGTTTTTTTTTGGAGGGATTATTATTGTGGAGTAATGAAACTTGCCCAAGGTTTTACCCTGTCGGGAATTGAACCCCGGTCTCTTGCTTGTAAGGTTAGTGCTCTAACACTGAGCTACAGGACTGCACAAAATTAAGTGCAAGGACTGTGATTAATATGCCATATTCCCTTGAGTATAGACCATACGCGTTGCTCCTTTGACCAAATAATAATTTCCAACAATCGAATTGGGTGTATATTCAGGAAGGACAGACTCACTAACTGTGTGTTGAAATAAATGACCTTTAGAAGGCATGAGTTTATTGCCGTCATTCGATTGATTGGAAGAGGAAGTCTCACTTTTATGCCAACTCAACACTTGGCAGGGGTAACAATGAAGCAATACTTCTGAACTCATTTTAGTATGACGCTAGTTTAATAGACTTGTGCATGATCACAAATGGGAGACATCTCAACACTTTCTTGTGCCACAAGAATAGAATATCTCGGAGGGTGCAGTAAAGGAAAATACTGCAAAGAGAAATGTACCTTATCTATGAGGTTGCAAAGTGAAATCTACCCTCTCTTCAGGGGTAAATAACATGTGAGATAATAATAATAATACTTGCCCTTGATATATTTACAATGTTTTTTTACACACTGGTCATCTGGGTCATGTAGTAAATATACCTTTCATTTTCACGGTAGCCTAGACTGTTGATATCCTGTCAATTAAGATAAGTTTGCCATTCATTTATTTTCACTTATTTGAGCTCAATACACTTCATATTACTGAATTTGGCTACAAGAACTGAGTACATCACTACCCAGCAATGGTCACAATTTTGTTGTATGTTGTTATACTGTAATAAGAAAAGTTTCAACACAAAACACAAACTGTTTAATAATAATAATCCTTGCATTTGATATAGTGCTTTTCACATCTTCTAAACGTCTCAAAGCACTTCACAGAATATACCATAAAGTGAATTGACTGAAGGTGAAACATAGCAGCCAAATTCCACACAATAGTCGTGAATTGAAATGACCAATTTGATATTGTTTTATTTTTGGAGGGATTGTTATCAGGCGTGTGGAATAAGGAAACTGGCCCAGGTTTCGCCCTGCCTGGATTCGAACCCAGGTCTGTCACTTGTAAGGCGACTGCTCTAATCACTGAGCTACAAGACTCCACATATATACTGTAAACTGAATTAAATGTATATTTTGTGGGTGAAATGCGGCAACCAATTGCCTAAGTTGTTGCATCAATACCTGGAATAGAAATCCTTAATTATGGATAACTATCTTTAAATGCACAGCTGACTTTTTAGTCGAGTGACACTCCCTCACAGTGCCTCTGAAGCGCCTTGGGACGTCCACCTGACGTGAAAGGTTCTATACAAGTGTAATTTTTATTGTTGTTGCATTGTTGGAGGGACCATCCTTGGGCTGAGATGTTAAACTAAGGTCCTTGTTAATCCTTCCCATTTTAGATATTGTGATGCAAAGTTTCTCTTGGTGTCCTGGCCAACTATTTTCCTGATAAAATTGCTCATTTCACTTCAGGTCTCAGTGATGAGATAAGGCGCTATAATAAATGCAAAGTTTAAATTATATATTATTATTCACTTCATGGCTGTTTGTAGGGCATTGTGGTGTGTAACTGCCTGCTGCTTTCGTCTACAAATACTGTAATTACTTCACTTTAGAGAATTCCTTATGAAGCACTTTGGGACATTTTGTCATGAAAAGTGCTACATCAAATGCAAGAATTATTATAACATTACAGGTTTTATCCCTCACTGTAGGCACTATAATTGATCTGTTTCTTTTAGTTTAGCTAGGCAGGGAACATTCAGTGAATGGTGCTTGTCCTGAACACTGTAGAGAGACCCCTGCTGGAATGAGGGTGGGAATGTACAGGCTTAAAAGTACAACAATAATTGTACAATATTCCATTATCCAATGTTACCAAGTCAGGTTTGGCCTTGACTGAAATTCTCTTAGTAGGTAGGGTGGGGTGGAGGGCAAATAGAATGACAATTAGGCTTTAAGAGATTTGTTTTCTTTGCCACCCCAACCATTCAATGTGCGGTTGATAGCTCAGTCTGCATGTCAGTCAACTGTAGATTGAAATCTGTGGCTGCAAGGATGCAACATGAGGCTTTAACTACTATCATCATGTGTTTTACACATTGAGTTGCTATCTGTTTACAACCCACTTCCTGAAACATAACTGGGCCATTGGGAGTTTAACTTATTGAACAAAACAAATGTTTCCAGCTGAATGAGACCAACTTCATTCTGCTCACAGAACCATTTGCTGAAGGATATAACCATAGCAAATGGCTTGAGTCCAATGGCCCAGACTTCATTGTTATATTAAGGAGCAATGTAGCAATAATGAGTTGGTTTCTTTTTGAAGTAAATCTTTTGTGTCTCTTTTAATATCACAACATGCAGAGGAAGTTTTTAAAAAAATTATTTTAGTTTCTGTGCATTTACTAATGAAATGAAAACTAAGAAAGTTCATTGTTGGCACAATAAACTAGCTGGCATCCCAATTGCTATTCAAATCAGTGTTTGATTTGTGTATTGTCCTTTTTACAAGAAATAATTTAATCTAGTGGAACTTGTAGTACATTTGCTTTTTATTTATTGTAGCAAACCTGTACATATTTCAACTTGTCAAATAACTTTTGCTGATTTGGTGTTCCATCCTTAAAAATATCGAAATCCTTGCAGAATCTTTTGAATGCCTGGTTTTGCCATTAGAGAACATTGTAAAGTCTTGAGTTAGAAAAGCAGGATGTATGTTTTTAAATCTAGTCAGCACTAAAGCTTTCACTGACTATGTATCACTAACTTGTTGTCAATCTGGACTAAACTCCACTTGGTTCAAATGAAACATTCATAAACGTATATTGCCCCTTAGGTTAAAGCACTTAAATTATGTTTTTCTCTCTGTCATATAATGATATTCCTTGCATTTGATATAGTGCCTTATCATATTTTCATATTTCTCAAGCGCTTCACGGAATATACTGTAAAGTGAATTGACTATTTTGTGGGCGAAACGTATTAGCCCATTGTGCACAGCAGTGTCTCACAAACAGTCGTGGATGAGTGACCACATTTTTTAAATTTAGTTAACTATTGAAGGGATTATTACCCCCAGAAAAACTATCTGCCAATTGACTGACAACTGGAATCCTATTTACTGCTAAGTAAACAGAGGTATGTGGAATAAGGAAACCTGCCTGACTTTTCACTCTGTGCTATAAGGTGCAACAAATATATTCGGTGAAGCTCTTTGAAACATCTAGAAGACGTGAGAAACTCTCTATCAAATGCAAGTTTGCCAGTGTTTAGAACCTACCCAGAAATGGCTGGGGAACCCTGCCCCCATACACCACTTGAGCTGTAAGCACAGCACTGAAGCCGAACAGTGCCCGAGCTCCACCCACAGCGCTAGATAAAGAGCAGCCACACCGGGAACTACAAGCAGCAGTTCTGAACTTTGGGCGATTTTCCAGACATTGGAAAAAAATTTAATACAGGACTGTATGTAGAGTCAACCCTTGCCGAATGTGACTTTCTCGAGTGCGAATTCAACTATAAGCGAAGAAATAAATGCGGCACGTTTTTGCAGAACGCGAATAAAATTTGAGTATAAGGTCTGGCTGGTCCCGCGCATACGCACTTGGGAGATCGTGGCCCCGTGCCCATGTGCACATGGGAGGACACCGCCAGCTTACCGACCATGATTTTATCGAGTGCGCTGTTTTCCAGGGACATGACCCCCACGTTCGGCGAGCAACAACTGTATTTTGAAATCTCGCTGGTTTTAGGGAGTTGTTAGCATTCAGAATATTGGATTATCGAGGTTTTACTGTAAAGTTAAAACATTTATTCTGGTACATTGTGCTGAACTTCGCCAGTGTCTTGGGACGTCCTCCTGACATGAAAGGCACTATACAAGTATAATTTTGTTGTTGTTAATACAATTTTATTCATGGGTATTGTTAAGTCTAGTAGGAGAGTTTTCAGTTATCTAAATGTTGAAACAACAACAACAAAATTACAGTTGTATAGCGCCTTTCACATCAGGAGGATGTCCCAAGGCACTGGACAATCATTGTTTCAGATCTGATCTGGTGGTCGGGATTGGGGAGGGTGGAAGGCGGGGTTGAAGGAAGGTGACCAAAGGCACAGTTCAAGAGGGTCTTGAAACTGATCTTGAAGGAGTTAATGGAGGGGGCAAGGAGGAAGAATGGAGGTTGGAGTTCCAGAGGGTGGGGGCAGAGTGGCTGAAGGCCCACCCACAAATGATGGACAAGGTGAGGGATGTGAAGGAGGCCAGAACCCGTTGAGTGGAGCGAGCGGGCAGGTTGGCAGAGGGTTAGTAGGTTGAAGTGGTAGCAAGGCTATGGAGGGTTTTGAAGGTGAGATGCTCTAAGATGCTACCCTGGGCAAGTTGTTGTTGTTGTTAAGGCTGAATCTCAACATTCTCCAAATCCTTAACACATACCATTCCTCACCTGATCCTGTATCAAGGTTTTTTCAATACTGGTTTGTGCTACAACTTTCTTCAACTGATGCGGGAAAGAGAAACTATGTCATGGTGTGTGGGAGTGGTTGTGCTAGGGTGTGTGTGCAGGGGGAGGGTAGACTTGGCAGGCTTGTAAGGGCTGATTGGCGGGTTGGACCGCTGAGCTGGAGAATGGGATGGCAGAGCTGGGGGATGTGGTGTGTTTGTTGAATGGGCGGAGGTCTTGACTGGGGAGATTTGACTGGGGGTTGGGGCAGGGCTACTGTGTCTTGTGGTGCAGTGTGAAATCAAGGCATACTAGTCTGACCTGGTAAACTCACTTTGTGTTTAATAATAATCCTTGCATTTGATATAATGCTTTTCACGTCTTATCGACGTCTCAAAGCGCCTTCACAGAATATACTGTAAAGTGAATTAACTGTATATTTTGTGGGCGAAGCGCGGCAGCCAATTTAAAATTTAAGGTTATGTAGAAGTATGAAAACTCTTAAACTTGATTCAATTCAAAACAATCCTTTGCCTTCCAAATTCAGACTAAAGTTAAGAATCATTCGGTATCGATATGAAAGTACTGTATTTGGGAGCTGTTAAGACTTGTGCCTTGACCGCAAGTGACTTGTAAATATGCTACAGCTTGTTTCGTTTGTGTAAGTGACTGAATTTGATGTTAAGTACAGTATAGTAGCCCAAAGGTCTATTCATGTGATCATCTTGGTTTTTCACTCCACTTCAAGTGGTTTAGCTCTAGGGAGGCTATGATTTCTTTGCTCTTCTGTAAATAGCTATTCAAAAAACTGCTTTTTTTGGAGTGGGGGTGGTGTGGAGGGAAAGAGCTGCCTGCTTCAGTCACTGTGGAACATGTAATTTGTTGACTTCTGTCTCTGCAAACTGCTAAAGATGTATGGTAATACTGACTGGAATTTCAATCTCCAACTGTTTCCATCACGTAGGCAGGACAGAGCTTTCAACTGAATCATGTGTGTCAGCCATTCTTCCAAGGAGACATAAAAGTCCAACAACATGGCTGCCCATAGCTTGTACAAAGTCTTTGAAAACTAAAATTCCTACATATGCAGAATACTATACCGTGAGTGTGTTTTTTAACAGCTGTTTCAGTTAGACAGCTGATTTTAGAAACTACAAATTGGCACATTGTACATTAAATGGCTGCTTAAATATTTAATTGTAGGTTTGAATCTATTTAAATGTTTGCAGGATTAAAGGCTGAACCAGACGTCTGCTCTCAGAGACCAGCAACTGATTGAAACCACCAATATTGCTATTAGTAGTTCAGTGGTTAGAGCACTCGCCTTATAAGCAAGAGAGCTGGTTTCGATTCCTGGCGAAATCTTGGGCAAGTTTTCTGACTCCAGACGCCTGATAATAATCCCTGAAGAAAAAAATTAAATAAATTGGTTACTTCAATCCACGACTGTTTGTGGGACACTGCTGGACGTAATTGGCTGCCACTTTTCACCCACAAATATACAGTCAATTCACTTTATAGTATATTCTGTGAAGCGCTTTGAGGTGCCTAGAAGACATGAAAAGCGCTATATCAAATGCCAGGATTACTATTATAAATGTAGAATCTGCTATTTAAAGTTAGTATTTTACTCGATTGCCTCCTTCATCAACATTGAAATCACTGTGCTATCAAGCCTGTCTTCATTGGATTCCTTTGTTACTGTACATCAATGTTTAATTCAATCACAAAACATACTTTTGTTTGCATCCAGAATCTACTTGTGTTTACTCTTTATTATGACGACCAAATTGTCTAATGTAGAACAGGCTGACCCAATTTGCATCAGATGGTGTGGATGTGAAGTCCTGTAGCTCAGTGGTTAGAGCACTCACCACGCAAGCGAGAGGACCTGGGTTGGATTCCCAGCACGATGAAACATTAGGCAAGTTTCCTTACTCTATACACCTCTGTTTACTGAATAGTAAGTCGGAACCCAGTTGTTAGTTGATAGGCAGATCACTTTTCCGGGGGTAATAATCCCTTTTTTTAAAAAATAATTTGGTCACTCAATCCCCATCTGAGTTTGTGGGACACTGTTGTGTGCAATTGACTGCTGCATTTCGCCTACAGTCAATTCATTTTACAACAACAAAATTGCACTTATATAGTGCCTTTCACGTTGGGAGGACGTCCCAAAGCACTGAATAGTCAGGTCGGGATCCGCGCAGGGGGTGGGGAGGGTCGGGGTAGGGGGAAGGAGAGGGGGATGAGTTAATGGGGGAGCCGAAGGCGCAGTCGAAGAGGAAGGTCTTGAGACCGGCCTTGAAGGAGGAAAGGGAGGAGGCAAGGCGGAGGGGCTACAGGATGGAGTTCCACAGTGTGAGAGCAGAGAGACTGAAAGCCCGGCCACTGATGGTTGGGCGGTTAGGGCGGTGGACGCGGAGCAGGCCTGAGTCGGCTGAACAGAGGGGACGGGCAAGCTGATAGGGAGACAGTAGGTCAGAGAAATAGGCAGGGCAAGGCCTTGATCGGCCTTGAAAGTGAGGACGAGGATCTTGAATTCGATCCTCTGGGGGATGGGGAGCCAGTGGAGACGGGTGAGGGTGGGAGTGATGTGAGGAGTGATAACAGTTATTCTGTGAGGTACTTTGAGATGTATATAAATCATAATAAGGTACTATAGCAAATACAAGGATTCTTATTATTATGGTGATTAAATTTGTATTCTGTTTAGTCTTCAGACTTAGCCATGACAAGGGATTTAAACATTTCCCATAAGAGAAGGCAGTTGTAAACTCAAATCAATTAATTCACTGTGAGGTTTGGTGTAACATCCTATTTAAAACCACCATAATAACTATTGCAGGTGACCAGAGTGCAGACTAAATCAGACTAAAATTTGTTTATTGTGCTCAAATTTAATTTTAAATTGAGTCCTCCTGGTTACATCATGCAAATTATCATTGCAAATTGGACTGTAGCCAAGTCAATGTTCACAAATTTTATGTGTTTAATGAAGTTAGATGAAATTTAATGTAGAGAAATGTGAGGTGATCCAATGTGAGGGGGAATGAGGGGAGACAATATAGGCTAGGTAATACAATTTTAAGGGGTGTGAAGGAACAGAGACACCTGGGAGTTTGTGTAAATAATTCTTTGAAGGTGGTAAGATGGATAGACAAGGCTATTAAAAAAGCATACGGGATACTAGGCTTTATAAATAGGGGCATAGAGTACAAAAGTCAGGAAGTTCTGACTAAACTCTATAAAACTTTGGTTAGGCCTCAGCTAGAGTACTGAGTTCAGTTCTGGTCACCACACTTTAGGAAGAATGTTAAAGCATTAGAAAAGGTACAGAGGAGATTTACTAGGATGCTACCAGGAATGAGGGACTTCAGCTACGAGGAAAGGCTAGAGAGGCTAGGTTTATTCTCATTGGAACAGAGAAGGTTACGAGGAGACCTAATAGATGTTTTTAAAGATCATGAGGGGATTCGACAGAGTAGATAGCGAAAAACTGTTTCCACTGGTGGGCGTATCAGTGACTCGTGGTCACAGATTTAAAATAGTTTCAAAAAGAAGCAGAGGGGAGGTGAGGAGAAATTTTTTCACCCAGTGAGTTGTTCGAATCTGGAATGCATTGCCTGAAAAGGTGGTGGAGGCCGATTCGATAACAACTTTTAAAAGAGAGGTAGGCATTTATTTGAAGAGGATGGGTTTGCGCGGTTATGGGGAAAGAGCTGGGGATTGGGACTAAATTGATGTTTTTAAAGAGCCGGCACAGATTCAATGGGCTGAATGGCCTCCTTTTGTGCCATAAGATTCTATGATTTACAAGTGCTTTTAAATTGTAAATTTGCAGGAATCTTCCTTTAATGACATTATTGACCAGAGCTCTAAAATTGTGATAATAATCCGGCATTTGACATAGGGTCTGTCGATATGGAAATTTTCCGATTTAGATATATCGATGGGCTCATATCGAGATATAACGAAATATCAATATTTTCGGGTTTTTCGTACTGCACATGCGCATGCATTCGGGGTGTGTGCGCATTCGGGGTGCTCGCGCGTTCCGGGTGCGCGCGCGTTCCGGGTGGGTGCGCATTCGGGGCCTATCTCCTCAGGAGGTAAATATCTTTCTCTCTCTGTGTCTCTCACTCTCTCCATGTCTGTGTTTTTCTGTCTGTGTCTCTCTCACATCCCCCCCATCTCTATCTATCTGTATATTATCACATCCACCCCATCTCTCCCTCCCACCCCCGCCATCTCCCTCCCCACCCACTGCCCCCAGCCGTCTTTCTCTCCCTCCCTCCCCCAGCCATCTCTCTCCCCCCACCCACCCCCCCGCCGTCCCTCTCCCCCCCCACCGCCGTCTCTCTCCCCCCCACCCGCCCCCAGCCATCTCTTTCCCCCACCCCCCCAGCCATCTCTTTCCCCCACCCCCCCAGCCGTCTCTCTCCCCACCCACCCCACCCCCAGCCGTCTCTCTCCCCCCCCCCCCCCCAGCCATCTCTCTCACCCCCCCCCCACCCCTTGCATACCTGTATATTGTATTCTAGGACTATGAATACAATATGGCGGCTTTGCACCTCGGTCTGTGCATTGTGTATAGAGATGAGCATTCTGGGTCTTGTAGTTTAGTGTGCGCGCATTCCGATTTTTTCCCTCGATATATTGATTTTTCGATATATCGATATTTTTGAAATGCCCGTATCGGCGTATCGATGTGAAAATTGTATCGGGTTTTAGCGATATATTGATATATCGCCGGACCCTAGTGCCTTATCACAATTTCAAGACATCTCAAAGCACTTAACAGAATATACTATCAAGTGAATTGAGTGTCCATATTTTTCGGGGGCTAAATGCGGCAGTCAGTTGCACATAGCAGTGTCCCAAAAAGATTCGTTGATGATTATTATTATTTTATTTATTTGATATTCCTGTGGATAGATGTTTGAAAACTGACATGCTTTGTCCTTTGTTTTGCAGTTCTGTGAGGTGGTGAAGACGATAATTCGGGACCAGAGGAGTGTTTTTGTCACTGCTGGATTAGGCCTGGCTGGGATATTTTGGCTGGGTTTGGGGCCTTCTACCACTCTTCCCACCATTTTGATACCCTTCTTGCTATGGATGGCTGGCTAGCTTGCGCCTTGACCTCAAGTGACCTGTAAATATGTTGATACCAATGATGTATAGAGAAGATGGACATGATTTTATAAATGTTTATGCCGGTGCCAAAATGGTTGGCCTTTTTGTGGGATTTAGTTCCATCAAAACGCAAAACAAACTGTATTAGCTTACTATGTAAGCTCATTTGATTTTATTTTACTGGAAATTTTATGTCACGTAGTTTGCTAAAACTAAAACTTTTTTTAACTTACTAGGTACTGTCACACTAAGATTTTTGACATTTTCAGCCTTTTATATTTTAATGACTCTTTTGGCACTTAAAAAGTTTTCTAAGTACAGAATGCTTTACTTGCCTGGTTGCTGCCACATAAAGCCAGCACTAACCTGAATTGTTGGTCGAGATGCGATGGTCTTCATTGTATTTTTTGCACTCGTATGGTTTATGTGTCAGCATGTGTATTTGGTCATGGAAAACTATAACACAAAGAATTTCTGTTATAACACTGACTCGCTTACAGTGCTGATGTCTTGTGGACATGAACAAACTCAAAGCACTGTACACCTGGCTGGCCTTTGACCTGACTATCTCACTTTTCTGCACTCCTGTAGCTCAGTGGTTAGAGCACTCACCTTGCCAACGAGAGACCGGGGCTTGATTCCAGGCAGGGCGAAACTTTGGTAAAGATTCCTTACTCCACACACCTGATAATAATCCCTCCCAAAAAACAAAAATAAATTGGTAATTTCAATCCACGACTTTTTGTGGGACACTGCTGTGCATTTCGCCCACAAAATATAGTCAATCCACTTTGCAGTACATTCTGTGAAGTGTTTTGAGACGTCTAGAAGACGTGAAAAGCACTATATCAAATGCAAGGATTTTTTTTCTTGCATTAGAGGCTGATTTTTGGGTCACTTCCTGCGGCGAGCTCTATGTGCAGGAAATGCAGCTGATGTGACCTTGCCAAGGAAGTTGTTAGTGGCATTTCTGCATAATGCACGTACCTGCAATGTGCAGGAAGCGATGTCGGCGTTGAACTGATGGCCCGGATGCATTTTTTTGAAATGTTCTGCTCATAACATGGCCTCTGAACTGTTGACCCTTAGAGGATCATGTTAAAATTTACAAGGTTCCTCAGGGTATGGATTTTCAACACTACTGACGCATTTCAGTGGCTCCTGAATGGCAGAGCAGGCTCAATGTGTCTTTTTTCTAGTTCAAAATCTTTCTGAATAAGAAATAAAAACAATGTATTCTTCTTAAAATTCCAAGCTTGTCGAGTAGTCTTTTACATGCACACAAAGGCTTGCAAGACACAAACATCACAAAATAGAAAAAATTGTGGGGAGGGTTTTTATGTAATAGAAATTGAGACAATCAGGGGTGGGGTGGGATGGAGAAATTAACCGATCAGGCTGTAAAATTAAGTAAAAATAAATATTGATTTGGAAACATCTTCCTGCCTCACACAGATTATCACTTGTTGGTTGTTCATGTATTCATCAGTAATGATTGCACATGGTGAAGTGAGTAGGACCAGCTCACATTGTCAAGTGAGGATTATATGAACTGGAAATGCTGTGTTGCACAAGGGCTTGTTGATCTATCTCTTAGAAACTGAAATCTTTCTTTTGTGAAATAACTAGTTTATTGAAAACTTTCACCTCACTCTCATTGTTCATGAAACCTCAAAAATGTGGGTCCAAGCTGGTTAGTTATTTGTAGGGTTACAATTTTTTACCTTTCTGCCCAGTCCTTCTCTAAATCACTTCAAAGGCTCTCCTATCAACGACTGTGGATCCCAATGTATCTGAGAAAAGCCCTGCTGACTCACTCCCAACCCCTCACTGTCTCTCAGCAAAACCTCCAGACTATTGGGTAATTATCATTTTAACAGAAAAAAATCCTCAAAGTTGTGATGGGAGGATAGGAATCTGATTACTCTGGATGGGGCGAAGAGACTTCGTCAATCTGGACCTTTCCCATGATTTTATGATTGATGCTAAGATGCACTTGAGTACAGAAAATAATCAGCTCCTATACTAATAATGTGCTGAGTAACAAAATATCAATGGCCCTAGATGTCTTGAACTTCAGATCATAATCATGGAGGCGCATTTAAAAGATACACTGGTTCTTAGGTAAGGTCTTAACCTTGGTTTCCCTTTCCCATATTCTACAATGTTATAGTTCCCGCACCCTTGGAGCTCCATCCCACAGACGCTTCACCCTCACTCCTCCCCACCGTTTCCTCCTTCAGGTACATTTCAAGACCTTGCCTTCTCTGCCCTCCAATCCTCTGGATCCCAAACCCTACCTCAGATGTACATCCTTGACTGTCCTGTGCTTTGTGACATCCCTGTGCCATGAAATCGCTATAGGAATCTAGGCAGGAGAAATCTCAAATTGATTCAACTGATAACTTCTTCCAATTTGACTTGAGATCAAATTGGAACACACTGAGAGATAAAATGATTTATAGAGACTCAGACACTGATTGTGATGGCAACACGGACACTGGATCAAAGATGCCAGTGTTAACCTGAAGAAACAGATTATTTCCAAATGCATTAACTTCTCAGCCACAACCATCTGTTGAACAGAAGGAGCTTTATGACCTGTTTATCCTTCTAATCTTGAATTGAAGCAAAGTTCCTACAATTTTCTGCTGATGTTAGGTCACAGCATTGTTTCATAAAATCTGTATGTTGAACATCTGGTGAAGTGAACTAGCCTATGTTGTTAGCAATTATCAACTAGAGTATTACTCTTTTTATCATTGATGCTTGATTTATACTACTACCCCCAGAGTGGCAAGTTGTGTACAATTAGTTTGAGTAATACTAAGATAAGTCTGAGGCTGATCCATCATGGAGCCCTGTAGCATATTGGATAGAGGACTCACCTCACAAGCGAGAAGACCAGAGTTTGATTCCCAGGCAGGGTGAAACCTTAGAGAAGTTTCCTGATTCTCCACACAGTTCTGTTTGCCTCACAGTAAGTAGGAACCTGGTTGTTAATCGATTGGCGGATCACATTTCTGGGGTAATCTAAAATCCCTGACTGTTCGGTGCCTTGGTACATCCATGAAAGCCACTATACAAAAATAATTTTGTATTGTACTAATCCCTGAAAAGATTTTTTTAAATAATAATTTAGTTTCTCAATCCGTGACTGTTTGTGGGACATTGCTGTGTGCAATTGGCTGCCAGTTTCACCCACAAAATAGTATATTCTGTGAAGTGCTTTGAGATAGCTCAAAGACATGATAACCCACTATATCAAATGTAAGGATTATTATTACAAAACTTTACAATACAGAATAAGATCATTTGGCTCATTGAATCCGTGCTGGCTTTTTTGAAATCCATTCAGTCTCATCTTTCCACTTTTTCACCAAAGGAAAAACTCACAGTAAAAATCTGATCTATAAATATCATAAGAAATTGGCTAAGTCTTTCATCTGACCAAGTCCCGTTCAAGACTTTAAGTACAAAGTAAGTTTGACATAACTCATACTTTGCATAAGTCATATTCGACGTATTGTCGCAACTGATGACTTATGTGAGGTTACTGTATCATAACATCCTAACATCCTGTCAATCATATCAGATAGTCCAGCCCCCCCGGCTGGCAAGCATTGAAGGTGTGGTACTTCCTTCTGGTCCTCTCCCTGTCAATCAAATCACTACTTGCCCCCTTTGTGGCTTGTAGCTAAAGCCTATTATTTGACAGAGAGAGACCTTGGTTCACAGCAACATTTGCCTTGCATTCCCTGTCCCTTACACCCTCCCACCTCCACCACCTCTACCCCCCATCGTAAAAGGTTCCGCTGCCCATGCCCTTGCAGTTTGTTCATTTTTAGGTGCCTATCCAATTCCCTCCTGCAGATTATTTCAAATGTATTTAAGATACAGCCTCTCCACCTTAAAGTGAGATTAATGGACGATGCAGACGGTTGGTGCTGTATTTCCGTTTTAGGGAAACAGAAATAAATGACAAGTATCGGTGGAGGGGCTTTGTACTGGTACATTATATTTATTCCTGTGTAATTGTTGCTGAATCCACAGTTTGAACTAGTTTGTAACATTGGAATAGAAATTACAGACCACGTGATATTTACCTAATTGAATGGACCAGGGAGATACAGTCCACCCCCAATCCCTCCCCCGCCCACTCCCACCCCAACCCCCCCATCCCCCCCCACCACCCCCCCTGAGGGAATTCTGAATGGTAACGTCCTGAAGCCATGCCCACAGTGCTGGACTTCAATCTCACAGATGGTGGCCTTCCACAGATCATTAATAGGGTATTGGCCTTTGATAGTTTATATTTACCAAGTAGACAATATATTAGTAACCAAGAGTAGGAGAACATAAGTGGGAAATTCAACACAGCAAATATGTTTTTTCAGATATACCCCCATTCAAAATAGGAGGGCCGTAGGGAGGGAGACTTGCCTCAGGCCCATTAATATCAATATTTAATAATAACATATTACATCTGAAGTTATATATATATACTGCAAAAGCAAAGCTAAATGATATATAAAGTCCAGCTTTGTGTCTTACTCATGTTTTTAAATTACCAGAGAGCAGGGAATTATACCACTCAGCTCATATTAACCCCGCAAGCCAAAGCCCTAATGGATAAAGTAGCTGGACAAATAGTGGGAAAGTTGCCCGGGACTCAACAACAGGTCCTATTGTTTGTGAGATGGATGTTCTAACCAATACAGGATACTAAATGTTTGTCTATATAAAAAGAGAGAGTCACTACAGTTTGCAATAAATTCTGCAAAGCAACTTTGAAATATTCTCCTGACATGAAAGGCACAATCTCAAATACAAGGTATATTATTTATTAGCTGCTTGACTGTGTCTTTGGTCCACAACCATAATTTCTCCTTCCTCTTCTCCCTGCTTGGTGTTGCCAAGGGTCTCTATGAAATACTTTGCAAAAGCTCATCTTTTATAAAATGTGCTATGCGAGTGCAGGTTATTGTTCTTGTCCATAAAAAATTACAGTTGGCAATTACAATATGAAGTGAAGATAAATAATGTCCTATTTATCCAGTGGACGTCTGCTCTTGACAAATGTGGATAAATCTTGCAAAATATATATCGGGAAAAGCAAAGTTAATCATTGGCATGTTATGTTGCAATACTGTGATTCTCCATGAACACTTCCTTTCGTCTATGTATCTTCTCTACTCTGGAGGTTGGTGACCAGTGCACCCAAACTTTTGTGCATCAGCCTGGCTCAGTTTCTAGCACTCTTGCCTCTGGATTGGATGGTTGTGGCCCTACATCGGAGCTCAAGTTTACATAGCCTAGGCTGACACATAAACCGATGTCCTGTCTGCCTGTTCAAGTATATGTTAAAAAGACAACAGTGATATTCAAAAAGACAAGGGAGTTTCTTCCAGGCAACAATCCCCTAAATAAAGCTGATCCTTCATTTCATGGCTGTTTATGGGACTTCACAGTGAGTTATTTCGCTGCTGCATTCACTCCATTTCACTGTAAATCCTGTGAAGCACTTTGGGAAGCTCTCCTGACTTGAAAGGGACCATACCAAACACAAGGATATTATTATTATAGTAATATTATTAGTTCACACATCACAAGATCATAAGATTAGTTCATATTACGAAGACCCTTTGGGCCTATCTGATCTCATACCTCCAGCATGCCCACAGATCATCCTCAAGCTTGACAATATCAAGCTTTTTTTAAAAAATGAGTTCAGGGTCCTGGCCTCAACCACTCTTCCTGGTAACTTATTTCAGTTGTTGATTACCTTCTGAATAAAGAATCATGTCTGGTGTCTGTCCTGAAATTTCCCTTTGTAACTTTTGTTATATTACCTAGGGTATCTAGAAGAAGTATTATATACTTGTTCTGGGTATACTGGGTATACCTTTTCAATCCCTTTTAAAGTTTTATACATGTTTAAAAGCTCCCATCTGAGAAGTTTTCTCTCAAGACTAAAGAACCCCAACTTGTCTATATGTATAAATGCAAGTTGTTGTTGTTGTCTAGGCATTTTTCATAACTCATAGCATGCATTGACTCAAGTGACCCAAACTGTATGAGGTTCTCTAGGTATAAATGCAAGTTGTTGTGTAGGTGCAAAGTGAAGAAAGTGCTACAAAACAATAACAACAATTTCCATTTCTATAGCATCCTTCACAATGGGGCAGTGTCTCAGAACGTTTAAATATAGCTTGAGTACAGGATGTAAGTTGAACTAAAATGAGCAATATATCCAGCATCCTGTTTGCCTTGTTTATTGCTACTTTACGCAGTTTTGACTAGTGAGTAACAAGTCAACAATAACAACAACAACTTGGGTTTATATAGCACCCCTCACACAGAGTAGCATCTCAGAGAACTTGACAGTGGCGGAGCATGACGCCAGGCAGTGGGGAGGTGACCCTAGGCACAGTCAAAGAGGGAGGACTTCAGGAGCAGGGAAGGAGAAGGCAAGGCCAAGGGATAGAGGAAGAGTGTTCCAGAGATTTGGGGTGAAGTGGCTGAAAGCTTAATTTAAATGTAATTAAAAACTTAGTTGACTTACACTGCACAGTCTCTCTAGAGACAGTGCAGAGAGGAGAAAGGAGGATGATCCTCAGGGTTAGACACAGCAATGCTCAGAGGTTGTTATACAAGAGGTGAGTGCCCTTTGAAACATTGGTTGAATATTAATCCTGAAGAGTTATTTTATCCCATGGACCTGGATCAGTGATCAGTTACTGGAAACTGAGGACGACTCACAACCCTTGATTGTGCCATGATTTTCTCAGCATTCCTGCTTTTCTTTATGTGTCTCTCAGTCACTGGAGACAAAGAGGTAAGTGCTGGGATTACCCATACGACTATCAAATTTTGAAGCTAAAATAAATGAGGCTGCACAATTAAAGATTTAAATAAGTTTCTGAATTTATTGAGTTTCCCCAGGCAGCTTAGTAGATAAATGTGCCGTGTGGTGTAGTTCTGAGGTATGAAGTTCTGAAGTATCCTGGGTTGAATTCCTGTTCTGCGCTCAGTTAACTGATCTCAGCAGGCAATGATGAGGACACTATAAATTTCCTTTAATAAAACCTAAAGCTAGAGACGGGAAGGTGTTCATGATGTTATTTGGTACATTGCAATGTTAGGCTTCTTCTGAACTTCTCTTGAGATCTTAAATGTTTGAAGATCTTAGGAATTTTTCTCTTGGAAAAAAATAATCAGTTGGTCAATCAATCCATGACTTTGTGTGACACTCACTGCTGTGCACAATTGGCTGCCATGTTACACCCACAAAATATATAGTTAACTTTACAGTATATTCTGTGAAGAGCGTTGAGGCATCTCGAAAAAGTGATAAGGCGCTATATCAAATGCAAGGATTATAATTATTTTATGAAGTGGCTGAAAGCTTAATTTAAATGTAATTAAAAACTTAGTTGACTTACACTGCACAGTCTCTCTAGAGACAGTGCTCAGAGGTTGTTATACAAGAGGTGAGTGCCCTTTGAAACATTGGTTGAATATTAATCCTAAAGAGTTATTTTATCCCATGGACCTGGATCAGTGATCAGTTGACATAATAATAATTGCATTTGATATAGAACTTTTCACATCTTCTAGACGTCTCAAAGTGTTCCACAGCAGTGCCCACAAACAATCGTGAAAAATAACCCTTTTTTGAGGGATTATTATGAGGCATGTGGAGTAAGGAAACTTGCCCAAGGTTTCCACCTGCCTGGAATCAAACCCGGGCCTCTCGCTTGTAAGGTGAATATTCTAACCATTGAGCAACAGCACTCTATGACATAGAACATCTGCACAAAACTATGGACCCCCATCACACCAGCAATCCTTACCAGGCTGCACTAGTTCCCATTCACGAAGAGATCAACTTCAAGATCCTTTCACTCATTTATAAATCCCTTTATGCCCCCATACCTCCCTATGATTTGCTTACCCCTCACTAGCTACCTCTGCTCAGCCAATTCCAATCTATTTTTGTCCCTTGCCCCCACCGCTCCATCGGTGGCCAGGCTTTCAGCTACTACACTTCGAACCTCTGGAACTCCCTCCCTCAATTCCTCTGCCTTCCCCCCTCCCTTCCCACTTTCAAATCCCGCCTAAAGGCCTTCATTTATTGATCGTATTTACGGTCACCACCCCACCTGGCTCGGGGTCACACTCCATCACTGTTAAGTGGTATGGGATGCTATTCTATGTGAAGGGTGCTACATAAGTTAATTGTTGTTGACATTGGGTGTGAACTGGTTTGGGCTTGGCTGCACAAACAGGATTGCTACTTGACAAGAAGAAGGTCTTCTGGAGCCAATGTAATGCTACTACAGATGTTTTTTTGTGTTCCGAGGGTCTGACACATTCAGAACCTGGGCTTAATAGAATCCAAATCAGACTGAGTTCCACATATGTATCCCACCTGCATGTAAAAATGGCTGTGTCTGGAATCAAATGTGTGCTTTGTTTATGGAAGGAGGCAACCTTTTTACCTAAATCTACAGTATTCAGTGTCAGGTACAGGTTGGCAAGAGTCCAGGGTTGGGGAACCCAGAGTGTGAGTTGGGGAACCCAGACTGCTGGAGTCTAACCAGCCAAGACTGCAAAACTTACCATTGAGAGCACATTGAGTGGTGGGGGGATGGGAAGAAACTCACAAGTCTCTGTGATAAATCAAAAATTATTTAATCATTTAGCTAGAGAACAACTCGTTTCCAATAATCAATGTTCAAATAGTGCCTTAGTTCTAAGGAGGATAAACGCCCGGGCTTACTTTCCATTTGTGTTCTAAGGAACTGCTTTGCTTCTTTATAGAAGTTGAAACATCATGAGGAAAGAGAAGGCGACAGCACAAGTTCTGAAACTGAAGCAACCATGTTAAAGGAAGTTTTATAGGAGTTTTGGGGTGATCTGTGCTGTAGGCTACAATTTGTTGTGGTTGCAAGATTTTATATGGGATATATTTGATACTCGTACCTTCCATTTTTCTCTATTGTGTTTGCAGTGCCGTATATGATTTACATTTAGGTTATAAGCATGGGAGCATTCTCTAATTGAAGTTGACGGTGCCAGTAACAATGACCCTCTACAAGAGATGTATTGGAAAGCCAAGCAAAGTTTCTTCCCTGACATTGTGTGATGAATACTAACAAATTGGTTTCTTAACCATTCCATACCGAATGTAGCTTCTTTCTAATAATGTGACAATAAGATTCAGATACTTTGAGAAAGACATTGCCATATCGTTTGTTGTTGCTGACATCAACAATTCCTGATTTCCCCTTTTGCATGGATTTGTTTTTCTTTTTCTGTGCTTTTCACAATCCAATACAAATGATGTCCTAAAGCGCTTAACAGTTACACCCAAACTGGAATGGCAGCCGAGGGAGGAAGGGAGTGAATGATGACTGAAAGCATGATCAAAGAGGTAGTTCTCAAGACAGACCTTGAACAAGGTGAGAGAAAGAAGGAGTCAGAGGGACCTCAGCATTGAGTTCCAGATAATGGGGACAGAAAAGCTGAAAGATTGTTCATCAATGTTCGGGTGAGTTGGGCGAGGGACATGAAGCATAAAACTGAGTGAAGGAAGTGGCCAGGTCATTAAAGTTTGAGGAGATCACAGAGGTATGATGAGGCATGACTGTGGAGGGAATTAATGGTGAGACAAGGATCCTGGACTAAATCCACTGTGGGACGGAGAGCCCATGAAGCTGAGCAATGGGTAAGGGTGACGTGAACCTCTTGTATTTCAAACAAAGCGAAAACAACAATTATGTTATGAATGAAATTTGACTGCATTTTGATAGGTGTGGTGAACATAACTGTTCAGTACCACTGGATCTGCAGCTAAACTGAATACTGGAAAAATATTTGGAAAGTCAAATCGTATACTGTACAGTACTGTATGTATTTGTGCTTCATGTGTGACCCATAGGTTGTTTCTTTGTATGAAATGTCTATTTCCAACATTAACTCACAGATTCTAAATAGTTCAGATTCGCACGCCTGTGACCGAATTTCTACGGCTTGTCAAAAGGAGAATCACACGTATAAATCATGCCAGAAAGTCTTCTGTCAACCCTGGGAAAAGTGCATTCGTGGTATATGTCATTGCAAGATACCCTATCAATGCGTAAAGATTGGGAGATCCAGCTGCTCTACGAAGCCACGCCAGTTCTTTTCATACTGTCAGCTGAAAGCATCTGAATGCTACCACCAGAAGTACACATTCTCTCATTTTGGTAACTGCTCATTGGGTAAGAATGCAAAACAACAACAACAACAACAAATTACATTTATAGAGCGCCTTTCACGTCGGGAGGACGTCCCAAGGCGCTGCACAGGAGGCGTGTGACCCGAGCTGGGAGGGGAGTGTTTGGGAAGGGGTGAAACACGAAGGGGAGGTAAAAGAGTTCGGGGTGGAACAAAAGGCACGATCGAAGAGGAAAGTCTTCAAACTGGCCTTGAAAGAGGAAAGGGAAGAGACGAAACAGAGGGATTGAGGGATGGCATTCCATAAGGTGGGAGCGGAGAAACTGAAGGCCCGGCCTCCGATGGTGGGGCGGTTCGGGCGGGGGGCTTGGAGCAGGCCAAGTCCTGTTGAACGGAGGGTCTGGGTGGGCGTGTAGAGGGAGAGTAGATTGGTTAGATAGGGTGGGGCAAGGCCGTGTAAGGCCTTGTAGGTGAGGACGAGGATCTTGAACTCGATCCTCTGGAGGATGGGGAGCCAATGGAGACGGGCGAGGGTGGGCGTTATGTGGTCGCGGAGGCGGGTGCGGGATAGTACACGGGCTGCAGAGGTCAAAAGGTTGATGTGATGCACTGACAATCAGTTGAACTCATTTCAGAGAGATTGCTAACCACCATTTGGGATTATAACTAACTATGTCTGTCTTGTGTAGTTTCAGGTCTTGCCCTCCCTCAACAACAACTTGCTTTTAGAATAATACTAATCCTGGCATTTGTTATAGCGCCTTATCACATTTTTAAGCGATCTCAAAGCGCTTCCAGAATACACAGTATATTTGGGAGGCAAATTAAAGGAATTTTATGGCACAGAGAAGGTATTTCCTGTGGTGGAGAAATACAAAACAAGGGAGCATAGTCTTAAAATTAGAATCAAGTCATTTAAGAGTGAAATCAGTCCAAACTCA
Source organism: Hydrolagus colliei (assembly GCA_035084275.1). NCBI lineage: Eukaryota > Metazoa > Chordata > Chondrichthyes > Chimaeriformes > Chimaeridae > Hydrolagus > Hydrolagus colliei. The sequence goes on from CM068742.1 coordinate 74,136,842, forward strand.
TGTGAAACCAATAACCCAGATAAAGTTAAACCTCAATTCAACAGCTAAAGTGCTTTCACATAAACTTTCATATTGATACATACACTGAACTTACCTTAATTTATTTAAAACCCAGGTCAGGCTTCTATCTCTTTGAAACGTAACGCCTCAAAAGGAATTGTCTACTTCAGTTTCAACGACACAATACAGCAGGTTCCAGTGTGCACGCAAGGTAACCGGTGGACAATGCATGAAGCCAATGTTGTCTGCCATCAGCTGGGATTTAAGTTGTAAGTGTCTTTTCTTTGCCATGTTCAGGAAAACTCAATAGGATTTATGGACATTGCAGTGCTATCTTTGTAGGTTTTGTTGTTCACCCCATCACATTCCTTTTTGTGTTCAAGAGGAGCAGTGGCACCTTTAAAAGGAAGTGATTTCTCAAATAATATCACAACTGAGCTCTGGGTGAACTGGGTTACTGCTCACTGCCGAGGATTTGAGAAGAGTCTTTCAGAATGTTTTCAACTCAAAGATATTGGAGGCCGTTCGATCGAGTGCCCACAAAAAGACATTGCTGCTGTCAAGTGTTATAATCAACAAGCAGGTTACAGCTTACTATTTTTATTGTTATTTTATATGAATTAACCAATCTTATTGAGTGCAGTAGTTTGGGGAGCTACAAACGGTCCCTGCCCTGTGCTAGAAAAGCACAAAATGTGCATTGGGTAGGAATGGGATCAGTTGTGATGGCTTCTATAGTTGAATAGCTTGGCGATACTTAATGTGGAGGCCTTACCCATAAAGAGTAACAACTTTGGTGAGGTACCAGAGGGTGCCTGGCTACCCGAACAAGAAATAGTACAGCTAAAGGAGAAAGTTGGCCAAAAAGTGTATCGTGTATTGTGAGCAAATTGTTTTCCTTGAAGAGGCTATGTGTTTTCATCATGCAAAGTTCTCCTGAGTCTACATTTACTTTATTGTAAATGAAGTCTGCTCCCTATCTGCTCCTTCTGCTCAGCAGACTCCGGCTTGCTCTATGTCCACCCCTGGCCCGCCCCAACATCAGTGTTTGTACCTTTAGTCTCTGTCCCCACCTAGGGGAAGACTCAAATTGATTTGCCAGCAACTGAGCAAATCACATGCTCAGAACTCCAGAATCAGTAGTTGGGTTTTTGACATTATTACAGAGATGCCCTACATTACCCCCAATTGGTTTTTATTGTGATGGATTGTTACTAAGTGCCCATTGTAAACACAATAAAACCAGGAAGCTCAGCAGAAATGCACCAGTCAACATGTGCTGGAACTGACAACCATAGGACTGATCCCAGCTATAGGAAATCAATGAAACTGACTGAGACACAGCAATTCGCAGGAAATCCCACTATTTCATGTCAAGTACCTTAAACAGTGCCAATCTTCACCATTTAGACAGCACTAGTCTTATGTTCCAAGGTACAGTCCTAGTCTAAGCAGCGATCATGAGAATCTATCCGAGTTACCCTTTGAGCAATGTTATCAGTTAATTAAGTCACCTTATTCGGTTTTGCTTTACATATATATTACTATATATATAGATATGAATTTATATATACTTAATATGTCCATGTCTTTGCTCATCAGATAAGAAATGCAATGCAAAACAATTTAAATGTGTAAATGGAAAATGTATTCCAGTCAGGAATGCTTGCAATGGGATTGATGACTGTGGGGATCTAAGTGACGAAACATGTTGCACAGGTAATAAAATAAAAGAGGCTTGATTTTCATATAGATTTTCATATGCTGTAAAATGATTCACAATAGGAGGGTTACAAAATCTCTTGAACGGAAACATTGCAGCATGAAATGGTGCTTCAAACAGAAAACGTGCTTCATGATCAGTGCCTCTGGCGCAGTAACCCCACATATCTCACACAGCTTGTGAGAGCTCTGCTCTAACCCTATCATCTTGTAGGTTGGTGTCAATGTATATGGATGGGGTTCCCTGTATGAGATGTAGTTTCAATTCGGTTGGCTCCGCGACCACATCACTCCCACCCTCGCCTGTCTCCACTGGCTCCCCATCCCCCAGAAGATCGAATTCAAGATCCTCGTCCTCACCTTCAAGGCCATTCACGTCCTTGCCCCCACCTATCTCTGTGACCTGCTGGCTCCCTATCAGCCTTTCCACCCCCTCTGTTCAGCAGACTCAGGCCTGCTCCACATCCACCGCCCTAACCGCCCAACCATTGGCGGCCGGGCTTTCAGCCTCTCTGCTCCCACACTGTGGAACACCATCCCGCAGCCCCTCCGCCTCGCTTCCTCCCTTTCCTCCTTCAAGGCCGGTTTCAAGACCTTCCACTTTGACCACGCCTTCGGCTCCCCCACTAACTCTTCCCCCTCCCACCCCCGCTTAGGTCCCGACCTGACTGTTCAGCGCTTTGGGACATCCTCCCGATGTGAAAAGCGCTATATAAGTGCAATTTGTTGTTGTTGCAGTTTATGTGCTTTTCAATCACATCGAGTTAGTTTAAAATAGCCAAATGTGACAACTAATCTGCAGCAGTGATACCCTTAAACAGCAATGAGTATTGAGTGGCTAATTAATCCTGGGGATGTGAAGGAGAGGGGAATACAGTAATAGGTAGAATACAGAGAAAACTCTTAACATAGTGCCATGAGATCTTTAACATTCACCTAATGCACCGGATGAGACCTTACCCTTGTAAAAAAAGTACCATGGTAATGGTGGTACTACCATGGTACTACCACCATAACCATGGTACTTTTTTACAAGGGTAATTAAACATCCCAGCTGGAAGAAGGGGACTCTAAATAACACTCTCAGGACTGAGCTTACTGAGCTGGCTTGACTCCCATAACCTTCAGACTCTGAGGCAAGGGTGTAATCAACTGAGCCAAATTGACACTTTGAGGTATATTTTCTGGCAGTGCTGAAGGTTTCCTTGAAAGCTATCTCCAGCAGATAGCCTTTCAGTTGTTGAGGAGAGAAGTCGGTGTGTGTAATTGTGTATTCTGTCCTTTGGAAGAAGCTCCAAATTCTGTTAAGCCTCCATGTCTCTGAGATGGGGTGGGAAAAATCAGACAGAGTTTCCACTCCTGATCACTAGCCACCCTCCACTCCCACTGGAAGGTGTGCATATGTCAATATCAGTAGGTGGGGACAGGATCAGGCTAGAATATGATGCCCCCTTGTGGTTGAATAGACTACAAGTACTCATTATTGAGGCTCACATATGAAGGAAGGTCTGGAGGGTAATCATGGAACTGCAGTTTCCATATTAAACCTTTGCAGCAGGGCATCTTGGAAGTGAAAAGTCAAACATTGTGGGTTTTAAATGGAATAAAAAAAGGTTGCATTTACTATAGCTCCCTTCACGTTCGGTAGTGTCTTGGAGTGCTTAACAGTGGTGAAGCTTGATGCTGAAAAGAGGAGAGGTGACTATAGGTACGGTGGAAGAGGAAGGCCTTCAGGTGTTATCTGAAGGCAGGCAAGGAGGGGCCTTGGCAGAGGGATTGAGTCAGAGAGTTCAAGGGTTTTGAGGCATAATATGGAGCAGAAGGAACAAAAGACCTGCTAAACTAAGTTGAAGGTTAAAGGAGGGGAGTGCGAGCAGGTAGTAGAGGTAGAGAAGTTCCAAGTTGTGATGCGTTTTGTACGCGAGTGTGGCCAATTCATATATTCTTATGTAAAATGCTTTGGACTTGCCATTGGTTGCAGTGATTCAACCCTGCTCCATGTGGAGCTCCTGTGGCTCAGTGGTTAGAGCACTTGTCTTGCAAGCTGGGGAGACCAAGCTGGGGAGATCTGTGTTCGAATCCAGGCAGGTCAGGGCGAAACCTTGGGCAAGTTTCCTTACTCCACACGCTTAATAATAATCCCTCCAAAAAAACCACAATAATAAAATTGGTAATTTCAATCCACGACTGTGTGTGGGACACTGCTGTGCTCATATGGCTGCCGCGATTCGCCCACAAATATATACAGTCAATTCACTTTACAGTATATTCTGTGAAGCGCTTTGAGACATTGATAAGATGTGGAAAGCGCTGTATCAAATGCAAGGATTATTATTATTATTATTAATGCAATGTAGCGGAGGAAAACTGTTGAGAACAATAATGGCAAAATCCCTACCACTGCAGCATTATGCTTGGCTGAGAGATATGTAAAACATTTCCGGTTCATGACAAGGACAACAAATAGTATGAATAACTCTAACCTAACGCAAGCCATCTCTTGTTAAAACAGAATGTAAAAACTCTTACCACTGCAAGTCAGATGTATGTATTCCACAAGATTTTGTTTGTGATGGTGAAGAGCATTGCTTGGATGGAAGTGATGAGAGCCACTGTTCTGGTAAGACATGTTTCTGAGTTTTCATGTTTGAAGGTTTGTTAATATGTTACCATTCAAGCTTTGTTTCAGTGCTTTGTGACGTCCTCCTGATATGAAAGGCGCTATACAAGTGTAATTTTGTTGTTGTTGTTGTTCTGGTGATGGTCCAGTCTGTCATTATTCATGGTTGAATTCTCTGCTTGATATCAAAAGAGCAATTTCAGGAAACACTGAACTGCTCGAAATATTGCTAAACCCTGGTGTCAACACGTAACTATTTCTGACTTCACCTTTTACAAGTCAATGCTTTTATTGCCAGTTGATTAAAGTTGACATTTCGATTCTCACTATTCTGTGGTAGTACATACATCAAGCAGAATCCAAAGTAAGAATTTCTCTAAGAATGAATCATTTTATTATGCGCACATCTCAAATTGTTGTGTAAAACATTTAAATTATTTGTACAGATTGTTCCAATGTAGAACATTAACTAAATGTCTCTCTTTCACTCTCTCTCTGTTTGTGTGTCGCTGAGTGAGTGGATATATAATAATAATAATAATAATAATAATAAACCTTGCATTTGATATAGAACTTTTCATAACTTTAGACATCTCAAAGTGCTTCACAGAATATACTGTAAAGTGAAATGACTGTCCATGAGTCCCTGCATCTGTATCTAGCTGTTTACTTACATGTTGTGTCTGTGTGTGTCTGTGAACACCTGTGCTTTTGTATGTTCTTATGTGTATATTCATAAATACCTGAACATTTTTCTACGGACATTCCTGCAGGTTTCTGAATGCAAATGCCTGTGTGCTATTTGGGCACATGTGTACTTAATCGTCTACAGCTATGGTAATTCACTGGTTTAACAGTTCTAATATTTTTAAGTGAACTTTCTTTTATTGAAAGACATGTTGTGGTTTAGAATCCTAGAAATTTACAGCCCACAAGGAGGCCATTTGGCCCATCAAGTCTGCACCATCTCTCAGAGCAAGGATTTCATTGAATCCCAAGGCCCCGCCTTTTCTCTGTACCCCTCCAAGCTTTTATCTTTCATTTATCTCCTTATTTCCCTCGAGAAACTCACAATGGACTCTCCTAAACCACCTTACTTTCCAGGGCATTCCACATCCCAACATCTGTCTGAGTGAAAAACAATTGCGTGATCTCTCCTTTAACTTTTCTTGTGACTGTTAGAACTATGGCCCCTAGTGTCTGACTTTCCTACTAGTGGAAATAGCTTCTCCCTATTTACCCTGTCCAAAATCCCCGTAAATATGTGCACTAATTTTCTTTTACTTACTTCTGGCAGATAATAAAACAAATCCATTCACAGAATATGATGCAGGTAAGTGCAGATACTGTCTCCCTTTCTCTGGTAATGTTAGATCTCACAGATTTCTCCGCAGTTTCTCAGCTCCCTTCACCCAGCGCGCCCCAACACCACCAGCACAGACAGCTAGGCAGCTGCTACCAACGCTCTGACAGTCATACAACCTATCACTAGGAGACACAGCAAACAGTAACTCTCCCTTTGATTTTCCCCTCCACACTAGCCATTGGCTGATGTCCACCTATGCTCCATCCTTACCCCCTCAACTCATTACCTGCCCTCCTCCACCCCCATACTCTTCCCTACCCCGTTCACCTCACTAACCTATCTGACTGGTACATAATTGGGAAAGCTTCAAGTTCCACGCTATCATTCAAGCTATTGAGTGCCGCAAGGGTGTACAATCAATTTATTAATTTGTAGTAAGATAAACATTGATATTACAGTAATAAGTTTGAACCTGTGTTTCATTGGGCTAATAAAAATGTATGTGCCTTTACTTTTAGAAAGAAAGCTATTAAGGGATTCCGCTAACCATTTATTCTGCGGCATCGCAAATGTTAGCAGAAGCACAGATTCTACCACAACGAGACACAAAAGGCTTGTGGGTGGAGAAGATAGTTTACATGTGAGTTTGTCAAGTACAAAGCAGAAAAGCAGCAGTTGCAATTCATTGTAATTAGATACGGGGGTGGGGGTGGTAATGTTGTGGTATATAAGAATACATTCGGGCTTGTGTACACCTGGGAGTTTAGGTGTAGTTGAGCATTAAGGTACAGTCTCAGTGCACTTATCACATCATTGATATGTCTCAAAGTGCTTCACAGAATATATTGTAAAGTGAATTGACTGTGTATTTTTGTAGGCGAAACATTGTAGCCAATTGCACAAAGCAATATCCCCAAAGAGCCGATTGAGTGACTAAATTTAGATGGATTCTTACCCTAATAAAGTGATCCACCAATCAACAACAAACCACAAAATTACATTTGTATAGCACCTTTTACGTCGGGAGTCCCAAGGCACTGTAAATCAATTAACAATTGGGTTGATTCCTACTTACTGCTAGGTAACCAGAGGCATATAGAGTAAGGAAACTTGCCTAATCACAAATTGCATTTATATAGCACCTTACACGTCAGGAGGATGTCCTGACTAAGGTTTCACCCTGCCTGGGAATCAAACCCATGCTCTCTTGCTTAGGAGACAAATACACCAATCACAACACTACACAACTCCAGAAACATTATGCACATGAACAGGGAAACATAGCTGCTTTTTTTAGTTTTGTACTTATGTCCTTAAATTTGGCAAACACTGTTTAATTTGATGCACAACACAATTGCATTTGTCCAGTTTTAAATCTAGAAATGTGATTAAATGTTTGTTTTTTTAGCGCGAATTTCCTTGGCAAGCAGCAATTTACTACAATGGCCGTTTAAACTGTGGGGGGAGTTTCATTGGTGGTTGCTGGTTTCTGACAGCTGCACACTGTGTCAGGTGAGAAACTGTATGAGAAACATGGTGAATCAGAAGATCAACCACCACCAACAACAACTTGGATTTATATAGCGCCCTTCATACCGAAAGGCGTCTCAGAGCACTTCGAACCACTCAACCATTAAAAAAGTGCTCTAATACGACATCCTAAGTGGAAGGTGCCCTATGAATGCAAGTTGTTGTTGTTCTTATTGTCATACATTGAAATACAAAAAGAAAATTGATAGAAGAGGTTGGAGAAATGTCACTTAGAAGAAAGTCGTTTTTCTTGTCTTCTGTCAAGAAGTTCAAGAGATGAGTTAAAATCACCTCCTCAAATGTGAGAGTTGTATTCGTCACTTGGATACACTTGTGTAGCTTTATACTGTAGTGTGTTGTTAAGCACCAACTAAGTGTTTGGCATATAAGAGGAAACCCATATTCCTGGAGTCAGCTTTAACTTAAAGTTCTGGTTCACATGATAGGAGATTATGATAACAAGCATGTCAATAACATGATAACCAAAGAGGCTCATTTGAGATAACAGACGAAAGTTGTTGGAGATAGCCTTGTGAGATACTTAAGGAAACAACATCTCTGAAGGGTTGTCACAGCAGTTACAATTGAGATTTGGAGATTCAACCAATTCACCTGAGTGGAATGAGGGTTGGGTATGCTGAGGGCATGCGATCTGAATCAAGTTGCTGAAAGTAGGCCGGTATCATAAGGAAAAGAGTGAATGAGGATGGGGGATGAGCAGAAGAGGGTGTGCATAAGGAACAAGAGCAAAATCAGTCATAGCCTGAACTCCTCAGTAGATGGAACCAGAGTCAAAGGATATACCGTTAACACCACCGCAGATAAGAGTCAAAGAAGAGGAATCTAGGCATGGACTTACCTATGTGGAAGGCATGGTACCCGACCAGCAATTCCACAAATAAAATAAATCATTTATTACATGGCTGTTTGAAATGCGATATAATACAAACAAACAAACAAACAAAACTTACATTTATATAGCGCCTTTCACGTCGAGAGGACATCCCAAGGCGCTGTACAGTCAGGTAGGACAAGAGCAGGGTGGGAAGGATCAGGGCAGGATGAAGAATAGTAGGAAAAGTAACTGCATATTAGTGGGCGAAACGTGGCAGTCAAATTGCGCACAGCAGTGTCCCACAATCAGTCACGGAAGTGGGACTAGGGGCAAAAGGGGGTAAAGAAGCAAAAGGGGAGGGGTCGAGGCAGGGGGAAGAAAGGCAGGAAAGTCGACTGTATACTTGTGGGCGAAACGCGGCAGCCAAATTGCGCACAGCAGTGTCCCCACAAACAATCGCGAAAATGGGGCCAGGGGAGAAAGGGGGAAAAGAGGGTAAGGGGGAAGAGGGAGGGAAAGGTGGGATGGGTTAGGGTTAGGGAGGAAGAGGGGGGAGAAAGGGGGGCAAGGAAGAGAGGGAGGGAAAGATGGGTGGGGGCAAGATCAGGAAGAGGGAAGAGGGAGGGAAGGGGAAAAGGGAGGAGAGAAAGTGGGGAAAGGGAGTGAGGGAAGAAGAAGATGGGGGCAGGGGTGGGGGGAATCAAACAACAATAATAAACAATAATAAACAACAAAAGCAATAATATTAACAACAAAAACAGCAACAAACAATAACCAACATCGTCCAACAATCGTCCAGCAACCACTCCTTGTCCTCGCCGTCCGCCCGGACGATCCCTGAGATAGCGGGAAAAAAAAGGGCGCGGAAAAAAGGGCCCAGTGTGGTGTCAGGCCCCAAAACCGACCGGCTCCTCAGTCGATGAACCCGGGGACTTTGTGATGGCCCTGGCACCTCGGACATGGTGTGTCTGGCCAGCTCGCACAGCAGCAGCAGCAGCAGCAGCCCGATCGCCGTCTGGATCTCCGAGATGATCCGTCGCTTGCAGCACCTGGGCCCTCTCCCCCTCGCGGAAGACGTGTGCCACCCGCTGCCTGAGGAAAATGCCGAGGTCGCGGCCTTCCAAGGTCCTGCCGAGGGGCCACTCTTCGCTCAGCCGGAGGAAGCGCCGACAGCGAGTGGCCGCCATTCCCTCCGTGATACTCCCCGTCGTCCAAAAAGATGGCTTCGTTGGCCGACTGCCCATAGAGGAAGAACCGGTAGCGATGGAAGCCGGCTCCAGCTGGTGGGCTGAGCGGTGCATAGAGTGAAAGCTCTGTCCCCGCGATCGTTCCAGCCCGAAGATCTCTAGTCTCGGGAGCGGGTGGTCCGTGTGAAAAATATCACTATATATCTATATATATATATCCAATATCACTATTAGATATTAGATAAAATATTAGATAAAATAGATGATATAAAATATCATCTATCGCCAGGCGAGGTGGAGAGAGTGCAGGTGCTATCCTGCACTCTCTCCACCTCGCGGTCACTCTCCTCTCCACTCAGCTCCACCTTTGTTGCACTGTCCTATCCTGGTTTCACTCTTATCTATCTCAGTATCTCCTCTTTGACTCCTCGAACGGCTTCACCTCCTACTATACACAGTCACATGCGATATCCCTCAGGACTCTATTCTTGGTCCTCCTCTCCTCTTCACTATCTCTATGTCCCCACTCATTCATATCAAAAGCGCTCCAAGATGCTATCCTGTGTGAAGGATGCTATAAAATGCAAGTTGTTGTTGTTATCATCTGCAGACACTTCCACATTTGTGCAAATGGTACACAAACCTCTCTTGACCCCTCTCAAAACCTTCCTCTTCGACAGTGCCTTCAGTCACCCTCTACTCCTACCCTCCCAGCACTCCTGATCCCAACCACCAGCTCAGGTGTGTATCCCTGAATGTCCAGGGCCTTGGGATGTCTTCATGATGTAAAAGACGCTATACAAATGTAATTTGTTGTTGTTTCTTTGTTTTTTCATATGCCAGTTAAAAGTAAAGATTTAGCTGTTAAAGGAATGGTTCTGATTGCTACGTGTGCAGGCTCACAATTTGCATCACAGTGAAATTCGGTTCACTGAATTTCGGATAATTGAATAATTTGGTTTATTGAATGGAATCTAGAAATTCCAAACTATTTGCACTCCTAATCTATTGATTATATATTATTATACAGTACTACTAATACATAACTGCCTTCAACAGTACAGTCTTCTCCTTACCCTATCTCCCCTTGCTCACCAGATAATTCCCTATCAGTTGGTCAGTTGAAGATGCATCTAAGTGGTGGCGGAGAGCATTTCTGGTTCTGATGCAGTTGGAATTCTGCGATGCGAGTCTTTTATATTTAGTATGGTTATATGAGTAGTTTGATGTATTGAATAATTTCCATTGTCAAATTCAGTATTCAATTAACAGAATTTCACTGTACACTGTTTCGGAGCTCATTATCGCTCAGGGCAATAATCCATAGCATAGGTATCACAGGGACATCAGCTCCAGTCACAGCAATGAGAAGAAAGTATTTCTGATATGGTATGTTTGAGAACAGGCTTTCTATCTAAAGCCTGCAGCTCCTTTTAAGAGAACAAATGGACTGAAATAATTAAATTATCTTTTAAAAGCTTTCAACTCAATATATTCAAGTGCAATATGTTGCACCAGTAATACTGATCGTGTTGTAGTGTAAGTAACCCTAACATATTGCTTTGCAAGAGTAAAATTTTGTACTGTATTATGTTTTACTTATTCCAGTACACACAGGATTGCTCATTATCAAGTAAGGATTGGACAGTGGAGTACAAGAGGAGTTGATGCAGGCGAACAAGTTTTGGAAATCGAAAGCATAATCATCCATGAAGATTACAATGGTTACAATTTAGCGAATGACATTGCTTTAATAAAAATCGAGCCGGATTTGAAAGGGTGCATTCCAGTCAATGAAAACACCCTGCCTATATGCATTCCCTGGTCTGATTATCTATTCAGACCTGACAAGACATGCAAAGTGTCTGGCTGGGGTCAAGCTGAAGGTACTCCACAAATTTATAGATTAAAGAGTTGATTCTCCAATGGTTGGTATACATTGTATTGCATGATGTGCATTGCGTGGTGTGTGATGGAGTATGCAACTTGTTGTGTTGTATGAGATGTGTGTGTTGTGTTGTATGTATTATCTGATGTGCTATATGCTGTGTGGTGTGCCATGGGTTGTGTGGTGAGTGGTATGTGGTATGTATATTGTGTGATGTGGTGTGTGTCGTGCACAACAACAACAACTTGGATTTATATAGCGCCCTCCATGCCGGACAGCTTCTCAGAGCGCTTCCCAATAATGGATCCTGGGGCTGAGCCAGGGGGAGGGGGGGGAAAAGGTGACCAAAAGTGCGGTCGAAAAGAAAGGTCTTTAGCTGAGAACTGAAAATAGAAAGAGAGGGGGCGAGGTGAAGGAAGTGAGGAAGGGAGTTCCAGAGCCTCAGGGCGTAGTGGCTGAAGGCACGGCCGCCGATGGTGGAGCTGAGGATTCGGGGAACAAGGAGGAGGCCAGACCCAGTGGAGCAAAGGCAACGTGTGCTGTTTTGAGGAGAGAGGAGGTCAGAGAGGTAGGGAGATGCAGAGGAGTGGAGAGATTTGAAAACAAGAGTGAGGATCTTGTGTATATGGTGTGCAATTGTGCGATGTAACGTGTGGTGTGTGGTATACATTGTATGATGTGCCATGAGTTGTTGTTATGTGGTATGCATATTGTGCAGTGTGCTGTTGTCACCTACCTCCTACATTATTTTACTTTCAGAGAAGGTACTTTTTCTACGCTGGGCTGCACTCAAACTTATGGGTAACTGTTCAGATGTTTATGAATCCAGATTTTTAGACGGAATGGAATGTGCAGGTAAGGTTAGAATTTTGAGCTCTACTATTTTCTGGTGGCTTTTCTGTTACGTTATGTCCCCCGACCCACCCACCCCACCATTGGTGGGCGAGCCTTTAGCCACTCTGCCCCCAACCTCTGGAACTCCATCCCCCAGTCCCTCCACCTCGCCCCCTCCCTGGGCTCCTTCAACTCACACCTCAAGACCCTCCTCTTCAATGGTCCCATCGGTCACTCCACATCCCCCCCTTTCCCTCCACCCTCCCTGTCCCCAGCTTGGGTCTGAAACAATGACTGTCCAGCGCCTTGGGACGTCCTCTTGACGTGAAAGGTGCTATACAAGTGAAATGTTGTTGTTGTTATATTATGTTATGTGTGTGTAACTACTGTATATGTCACTTTGATTCAGTTACGTTGTTACAATGACTCAGAAATTCAATGAGTCAAGTAAAGGGAGAATACTGTATGAGTTTTCAATCTACAGTTTGCTTTGAATTGTTTTCTATCCAATATTCAAAAGTTTTTCTTCTCTGATTAGGCACAGCTAATGGAACGGTGGATTCCTGCAAGGGTGATTCCGGAGGTCCCCTCATCTGCACTGATGAAAGGAATGAATCTTATGTATGGGGGATTGTTAGTTGGGGGGAAAAGTGTGGATTAAGTGGGTACCCTGGTGTCTACACTAAAGTGTCCCATTACTTTGACTGGATAAAACGCCATGTTCATAGGTCTCTTATTACCAAATACAATCTCTGAATGTTCAAAAGCAGCTCTGTTAGTGCATGCTCTGATATTTCTTGCAATAAATCCATAATTTTAAAGCAATGATTTTATTACAAAGGCTCTTACAACCACAGTGCATTGGCATTCATTCAAACAAATCAATTCTATGCAAGGTCTTATATATTTAAACAATTGCTCGCATTTGACGCATTACCTTATCACATTGAAAGGGCGTGAAAGACTTCACGCAATTTTTAAGTGAAGTGTGGTGACTGGGTAATTTATATAGGCAAACATGGAAGTCAATTTGTGCACAGTAATGTCTCACAAACAGCCCTGAAGCGAGCTAGTAATTTCCTTAGCTGATTCTTGGCCAGGACGCTAGGAGAAAATCCTTTCCATTTCAAAGCATGCCACATGATTTTTAATGTGCACCTGATCAGACGGACGGAATCCCAGTTTAACGTCTCAGCTGAGGAAGAGTACCGATGACAAAGCAGCGCTCACTCAGCCGTGCACTGGAGGGTCATACATAGTGATGTAATGAAGAAGACAATGAAAGAAAGATGGAAGAACATTTGTAGAAGAGTCCTGAAGTGTATTGGTTAGAGCACTCGCTGTTTTTTTTACGTGATGAGATGCTATTTTAAATGAACACATTAATTTTATGATGGTTCATGAAATCATTACCACTAGGTGATATCAGTATCTGGAATCTAGCACCAATTCTTTGTATATGTCAGGCACTCGCTCATAATAATAATAATAATCGTTGCTTTTGATATAGCATTTTTCATGTCTTCTAGACATCTCAAAGCGCTTCACAGAATGTACTGTAAAGTGAATTGACTATATTTGTGGGCGAAATCTGGCAGCCAATTGCGCACAGCAGTATCCCACAAACAGTCGTGGATTGAAATGACCAATTATCGGTTTTTTTTGGAGGGATTAGTATTAGGTGTGTGGAGTAAGGAAATTTGCCCAAGGTTTCACCCTGACCTGCCAGGATTCGAACCCAGGTCTCATGCTTGTAAGGTTCATATGTCAGTGTCCAGAGGATTCCAATAATTTTGCAGAAGGATTGCATAACTTTTCTAAAGTATATATTTTTAAATGGACATGTACACCATTCAAGCGAATTAATTGCACACAGCTTGGGAGAATGACTATCCTCCTTACCTACAGTACAGTGGCAGGGCAGTGGGGTGGGGGGTGCTATAATCCTGGAAGTGCCGGACTTCAGATGAGACATCTGAAGAACGGCATCAACTGCCTCTTCAGAAAGACTATCGGGCGATTTCAAAATAGAATGGAATTGCTCCCCGAATTCTGGCCAATCTCCCAAAGCTAAGAATAAGTGGAATTTCAGGCATCTGGTGTCAGTGATGAGACTCTTTAAAATCTAGCTTTCCCTCCATGCCACCACTCTTTATCTTTAAATCCCACCTCGTTAACAGTGCCTATGGTCACCTAACCTTGCTCAGCAGCCAACTATGCCTCTGTGTAACACTGAGATGCTATCCCATGTGAAGCACGCTTTATATCGCCACTCCGTTCAGCTGGCCTCCTGCTTGTCCCTTGTCCTCTCTGCTCCACCATCAGTGGTCGTGCTTTCAGCTATTATGCCCCAGAGTTTTGGAAATTTGACCCCCTAATCCCTCCTCCTTGTCCTCCCCTTTTCCTCTTTTAAATCGCGAATGAAGACCTTTCTCTTTGACCTCCCCCCAATTCAGAGTCAGGCTCTGCCATCATTAAGCGCTCTGAAACACTACCCAGCATGAAGAGCACTGTATGAATCAAGTTGTAATTGTATAAACACAAGCTGTTGTTGTTGTTTAGCAGTTTTTAATTGTAAAGTACAAGTGCAGAGCACTCAACACCAGCCCATGTCTGTAACAGGGCTATGAGACAGAACCGAACAGAAGGAGTTATGTAATTTCTGTGTGGAAAATGTATTACTGTCGAACAAAAGCAAAAGGGAGGGAGTGGAGGCTGTTGTGGAGTACAAACTGTACTCGTTTGGGCCGAATGGTCTGTTTCTGTACACTAAAGTTTATGTAAAATGCCTACAGTACACACAGGTAGAGAGTGGTGTTTGATATTAATCTTCTGTATCAATCGTATGTAAATAAAAACGACACACCTATACCCTCGCCCACCAACATCTTCTAGATGAACAAAGGTCAACAGATATCACCCCAATAGGGTGCAATTCCACAGAAGCACAACGTCTCCCAGATACAATATCAAGTAACAAGAATGCAAGTAATTGCAAGTATCCAGTGTGGGTATCATGATATTCAAAATATGTACTGCGCATGCGCCCCCAAAAAACTTTGGAATAACAGAAGCCCTGAACTTTGGAATAACAGAAGCCAGTCCTTAAATTCTCTTGTTAAAGGAGGATCTATCCCTCAGAGTTTTCAATACAACTTAACTATGTAAAATGCCTTTGCTCCATCCATCTAGAAGTATAATGTAACCGAGCCAGCATGCCAGGGTTCACATAAGAATTTGCCAGGCCAAAGAAGACCAAGGTTCATCTAGTTCGCATTCCATCATCCCGGCAGTGACATGCATATATCATGTCAAATGAGGGGAACAGGAATGTTGGAGGTTCTTGCGGAGTACACTGCTGTGCACAAATGGCTGCCATGTTTTACCCACAAATATACAGTCAGTTCACTTTACAGTATATTCAGGGAAACGCTTTGAGAAGTCTAGAAGATGTGAATCGAATGCGATATCAAATACAAGGATTCTTATTTATTTATAACATTAGCATGAATTGGTCTGGTGGAATGGCCTGTTTCTATACCTTATCACTCAACCTAACCGAAACCAAATATATCATTAACCTGACAGATTGCGAGCTACCTCCACTACCTTACATACTTTTGATAACTATAGAAAATATTTAAAAATTTCAATCTTTTAACCTGTGTACAAGTTTTCGATATCACCATTTCTTTAATTGGGTGAAAATTTGCAGAAAGGACAATTGCTCTAGTTTTTAACAGCTAGTTTATATTAACGCTTGCTATACCCCCACGTAACATATGCGGCCTAGTGTTTTTGAACACTTTTATTAATATATTTTGAACAAAAAAAAGGGTGAGCTTTAATCACTGTTTTTTTTGTTGTTTGTTGTTTATTTTTAAGCTGTATTGGTTTTTGTTTTCCTTTTAGAAGTTCATTGTTACAATTGTGGAAACATACCTAAGGCTTCTATATACAGTGCTGTATATAGAAGATAGATTTGACACAGCCCCAATCTGCGTCAGGGGGACACAATTGCGGAAACACACATGCAGAAATGTATAAGGCTTTTATACACAGATAAGCCTTGATTTACAATGCTTCTATTTAGGACATTTTGATTGAAGGACCATAATTTTTTAACACCTTTTTGATCGATATATGACACTTGGATTAGTTTTAAGGACCACATTTTGGGGGGGCGCATGTGCAGTACATATTTTGAATATCACAGTCGCATTTTGTGCGTCCTTTTTGTCCGTACACACAGTCCATTGTGTATTCGCGGATAAATCCAAGCATTTGAACTGGCCAATAGCATGTCGCCACATCATTGTTTAAAAGCCAGCTGATTTTGAAGCGGCACCCCATCACGTCAGTATTATAGTAATTTCCAAACATTCCTGAACATTCCCAAGCAACTTCTATTTACAGGCTCTACCACGATTCTAGCAAGTCGGGGGAGAGACAGCAGTAAGTGAAATGAGCAGCGGTAATACCTCTAGCGGCCAGAAATCCCGCAAAGTCATCACTTTAAATACCAAATTGGAGGTGATAAAGTGCATCGATTCTGGTGAAAAAGGTACGGACATTGAGAGGGCTTTAGGGCTAGCTAGATCAATGGTGGCTACTATAAAACAGAATAAAGACAATATACTGGCAAGTTCAAGGTGTGTTACAGCTATAGGTGCAAGCAGTTAGCAAAACATAGGAGTGATGTCTTGGAAAACATGGAAACAGGCACCATCTTTCAGTGCTAGCAGACGGTGGTTTCAAATGTTTAAAAGACGCTATGGGCTCCACAACATCAAGATGAGTGGGGAAGCTGCAAGTGCCACTGCCATTGTCACACTGCCAGTATTAAAGTTTGCCAGTATTAAAATACAATACTGTACAGTTAATCCCAAATGCCCCTTGTTGCCTATGTGTGTTAAGTTGTGTGTTTTGTGTGTTATGTTGTCTGGTTTTGTGTGTTATTTAGTGGGTTTAAGGTCTGAAAATTTTGTGAAAGGAATTCATCTCTGGTTATATAATGGGACCGCATGGGAAATCGCACTTCAATTTAGGACATTTCGATATACATACAGTTTTTCAGGAATGCAAGCCCATCGTAAATAGAGGCTTACCTGCATATAGATTCATCTATTAATATACAAAGAGCTGGAACTGTCAAATAGCAAGATTATACGAAACTGTGAAGTTAAAACAATTCAATTCCAGAATTTCAAAGTTGTGTCTGACTATAAAATTCTTAGATAATACTAATACTAATCATAATACTAATAATCCTAGAATTTGATATAGCGCCTTATCATGTCTTTGAAATGTTTCAAAGCGCTCCATAGGATATATTGAAAAGTGAATTTTGTGGGTGAAATGCGGCAGCCAATTGCACACAGCAGTGTTCCACAAACAATCGTGGATTGACACTGCTTCCTGGTGGCTATGATGATTAAAATATGCCAGTGAAAGTGAAACATAACCAGACCAAACTATCTCCTTTTCTTATCTTATTTGTACCCCAGCTGAATTGAGCTGGGGAGGGTAGTGTATGTGTTAATAATAATAATCCTTGCATTTGATAAAGCACCTTATTGTGTTTTTGAGAAGTCTCAAAGCACTTCACCGAATACTGTATAGAGTACTGTAAAATGGAGCAACTGTGTATTTTGTGTAAATTTAAGTGAATGGATTAGTGGTTTTCTAAGAAAGAACTTCATTGTTTTTCTGAAAAAAAATTGATTAAGTTGTGTGCTTTGTGAATTCCATTCAGGGGCAAGGCAGTCATAATGCCTTGAGTCCAAGGGAAAGGCTGGGAAGGCCAGGATCCAAAGGTTAAGCCTCAGGGTATGGATCTGCATATTGGCAAACCTAATACCCAGGTAGCAAGCCCATGTGGGGCCCGTATGGGCATGACGTGGGCCATATGGGCATGGATCAAACCATATGTATCCCATATGGGGCTCATATGGGTTAGTCCATAGGGGGATCAATTGGGCTAGCCCATATGGGTTTCATATGGGAAAAACCTGGGCAAGCCCATATGGGCAGAAGATATGGAAGGCTTTCAACAGTCAATTCACTTGATTCACTTTGCAGCACAGAGTATGGTGGAGGTCACAGGGTGTGTGTGAAAACTGGGACCAGTCAGTCAGTCAGGCTGTGATTGTCATGGCAATGGCTGATGATGTCAACGGGTGGGCAGGGCTCCTGGTCCCTGCACCTTTTAGGCGGAAACCCCGCAGTTGAATCCATGCAGGTCAGAGTAAAGGCACCAGAGATCTATTGTTAAGCAAGTATTGTTTTGTGAGAGTACATGACATAATTTAAAAGGTGTCATTTGGCCATGCACAATGTACATTTTGGCAAGGGTGAAGTTCTCAGCCAGTGCAGCAAGCAACTAAGAAGGCGAACGGCATGCTAGCGTTCATTTCAAAAGGTTTAGAGTATAAGAGTAGGGAAGTCTTGCTGCAACTGTATAGGGCTCTGGTGAGACCGCACCTAGAGTATTGTGTGCAGTTTTGGTCTCCTTAGTTAAAAAAGGACATACTTGCCTTAGAGGGGGTGCAACGTAGATTCACTAGGTTAGTTCCTGGGATGAGGGGACTGACCTTTGAGGATAGGTTGAATAAACTAGGGCTGTATTCTCTTAGAGTTCAGAAGAATTAGGAGGGATCTTATTGAAACATATAAGATTCTTAAAGGGCTAGATAAAGTAGACACTGAGGGACTGTTTCCCTTGGTAGGAGAATCTATAACCAGGGGTTACAGTCTTAAAATTAAGGGTCAGCCTTTTAGAACAGAGTTGAGGAAACATTTCTTCACTCAGAGGGTAGTGAATTTATGGAATTCACTACCCCAGAAGGCTGTAGATCCAGAACATTTTCAAGGCTGAGACTGATAGATTTTTGAAAAATAGAGGGATTTGGGGATATGGGGATATGGGGATAGGGCAGGTAATGAGAGTTGGGTGAGAAGTTCAGCCATAATCTTATTGAATGGCGGAGCAGGCTCGAAGGGCCGAATGGCCTACTCCTCCTAATTCTTATCTTCTTATTTGAACACAAACAGCACAACACATCCAAACGATTACCCCTGCTATTAAAAACATACACATTATTCTATTGGTTTCTATCTTTCATTCTTGTGACTTTTATCCAATCAAATTGTTTGTTAAATTCTCTTTTTGGGTTACTAGAAAAGGTATAAATGGTATATGGTCAAAAAGTTGATCACACTTATCATCCAATCACAGTTGCTGTATAAGCCACAAAATGCAAGAATAACGGATCTTAAGATTCTTAAATCACTGTAAATCATAGCATTTTATTGAGATTTCTCATGTGAGTAGGATGTTAGTCAGCATCACATTAGCAATATATGGTGATTTTTTTTTCAATTGCATAGATGAATCCTATATAATGCCTATAGGGAATGGCCCATATTCTGCCCATATACTGCTGTGGCATATGGGCCCCAGGTGAAACCCATGTAATGTCCATATGGGATAGCCCATATTTCACCCATATTTTACACAGATTTGCCCAGATGGGCCCCAGATCTAACCCATATGGGTTATCTGGACTGGCCCATATGGGTCCCATATGAATCTTGGGTGCAGAATCCTGTGGGGCCCATATGGGCCACCCCATATGGGGACCCATATTTTGGCCCATATGGGACCCATATGGCCCCCACATGGGCTTGCTACCTGGGATACTGCAGCAGTAGTGCTGAAATAGCAACTGAACTGGCAATTACCCTCTCTCTCCACCTTCGGGGAAAGACTCAGAACAATCAGTGCTTTGGACCTCAGCTGGAGTCAGGATCGGGAAAGGTGGAGGTAAGCGGGTGGAAGTGGGGGAATCTTGAGGTGGGACTTGAAGGAGGCTAGGGATGGGCAATGTTAATGGAATTTCAAATGTTGGGGGCAGAGTGGCTGAAGACTCAACAGCCGATGGTGGGGAGTATGGGTCAGGGGATGAGAAGCAGGCAGAGCCCGCTTGGGGGAGGGGTGCAGTTTATTTCAGAAGTTCCATTTAAGTGAAACAAAGTTTTTAAACATGCAGATGTTTACGACTTTATGCCTTTTCGTGAGGGTAATAATCCCTCTTAAAAAAATTTGGGTCACTCAATCCACAACTGTTTGTGGGACACTGCTGCACGCAATTGGCTGCTGCGTTCCTTTTTTCATTTAGAATCCCTCCAAAATTATATTTGGGAGGTATTATTTTCCCCAGAAAAGCTATCCATCAATCAACAAACAACCGGGTTCCTATTTATTGCCAGGTAAACAGAGGCGTGTGGAATAAGGTAACCTGCCCAAGGTTTCACCCTGATTGCTGGGAATCAAATCCAGGTCTCTCGCTCGCAAGGCGAATGCCCTAAACTCCAACTATGCTAAGTTACACTCCAACAGTAGATAAATCTAATGCAGTAGCTTTCACCACCTTCAGCACTCAGAGCTGCTCCTCATAACATCAATCACTCTGCCGCACTCTAACTGACGGCTGCCCAGAGCCAATTCCAAAAGAGAGGAGCCAGACTATGGGTGGGACTTCCTCAGTGAGCAGCCTCCAAACCTTGTTCCAGATCCAGGAAGTGAGTGAATGATCGATCCTAGGAGAGAAACAGTGAGAGGAGAGAAAGAGAGGCTCTGAGCAACAGGCAACAGCCAACACTGGGAACACAAGAAATTGGAAGGATGGCAACCAAGGAGAAATCCCAGCCAGCAGGTACTGAGATGTCAGCTGAAGCACCATTGAATGGGGAGGAGGCTGCAGTTAAAGGGCTTCTCCTGTTGTATTGTCCCCACCAGGGGAAGAGTGCAGCCTCTTCTCTTTCTTTGTCCTTTGTTTGACTTTTCGGGTGGGCTGATCACTTACTTGCACAGGAGCTGGTGATACAGCAATCCTTGCGTTTGATAAAGCGCTTTTCACGTCTTCTAGACATCTCATAGCGCTTCACATAATATACTGTTAAATTAATTAACTATACATTTGTGGGTGAAACACGGCAGCCAATTGCACACAGCAGTGTCTCACAAACAGTCGTGGATTGAAATGACCAATTTATTATAGTTTTTTATGGACGGATTATTATTAGACATGCAGAGTAAGGAAATTTGCCCAAGGTTTCGCCCTGACCTGCCTGGATTCAAACACAGTTCTCACGCATGCAAGGCTAGTGTTCTAACCACTGAGCTACAGGACTCCGCAAACTACAGTTTGATACACTATATGCACCCTGTAATTATCATGCTGGTAAAGTGCTTCAGAGGGATTTACAGTAAAGTACAGTAACTATGTATCTGCAGGTGAACAGTTATAAACTGATATGATTTATCGAGTGCAACAACAACTTGCATTTATATATAGCACCCCTCGCACAGAGGTAGCACCTCAGAGCGCTTAGTGGTGGAGCACGGCACCGAGCTGGGTGGAGGTTGGGAATTGACCGTAGGCACGGTTAGAGAGCAAGGTCCTCAGGCGCAACCCTGAAGATGGCTGAAGGGGGAGGCAAGGCGAAGAGATTGAGGGAGAGTTCCTAAAGTTTCAGGGCGTAGCAGCTGAAAGCCTGATCACCAATGGTGAAACGGAGGGTACAAAGAGCCAAGTTCAAGATAAAGTTGTGATTTGATGTTTTAACTTGATTCTTAGATGATTTAAGTGTAACTGTCAGCGCCTTGGGACGTCTTCCTGGCATGAAAGGCGCTATACAAATGTAATTTTGTTGTTGTTGTTTATGCCACTGGAAGGATCAGATAAACGAGAAAGCTTACCCACTTCCCTTGCTTTGTTTGGAATAATTAAATTTTTGGGATGTACAGTGTATTCATATGAAAATATAAATGTTTTACAAACTTGGTTTCTTTTTGTAAATGAAACAATATACCTGTAATGTAATTTATATTCTCTCAGCACGTCTCCATGTCACTCTTTGCATCAAAGCGATTAAAATTTTCCTCATCTTTTATTTATGTAGAGTACTTTAGGACCCTGCTTTTCCAAAATAATTTATATTTATAAAGTGCCTCAAAGCGCTTAACACTGGTGGCTGGGCACCTGAGCTAGTGGTGGAATGCAAAGGGGATAGAGGTTGTCTCAAAGTGCTTGACAAATATAGTATTCGTCCGCAAAATATAGTCAATTCACTGTATAACCTGTAAAGCACATTGAGACCTAGCAACAACTGCTATATCGAAAGCAAATGCAAGGATTATTATATTGGCAGGGAAATGAGTGGTATAAAGATGTTAACAAAAGGCACAGTCAAAGTGGTATGATATCTGAAAGCGAAAGAGAGAGAGATCAAAGTGATACACAGCTTTTGCTGCCCTGCACCTTAACATATTGTCAATTTTATGGCATTTTCAATGCGACCGTCAGGAGGGTGGAAGAAAAACTAGATAGACTTTGGTCTTTTTTCGCCTAGCATTCCTTATGTTCTTATTATTGAGTGGTTCAGGTGAAGCTGAGGAAATAACACGACAAATAATTCTTCGATATTTAAAATGACAGTAAATTTTTATTTCAATTCACAAGATGCTACGCTTTAATATAATGGATATAACACCTTTTCACGTCGGGAGAACATTTCAAAGCGCTTCACAGAATTGATTGTATTTATTGCTCCACAAACAGCCATGAAACAAATGACCAATTTTATCTGGGGAATTGTTGGTCAGAACACAGGGGGAAACTACTTCTCTTTTGGAGTAGTTCAGCGTCATCTTTAACATTCACCTGAACAGGCAGACAGACAGAAGCTCGGTTCAATCTCTCACCTGAAGGAGAGCACTCTCCTCAGTACTGCATTCCAGTGTCAGCTGGACAAAGAGCTCACAGTCCCTCTGTGACTGGAGTTGCACCACTAACTGAGCCAGATTGAGTATTTTGTGAGCGAAACGTGGCAGTTAGCTGAGAAACATAGATCTATATGAATGATTGAAATTCATTCAATATGACAGTTTTGCTGGATGTCACATTATGCATTCCCTCCACTTCCTCAACTCTTCCCCTTTCTCCCAACTCACATGTCCATTTAGCTGTGTAAAGTGCTTTGAAACGTCCTCTCGATGTGAAAGGTGCTGTAAAATGCAACATATTATTATGATTATTATTACAAGTTAGATATGTGATTGAGTGAACGAGAATTATTTTCTTTATTATTTATGCTGTTTGAGGGAAAGGAAACATAGCTTGAATGATTGCTGAAACTGCAGGGTCCTGGTATCTGTTTTATCAGCATTTCCAGTCTACTTGTGATGGATTCTTTCAAAGAGTAAACAACAACAAAATTACACTTGTATAATGCCTTTCACGTCAGGAGGACGTCCTAAGGTGCTAGGCAGTCACTGTCTCAGACCCAAGATGGGATGGGGGGACGGTGGTGGGGAGAAATGGGGGATAAGTAGTTGCCGATGGGACCGTCGAAGAGGAGAGTCTTGAGGCAGGACTTGAAGGAGGACAGGGAAGGGGTGAGGGGAGGGACTGCGGGATGGAGTTTTAGAGGTTGGGGGTAGAGTGGCTAAAGGCTCACCCGCCAATTGTGGGGCGGATGGATCAGGGGACGTGGAGCAGGCCAGAGCCTACTGAGCGGAGGGGGTGTGCAGGTTGGCAAGGGGTTAGAAGGTCACGGATGTATGGTGGGACGAGGTTGTGGAAGGCTTTAAATGTGAGGACCAGGATCTTGAATTGGATCCTATGGGTGATGGGAAGTCACTGGAGTCGGGCGAGGATGGGGGAGATGGGGTCACAGAGTTTGGAACAGTAGAGGACATGGGCCGCAGAGTACATCCTGAGTAGTGTCCAGGAATATATCGATATATCGGTATAATTTTTCATATCGATGTACTGATATTGGAAATTTGAATGTATCGGTATATCGAAAAATTCGGTATAAAAAAAAATCGGTAAATCGCAAAACATCAGTATATAGTGTCTGGCGATATATCGGTTATATTGGTATAATACAAAATTTTTCAACTTACCTTGTAGCCGGCATTGCAAACCTCCTGGGCCTAGAGCACGCACGCACATCCAAATGCGCACGCATACACAGGATAAGAAAACCTGGTGATATTGATATATCGGTATATATCGATATGAGCCCACCGATATATCGATATCGGAAAATTTCCATATCGATGGACCCTAATCTTGAGGTAACAAAAATTCCCCAGTGCTAAAATACAGAAGTAACCTGCGGGACGGCTGTGGAGAGATTTGGAGCTGTAATCTATGGTGTTCTATTTCTTGGGGCTTTCCTACGGCATTTTCTTTTTCTCCTCATTACTGAAAAGGAGTGGTTATGTGCTTGATGATGCAACTGTTAGTTGAACATAATGCATTCTTTCCCCTGAACCTAAAGCAGCAATTTCCATTAAGTACTATAGTTACGGTATTGTCTCCCTTCTTTTGACCATGTTTTTGTCGAGGGCTCCGATCTCGAGCAGTGACCCAGTTAGTAATAAGTGCTGCACAGCATATATTACAAAGTGTAGTGACTGTATATTTATGGGACAACACAGCAGCACACAGCAATGTACTACAAATGGCGCATCAAGATGAGTGTCCAATTTTATTTGGGGGGATTGTTATCCTGCGTGATTGGGAAAAATTCCCTCTTTTTCAAATAGTGCATGAGATGTTTAAGGTCCACCTAAACAGTCCTCGATATACTGTTTCATCTGAAAGAATACAACTTTGACAATACACACAAGTACTGTGGAGTGTCAGCCTAGACTATGAATTCAAAATCGCAAAGTGGATCTTAAACCCATGGAGTCCTGTAGCTCAGTGGTTAGAGCACTCACCTGACAAACGTGAGACCTGTGTTCGAATCTAGGCAGGTCATTTTGAAACCTTGGGCCAGTTTCCTTCCTCTATACACCAAATAATAATCCCTCAAAAAAAGAACAATAATAAAATTGAACATTTCAATCCATGTCTGTTTGTGGGACACTGCTGTACGCAATTGGCTGCCGTGTTTCGCCTACATTTATCCAGTCAATTCCCTTTACAGCATATTCTGTGAAGCGCTTTGAGACATCTAGAAGACGTGAAAAGAACTATAACAAATGTAAGGATTATTATTATAACCTTGTGACTCAAGGTGAGAATGCTACCAATTGAGTCAGGCTACCACACATGTAGAGTTCCTGATTTGAAGGTGCCTCTGGCAGGTTAGCTATCTATATGCAGTTCCAGCTCTCAACAAGACAGGAAGACATTTTAATAAACCTTGCATTATGTCTGAATACATAATGGGTTGAGTCTATATTTCATCTTGAACTGAAATTTTCATCAATTGGAGGCTTTGTTCAATTTTACTTACATTTTCAGCAGAGCTGATTTCACAAGAATTCAGAAAGAAAATGTGTGTTGCAGGTTGTTTTGTTCTTTGCACGCCAATTATCCGCTCCTTCTGACATCTGATTCTCCAGATAAAGTTTGTAGAAACCGGTTGTGTTTCTTCATTGCACGTCTAAAGACTGAGAGAAACATTTAGTATGTTACACTGATGCAGGTAATGATAATGAGCTGTAGCACAGTAGAATAGCTCTGTTTCTTAACACTTTTACTGCACCAGGATACGGATGAGAAGCAGGCTGATAAAGTAATTCATACTCCCAGGTTTCTAAATCGCTGAGACATCCACTGATTCAGTTAATGCAGCACTCTGTTAAGACAGATTTAAAATATTGTGATCAAAAACAACATCGTTGCCAAAAACCTGTCAGAGCCTTGGGACGTCCTCCTGACGTGAAAGGCGCAATACAAGTATAATTTTGTTGTTGTAATAAGTTATGTTCCTCTCTCAGGGTTCGAACACATCCTGTTGAATTGTTTGAAAAAAAACGGATCCAATGCTGTAATGAACACTGTAAACAAGGAATGACTATGCCACACTCAACTTGCCTCAGTCCACAATATTTTTCTGATAAGCTGCAGATTGTGTAGAACTTGCACCTTGTCTCTTAGCCCACAAGCCTATCATCCTCCCCATCCTCGCCCGGCTCCATTAACTCCCCAGTGTTCAAGATCCTCATTCTCACCTCAAAATCCCTCTGGACACATCCCTACTTCCGCAGACTCCTCAAATGCTACCTACCTGGCAGCTCCTGCTTTATGTCCTTCACTCTATCTGCCCCACCATTCAGCCTTTCGTTCCACTCTCTGGAACTCCATCCAAAAGTCCCTCCAACTCACTCTGTGTCTCATCTTGTTCAGGGTCCATCTCAATACCTATCGCTTTGACTGTGTTTCTCCTCCTCGCTCTCTTTAGCTCACACCCCCAGATCGAGTGCCACACCAGTATTTTTAAGTGTCTTGGGATGAGTTCTCTATGTGAAACATATTAATATAAATATAAATATGTAAAGACATTTGGGAGGAAAATAGATACAAGAGGAGAATGTTTTGGCCTGTTTGACCCATTTATAAATTCATGCAGATCGTTTAATTCTACCTCGGTGTTACATTTCCGTACTCCTTATTATCTCTATCTCCTATCTACCAACCTACCTACAAAATGAAGAACAACTTGCATTTATATAAAGCTCTTCATGTGGGGTAGCGTCCTGGAGCCTACCCACCCACCCTCCCACCCACCCTCCCACCTACCCAGCCACCCATCTACAATGCGAGACCTGAACAAGGACAGCGTGTCAATCATGTCAGTACACTTTACTGCAAATTCTGGGAAGCACTTTGAGATATCCTCCCAACATAACAGTACATCAATAATACCCTGTAAAGGTGGGGTCAGTGATTTGCTCACATGAAGTGCTGTTCAGTTGACGATTCCCCAGAGATTTCATATCAGCCATTCTAACTTACAAATTTTCACTCTATAAAGTCAAATGTGAGGAAACTTCAGCTGAATAGAGGCTGTAGATGCACACACCCAGGTAGAAAAATCAGTTACAATAGCATAAGAACTTAAGAGCATTTGCTTGCTCCAGGCTATTAATATTTCTATTGGACTTTATTATATAGATAACATCCTCGTGCTTGCCTTCATGGCCCTCCACGGGCTGGCACTTCCCTACCTCCGCGACCTGTGACCAGCCACCCTCCCTGCCCTCCACCCTCCCCGATCCTGACCCCACCCCCCCCCCACCCCACTAAGGTGTGGTCCATATCCCTGACTGTTCAGCACCTTGGGATGTCCTCTCGACATGAAGGGCGTTATAAAAATGTAATTGTATTTTGTATTGTATTTTATGTGTAGCAATATTGCTATAAGAATGAAACTTTGATTTTCACCCGACACACACATGCATCTCATTGAACCTTCCTCCCTCTTCTACTTCCCCCTCCCTTTCCTTCCTTTTCTCCCCTATGAACTTCACCCATTCAATTACTGTTCATGTATTGTTTATTTTTAGGTATGGTAAATCAAGATAGTAAGTCAACTGATGGAAATGCCAATGGTGAGTGTCCCGCTTTTTATTTAATCTCTTAATCATAATAATCCCCTAGAAAGTGATCTGCCAATCGACTAATATCTGGGTTCCTACTTTATTGCTGGATAAACATAGTCATAATTTGTGTGAATGATGGGGAATTGACTTAAAATATACAACACTTTCCTATGATTTCTGGGTTGAAATTGTAAGGTTAAGCTACTGTGGTGAGGTGCTGAAAAGAATTCAGCAGCAGCTTTTACAAAACCAAATCATTGGAGTTATGTGACTCCATCCGGCTTGAGGGGCACTAGCTAAATACATGCAAGTTGCAATGATAATTAATCATTGCTCCTGTCATGTTGGGAGCATATCTCAAAGTGTTTCCCAGAATTTACAGTAAAGTGTACTGACTTGTTTTACACACTGTCCTTGTTCAGATCTTGCATTTGTTTGTTCAGATTTATTTAGTTTCCCTGTTCAGATCTTAAGACACGCAAATATCACAATTGACTCAAAACTCTGGAACACTCTCCCTCAATCCTTCCACCTTTTTCCCTCCTTTCCCATCTTCAGGTCGCGCCTGAAGACCTTCCCCCAAACCACATCATGCTCCGCCACTGTCAAGTTTTCTGCACTAATTAAACCTTATGCCCTCTGAGCAGAGACATAGAATAACAGAGTGCTCAGTAATTTACTTCTTTTTTTCAGTGGGTAAAGAAAATGTCGCAGAAGTTGATTACCTGCCACCTATCCGAAAGTAAGAGATGCTTTTTTTCATATTTCACATTTTTAGAGTTTGCATTTTATTCCTATTATGAGAGGGAGACTGTTATGTACCTTTACTGAAAACTAAAATCCATTAACCATTAACTATCCACTCTAGCTACTCTAGTGGTTGTGCAATACAGTTTACTTGGATTTTCAGTTGTTGTTTCATCAAGTTTCAAACAAACTGATGAAATTCTTGCCAAATTAGCTCACTGAGCAATAATATAATAATAATAAACCGTGCATGTGAAATGTCTGAAGGATGTCTCGAAGAGCTTCACAGGATTTCCTGTGTATTTTGTAGGTAGGTGAATGAGAGGCAGATTACAATAACAGCAACAACTCGCACTTATATTATGCCCTCCACACCGGATAGTGTCTCAGTGGGCTTCATAGTGGTGCAGTCTGACTCCGAGCCGGGAGGAGGGGTGGGGGAGGTGGCCGTAAACACAGTCAAAGAGAAAGGTTTTCAGGCGGGACTTGAAAAGGGGGAGAAAGGGGGCAAGGCGGAAAGGCAGAGTATGATAGTGAATGGAAAAAATCCCCTGTAGGGGCAAATGTCTAGTGACTTATGCTGTTCAACACGACTCACTTGGAGGGAAAGCACTTATTGTGGATATAAATTTGCTCTTTATCCCAAGCTATAACTAATAGAACAATAAATCTCATTCAAAAAGATCGGAATCAGTTAAGTAGATGGGTCAAAGAATGGCAGATTAAGTTTAATGGACACAAATGCAAGGTTTGGTTTATACTGTGCTTTTTGATGCAAAATCCCAGTATACATTTTTGTGTGAGCTCTGCTGTCTTGAAGGTTTGTTCAGTAAACATATAGCTACTATAGACAAAGTTGCTGTCATACATTCATAACATACAGGCTTGACTATGCAAACTCCTTGCTGGTCGGCCTCCCCAACTCCTTCCTCCACAAGCTGCAGATCATCCAGAACTCTGCAGCCCATGTCATTTCCCATTTGTGACCCTATCAACTGGGTTCCCACTTACTGCTAGGTAAATTAAACAGAAGTGTATGGAGTAAGGAAACTAGCTCCAAAATTCAGCTTGTCCAGGAATTGAACCCGGGTCCTCTCGCTTGCGAGGCGAGTGCTTTAATCACTGAGCTGCAGAACTCCACATAGATTCCTCTTGAGAATGCAACCAGCTCATGGAAGCGTACTTCTGGTGCTTTGCATGGTGCTGTTCAGTGTGCTAAAGTCACATTGTAAATCTTGTGTGAGCTGCACCCTTGAAGCAGAGTGAAGTGAAGCCTGGCTGCTGGGATCATCTCAAAGAGGGTGTTCCTGGAGCCTCTTGAATCTCGCAACACTTCAGTGCTTTTGTTCCTGCCCTTGCTCACAACTGATCCCTCATTGAATCACCCGTAGAGGCAGGTGCTTTGCCCCCCCGACCCGTAGTTCCTGGGGAGAGCAGGAAGTTGAGCTCTGCTGTGAATCGCTGGAAGTCACATCCAGCAGCAGAAAACAAAGCATAGAGTTATTAGATAATAATAATAATGCTTGTATTTGGTATAGCACCTTTCACATCAGGAGGGCATCTCAAAGCGCTTCATAGGATATATTGTAATGTGGAGTGACAGTATTTTGTGAGCGAATGCGGCAGCCAATTTGCGCACAAATGGCTATGGAATTCATGACTTTTTTATTTTGGGATTTGATGGACAGGTAGCAAATCAGGGACTGGTTAAAGCTGTCATTGAAGGGAGATTTGCTGGTGATCTCAGTAATTGCTTCAGGCAGCTCTTAGCTTTAGACACTTCTGAGCTTCGTGCATTTGAACTGTGACCATCTCTATCAGAAACTGAAGAGGTAAAATCCGGGCTAGAATACAGTTTGGGAAAAGGGGGGATCATCCAGCAAGTAAAATTCTTGGATGTACTGTACCATTTGCTTATTATTTCCTCTTTCTCTACTTATTTTGCCAAAATAATTCCTTCCTATTTTGCCAAAAAATATCGGAATGCAGTGAGCACACAATGAATGAACAGAACAAGTTTTAGACGCTCGTTTTAAAAAATAATAAAAAGCTGCACAACATTTCACCCTACAAGTGCAAATATTTAAGTGAAATTGATGGTTGTGGATTTCTAAATCGTGTGCGTGCCTCTTATATCCTTGAACGAAAATCTGTGAGTTGCTCAAGGTAAACTAAATAGTTTCCATTAGCGAATACCCTCGAGAGCAAGCCTTACGGGAGAGATGTCAGTAACAGAACTGACACCGTGGCTACTAATGTCTTGAAACATGATCTGTTGCTTGGGGACATGGTTGTAATAACATCCAGCCTCTGCTAAAGAGTGGCTTCGATGCTGATGAGGTGAGTTAGATAGTGATTTGAGGTGTGGCATTGCTTAAAGCTCCTGTGATAGCTCAGAAAAATAATAATAATCCTTGCATTTGATATGGCACTTTTTCACATCTTCTAGACATCTCGAAGCGCTTCACAGAACATACCGTAAAGTGAATTGGCTCTATACGATAACAACTTGCATTTACATAGTGCTCTCCATGCCAGGCAGCGTCTTGGAGTGCTTCACAATGGCAGAGGCCGAGCCAGGGGAGGGAGAAGGTGACCCTAAGCGCGGTTGAAGAGAAAGGTATTCAGTTGCGACCTGAACAGGGGAAAGGTGGGGGTGAGGTGAAAGGGTTGAGGGAGTTCCAAAGTTTCGGGGCATAGAGGCTGAAAGCATAGGGTTTAGAGGACTTCAGTCATTATTATCAGGCATGTGGAATAAGGAAACTTGCCCACGGTTTCGCCCGACCTAGAATCGAACCTAGGTCTCTTGCTTGTAAGGTGAGTGCTTTAACCACTGAGATGGTTTACTGCAGTTGTACTGTTTACAATACCCTTTGCAAAGAATGACTCATTAGCTTGGCAGCCTTGAAGAAACATCAAAATTACTTAATAATATAATAATGATGATAATCATAATAATCCTTGCATTTGATATAGTGCCTATCCATATCATTGCGACATCTCAAAGCGCTTCAAGGAAATTTATCTAAAAGTGCTTTATTACACAGTAAAGTGGATTGACTGTATTTTATTGGTGAACTTTGTTATCCAATGGAGATATTTTACTTGTTGTTCTTAGAGGTGACCTCATGGACCCATCTGTCGAGTACAGCATGAACCACAAAAGACGTGGACTGGCCTTAATCTTCAACTATGAGTACTTTTACTGGTATCTTGCAATGCCCGCGAGACGAGGCACCAATGCTGACAAGATGAATCTGGAAGTCAGGTTTGAAAGTTTTCCTTCTTGGCTTATTCTAAACTGTTTTGACGTGACCCGATACTGTATCAAGTGCAATCATCGATATGTTTTTTTTTCCATGCTTCATTTTAGATTGCAAAATCTCGGTTTTGAAGTTAGGTCTTTTGATAATCTCAAAGCAGCAGAGGTCTTGGAGATAATTCATGAAGGTAACAGGCCAATATTCTTTCATTAAATTTGTTGTCTTTCAGGGGGTATCAATGAAGGTTATTGTGGATAGACCTCTAAACCCGAGCCCAGCTACAATAACGCATTGCTTTTATTAACCTAGGTTTAGCAGGTAATTCTATAGAAAGCTAAAGGTGATATATCGGCTGTTGTAATTGGCTTGGTTTTCAGGTGATTATGAATAACAATAAAAATGATTGTTGAAAAATGCTGTCTTATCAAATGCTTATACTGAGTGAAAGTGCTACCCATTACAACATCCAGCACACGATAGAAAAATCAACGTTAACAAGTTTGTGAAAATATGTGTGCACTCCGCTTAAATCTATCCAAAAAAAGCCCCACAATAATAAAAATTGGTCATTTAAATCCACAACTGTTTGTGGGACACTGCTGTGAGCAATTGGCTGCCACGTTTCGCCCACAAATATACAGTCAATTCACTTTATAGTATACTCTGTGAAGCGCTTTTGAGACATCGATAAGATGTGAAAAGTGCTATATTAAATGCAAGGATTGTTATTATTATTACAAAATTACAATACAAAATTATATTTGTCTAGCACCTTTCATGTCGGGAGGACATCCCAAAATGCTATTTCCTTGTTGCCAAATGAGCTGTTCATTGTTGCCAAACCTGACAGAGGCAATTGGAACAATAGTCATTATGTACCATTGTTTGAAATTCTGGATGATAATGGTTTTTCAAGCCATATTAATGAAGCTTAGCACCATTGCTGTTTTTGTGATGTTTATAACCAGCCTAGCCTATGATATTTCTGCTGTCCTATCTCCATTTTGCTTGTCCTTGCAGAAAATTTGATTCATAACCTTGATGGAAATTTTACGAAAAGCAACCTGAGTTTTCGGCCTGGCAAAGGCCAAGCTATATTCTGAGGGAAGGAGTTGTATGAAAATGAGCTTGGGGTGTCCATGGAGTAAAAGGAAATTGTGCATTATGGAGTCGAGCACTGCACAAATCAAGGCCTTGATTTTCGGCATTAATCAAGAAATATTTATTTTGTTGGTCGACATAAGGATTGGCCAGCACTGAGCTAGACTATATGAGTTTAAAGTACCAACACAAGGCTTGAATCCACAACATAAGAACATAAGAATAAGGAGTAGATCATTCGACTCCTCGAGCCTGTCCCGCCATTCAATAAGATCATGGCTGATCTTCTAATCTAACTCCACCTGCCCGCCTTATCGCCATATCCCTTAATCCTTCTAATTCCATAATTCCATAAATTCACTACCCTTTCCTCAACTTTGTTTGAAAAGGCTGACCCTTAATCATAAAACTATGACCCCTAGGTATAGATTCTCCTCACAGGGGAAACAGTCTCCCACTGTCTACTCTGTCTTTCCCCTTAAGAATCTCATAGGATTCTATAAGATCACCTCTAATTCTTTTATATTCTAGAGAATATAGGCCTAGTTTACTCAACCTCTCCTCATATAAACTTCTGACTTGGAGGCGAGAATGACACCTGAAGGTTGACACCTGCTCATGTCCTCTTCTGTTTCTTTCACAGTGGCCACCTCCGATCACTCTGATGTCGATTGTTTTCTGTGCGTCTTCCTCAGCCACGGGGAGAACAATCACATCTTTGCTTTTGATGCAAAACTCGAAATCCCGGAAATGACCGCCTTGTTTAGAGGTGACAAATGCTCTTCGCTGGTCGGGAAACCTAAAATCTTTGTGATTCAGGTAAAATCAAAAGCCACATGCTCTGCTTAACTCTGCCAGTCGCGCCTGAAGACCTTCCTCTTCGACTGTGTTTATGGTCCTCAACCTCTGGCTCGACGACGTGCTCTGCCGCTGTCGTGCTCTCCCGTGGCTCTGCGACGCTACCCTCTGTGAGGCGCGCCATATAAATGCAAGTTGTTGTTTGCAGCTTTTTTTTACCCCCCCCTGGTGATTAAATGGCCATGTCCAGAACTCCGCAGCCCATGTCCTCTCTCACACCAGGCTCTGCGAGTCTATCGCTCCATTTTCCCCCATTCCCCCAGTAAATAGAATTGGAAATCCTCGTCCTTGCATTCAAATCCTTCCACAGGGTGAGGCACATTAACAGTAATTGTGAGACATGTGAAAAACAGTAACTTTCACTTAAATGCAATGATTCAGTTATCTACTTAACATTAACAGTAACCAAGGAAGCAAAACACACATGACATGCACATTTCTATTTTGTCTTACCACTGCCAACAGTGCAGTAAAAGGTCAAAGTACATCTGCATATATTGTGTGAATACAAGTGTTGAGATTGCATGTGTTAGAGATTAAATTCTCAGGTTGAAAATATCAATTTCTCCAGTCAAAAATTAGGTTACAGCCAGCCTCCGATTGACCAGGCACTACTGATTCATTTCTTTTAAAATAGGTTCTTTTATTCAGGTATACTCATTGAGCTGACACTAAAGCATATAAAACGACTACAACGACTACAATTATACTACCCGGCACGCATTCTTCAGGTTAAAAGGGAATAGTCCTTTCTCTTCCTTGCCTCCTCTCAGTCGGTCTCGGGGAAAAGTAGGGGTGTTGATCTCGTTGGGGGTCTGCTGTCACGTTACAGCTCTTCCATCAGTTGGTTCCCTTTCTCGAGAGAGGTTTGGTTTGGCTACTGTCAGTTACAGTTTCTTCCATCAGTTGTTTCTCCTTCTCGAGAGCGGCTTGGCTACTGTCACGTTACAGTATCTTCCATCAGGTCCTTCTCCTTCTGCTCCTCCGTCTCCGCTCTGCTCTATTCCTTTGTCTCAACACGTTTATCCTTTCTTGGACACATGGTGTTCACGTGAACATCTCATGCCACTCTCGTGCTTATTCACATTTTCTTTTACACCCAACTCTGCCTTTCTTCGCAAACGAGCTCTTCTTATCGCAGTCTTTTCTAGCTGGTTTCTAATGGTGACCTTGACAACTCAAACTATGTGCAGCAACTTCCCTTATACAGCAGTTATACAAAAACATCACATAGCATCATCCTAGCCCACTCTCTGTTTTTAACAGTCTATACTAATTTTAACCAATTCTTCACCAACTCTAACACATGGCCACAAATTACATGGTTTATTACTCGTTTTAGATTTACTAATCAACCTATACAATATTTTTTCCATAACCCTTGCCAAACTCACTATGACATGCTAACTTTTACACCTCTAGCACCTTTCACTCCTATTGCAAAATAAGTACTTCATATGGTTAATGCAAGTATGGACCTGGCTCTTGCCAACAGGTCAGAAGGTTGTGGGTTTCAAGCCCGATTTTGGAACATGAGCTTATAGTGTATGGGCTAGTACTTTTAGTATAACACTGGCTGTTCAGTGAGGTCAGCACCTTGGGATGTCCTCCCAACATGAAAGGTGCAATACAAATGACATTTTGTTGTTGTTAAATGAATGTCCCATTTTCCTCTTCATTTGAATTATCCCATAACTCTGGTTTGAAAAGAGAAGGGGAGCCTCTCCTAGAGCCCTAATCAGGAATCCTCTAGCGAAATTGCTCATTTATGTTATATGGTGGATATTAGTGGGAGCTTGTTATGTTCTAATGGCAGTCACTACACTTGACAGCGATTACAAAAATCCTTCTAGTAACTCTTGCATTCACTGGTTCCAAATTTCTCACATTGTCAAGATGCTTAAAGCACTTTGCAGGTTTTTACTGTCGAGTATAATGATGACTGTGTATTTATAGGTAAATTGCCTCTGAAACATGTTTGGACATGGTAAGATGCTATCAAAACACTTTTTTTTTCCCCAATCCGCTTGTTAATGTCTGCAGGCATGTCGGGGAGACAAGCACGATGAGCCTGTGAAACCCAGGGACGAAGTTGACACTTTGCAAAAGAAGCCTTTAGTGAATGAACTGGTTACAGATTCAGGAGCCGTGTACACATTACCCGCTGGAGCCGATTTCATCATGTGCTACTCAGTGGCTGAAGGTAATCATATCTTCTTTATACCAATAATACACCAATGTCTGTCTGCGCTTCAAGAAGGATCTCAATAACCGATGGATGTTCAGGAGTTATTTTCAGTTTTGTGTTTTTTGTTGAAGTTACACCTGATGTCCGCAGAGTCAAAGTGGCTCTGTGGCATCATGCGTCACAGAGCACATTCGTATGTTTGTAGGTATGTATAAACACATATGGGTATGTGCGTGCTCTGTGAAGCTGAATGCCACTGCGCCAGCCACCAGTTATAACTGCAGTGTGCGCGTACATACACATACTGCAGTTACACCTGGTGGCCAGCGCAGTGGCATTCAGCGTCACAGAGCACGCACATACCCAAGCACCAGCAACAAATAAAGAACACAAACAAAGCTAATCCGTGGCAACAAACACAATTCCATTTTTAAAGCCATGAAATGCCCCATTAAATATACAGTCAAAGCACTTTATTTCATCCTCCCACTGAGTCCTACCAAAAGGAAATTGTTATTATCTATTTTATAAATAAAGTGAATTTGGCAAGTGTAGAACAAATATATTTGTTACTTGGGATGGATGTGAAAGCTGTGATTGTGTTGATCTTGTATCTATTGGTTACAAACTTCAGCATCTCCAGCTAAGTACAGGATATACTTGTATCCCTTCCCAATCGTGGGGGATACATTCCTGTAAACCTTCACGGTTGGAAAAATCATGGTTGGAAAATACAGGGCCTTATATATAGAGAGAGAGACATGGAGGCTGGGGGTGGGGGGGAAGGTGATACGGAGGGCTGGGGGGGCTGTCTGATCTACAGAAAGAGAGATACAGAGGGTGGGGGGGGTGACACGGAGGGCTGGGGGGGCTGTCTAATTGACTGATATAGACAGACACAGAGAGATGGGGAGGTGGGGTGGGGAGAAGAGGTGAAATAGAGAGAAGGTGAAACAGAGAGAAGGGGGGGTGGGGGGAAGAGAAGGTGAAATAGTGAGAAGGTGAGTCAGAGAGAGATACACTTACACACAGAGAGCGAGATCTGCAAATGCTGGCAGCCAATGCTCCCAAACTTACTAGCTGGGCTGCGGAGAAGTGACAATAAATTCATGTTACTGTATTTACCTTAATCCTAAGAGAGAAGCGTTGTCGCTGGTTGATTGCGACATTGCAACTGGGTCCTGGTGCTATATGCTATACTAGAAAATTTAAACCCACGGATTTAAATCGCAGATGCACAAAACGCGGTTTGCAAGTGTTGTCGCATTTAGCAAACCATGGATGCATGACTTCCGTGGTTGGCGAGACCGCGGTTGGGGCGGGATACCTGTATTTCATGTGTCTAATGTGTCTACTGCTGACCATGGTTACGTGGAGAAGGTGGTGACCACAAGGGGGAGCTATGAGTCACATTTTATTCGGCATATTGAAGACTGCTTATTGGCTTTTTTGCCCACAGGTTTCTACTCTCATCGAGAGACCGTGAACGGTTCCTGGTACATTCAGGATCTCTGTAACTTGCTTAAAGAATACGGCTCCAAGCTAGAATTCACAGAGATTCTGACATTGGTGAACAGGAAGGTTTCGCAACGCAGTGTGGAAAACTGCATGGACGTCAATGCACTTGGGAAGAAACAAGTCCCCTGTTTTGCCTCTATGTTAACCAAGAAACTCTATTTTAGACCAAAGTCTTCATAGACATCTAAACCCAGTCAGGGTTATGTTCTGCACAGCAGTCTGTTTTTAGATCTTGGCAGGACTCCATTCAGAAAGAAAATGGATTAGAAATAGATACAGTAAAACTCGCACATGTCTCATCTATATAAATCTCCTAAGTCATACATGCCCCTGAATCCGACTCGGTTTCCTCAAAAAAAATCATTTAGATGTCTTTGCACTGGTCGTATTTTATAAATCGGATAAACGTCTAACTCGTAATGGTTTCTTGGATCAAATAATCCTAAATCCTATACAACAACAATTTACAAATCATCTTCTAATTCAGAATGTCACTATCTCACTTACTGGCTGCATTGAAGCAGGTGTTGGGATATGGAAGTATTAAAAATTAATTATAGTTAGTTACAATCAGGCACCAATTAAAACAATCTATCCACGTGCGCAGTCATCTATTTGAAACAAGTGCAGGAAACAAAGTCTTGACCTATTACCTCAGTATAGTACAGTGCCCTCTGCTGAAACAAACACGGTACAGTAAAAGCTTGTTTATATGGCACCCTGGGGACCTGGCCAATGCCAGTTAAAGTGCGTGCTGGATATTCGGCCGAAAACGCAATTTTAAAAAAAAGCATTTTTCCGGATAAATTCCGGTTAATCGAATGCGGACCCTTTTTGTTTTGCGATGCCGGTTATACGGATGTTACGGTTGATCAGATGCCGGATAAACAGGCTTTTACTGTACATGTTTACTGTGATGTGTTAGTCGTATAAAATCCGACTGTAAGTCATATCAACTCCACTTAGTCGCAGTTGTGTTCGCGAAAAGTGCAACTTTAAGCGAAACAACATTAAGCAAACCCGCGCAAGAATACTGGACATTCAGTGTCTATGTACCTCTACGCTACCCAAAGTAATTAATTTCCACCCACGCGAATGACGTAATAGCGAACTTCGCAACGTTAAATGAATATATGTTCCTGATATCAGCGACATAATGACTCAACAACATTGACCAAAGCAAAGTTAAGCGAGATCTACCTGTATTATGGTCCTGACTGATATGGCTTATGTGAGCTTTACTGTATAGTATGAATAGGAATGTAATCTTTTGAGCACCATGGCAGCACTTCTTCCATAAGGGTATATTGCGCTTGATCAGAGGACAGAAAAAGAAAGGCTTCCACCAAAAATGTCTTTTTGCCCACAATCTTATGAGATTTGCAAGAAACAAATTGAGGTCTAATAACGACAAACAAAAATAACTCTCATGTCTACCCAGTTTATGTAAGAAGGTAGTTCAGGTTCCAGCTAAGATTAGATTGAATTGACAGTAAACTGAAGACTATAATGCTATGCTAAAGTGACTCAGGTTTCAGGGTGCTGTTTTTTATAGCTTCTCAGATTCTCAGTCTCCTGGAGTGTCACATTATTTTTAATGCGATTGGGTGAAGGAACTTTTTATTTGACAAAATAAACTTTTTTGTAAGCTTTTTGTAAAATAATCCTCGGGCTCACACACCTGAGATGAAATTTGAAGTGTGAATGAAACAAGTGAATGTTCATTTTCTTCTCAGTGTGGGATTACAGATTTTTAAACAGTTTTTTTTTAAAAAAGGGAACTTTTACATCTGGAAATGTCTAAATCTAGGACTGTTTACTTCCTCGTGCCCTATAGGTGTTCATTTTCTCTGGGGTATAATGGGTTATGGCAGCTCTTCAGGTATCTCATGCAAATACTCATTCTACACTGTGAGCTT
Source organism: Hydrolagus colliei (assembly GCA_035084275.1). NCBI lineage: Eukaryota > Metazoa > Chordata > Chondrichthyes > Chimaeriformes > Chimaeridae > Hydrolagus > Hydrolagus colliei. The sequence goes on from CM068742.1 coordinate 74,175,770, forward strand.
CCATTTGACCAGGGAAGGACGAGCAAGCTTGACCCTATCCTCATCTGTGACCAAAATTTTTCATATTAATGTTTGAGCCCATTTAAGATCATGCAAGGTTTGGGAAAATGTCTTGAATTCAGTCTTAATTCGGAAGCCATTTTTCCACAGTTCTTCTTGAAATCTGTGGACAATCTTTGTTTTCAAGATTATGTATTGATCGTAAAAGTTTAAGGTGTAAAACGTAGCCGCCCAATACACTCACTGGATAGTGATAAGGAGCAGGAATGCCCACTAATCTTTCTCCTACCCATCTTTAGGCACAAAACAGGGCAAAAATGAGCAAGTCTAGTGCCTTACGTTTAAGCACGTCCATGAGTTTTACAACAGAAAATCTTAAGGGGAAAAAAACCTTTGCTTTAGTCTAATCATGTGTTATTTGAATCACAAATTGTATAAAAGAAAAGGATTTAAGTGTAGCTGTGATATGTAGCGTGTGTTTGTTATCTCTGTGGTTCAGACATTTTAAAAGTGCTATACTCCCTTTCTTAGCATTTGTTCAATTTGTCTGGTCTCAAAATACTGAATAAAAACCATTGAATAAACATGGTTTGTGTTTTTATTAAAGACTGTAGGACCGGTTATAGTACTTAAGTTAAACACAACAAAGCACTTGGTAGTTGCTGGGACATGTTAAGTCCTGTAGCTCAGTGGTTAGAGCACTTGCCTTGCAAGTGAGAGACCTGGGTTCAATTCCAGGTAGGTGTGAAACCTTGGACAAGTTTCCTTACTTCACACACCTAATAAGAATCCCTAAAAAACCCAATAATAATATGGTCACTCAATCCACCGACTGTGGGACACTGCTGTGTAAAATTGGCTGCTGCATTTCACCCATAAATAAAGTCAATTCACTTTACAGCATATTCTGTGAAGCGCTTTAAGAAGTCTAGAAGACGTGAAAAGTGCTATATTAAATGCAAGAAATATTATTAGTATTATAAAGCAGCTGCCTCAGTCTTACAGGCTGTGAAAGAGAGCAACACAAATGTTGAAAGAGTCAAAAGTGGAATGAGATTTGAGCAGCAATTAGGTAAGATAAGAATATTCAGTTTTGAAAAGGGAACTCCATGGGAGGGGAGTTTATGGAAATACAGTTTACAAGATTTTAATGGGATTGAGAAAGTAAACTCAGTATAATATTTTCAGATCTACCGAGACAGCAGGACAAGAGTACGCAGGCTTAAGAGTTACAAAGGACAATTTCAAGAAAGCTACCAGGAAGCGTTTCTTTATCCAGAAGGTAATTTAACAACAGGAACAGGTTTCGGAAGGGTGGTTGTAGCCAGGACACAGTTAAAATAACAGCTTGATGGTGTGATAGGAGGATGATGTGATGAGTCACTCACGAAGGATGAGATCAAATGAGCCTTATCCATCCAAACTTTGTGGTGTCCTGTAGCTCAGTGATTAGAGCACTTGCCTTGCAAGTGAGAAACCTGGGTTCAATTCCCACAGGGCAAAAGCTTGGGCGAGTTTTCCTTACTCCACATGCCTGAAAATAATCCCTCAAGAATAAAAAAACAATAATTGGCCACTCCAATCCATGGCTGTTTGTGGGACACTGCTTTGCTCAATTGGCTGCTGAGTTTTACTCAGATATACAACAACAACTTAAACATATAAAGCGCCTTTCACGTCGGGAGGACGTCCCAAGGCGCTGCACAGGAGGCGTGTGACCCGAGCTGGGAGGGGAGTGTTCGGGAAGGGGTGAAACACGAAGGGGAGGTCGAAAAATTTGGGGGGGAACAAAAGGCACTGTCGAAGAGGAAAGTCTTCAAACCGGCCTTGAAAGAGGAAAGGGAAGAAACAAGGCGGAGGGATTGGGGGATGGAATTCCACAGGGTGGGAGCGGAAAAGCTGAAGGCCCGGCCTCCAATGGTGGGGCGGTTCGGGCGGGGGGCTTGGAGCAGGCAAATTCCGGCTGAACGGAGGGTCCGGGTGGGCTTATAGGGGGAGAGTAGATCGGTTAAATAGGGTGGGGCAAGGCCGTGTAAGGCCTTGAAGGTGAGGACGAGGATCTTGAACTCGATCCTCTGGAGGATGGGGAGCCAGTGTAGACGGGCGAGGGTGGGGGTTATGTGGTCGTGGAGGTGGGTGCGGGATAGTACACGGGCTGCAGAGTTTTGGATGACCCTGCAGCCTGTGAATGGAGGAACTGGGGAGGCCGACGAGGAGAGAGTTTCCGTAGTCCAGCTGTGAGGTGATGTATGCGTGCACGAGTGTTTCGGCAGCACTATGGGGTGAGATAGTTGCGGAGCCTGTTGACACACAGTCAATTCACTTTAACTTTTTAACAGTAATTACCTGCTCGTCCCCTCCGCTCAGCAGGTTCTGGCTTGCTGCACGTCCCCTGACTCATCCGCCCCACCATTGGCGTGTGAGCCTTTAGCCATTCTGCCCCCAACCTCTGGAACTCCATCCCACTGTCCCTCCACCTCGCCTCCTCCCTAGTCTCCTTCAAGTCCCACCTCAATACTCTCCTCTTCGATGGTCTGATCGACAACTCCCCATCCCCTTTCCCTCCCCACCCTGTCCCCAGCTTGGGTCTGATACAATGACTGTCCATCGCTTTTGGATGTCCTCGTGACGTGTTTGTTTACTGTTATGAAGCCGATCTTCCAAGTATAGTATTAGTTTCATCTCATTTTGCTTGTCAGAGAGCATGCAAAATGCCTCGAGTAAAAATTTTGTGGATTCATGCTCCATGACGAATGTGTAATCACAACCTAGTGAAGTGATGGGGAAGTGTGTTGCATTGATGGAGGTGCTATCCTAAGACATGAAAAAGAGGTACCTTCTATCTTTTCTGATGTAGCCAAAGGTCCCATAGCACTGTTTGAAATAAGGGAGTTACTCCAAGAGCCCTGGCTAACAATCCTCCAGATAAAATCACTTGAATTGGGCTGAGGATAGCTCCAACTTAGATCACTTGTATAACTTGTGCAGGATTAATACTTATTTTGAAACAGAATATAAGAGACCCTTTCTTCACAACATACCGTGTTATTGAGGCTTCCTGACGCGTGATTTTTCAGGTGTTGCTGAAAAATGCATTCACACATTGATCAATGCATCTGTCACTTCCTCCAAACTACAACCTGCTCAGGGAGAATCTAATTAAAGTGTAGCTAAACTATGCTGCCTAACTCTGCCTAATGGACCATAAATATGAAGCGATACTCATCTAATTGGTGCTGTTGTTTCAAATCAGCCAATATTTATTTTTAATAAAAAATATATTTTGGACTGAAGTGAACTGTAGACAGATCCCGAAATGTTAACACCTTCAACATCACTAGCTCACTTGTTGAGGCAAATGAGAACTAATGTATCCTTTCCCTCCTCTCCTTGGTTGTTGACTGATGGTGTGGCACACACATAGCTCAAGTGATCAATATCCACATGAGTGTTGGCTGGTTATTTCCATGTATGAAAGCAAGACAGTGAGTGGTTATTTTGCTGTATGGGGTGGGGTGGGGGGGATGGTGAGTGTTGGCTGGCTCTGTCCATGTTGTGGATGGACAATGAGTGCTAACTTGGAGCTTTGTGAGTTAAGTCCAGCAGTGTTTTTTGTGAGTGCGCCTACTGGCAGATTTTACCCTCTCCTCAAGGAAAATGACCCATTGGCCACTTACAATACTTGGAAAAGCTGCTCAACTCAGCAGCAAAAGCTGTTTGCCAAAAACAACAACTTACATTTACATAATGCTCCATTTGCAGGGTAGCGTCCCAGAGTGCTTGTTTGTCAATGGCAGAGCATGACACCAAGTTGGGGGGAGGTATCCGTAGGCATCGTGAGATTGGCAGATCTTCAGGCACGACCTGAAGATGGGGAAGGAGGGACAAGGCGAAGGGACAGAAAGTGTTCTAGTTTCAGGGCATAGTGGCTGAAAAGCGCGTTCACCGAAGATGGAACGGAAGGAACGAAGAACAAATTGGAGTCAGTCGAGCGGAGGCAGTGGTTTGGTGAGGTAGGGAGGTACCAGGGAGTGAAGAGAATTGAAGACGAGCATGAAAATCAAAACCGGAGGACAGACCAAAATTCATGTGAGCTTTTGGTGTGTTGTGGATGCCTGTGATGTACAATGGGTGTTGGTACCTTTATCCATCAGATAATCAATCGGAGGAGCACAGAAAATATATATATTTTTTAAGCAAATGTAAAATTTGCCACCTTATCGATCTACCATCTGGCAGCAAGATTTTAGTTTTAATATTTAATTCTTGTTAGTCGGAAAGAAAACATTCAACCTCATATCTGACATTATGAGTAACGCACCTCATCATGTCCTAACCCTGGGCTATGACTGGAGTGAGGAGACCATCTGTAAAATAGACGTATGGCATGCTAAAGAATTCAGCTGCCAGAGGCCGCAGCCTCCAACACCAGATTGAATTATGAGCCTTTAGCTCGCTGGCTGCACAGGAAAAACAAGACTTCAATATACCGCCTCAGTGCACCCAAAGTAATCAGCACCAATCAAGCTGGGAGTTGGTGTGTGACAGACAAGAGTTGCATGGACACAAACACCAGCCATAAGCCAAATATCATGCTGGGGGAGGGAAATGCATTCAGAATACTCTGAAGGGGTGTGAAATGCAACCAGCAGATTGAAAAAGAATGAGAAGTTTTGATTTTTCATAGATTTTTCCCCCCCATTTTTTTTTAACCCTGGATGCTATAAGGCCGAGATGGCTTTAAATATTCCAGGCAGGAAAAATGGGAATCCAATGCTTGTGCTTTGGACAATTTAAAACAACTCTCTACTTTCTCTCCCACTCATAAAAGGTGCTGTTGGTCGTGAATGATGCCAGCCACTTTTGAGTACAGTCCCAAAAGGGACATCCTTTCCAACAATCCCCCAGGCAAAATTGGTCATTCACCTCAAGGCTGTTTGTGGGATATCACTGTGTGAAAATTGGCTGTTGTGTTTGCCAGCAAAATCCTGTGAATTGCTTTGAGATGCAACTATGAGCTGCTAAGGCGCTGTATGCAGGGATTATTGCAGCAGATGCAAAAATTGTAAAGTGTCCGTTCTTCAGGAGGAAGCCTGCACAGGAAGTGTCGCAGCACTGTTCAACAGGGGAGAACATCAGCCCTGCCTGATGTGTTGTCACGCAATGTCCACTCATGTAGACATATCAAGATGGGAGGAGGACATCACTGGATGGGAAACCAGAGCAGCAATTTTCACCTGATTTTTGCCTGCCCAGGCCACAGTAAGGCCAATTGATATTTCACTTCCTAATGTTAGCCCAGGTGAGATCAGCTAACTGAGCCTAGACTGGGAAACAAGTCTGACCTTTTGGTCTGTGTGGCTAATTGGTGATGTCTTAACCACCAGATACTGGGTTGCCTGTTGTGCGGTATTTAATTAGGATACGTTTCTAACAGAGAGCGAGAAAGAGGAAAAGTACAAACTCTGGAAATCTGAAACAAAATCAGAAATGCTGGAAATCTGCAGGAGCTTTTTGTTTTAATTTGTACCCAGTTATGTGCAGAATACCAGTATTGTGGATGTTCTTATCACAAAGCAACATTGGGTGTGAATATGAAAGGCAGTGAATGGCACCCCAGGATTGAAACTAAACCTTGCGCTGGTCAACCGTGACCAACGCTAGTATAAAACTGGTGCCTTCATGGAGAATTTCGCTGCCATCAGTTCTTGGCGTTGAGCTGCTGCAGGGGAAGTTGCAACTGCAAAGGCTCTCGCAATCGTCGGAGATCTCTCTCCACCTGTAGAGCAAGAATCAAAGCCATTCGTTCAGTGGGCAGTTTTGTTGTTTCAACTCAGCAAGGCAATGACAACAAAAAATTACATTTGTATAGCGCCTTTCATGTTAGGAGGCAGCCTCAATGCGCTAGACAGTCAGGGATCAGGAGGGGTGGAGGGCACGGAGGTTAGGGATAGGAGGATGACTAAAGGCCGAAGAGGAAGGAAGGGGAAGAGACTGTAAGATCGAGTTCCAAGGGGTGAGGGCAATGAGACGGATCGCCCAGCCGTCGATGGTGGGTCGGGCAGGGGACATGGCGCAGGCTGGAGCCTCCTGAGCGAAGGGAGTGGACAGGCAGACATGGAGTTAGCAGGACGCAGAACAATCATTTTCTACCTCAGCCATCTCCTCCATGATTTTGTTGTACTCCTCCACGTTGAATTTGCACCGTTTGGCTCCTCGATGGAGGTAATGTAAGAACTGTCTGTCTGCCATGATAGGATAACAGCTGTCCTAAAAGGAGGGAAAGTAGGAGACACGCGTGTTAACAACAACAACAAAATTACATTTTTAGAGTGCCTTTCACGTCGGGAGGATGTGCAAGGGAAATTGAATGAAAGCCCACACATGAAGCACTAACTGGCTCCTTCTCTGTGAGACCTAACAATAATTCTTGCAAGGTTATAGACCCTTTTATAATAATAATAATCCTTGCATTTGATGTAGCACTTTTCATGTCTTCTAAATGTCTCAAAGTGCTTCACACTATATACTGTAAAGTGAATTGACTGTATATTTGTGAGCAAAATGCAGCAGCCATTTGCGCACAGCAGTGTCCCACAAACAGTGGTTGATTGAGTGACCAAATTATTATTGTTCTTTTTTTGAGGGATTATCATTAGGCATATGGAGTAAGAAAACTTGCCCAAGGTTTCCCCCGGCCAGCAATCGAACCCATAAACATAAATGTTCACGTAGATAAATGGTGTCCGTGAGCATGGTGAATTGTGGAAGTCCCAAACTGTTTTCAGAATATAGTGTATGCCTCAAAAGTTAGTCACGAGTGCACACATCTTCTGCAACAACATCCAGTATAATTTTGATTCCCAACCAAACATATTTGTAATAAACTGTACAGTTGATTTTTTCCCCCCCTCGAGTAAAAGGCAATCTTGAATGAACGGTGGAGTGAATGCTGTTACTAATGTTGAAGTGAAGCGTGCACGGGCGAGCGGGCTGTTATGTAACAAAAGATTATATCGCGAAAATGTCTCAGAGAGTTTCACAGGATTTATTATGAACTTTAGTGATAGTGTTTAGTAGGGGATCTAGTTCCCCCAACAACGACCATCTGCTTCCTTCTCTTCAGACCAATTTTTAATCCAAGGTGAATAAAGTGTAAATTGCAGGTATTGTGTTTGGAAGCTGGGAAAAGAGATCTTGCAGAGACTCTCTCTGGATCCTTGCAATTCTCTCTCTACAGTAAAGTGTGTTTGCAGTTCATGGAATATGCAATAAAAGGAGCTGGCAATCAAGGAAAGGGTTAATTCCTCCAAGGAAAATCTAAACGCTCACTCAGGTTATTCTTTAGTAAATGAAACAAACTATATGTTACTAATCAAGCTAATCCATATTAAATGCATATTGATTGTAAACCAGACAACATGTAATCCGATAGTTACCTGGCGTGTAATTAGGAAGTAAGCGAAGAAAGCCATGGAGCTTCCAATGGTGATAAAGTAAGTAACCGGCTCCATTATATCCCATGAGTAAACCCACCAAGTCAACCAAGCCAGTGCCCCTGCTTGAGTGGACATTAAAGCCAGACCAGCCCACATGAATCTTCCAGATTTAGCAGTAGATTTCTGAAATAACTGAGACTTCACCTGAGGATACGAAAAAGTAATAATCATTACATTTGGTACGTAAACCTACACTTAAGAGTATTGCAGGCAATATATAATGTGTTATTTGAATGCAGGCGCAAGTGTACGCATGCACACACACACACCAAGCACCTGTCATATCCTGAACAACTCATCTACTCCATCCCCCAACTCTCTCTATATATATATATGCCATATACTGATCCCCAAACTCCCCCCAAAACTATCTAATATTCATTTGAAAGAATCAACACTTCCTGTTTCCACCTTCTCCTTAGGGAGTCTGTTCCAAAGATTTATCAGTTTGGGGAGGGAAGGGAGGGAAGGAAGGAAAGGAGGGAGGGAGGGAAAACTCTTTTGAGTTTTGTAAGAAGCAATTATTTTATTTAATTTACCTGAAAGAAACATTCACACTCACAGCCACCCTCCACCCCCACACTACCCCCACATTGACTAACTATTGGCTCTCAGTAAAAATCAATCTGTGGCGCATAATAAATATGCTTATGGCTGTGACAATCTGGTCATCTGAATAGCTTTGCCTTGGGAGTGTTGTGTTACCAATAACTAACAGCTTCATTACCAATAACAGCTGACAGCTGTGTTACCAATAACTGATAGCGTCAGGTAGACATTGATTTGGGGAGGACGGGTTTGTGTGGTTATGGGGAGAGCTGGGGAGTGGGATTGAATTGCTCTTTTCGGCACAGACTCGATAGGCTGAATGGCCTCCTTTTGTGCCGTAAGATTCTATGATTCATTGTATATTTCCATCTGTATTTACTTCCATGCAGATGGAGGAGTAAGATAATGGCATTGGGCTGAGCAGTTATCATGCCATTCCCCATCCATCCGAAGACACCCACTGACTTACCAAAGAACTTGTGAAAAATGCAGGTTCAACACAAGTAAAGGGATCAATCCAAGATAGACTGCAAGTGGGACACAGAGGCTGGAATAGACGTTTTGGGGGAGGAAAAAATTTGCCATTGATAAAACTAATGAGATACACCCAACTAATGAAAGATGCAATGTAACAGAGGTAGAGCACGCACTTGTTAAACAAAGACATTTTATATGTTCTTATAGAAGAACATAAAAAATAGGAGCAGGAGTAGACCAATCAGCCCATCGAGCCTGCCCCGCCATTCAATCATGGCTGATATTCTACTCTAACTCCAGCTACCTGCTTTATCTCCATACCCCTTACTCCTTTTATAAATGAGAAATCTATCTAACCTGAATATTTTCAAGGACCGAGCATCCACAGCCCTTTGGGGATAAAGAATTCCATACATTTACCACCCTCTGAGTGAAGAAGTTTTTTCTCAACTCAGTGTGAAAGGGCTGACACCTAACTTTAAGACTGTGATCCCTGGTTTTAGATTCTCCAACCAGGGGAAACAATCTCCCACTATCTACTTTGTCGTGCCCCTTAATAATCTTATAGGTTTCTATAAGATCCCCTCTAATTCTTCTACATTCCAGAGAATATAGGCCCATATTAATCAACCTATCGTCATAACTCATCCCCCTCATTCCAGGTACTAACCTAGTAGACCTACGCTGCACTCCCTCGAAGGCGAGCACATCCTTTCTTAAATAAGGAGACCAAAACTGCACACAGTATTCCAGGTGTGGTCTCACCAGGGCCCTATACAGCTGCAGCAAGACTTCCCTACTCTTACACTCTAACCCTTTCATAATGAAAGCTAACATACCGTTAGCCTTCCTAATTGCCTGCTGCACCTGCATACTAATTTTCTGTGTTTGGTGTACAAGGATGTGAAATTGTAAAATTTAGCCATTTATACCTAGATGTAACTTCTATACTATTAACCCAATTAAACATAAAAAACAAGTCCTGAGAAACGCAGACTTGGCACAATGCCAGTCGCATCCTTATCTGAGTATTTCACGGGGCAGAAAACAGTAACTCCAGCAAACCTTGACATTGTCTAAACCAGACACCATCTGGAGATAAGCTTGTTTTTAACATTTCACTTTGTTAGAGAGATATGGATTGAGTGATGTCACCATTCGAATAGTTGTTGGAACCATGTGATTGATAATACTTTTGCAACTGCCTTTGTGTGTACTGCATTTTGGGTATAAAAAGGCTGCATTAACTGACCACCGGCAGCTCATTCTTTTGACTGTCAGGTACTCTACTTGGAGACTGTTGACTTCTAAGAATCAGCTATTGCTAGCAAATAAACTTTACATTTTCTTATCCACGGTGTATGGTCTGTTTGTAAGACAACGGTTCTGGGAACGAACAAAAAACTTGCAACTTCACAAGGACACCCCTCTAAAAAAATAACCCGCTCTGATGTTTTTGCGACCTGGGTGGATGACTTTGCACTTCCCTACATTATACTTCATCTGCCATCTACCTGCCCACTTACCTAACCTATCTATGTCACGTTGCATTTTTTTAATGTCATCCTAGATATTAATGCTGCCTCCTAGTTTCATATCATCAGCAAATTCAGATATATTGAGCTCGATGTCCTTATTTAGTTCGTTGACAATATCTCAAAAAATTCGATGAGATTTGTCAAACATGACTTCCCTTTTGTAAAGCCATATTGACTTGGCCTAATTATATCAACCTCCCTAAATACCCAACTAAAACATCCTTAATCAAAGATTCTAAAAATTTTCCGATCACCAATGTCAGACTAACTGGCCTATAGTGGTTCCCTGCAATTTCACCACTGGCCATGGTGAAATTACAGGGGGCCATGGCTGATTCTTTAGCACAAACCTGCTCAATTTGCTGTAGCTCTGCCCTGAGATTTTCCAGTCTCACTTGCAGCGCCCCCTCTCTTTCCAGTTGGTGATCCTCCAGATGCAGGGCAACGTGAAGCCTATGGACCAGGTTCTTCACATCGTCCATGTGTGTGGCGTGTTCTTGGACTATGTGCTCTGCACGTCACAAAGAAGAGAATGGAAAAAATTCATACGGAATCTAGGTCATCATCACAAGTAGCTAAACAAAACCTGCAAGGGACGCCATATCTGGTGTAAGATTTCCGGGGAATTTCCACGTTGAGCTGTAACAGTGGATGAGAGGTACAAAATTAACAATAACAAAAAGGTTGCATTTACAGTAAAGCTTGGTTATCCGATACCCAACCAACCGGAATGCTCAACCAACCAGTATCTCCCAATATGATTCACTGTTCCAGCAACCAGATCTTATACTGGAGCCATCTGGGACACTCGCGGTATGCTCACTTTGCGCATGCACACTTAGTAAACTTACTGAACGCTGGAATTTTTATTTTACCGATCATTTTACCGAGTGTGCTGGAATGCTTTATTGGTAAGTGTCCATACAATATTCTGTTATTATTTAGTCTATTATTAATATGGTATGATTAAAAATAAGTTAATTTTTTGTGTAGGAGTTTCGGCAACTTTTGCCACTCGAATATTGGCATATTTGATTAGCCGGCATCGGTCAGGTCCCGAGAGTGCTGGATAACCAAGCTTTTACTATATATAGCGCCTTTAATAGCAGGAGGACGTCCCAAGGTGTTGGACAGTTGAGGGTTTGCACCCAAGCCGGGGGTTGGATTAAGAGGGGATGAGGGTGGGAAGACGACCAAAGGCACGATCAAAGAGGAAAGCCTTGAAGGAGGAAAGAAAGGGGGGAGTTAAGAGGATACTGGGATGGAGTTCCAGAAGCTGGAGGCAGAAAAGTTAAAGTCTGACTGCTGACATTAGGGCGGTGGATGCGGGTCCAGGGCCTGCCAGTTAGAGGGAGGGGTAGGTTCGTCAGGCTTAAGATGGTCACGGAGGTAGTGTGTGGGGTAAACTGTGGAGGGCTTTAAAAGTGAGGATATTGAACACATTCCTCTAGTGGCTGTGGAGCCACGTGATGTGCTCATGGAGTGGGAGAGAAAGTATCTCAAGGTGTGAGGAGAACCGGTGCTGTACTGTGCTTCTCCCAAAGCTGGGTTTGCTGGCCTCGTGAATTCAAATAACAAATGATATGTTGCCTGCAACACTGTGGGTGTAGGTTTACATACCAAATGTAATGATTATTGCATTGTTATATTTCTTGGCTGGCCTGTAGACATGATGGGAGGAGGATTGCTGGCTGGGACGAGGAACTGAAACCTTGGCTGTCAACTGCTAACCAGTGTATATGAAAATGCTTGCGTGTGGCAGTCAGCTCTGTGAGCTGCTTTAAGTCATTCTCCCAACATAAAAGGTGTCATACAAGTGTAAATTGCTGTTTGCATTAAGTCTTTTAGGCGGAGGAGGAGATGAAGTGGATTAGACAAGCGATCTTGCTTCTCGAAAAATCATAATAATGGACATTGAGCCCAAGGGCACTTCACACGCGGTGAAGATAGATTCTATCCTAGCCTCTTAACTATATTACCATGTGGATTTATGAAGCAAGCTGTATATTTAATTATTTATTGCAAACCGACAGTGTCAATAATGAACAGCAATGTTGAGGGATACTGTTAAATAAGGCCAAATGGAGATGCTTCTTTTGCCGTTGCCAAATACAGAAATAGGTTCTAAGTGCAAACCATCTCATTAAATGTATAACATCCAGCTAGTTTTTTTAAATATAATTCTCCTACTGCTGAAAACTTTGAATACGCCATACAGAAACGGTAAGCAATGATAAAACGATATGGGATTATAAATATATCGCGAGCCAAAACCCCAACAGGTAGGATGTTCCTGACTGGACAAGCAATGGGAGGTTTGCCAGATAGTTCTCTCAATGGCAACCTATGTAGTTTTAGCAGGTTAACCACCAGCAGTATCCCAACGCAAATTCTGGGTCCCCAAGCCTTAGTTCTTGCGAACCTGCGCCTAACACTCTTCAGAATTGGGTAGACAGGATGTATCCCTCCGACGGAACAGTGTGCATTCCATTCCACGTGGGAATTTCTACGTGTAGGTGGGATGCATGCGATATTCTGGAGAAGCACGGTGATGCGATTCTGCATGTGTCAGAAAAATATATAGATTTTCTGCACGCTGTAAATCTGAAATAAAAATAAAAAGTGCTGGACATGCAGAGACATCAGAGAAAGACTGCTAAGTGACACTTCTGAAAGCTTGTTCAAAAAGCACCACAAAGCCAGCATTATTCACTGATGGTGTGCAATTCTGAGTCAAGGTCAGTCTAGCCTAGCGGGTTCATGAAAAAAATTCCCTTTTGGTGTGAATGGCCCTTTTGCTGTCCAATAACTATTTACAAAATAGTTTTACAGAGATCCTGAAATATTTACAGTTTTGCAAAGCTCCTGGAATATGATTCCGAGGCCAGTTTACAACCAATACACGGTTATCACAAGCAATTAATGAATCACCCAAAGAAGGTGTAGAAATCATGTCCACCACGCCTGGGACACTGTCTCATGATTTTCAGTCTCTTATTTCAGTAAATACTAGGGTCCGTCGATATGGAAATTTTCCGATTTAGATATATCGATGGGCTCATATCGAGATATACCGAAATATCAATATTTTCGGGTTTTGCGTACTGTGCATGCGCGCGCAGTGCGCGCATACCGAGTGCGCGTGCATTTGGAGTGCATGCGCGTTCCCGGGTGCGCGCGCATTCGGGGTGCGCGCACATTCGGGGCCTATCTCCTCAGGAGGTAAATATCTTTCTCTCTCTGTGTCTCTCACTCTCTCCATCTCTGTGTTTTTCTGTCTGTGTCTCTGTGTCTCTCTCACATCCCCCCCATCTCTATCTATCTGTATATTATCACATCCACCCATCTCTCCCCACACCCCACCCGCCGTCTCTCCCTCCCTCCCCCCAGCCGTCTCTCTCCCCCCCACACCCCCCGCAGCCGTCTCTCTCCCCCCACCACCAGCCCAGCGTCTCTCTCCCCCTCCCACCCCCCAGCCGTCTCTCCCCCCACAACCCCCCCAGCCGTCTCTCTCCCCCTCACCCCCCCATAGCCGTCTCTCCCCCCCCCACCCCCCCAGCCGTCTCTCTCACCCTCATCCCCCCCATCCATCTCTCCCCCCCTCCCCCCACCAGCTGTCTCTCTCCCCCTCACCCCCCCCCAGCCGTCTCTCTCCCCCTCACCCCCCCCAAGCCGTCTCTCTCCCCCTCACCCCCCCCAACCGTCTCTCTCCCCCTCACCCCCCCCAGCCGTCTCTCTCCCCCCCAACCCCTTGCATACCTGTATATTGTATTCGAGAACTATGAATACAATATGGCGGCTTTGCACCTCGGTCTGTGCATTGTGTATAGAGATGAGCGTTTTGGGTCTTCTAGTTCAGTGTGCGGCATTCCGATTTTTTACCTCGATATATCGTGTTTCGATATATCGATATTTTTTAAATGCCTATATCGGTGTATCGATATGAAAATTATATCGGGTTTTAGCGATATTTCGATATATCGCCGGACCCTAGTAAATACCCTGCCAGATGTTAAACAATTATTTAAAACACGATACTGAAAGGGTTTGCACTTCATCCTTTAAAGAAAACAGGGGGAACTGAGAAGATGGAAATTAACAACCGAAACAGGAAGGGTTGTCTAAGGGCAGGTACTAGACTCATTTGAAATCAGTTTTGTGCTGCAATGGGAGGCGGGTATTCTGGAAGGATGAGATCAAATGGGATGAAAGGCTCTATATGTACGTAAAAGTTACACTAAGTTACACAGGTCGTTTACAAAGAGGAAAGTATAACTTTGTATTATAATAATAAATGTTGCATTATTTCATTTAAAAAAATCAATTTGAAAAAAAGTGTCAATCATGAAATGGGGAAAAATACAAATCGATTTCCTTCAACCCTCCCATACCTTCATCTAACTTGGTATAGTACCGGATCAAGTAGTCAGAATGTTTCAAAGCGCTTCACAGGATATACTGTAAAGAAGTGGGACTGTTGTATATTGTGTATTGTGGCCAAACATCGCAGCTAATTTGAAATGAATGACCAATTTTATTTGGTGGAAATCGTTGGCTCGGACATGGAGAGAAACTGCTTTCTCTTTTCAAACAGTGCCATTTGATCTTTAACGCCCACCTGAAAGGTAGACTGGACCTCGGTTTAACGTCACATCTGAAGCACAGCACCTCCAACCATACAGTGCACTCCCCGGACGGCATTGGAGTATGGGCATAGACTATTAGTGTTCGAAGTCCTATAACCATATCACTTTTAGAGATAAGAGTGCTACTAAATCAGGCTGACACTTCATGCCATTTAAAGTGGCAAAAAGTACTTTGGACACTTTGCAAAATTCATCAAATTGGCTCGACAGATGAAAATATATATTATTTTCCTTTCACCTAAAACTAATCGAAATAATCCTGCTCACCTGGACGGGGAGGTTGCACCTGGTATTTTCTCTCATTAACAACCAACTCAAAGTTCTTACATAGCAAAGCAGCCATAGGCGTAGTAGCTGCAACTCTGACGCCATCTGCAGAAAGACAAACATTAGGCATGTAGAATCGAATTCAGAGGATTCAATTCAAGATCTTGGTCTTCACCTTCAAAGCCCTCCATCGCCTCTCCCCACCCTACCTTTGTGAACTCCTAAACCCATACCAACCTGCCCAGCCCCTCTGCCCAGCAGGCTCCGGCCTACTCCATATCCCCTGACCCACCCCACCATCAGCAGGCGAGCCTTCAGCCACTAACCTCTGGAATTCCATCCTGCAATCCCTCCGCTTTGCTCCCTCCCTAGCCTCCTTCAAGTCCCACCTCAAGACCCTCCACTTCGACAGTCCCATCAGTCACCCTAAATCTTCTTATTTCCTTCCACCCTACCAGAACCCGACCTCAGCTCAGGTCTGAAACATTGACTGTCCAGCGCCTTGAGACATCCTCCCGATGTGAAAGGCTCTATACAAATGTAATTTTGTTGTTGTTGTCTCAAAGTGCTTCACAGAATATACCGTAAAGTGAATTGACTGTATAGTTGTGGGCAAAATGTGGCAGCCAATTGCACACAGCAGTGTCCCACAAACTGTCATGGATTGAAATTACCAATTTATTATTCTTTTTTTCCCCAAGGGATCATTATTAGGCGTGTGGAGTAAGGAAACTTGCCCAAGGCATGACCATAACTGAGAAAGTCAGCAAGTGTTAAAAATCCTGTGTGCTGAGCAAGCTGAGCTCAGCAGCACCGCTCGATCACTGCTTAGTTACCCACCGGCAGCTGTAGTCATACTTGGCAGTCAGTAACAATAATATAGTGCCAGTCATAGAAAAAAAATCTCTCAAAGCACTTTACAAAATGAAAATTGATTAGAGATTAGATGAAGGTATGGGAGGGTCGGAGGAAATTGATTCGTATTTTTCCACGTTCTGTGATTGATGCTTTCTTTTTTTTAAAAAACATGACTCCCCCCACCCTCCAACCCCAACTGTGGAGTCCTGGAGCTAAGTGGGTGGAGCACTCGCCTTACAAGAGTGAGACCTGTGTTCGAATCCAGGCAGGTCAGGATTCGAAACCTTGGGTAAGTTTCCTTACTCCACACACTTAACACACCTATCCATCCAAAAAAACAATAAAATTGGTCATTTCAATCCATGACTGTTTGTGGGACACTGCTGTGCACAATTGGCTGCACAGTTTTGCCCACATATATACAGTCAATTCACTTTATAGTATAATCAGTGACACGCTTTGAGACATCTAGAAGACGTGAAAAACGCTATATCAAATGCAAGGATTTTTATTATTATTATTAAATTCTCACCCTATCTAAATTCCTACATGATCACTTCGGTCACAATTACCTGCCGAAAAGATTGCAACCCTATTGATGCCTCGATCTTCATCCTTTAAATCCTTAAGAAAGTCTCCAACATTCATGATCATTGGCTTCACAATGAACTGGCAACGCTCTCTTCTGGATGGCAGCATGACTGAAATGACTGGAAGGCCATACTTGTACTGAATGGTGACCTCTGAAAAACAAGGAATGTTCAGACATGAATCTACTGCATTGCAATTACAAACTGAGAGAAGCTGAGAAAACAGATTGTTCTTAATGCATCATAACCTGTCCATTGCCCATTCTACCGACAAATGGAGACTGGATTTAGAGTCAGCACCCATTTCATCCACTAGCATCATTTAGGTGCATGTCTGTGTTTTTCAGTATCTTAACCACAGCAGCATAAAGAGGCTAGAAATTCCGCGCAATTCTCTAAAAACAAAACATTCTAGATGTAAATGGAAGTTACATATTTTTAAAACAATATCAATTCACTAGGCCCCTTTTTTGTGGTGTAAACATTTTCACGTTATTCGATTAAAATGAGGTTCAGTGAAGTGTTATTTTCCTATTTAAAATGCTATCACATGCTACCAAAATCAGGGGCTGATGACGGTCGTTTTCAACAATGGCATTCTAAATAATAATAATACTAATAATCCTTGCATTTGATATGACGTCTTCTTCTAGACGTTTCAAAGCGCTTCACAGAATATATTGGAAAATTAAATTGATGTATATTTGTGGGCGAAATGCGGTAGCCAATTACGCACAGCAGTGTCCCATAAACAGTCGTGGATTGAAATGACCAATTTATTATATACAGTACTTTTTTTTTGGAGGGATTATTATTAGGCATGTGTAGTAAGTAGGGAACGGCGATTAATCGGTTTTTTGATTAAACCCGATATGATTTTCAGATCGGTATGCCGATTTGGTGATTCTAAAAAAACTGTTATATCGAGAGATTCGATTTTAAAAATATACATCGTTATATTTTTAATATCGTTCCTGGCAATATATCAATATTGTTGGTATTATCAGTGTCATGCGATCTTTTCCAGCTTACCTTGTCGCCGGCATTGCAACCTCCTAGACTTAGAGCATGGAATGCGCGTACATTCGGTGCGCGCGCACAATTAACGGGCGCGCACATCCGATGCGCGCGCACACTTTACTGTGTATACTCGACGTGAGTCGTGGCGTCTTAACAAAGTCGCATCGCTGAAAATTGCAGTTTGAAAATTTACCTTTCTCATCATGGGGAAAAGAAGCCCCGTATGGGACTACTTTGGAAACAATGCAGTCAGTAATGGTGTGTATAGATGTACAGTTTGCAAGGTCTTGGTTAAGACATCTGATTCGAGCACGAGCAACCTGCGACAACACATTAAGCAGCACCACCCCGCCCAGCACACTGCCCTCAGAGCGAAATTATTGACAACAACAGAACAAAGTCGAACCAGCGCTTCGGAGAAAGCGACAGGTAGTGGGGCCAGTGCAGCTCAAACAATTCCTGCTTTATTTAAGAGGAGAACATTGTACCAGAGAGGGGACAAAAAGTGGCAACAAGAACGTCCCAAAGAGCTGAACAGTTTGGGGTCAGAACCCGTGCGCGGTGGGGGGGGGGGGGGGGGAGTGGCTAGGGTTGGGAGGAGTGAGGGCTGAGAGGTAGGAGGGCGGCTGAAGGTACGGTTGAAAAGGAAGGTCTTCAGTCGAGCCTTGAAGGAGGCAAGGGAGGCAGGAAGGTGAAGGAATTGCGGGATGGAGTTCCAAAGGGTGGGGGCAACCGTTGAAAGAGAGGAATTCTATCCTCTGAGGAATGGGGGCCAGTAGAGCTGGGCAAGTGTGGGGGTGATGGTGTCACGGGGCCTGGTGCGCGAAACGAAAACAAACTGCAGAGTTTTGGAAGATCTGCAGCTTGTGGAGGGAGGAGTTGGGGAGGACAACAAGGAGGGAGTTTCTCTAGTTGAGCTTTGAGGTGACAAATGCATGTATGAGGGTTTTGGCGGCCTGAGGGGTGAGGCAGTCGCGGAGTTGGGCAATGTTGCAGAGATGGTGGAAAGCAATGCTGGTCATGGTACGGATTTGGGGGAGGAAAGGACAGTTGAGGGTTGAACAAGACGCCCATGTTCCTGACTGGCTTGGTGAGGTGAAATGGGCATCCATGGATGCGGAAACAATAGTTTCAGACAGCACAGAGAAGGCAAGAACGTATAGACCTTGTATCAGAGGTCTATAGAAACAACCCTCCTCAACAACTAATGACAAAATTACATTTGTATAATAATAATAATAATCCTTGCATTTGATATAGTGCTTTTCACGTCTTCAAGACGTCTCAAAGCGCTTCACAGAATATACTGTAAAGTGAATTGACGGTAGGGTCCGGCGATATATCGATAATATCCGATATAATTTTCATATCGATACGCCGATATAGGCATTTTCAAAATATCGATATATCGAAAAGTCGATATATCGAAAAGTCGATATATCGGAAAAAAATCGGAATGCGCGCACACTGAACTACAAGACCCAGAATGTTCATCTCTATACACAATGCACAGACCGAGGTGCAAAGCCGCCATATTGTATATAGTCCTCAAATACAATATACAGGTATACAAGGGGTGGGGGGCGGAGAGAGACGGCGTGGGGGGAGAGAGAGACGGACGGCGGGGGGGACACAGACGGGAGGGGGGGAGATGGGGTGGGATGTGATAATATACAGATAGATAGACAGACAGACAGACAGATAGACAGAGAGAGAGAGAGAGAGAGAGAGATGGGGGGGATGTGAGAGAGGAGAGAGACAGAAACACACAGAGATGGAGAGAGTGAGTGTGAGAGACACACAGAGAGAGAGATATTTACCTCCTGAGGAGATAGGCCCCGAATGCGCGCGCACCTCGTGACGCGCACGCATGCGCAGTACGAAAACCCCGAAAATATCGATATATCGGTATATCTCAATGTGAGCCCATAGATATATCTAAATCGGAAAATTTCCATATCGACGGACCCTAATTGACGGTATATTTGTGGGCGAAATGCTGCAGCCAATTGCGCACAGCAGTGTCCCATAAACATTTGTGGATTGAAATTACCAATTTTATTATTGTGTTTTTTTTTGGAGGGATTATTATTAGGCGTGTGGAGTAAGGAAACTTGCCCAAGGTTTCGCCCTGACCTGTCTGGATTCGAACACAGGTCTTACGCTTGTAAGGCGAGTGCTCTAACCACTGAGCTAAGGACTCCTTTCATGTTGGGACGTTTCTGCTGCTTTGTTCCTTTTAAGTGATAGTACCTCCATATAACAACAAAATTACACTTGCATAACACCTTTCACATCAGGAGGACGTACCAAAGCGCTGGACAGTCATTGCTTTAGGAACACAGGGTCATTAAACATTGATCAAAATGTAAAAAACCTACCATCAGATGACACCAGTGTGCTGTAGGACGTCATTCCACATTGTCTCAAGTGGAAGAGAGCTCTCAGCCCCTTTGTCTGTGGAAAATGAGACACAGAATGCATTTTACCAACCAAAAAAAATGCTATGTAGTTTACACATTATACTGTATTTAAAATGGGCTGTAATTATTTTGTTTCCCCAAAACGTTTCCTGGCCGTGCTGGTTTCACTCTTGCCTCTAAGTCAGATGGCTGTGGATTCACGTTGGGATTTTGAACTCACTCAGTCTAGGCTAAAACTCCAGTGATGCGAGGAGGGTTGCATTTTCAGAGGTACAGGTAAGCTTCGATTAAGGACACTTCTATTTAGGACGTTTTGATTGAACAAACATAATTTTTTAACACCTTTTTATTGATATAGGACACTTGGTTTAGTTTTAACAAACCTAATTCTTTTTTGCGCATGCGCAGTACATAATTTGAATATCGCAGTCGTTTTTGGCTTGTCCTTTTTGTCCTTACTCACAGTCCATAGTGTATTTGCAGGTAAATCACGCTTGCACCTGATATAGTGTATCCAAGCATTTGAACTGGCAATAGCATGTCGCCACATCATTGTTTAAAAGCCAGCTGATTTTGAAGCAACACCACGCCACGTCAGTATTACAGTAATTTCCGAACATTCCCAAGCAACTTCGAGCGATTTACAGCCTCTACCGCATTCTAGCAAGTCGGGAAGAGACAGCAGTAAGTGAAATGAGCAGCGGTAATAACGCTAGTGGCCAGAAACCCCGCAAAGTCATCACTTTAAATACTAAATTGGAGGTGATAAAGCGCATCGAGTCTGGCAAAAAAGGTACAGACATCAGGAGGGCTTTAGGGCTGGCTAGATCGACGGTGGCTACTATAAAACAGAATAAGGACAATATACAGGCAAATTCAAGGTGTGTTACAGCTACAGGTGCAAGCAGATTATCAAAACATAGGACTGTATTAAAGTACAATACTGTACAGTTACCGCAAGTACCCCTTCTTGCCTATGTGTGTTATTCTGTGTGTTATGTAGTGGGTTTAAGGTCCGAAAATTTTGTGAAAAGAACGCATCTTGGGTTATATAATGGGACCTCATGAGAAACCACGTTTCGATTTAGGATGTTTCGATTTGAGAATCGTTTGTCAGGAACACAACCCCGTCCTAAATAGAGGTTTACCTGCACCATCTTCTGGATGAGACGTTAAACTATAGTTTACCTGGTTGCCCGATAAAGATCCCAAGTTACAATACAAATTTATATTTATACTGCACATTGCACATGCAGCCAGGGGAGTCCGATTATCTGTATCACAAAGGCAAAAACATTTTAGCTCACCCCATTGTTACTGGCATTCAGCTCACAAACATTGTTTAACTAAACTAAATACCAAGTGATCTAAAGGAAGGTTTCTAACAAGTGAGTGATTCTCCCAGGGTAAGATGCTTATTTGCATTATCCCATAGTGAGGGAAGTTGAGACATTGTAAATCAGTGCTCTTTATATCATGTTGGTCAAAGGATTGGAACACAAACACAAAACAGGTTTTAAATTCTATCAACCAGGATCCATGATCAACGAGACATTTTGAGATAAGAAAGTATTTTCCCTGAACCCTGACTTTACGGTCAATCTGAGAAGTGTTGTCTTTCAAAATGTAAACTGACAAACTGATCAAATAATATTTCTCCTTCTGTGATCCAACTTCCAATCTAGCTTCAGCCCAGGTATGGGTAAGTGGTAGCCCAAAGAGCTCACTGCCTTTAGCAAAGGCAATAACATGAGGTGTTGTGATCTTATATTTTGTGCCTAATACAAGTAGTGAAATTACTGTCCATTTGGATATTTGAGTTTACACTTTACAGTTTACACTTATTCAACAAATATCCAGAATTATTGTTACCTATGTTCTGTGATCTGATCCCTAAAGCAAATTGATTAATGAGCTGGGACAAATTACGCACACCTAATACACCTCTCAAGGCAGAGGGCCAGATACGGACATCACATTTCTCTCTTACTGACCCCACCATGACTGTTTTCACTGTTGATGCATCTCTAAAACCACTGAAATTAACCTTCAATTCACTGGGACACTTCACATCCATTAAAAATCACTCACATTTCACATCATTAGCAACTGGCAGTGTAAGGGTCAATTCAGGCATTGCATAACTTGTTACATTTATATTTAGGCCCAGCGACTTCCAGCAGCAAACTGGTTAATTCTGTGCTGCCTCTTGGATGATTTCCAAGGTGGTTGGTGAGCGGGAAGTTCTTTCTGACAGGATGGTAGAATTTCCAAGAATGACTTTGCTATTGTTTCCAAGGTGGGCTGGTGCAACGTTTCAACGTTTATTGTTTTATTAGCAAGCTACACGCTTGCTAATAAAACAGGACAAAGTTCTGCGTTTTAGATACCGATCAGCGTTTATTTTCTCCTTGTCGACGGATGCTGAAGGCGATTGATGAATCTCAGCCATAAAAAAAGTGACTCCGTCAGCAACACAACCCTCGCTGCCATCCTCGCCAAATGAAAACAAACCGCAAAACAATTATATATAAATATCTATTATAAAGATCAGACCTGATGAAGTTGGTGGCTGAGAGGAATGGATAAACTGTGAGGAAGGAGGTAACAAACTGAAGATTATGACTGACCCCATTAGGCTAGATGGAATTATGCAGCATAGAAACACAAGTTTATTTAGATCTCCGGTAATAAAGGAATAACAGGTCAAACAGGCACCCATACACACAAAATATTCACACCACACAGATATCCACCCAATCAGACAGACCCACCCATCTCACAAGATCAAAAGGGAAACAAATTTTTGAAAATAGAACGTGATAATGGATGCCTACACACAACAAATTAGTCACTGCGTTTTATAGTAGAAGCATGTTGGGACGCAAATGTCACTGTATGAAATGCAAGTATTATTATTTTTTATTAATTTGCCCAAAAAAATATACAGTCAAGTCACTCTACAGTATATTCTGTGAAGCGCTTTGAGATGTCTTGAAGACATGACAAAGTGCTATACAAATGCAAGGATTTTGATGGCAGCAAACGAGCGCTCACAACAAACAGATGGAAAAGAAAACAGACTACATTGGGGAGAAAGCACTGGCACAAACTATAATTTGTTGTAATCTTACATGGCTCTTAACAGAAAATGAACTAGAATTAGATCAATACAGTGCAACAGTGATTATTTAGATGCCAATTATCTATTATTATCGCCTATATACACTCCTATAGCCGTTGTGCAGACTTGTACGCATTTGTTAATCGAGTGAAAGTTTTTTTAAGCAGTACTACTAGCACTTTGTTACCTTAAAACCAGTTCAGCGAGCAGCCAGTGTCATCCTGGGCCAAACACTGCGCTCTTAGTTACTGGTTAACAACAACAAAACATATGTATAGTCAGGACACAGTGTTGAAATAACACAGGAAGAGGAGATTGTTCTCACTGTAGAGTACAATACCCTCAGCAAAACAAGGGGGACTTAAAATGATATTTATCATCTCTGTACTGTTCAAATTGCAGATATTAATGGTATTCCACTGTGATTCAGAGAGCATCACTGTACATTCAAAAAGCCCACACTGAACGCAGTTGATACAACTAAGTGGCTGCAAGGTCATTTCCATTTGAAAATTCACATACAGAATATATTATTACCAGTTATTATATACTATTTTAAACCCTGTAATATAAAACTGCATGTATGTGTGGGTGAAGGGTTAAAGACAATTCATTTAAATATCTTCATTGTGGACTGACTTAAACCCTAAATATTTTGGATGCAAACATCAGTCTTACTCATTACCAGAAATCAGAATCAACAAAATATTCCTACAGTTTATGGAATTCAGCACATATTTTGGCTAAGACAAGATAATCAATCGGAAAGTCACAAACTGAGATCTGAAAACTGCTCATCAGTGTGTGAACATCCCTGGCACTGCAGCGAATACCCTTCCCCGCCATATCATCACACTAACCTTGTCTCTCTTACCATATGGTCAAGTCTCTCTTCCCCAATTACAATGATTTATCAAAGGCTGAGGCTTCGGGGGCCCATGGTTTGGGCTTGAGCAGCACAGGACCAGGTGTAGGCCTCAAGCCCTCAAGCCTGTTCCGCCATTCTATTGGATCATGGTTGATCTGTACCATTTGAGGCCCATCATCGGCCCCTGCACATCTCTCCTTCCATTGCTTCCCAATCAGCCTCCCACCCTCACATCCCTGACCAGCCTCCTCTGGGGAGAGCAGCACAGGATCAAACTATCATGTGTTGTAATTGTACATGGCTCTCAACAGAAAATGAATTAGAATCAGATCAATACAGTCCAACAGTGATTATTTCTATGCCAACTATCTATTATTATAACGTATATACACTCCTGTAGCTCTAGTATAGACTGTTATGCGCAATTGGCTGCCGTGTATAGTCACTCCACTTTATAGTATATTCTGTGAATATATCTGTGTGTATATCAGAGGCAAGGATTATTATTATATCTACAGATATATTATTATATCCGGATTGAGCTCTCAACACAGGGCTGTGGTACCAGCCAGCAAAAAGGTGGTTAGTACAAAGTTGCCTACAAGTTTCCTAAGGACAGTAACAGTTCCCCCTCTGTAACATCATTTTGCATTATCTTTGTTTACTCTAGCAAAGATTTTCATATTCACAGTATTACGTTTACTGTGAATAGAGTGAGATCGACAGACAGACAAACAAACAGAGGGATGGCGGAAGAGATAAATAGACAGACAAGACAGAAAGTGAGAGAGAAACAGCAAAAGAGTGAAAAGGGCTGGCAGTATGGTACAGTACGACAGTAACTGTACAACTCTTAGGAATGGTTTTCAATTACCGTTGAATGCAATTTGTATTTTGAGACGTCCTGTGCTTCGAGGAGCTACTGTACATTAGGAGCGCTGTATAAAAAATGGTATGGTTCAGTTATCCTCACTGTCTGCTTACTAGCAAAAAAAACATCCCAAATGAAGCGGATAAATATTCTCTAAGGCATTTTTAATCCCATCACTTGATGAACAAAATCTCCTCAATATCAATTTAGTTATTTGCAGCCTTTCCTGACATGGTGCTCAGCAGGTTAGCTAGCGTCCATGGCCTGTATCAGAGAAAACCAACTTGAAATTTCATTGCTGGAAGGAGTAGTAATTATCAATATACAGCATAGTCCCCCCACAAGAATGTTCTGTACTGAGGGTTTAGGATAAAGCAGAGTATTCGTGATTAGAAACGAACAGCAGCTGCTCAGCACAGCTTGAAATGGACCATAGTCAAATAATCAATAACCCCCTCACAGCTCATTAAACCTGTACTATTAACAAATCCTCAGGGGAGCAGCATCTTCTTTGGATGTACGAAAAATGAAGTATAGAAACTGGGTTGGAGGCGCAACCTGAATATTTATTAACAGATTAGCCAGCCAGCGCGGCATGTGGCTGTAACAGTCCCCAGTGGCTACAATCCAGTGGATGACAAATGCAGGTCAACTCTCCAGCGCGACACTAACTCTCCTGGAGATGCAGAATGCTCCAGTGGTCTCTAAAAGAAACCCAATTTCACTTTTGCAACAGAATCATCCCCTTCTGCAGGGGATGATGATGGGTTTCGACAAGAAGATGAAAATCCTACTCTCCTTGGCCTCGCCCCACCCTACCTCCGAGATCTCCTAACCCCCTACCAACCTGTCTGCTCCCTCCTCTCAGCAGGCTCTGGCCTGTTTCACGTCCCCTGACCCATTTGTGATACGATGATGGTTCAAGACCTTGTTTCCCGCGCTCGTTTCACTAAACGCAGCACTCGCAGGAGCTGGTAAGTACTGTGGCCGTGATATAAATTAGGAGATGATTTGTTTAGGATTATACTGGGGCCAAGAAAACCTTCTGACTGAGACATTTATCCGACTTGCAAAATACAACTCTTGCAAATAAATCTATGTTTTTTAGAAGGAAAATGGACAGTACTCAGGTGCATGTATGACTTAGGCAATTATGCAATTTATAACGATATGACTTCAACTGTATTGACAGAGTAAGACAACAGATTCTGACAGGCTAAGACTAGGCAGAGCTCTCACTGGTCCTTGGGCACCTGTGCACCACACACTATTTGCAGCCATCTGCTCCTTGGCATCTGCCAGGTACGGCAGGAACACAGATTTGGATAAGGCTATTGTAGCCCATTTAGCCTCTTCCAGCTGCTGTGGACAAGTTCACAAGCCCAGGACACAGGCCTGTTCTACAAACTCCCTTGTGGAAGAAACAATTATTTTGTAATCAATGCCATGGTTAATAATAATTTGATATAGCTCCTTTCACATTGGGAGAACATCTCAGAGAGGAAAAACCACAAAGTGTATTTTGTAGGTGAACAAGGCAGCCAATCCGCGCATAGCAATACTCCACAAATAGCCATGAAGGGAATGATCAATCTTATTGGGGAATTAATCTCCAGTTCGCTGGGGAAAACTCTCTTCAAGTAATGCCATGGGATCTTTAATGGTAACCTGAACAGGCAGGCAGACGGGAACCTTTAGCCTCTCTCTCTCTTGTCTCTCTCATCTGAAGGACAACGTAAACCCTGGCATTGCACTGGAGTGTCAGCCTGAACTATATGAGTTCCAAATCCCAACGTGGGGCTTGAACCCAGAACCTTCTGATTCAGAAGCAAGAGTGCTACCAACTGAGCCAGGATGACATGCTGGTTTACACCAGGAGACCTGACGTTTATCCGAATTTTCACCTGAAGATCACAGCGTGAAAACTGAAGGCTGTCCAGAATTGTTTAAAATAAAATTACAAAAGTAAGACATTTTCAAACGTTCTGCATGATTCTAAACTTGAAAACTAAGGACACAACAACAAAATTACATTTATAGATATATATATATATTTATAGCCATTCACGTTGGGAGGACAATATATATTGGACCTCAGCAGTTCAGCGAATGGGAAATCAGAGCTAAAGCAATAGGCCAACAACCTCTGTTGTCAATCCCTTACTTACACTGTGAATTAAAAGAAGAATGCATTGAAACGCAGGCTCCTAACACCCCGATCACGATTATTGACTTGATACCGTTTCTTTTGTGAGTGCTTGCTGAGGTGAATCAGGTGTTCAGTGGTGAACGTCACAAACACTGAGTGCTTTATAAGATGATGGATTCGTTTTAAAAATAGGATTGAGACTAAGTAAATTCTGGTGTTTGCTTGTATACTGTCGGATCTCAAGCTTGACCTCACAGAGATTGAGTGGGGACACATAACTACATGTGCACATGAAACATTCTGTGTACACATTCTGTGGAGCTCCTGTGGCTCAGTGGTTAGAGCACTTGTCTTGCAAGCTGGGGAGACCAAGCTGGGGAGATCTGTGTTTGAATCCAGTGCAGGTCAGGACGAAACCTTGGGCAAGTTTCCTTACTCCACACGCCTAATAATAATAATAATCCCTCCAAAAAAACACAATAATAAAATTGGTCATTTCAATCCACGACTGTGTGTGGGACACTGCTGCGCGCAATTGGCAGCCGCGATTCGCCCACAAATATATACAGTCAATTCACTTTACAGTATATTCTGTGAAGCACTTTGGGACGTCGATAAGATGTGGAAAGCGCTATATCAAATGCAAGGATTATTATTATATATATTATTACACATTTCTGGGCAGTGTGTGCCGCATCACCCGCTTGATGGACATTGTCTGAAAATGCAGGCAGGGCCTCGGTTTAATGAGGACAGTGTCTCCAACAAATGCAACACAACCTCAGCAATGCATTAGTATATCAGCCTAACAAGTTCTGATGTGGGAGTGTGAAACCACAGCCTTCTGAGTCAGAGGTGAAAGTGCAACCAAACGAGACAGAGCAACATCATCAATAGGGATATATTGACTGCCAATCAATGAAAACTAATAATAGACTGATAAACTGACCTGTTATTATATATATGGATTTCATTTGAACTTGTTTTTTTAAAAAAAACCTGGTGCAACCTTCTTTGTCAAAGAGATTGCACTTTGAATTTACAGCAGCAGATAAGAATCATGTTACACCCAGCAAAACAGCGGCTTTAGGCAAATACACCAGTTACAGGAAATACTTGTATGACAGCCTACTATACTATCTGCACACGTTCTCTCTTCTCATTCGTCATAAAAGTGCCTCATAACAATTTTAAAATGGATCATATCCTTTTGCAGAAATGCAGTGTGAATCAAAGATGTCATTGGGATTCTGCCTTTCAGCTGGCCACTTGGCCTCTGAATCATTTCTAGGCGTTAATAGGATGTTACTCACCGTATATCTCCGCATATAAGGCGCACCTGCGTATAAGGCGCACCCCCCGTTTTTGACCTTTTCTTGGTGAAAAAAAACGGAAGCATTTTCAATGATATTGCCGGCAGAAGGGAGGAGAGACAGGAGAGACAGGTAGGTAGGGAGAGAGAGAGGCAGGCAGGCAGGCAGCCAGGGAGGGAGAGAGGGAGGCAGGGAGAGAGAGGGAGAGAGGCAGGCCAGCAGCCTGGGAGAGAGAGAGAGGGAGAGAGGCAGGCTGGCAGCCTGGGAGAGAGAGAGGGAGAGAGGCCGGCACGCAGGCAGGGAGGGAGGGAGGGAGAGTGGCAGGCCGGCAGCCCGGGAGAGAGAGAGGGAGAGAGGCACGCAGGCAGCCCGGGAGAGAGAGATGGAGAGAGGCAGGCCGGCAGCCCGGGAGAGAGAGAGGAAGAGAGGCAGGCAGGCACGCAGGGAGGGAGGGAGGGAGGGAGAGCGGCAGGGAGGGATGCAGACAGACTGGGTTCGGCAGAAGGTAAGCACAGCACTGAAGTCCGCTGCTGCTGCCGCTGCCCGGGCGGCTGAGGCCGAAGCCCCGTCACCCGCTCCTCCCAACCCCCGCCGGACACACTGACCAAACCCCGGCTGACAGCGCGCCGGCCGCCCCTCCTGTTTACTGTATCTCCGAGGCTCAAAATTGCTTGTACCTGCGTATAGGGCGCACCCCCCACTTTCGAGATCTTCCGACCTGAAAAAAAGTGCGCCTTATACGCGGAGATATACGGTATATCAACTGCAACATTGCACCTGCACTTTAAGCCAGCTGGTGAGTGAGCAGGAAACACTCCACTGGAGCATGGCAAAGCCTGCGTTGTATCGGAACTCGCACTACACTGCATACAATACACTGTAAATAATAATCCTTGCAAATGCAAAATACAGTGTACTGCAGATGCTGGAAATCTGAAACAAAAACAGAAGTCGCTGGGCGACTACAACGACTCCAGTGCACTATAATGGACATGGATTGCGTTGAACTAACTGTCAGCACTCTATCTTCAGTTTTGAGAAACAATACTTTGCAAGGCCTCTACAATGAAGGATTGTGCAGTGTTTCTCAAATACATCCGTTCTTAATTTGGAAGCCAGTTTCTTCAGTGGTGGCAAAGATGCAAGTCACAACACAGCAACTTCAGTACAATAAGTTATTCTTTATATATTTTATAATCAAGGGTTGGATAATTCCCTCCCCACCCTTCTTGGCATCTCACCTGGTGCAGTGTCACACCTGCAGTACTGTACGGAAAAGAAACAGTCATGACGAAAATAAACAAGAGTAACTACACTGATGGGGAGAAATTACATCGGGGTCTATTTATGTAGCATCTCAAAGCATCTAAGAAGTTGGTAAATTGTTGAATTCAAATTTGAAGCTGTTTTTCTCAGGTTGTTGAAAACGTACAAGAAAAACACCTTCGAAACTTAAGACTGCATTTAAGGAAAATTAGGACATTCTGAAACACTGAATAAGTGTTTACATAAATTTATATTTACATTAATAAGAGTAAATCTCGATCCTGGGTGAAATTTCTATCCCTAAATCTGAGATCAACACACTTCAATCCAAAATTTGTGGGCTGTAATTTCACAGTTCATAATGCAAGTGCTTTAGTCATTGTAAGTAACAGGATATTCTCCGTAATAACACGACATAAACTACACAACAGAACAGATTCCAGATGGTCCCAATGTCTAAATAAAGCCTCACTTTATACCTCAAGCGCATTGAACTTCTCACTCTGTTGTTCATTTTAAAAAAAGCACATTGTCCAAACATCCAAAAGCGCTTGTCATGGGCAGTGACTGTATTTTGTCGGTGAATCCAGCAGTCACTTTGCACAGAGCAATGTCCCCACACATAGCCAGGAAGTGAATAATCAATCTTATCTTGGGGGTTGTTGGCCAGGATAGTGAATGCCACGGAACCTATAATGTCTACCCGGAGAGGCAGACAAGGCCTCGGTTTAAACATCTCATCCATTAATCCCTTTAACTCGAAACAGAATTCAATCACTAAAGTAAAAACCCGTTGAGGTCACCCAGTCTGGTGTATAGTGAATCACATGTCTTGCAGCTCCACATTATGTATCCTCTGTCGACTTCCAATGAGTTGGTATAACTTTTCTTTTTTAAAGACAAATAGTTTATTCTACAAAACAATCTGCAGCTAACTGAGCTGCTTCATTACAGCAGATCATCCCTGAAATCATCATAGGTTTATGTCTGCACACTATGAAGACTGACATAGACCTAATAGATGTTGTCAGGATAGGACTAACCATGCAACACTGATCGAATGCTGAAAATAGGACAGTCATTTTCATTACAAGTATACAAGGCTGCAGCCAGAATATTTCAGATGAAATGCACGACAACAGAAAAACAAGAAGACCCACGTTTAGAGTTGCAAGGGGCAATTTCAGAATAGACACTGAGAAAGCTCCCAGACAGCAGTGTGGAACACTTTGAAATGTCCTTCTGACATAAAAGGCACTGTATAAATGTAAAGTATTTCTCACTGCCAATGCGGGAGAGACATTTTGTTTTGCATCCAGATCAAAACTCTCCATCTGTGATTGCTGCAATTAGCACAACACAAAGCCTGGTCCAGGGAATTTAATAACCAAAGTAAAGATGGGCCCAGTAATACACACACACCATAAAGCAGTAAACTGGCCCACACCAAGACAGTTGCTCATTAATTTACTTCTATTAATCGTTTAATGTCAGTCACAGGAAAATCATTCCCTTTTTTATTTTGACAATTTTCTGAATTAAGCTGGGAAAACTTGGAAGGAAGATTTAATTTATTCATGGGGGAGGGAGAGAAAACTGTGGATGGATGAAACCAATTTGGATGAAACCAATTGAACTCCATGGAAAATTATTTGTGAACGGAAACATTTTTGTTGTATGTTTGTTGCAGAGCACAGGTAAGCCCCAATTTAGGACTTTTTTACATCGTTTCGATTGAACAAACATATTTTTTTAACACCTTTTTATCAATATAGGTTTCGTTTTAACGAACAAAATAATCTTTTTTGCGCATGCGCAGTACATATTGTACATCGCGGTCATATTTGGTGCATCTTTTTTGTCCATACGCACAGTCCATAGTGTATTCGCGGGTAAATCGCGCTAGCACCTGATATAGTGTATCCAAGCATTTGAACTGTCCAATAGCATGTCACTGCGTCATTGTTTAAAAGACGGCTGATTTTGAAACTACACCACGTCACGTCAGTATTGCAGTAATTTCTGAACATTCCCGAGCAACTTTGAGTGATTTACAGCCTCGACCGCCTTTCGACCATGTCGGAAAAAGAGAGCAGTAAGTGAAATGAGCAGCAGTAATACCAGTAGCGACAAGAGACCCCGCAAAGTCATCACTTTAAAACTAAATTGGAAGTGATAAAGCGCATCGAGTCTGGCGAAAAAAGTACGGACGTTGTGAGGGCTTTAAGGCTGGCTAGATCGACGGTGGCTAATATAGAACAGAATAAGGACAATATACTGGCAAGTTCAAGGTGTGTTACAGGTATAGGTACAAGCAGATTATCAAAACATAGGACTGTATTGAAGTTTGCCAGTATTAAAGTACAATACTGTACAGTTACCCCAAGTACTCCTTCTTGCCTATGTGTGTTAGTTTGTGTGTTTTGTGTATTATTTAGTGGGTTTAAAATTTTGTGAAAACAACGCATCTCAGGTTATATAATGGGACCGCTTGGGAAACCACGTTTCGATTTAGGACGTTTCGATATGAGTACTGTTTTTTAGGACCACAACCCCATCCTAAATAGAGGTTTACCTGTACAGTAAACTTGACCCTTGACTTGTCGTTACCACTTAAGACTACGTCATCATGCTGTCAATATCCTGGCCGCATTTATTTATCTATTCATAATGTGCTTAACTCACCTCTCCAGATAACTCCTGTAGCTCAGTGGTTAGAGCACTCACCTTACAAGCGTGAGACCTGTGTTCAAATCCAGGCAGGTCAGGGCGAAACCTTGGGCAAGTTTCCTTACTCCACACTCCTACTAATAATCCGCCCAAAAAAACCCACAATAATAAAAATGGGTCATTTCAATCCACGACTGTTTGTGGGTCACTGCTGTGCGCAATTGGCTGCCGCATTTCGCCCACAAATATATGGTCAATTCACTTTACAGTATATTCTATGAAGCACTTTGAGACGTCTAGAAGATGTGAAAAGCGCTATTCATCTAATGCAAGGATTATTATTATTATAACTTGTCGCTAAGCTCTTCTCCCTTGGAGAGACGAGTTATCAAGAATTGACTGTGCTAGCAAAAGTCTTGTGCAGCACTCTCTGAAATGAGCAGCACTTGAGCAGCATTCTCTGAAATGCTATGTATAGTAATAATAAATTTGGAAGAGGGAGTAAAGGCAAATAATAAAACTGCTTATGCACTAAAGCACACACCTCCTGACAGCACGAATATCTCACAGAGAAAACTTGCAACCCAAAGCATCCCGCGCTTGGCAAAACATCAAACTACGGCAGTGAGAAACCCAAGCAAAAAAAAACAAACAGCTTGCACTGGTGTGTATGACACCACATGCTACAACACAATTTGTAATTTTCAATTTAAAAAATGTTGCATTCAATAATAACCCTTTATTAAATACAATATAAAGCAAATCCATCAATATCAAAGTGGATTGTCTTGTTGCGGATGTCCGTTAGTCATCCGTGAGACGCCGTCCAGCGTGGAGGGCGCGATATAAATCAAAGTAGTTGTTGTTAGCTTGTTGCGGATGTCCGTCAGTCACAACATTTCTTCAGGCAAGGTGGGGGGGGGGGAGGGAACATGGCAGTGTCCCACAGACACTCATGGATTGAGTGACCAAATTATTATTATTTATCTTTGAAGGAATGATTACTCCCGGAAAGTGATCCGCCAATTGACTAACAACCAAGGTCCTACTTACTGCTAGTTAAACAGGCAATGTGGAGTAAGGAAACTTGCTATTCTCAGGAATCGAAACTGGGTCCTCTCGCTTGCAAGGCAAGTGTTCTAGTTACTACACTACAGGGTGAGGTAGAAATATACTGCACAGAAGGACGACATTAGGCTATCAAACCTTGCATGGTTCCCCCCTCTCTAATCCTGAGATGAATGGACTGCCTCTATCCATACAAGCTAGGAACAGCAACACTCCAGGTTACACTACCTGCTCCATCTCCCTGCCCACGCACCAAACAAATTAAGGGGTTAAAATCTTTGACATAAATGAAGTGTGAAGACAACATTTGGCAGGAAACTAGATGAAACAATGCTCAATCACATTAGGTAAGGCAGATCGACAACCAAAACCAATAGTGGGATCTTACTAACTTGACAAAGTCAAGGTCATAGCAAGCCAAACCTCCCTAGGACAGAACAAGTATTTGAACTCACTTTATTCACAGGCTCAACGGGAGTACAAAGTTAATGATCTGGGGATAGCAATTTTGGATCTAAATTGGATCCCGACTGGCCATACTCAAACCAAGAGTAACACGAAGGACAGCCAAAGGAACCCAGAATTAACCTCTTCCCTACTGTTGCCTATGACTGCACAGAATGCGGGACTGCTTGCCAGGATGATAAGATCTTGAAAAGCCAACTTCATCTCACCAGCATAACAGCAGCTCAGACAGCAGCATCCCCATTCCAATTTAAAACAACTCTACTTCAAGGTAGAAATAAGGGACCACAAAACACATACACACTGTAGTGACACACACCCACACACACTCACAATGTTGGATCATTGATGGGGGTGGGGAGGGCCAAGAGGAGAGGAGTCATGACTGGTGTCCTTTGTATTTGTACACATTTGCTCCTGACCATTACTATGGTTATTTTTTTTTGCCTATGGCACCCTTCTCGCAAAGTAAACACATCGGCAAGATCATACTTTCACCAGGTTCACTCACTGCCTCCCGCTAAATATGTGCTAAATACTTGCACAGAACTGAAGTGCAGAAGCTTAAGTAGCCCTTCACAGTCAAGAAACCAGCGAGACAAGGACAATTTACTTAATTAGCAAAACAGTGCCCATGAACAATCAATGCAGAAAATACAACAAATGTATATTTATATAGCGCCTTTCACGTGAGGAGCACATCTCAAGGTCCTGGACAGTCTAGGGTTTGCTATTGAGCTGAGAGTGGGGATAGAGGAAGATGCAGATAGGGAATGGATGTTGGAAGGGGCAGTCAAAAAGGAAGCCTTGAGGCTGTTCGTGAGCAGGTGAGTGTAGTGGGCAAGTTATAGGCACTGTGGGATGGTTTCAGATCAGATCTGAAGACCTTCCTCTTTGATGATGCCTATGGTTATCTTCCCTCTCCCCCCAGATCAACAACATGCTACACCAATCTTAAGCATAAATTACACCCCATCAACACAACAGCATGGATAGGGCAGGTCAGTGAAGCAGGTCAGTGTCTGCTGACCAGAGGGAGTAGCTGGGTTGGTTGCGTTTGAGAAGGTCACAGAGGAAGAGTGAGGAATGACCATGGAAAACACTCTAGAGACTGACATTACATTTGATGTGAATTAATCCAAAAAAAATCAAAATTACATTTATAAACAGAGCTGCCAACCTTTTTTTAACCAAAAAAATGTACTCCTGAAAGCTAAAAACAGTATTTTGTCGTAAAAAAAAGTATTTTCCTCAGAACCTACCGGTACTTAACGAAAAAATTACAGTGGGAAAAGATGCCAAGTAAAATGCCAACTTACAAACACGTACATGAACAAATGAAAATAATCATGACTTATTTCCAATGAAATGTAACTACGTTTTATAAACATGACACTAGGGAAACAAAACTGTTTTCCAGAACATAATTTATTGCATGATACACGCACCCCCGATACACACCGGAATACGGTAGCCTATAACAGAACGCTGCACACGCTAGCAGCATTACGATCAATACACACTAGTAGAGTATCTTGTAGAGTTAGAGGTCTAGGTATAGGTGCGAGCGAGCTGTATGCTGCATTAATCTAACTTTCAAACTCGTACACACACAGTTGTGAGCAAAGACGCATGTCTTTCATTGCGAAGGTGAAGCAATGCGTGATCACAGCCAGTAATGTATTGCAGCAGTCAGAACGGATTGTGCAATCCCCTGTATATACAGGTAACCCCCGCTTAACGATGGGGTTAGGGACTTCAAAACTCCTCGTTAAGCGAAAATTGCGTTAAGTGGGCGGGAGGGAGGTCCCTATTGTGTTTCTGTATATGAAAAAAATTGTTCCCAGTAATGCCTAGCGAGTAGCCTAGCGCTAACATTTCCGGTGTACCAGCGACGGCATAGTAGGTAGAACTGCTATTGAAGGCAGGGAGAGAGAGTTAAAGAGAAATAGACTGAGACAGAGAGAAAGAGAGAGAGACTGTGAGTGAGATTGTGACAGCGAGAAACTCAAATAGAGAGAGAGAGAAAGAGACACAGAAAGAGAGAGAGACACAGAGAGACTGGGACAGAGAGAGACAGAGAGAGAGAAAGATAGAGAGCGCGACCAAGACAGACAGAGAGAGGGAAAGAGACATGGAGAGAGAGAGAGAGACAGAGAGACAGCGAGAGGGAAAGAGGCACAGAGAGAGACAGCGAGAGGGAAAGAGACACAGAGAGAGAGAGAGAGAGAGACACACACAGGGGGAGACTGAGACAGAGAGAGAGAGAGACTGAGAAAGAAAGAGACAGAGAGAAGGAGAGACAGACAGAGCATGGAACATATTCGGATTTTCCAAAAAATGTATTTTACCAAGAAAAATCGTACTGTCGTATTAACTTCAATTTACCGTACTAAATACGGCAAAAACGTACTGGCTAGCAGCTCTGTATAAAATGCCTTTCACGTCGGGGGGACGTTCCAAGGCGCTGAAACAGATGGAATCAAGATACCATACCAATTGTGAGATACAATTGCACACGCACAATATATGACATCAACCAATACCTTTCTGTTCAAACAGAATATATAATGTTTTTTAATACTCAGCCTGGTATCTGACACACGGTATAATCACTTCATCATGTTAAGAGTATCCAAAGACCAAAACATAGCCTCAAATAGTTTGCACAACTTTTGGAACAATAGAACGGAAATGCTGAATGGGCACAATTAGCAGCAAAACTGGTCAGCAAAATGCAGCCACTAGTTGGGTTGATCTTTCATACTTGCTGCTCATTAATGCTAGCAACAGCAACTTTATTCATCGCTGTTGAACGTCCTTAAAAAAACACACCAGGAATGCACTAGTCCAGTGAGGTGACTGAGATCCAGCCGAAACAGACTCTTGCACCTTTCAGTCCTGATCAAAGCTGGATTCTTACCAGCACTTTGGGCTGGAGAGTAGTAATCAGCAAAGACAGAAGAAAAAGCTTACCAAATAGAAAGACCATAAACGCCGCAATGCTACGAGGTTGAGACAATAGCATATAATCGATAAGCCTTTGTTTTCTCTCAAAGTAGAGAGCTTTACAAATTACACAGGCCAAGATGTGACCCATTCAACAACAACAATTTTGATTTATATAGTGCACTCCACGCCGGACGGCGTCTCAGAGCGCTTCACAGTAGCGGAACCCAGGACCGAGCCAGGGGCAGGAGTAAGGAAGGTGACCAAAGGCGCGGTCGAAGAGAAAAGGATTAAATGATTCGTGATCATTTAATGAGGGCAAGACCGCTTTATTCCCAACACATTCATTGTAACAACCGGTTAATTTGATAGCCAGCAATTAGAAAATGCCACGGATGCTTTGAATTCAGATAAGCCGTTTGTTCACGTGTGCGAATAAGTACTGGTACTCCTGGTTATCCGTCGTCCCACTATCCGTTATTTCAATTATACGTAGTTTATAAAATAATCACAAAATGCGGTAATTTAATGACGACTGTCGTAAACTTTTTTAAAAATGTGCGCAAATCACATGCGCAACTACGTGGTAGCGATCAGCTGTGTGGAGACGCAATGTGGGGAACACAGCTCAGCAGCCAACAGGATAATAATGAGTGGCTTCAATTGCTACAAGCAGTTATACCAGATGAAATAAAAGCAGTTCAGCAAACACTGGAGAGATTATTTAAACAGTCATCTGCCCCTTCATCTGAATGACTCAGCCCCCGCCACTCGCCGTTGCCCACTACTGCATCAACCATCTCCAATAAGTTTGCTCATTGTTGTATTATTATTTAATTGATATACTGGTACTTTATTTATTTCAATTCTCAACAGTAGTAATGTTGTTTTTGCTCTTTATTTAATACTTGTGTAAGAATATTTAGACAAGATGTACCGACGGAATGTAACCCCTATTTATATCATTACGACTATGTTAATTTGGGTTTCATTATCTGTCGTTTCAGTTAAAATCGCATTTTTCAAGAATACATCCCCATTGTTAACTGAAGATTAGTAGTATCTGTAATCAAAAGCAAGTACCACGAAGAATAATGTCTAATAAATGGCTGGAACTATGACTGGCTCCCAATAGAACCAGTACATAATAGTAAAAAGGCAATGTGAACCACTGCAATTACTGGAGTAGTCATTTTTCCCCAGAGTGTTGCAAAGATTAGTTTTTCTATCCTCAAAACTGCAAATACATTTAGTCATTGCTGTCACATAAGCTCCAACCGACAGATGCTCCATCATTCTAACAGCACGTAATAAAGCCCTGAGCAACTGCACCAAACGAGAAAAGAAAAACTAATTTGTTTTATATCTGGACACAGCTTCAGACTTTATTCCTGAAACTTATTTTTTTGCGGAGGGACGGGAATAGGGTGGAGTGGGTAAGAGCAAGAGAGGGACACAAAGATGAGTGATGATTGTCCGCCATGTCTTCACATAACTGTAAAAGGACTGAAAGCACTTTGAGATGTCCTTCTGATGTAAATAGATAGAAACTGTATTGCAATTGTATGTGTTTCACCCACTAATATACAGTTACTTCATCCTGCCCTGATCCTTCCCACCCTGCTCTTGTCCTACCTGACTGTACAGCGCCTTGGGACGTCCTCTCGACGTGAAAGGCGCTATATAAATGTAAGTTTTGTTGTTGTTGTTGTTGTTGTTGTGTATTGTTTGTGTTGCTGAGCTCTGAAGGTCCTGCCTCTGCACCTGAAGGATATGTAGTGCTAAGTGGTTCTTGTGGAGCAAGATGTGTTTACAGAACACAGGGAAAACAGTAAGGCCTTCTGTGAATTGGCACAGTTGGCATGCAGTTTTAGGAGATCTACCTTGCATAACATGGCTATTGGTCTTGCTCCAAAATGTAATAATATAATAATAATAATCGCTGCATTTGATATAGCGCTTTTCACATCTTCTAGATTTCTCAAAGCGCTTCACAGAATATATTGTAAAATGAATTGACTTATATTTGTGGGCGAAACGTGGCAGCCAATTGTGCTCAACAGTGTCCCACAAACAGTCGTGGATTGAAATGACCAATTTTACTATTGTTTTTTTTGAGGGATTATTAGATGTAATCAGACTAGTGCAGTTGCAACAAGATCATGGAGACTCCGAACCTTCCACCCACTGAAAATCGACTTCAAGAACTTGTAATTGGCAGAAAATTTGAGATTCTGATCAGGACAGGAGGAACAAGTTGGTGCAAGTCGATGAGAGCTAAACATGTTTCAGCCATTTCTTTAAACCAGTTTCAATGAAGTTACCTAAGGCCTTCCATCACAGGTTTTGAAGTGCACATTACAACCATCACTTATCTGGATAATTTAATTTAGAGTTATTAAACAGCAACATTTGGAATTGAGGGCAGGCAGTGGGGTAAGGAGGGGAATGTCAAATATAGCAAATGAAAACATTACAACAGCACAAACGCTAATATTGTGATGCTCAATGTGCAGAATTATTCTCGAATTAAAGAAGATCATCAAAATCAATCATATTTCATTCATCAGATACCAGAGGGACTTCTAAGACTTGAATTACAAAAGCGTTCAACTATACTCATAATAGTCTGACGGGTAGGCATGCATCCCTTACAATGCAAATTTACATTTATATAGTACCTTCCGCGTGAGGAAAATGTCCCCAGGTATTCCGAAGTACAATACACTACTGCACTCCCATTACTATTCAGCATCTTTCCTGCACACTGACGAGACAGTAAATGGGAATAACAATAAGGCAAAATGAGTCACAGGCAAGACTCTTAAGGGAATACTGGAAAAAGTCAATTTAACCAAGTCATTAACCAACAGCTATTATCCATCACCCCCAGCTCAACTTTTAATCCTTCCTCTAATCATACACTCTTTGCTTCGCTGACTCCTTTACCTCAAATAGTAATACTCAACTTCCACCTGACAGGTTTCTCCAAGAAGTTTCAATGCCCTTGTCAACGGCAGACAATTATTTCCTGCAGAACGGCTTTCAAATCTCTGCAAAAGCATATCTGCATCCCATGTCCTCTCCTGCACTAGGCTCCGTGACCTTATCAACTCCATCCTGGCCTGACTCCACTGGCTTCCCATCACGCAGAGGATACAGTTCAAGATCCTGGTTCTCACCTTTAAAGGCCTCCATGGCCT
This sequence comes from Hydrolagus colliei, assembly GCA_035084275.1. Classification (NCBI taxonomy): domain Eukaryota; kingdom Metazoa; phylum Chordata; class Chondrichthyes; order Chimaeriformes; family Chimaeridae; genus Hydrolagus; species Hydrolagus colliei. The sequence goes on from CM068742.1 coordinate 74,215,583, forward strand.
TGTTCCCTCCTACCTCTGTGACTTCTTAAGCCACTACCAACCTGCCTGCTCCTTCTGTTCAGCGGACCTCAGCTTACTTCATGTCCCCCGCCTCGCTCACCCAACCATTGGCGGTCAGGCCTTCATCCATTCTGCCCTCAACCTCTGGAACTCCATCCCACAATCCCTCTGCCTCGACCCATTGCTTGCCTCCTTCAAGAACCACCTCAAGGCCCACTCTTTGCCCATGCTTTGCCCCCGCCCTCCATCCGCCTCAATCCTTACATCCAGCTCAGGTCTGGAACACTGTCTGTCCAGCGTTTGGGACATCCTCCTGATGGGTAAGGCGCTATATAAATGTAATTTTGTTGTTCTTATTGAGGGGAGGGGAGGAGAAAAGACACAAGAGAAATTCTACCTAGTCCAGACCTATAATTTCTTTCTTAGCATTTCAGCATTTTTGGACAATTCTTTAATTCAGTCTTCATTTTCAAGCCAGTATTCTGTGGTTGTTGCACAGTACTCACCAGATTAGGGTTCTCTCTCTACAAGATCTCCTCTGAGATATCTGATCCTCAATTCTCAATTTAACTTGTTCTCTCTGTTACACATTTTGTAATATGGTTACAAAAAGCAGATGGTTTTAATCTTCAGTTTTCAACATGGCAGACCGCCAATCTCGTGATGAATGAATGGTATTTTTTTTAATAGCTTCACTCCTTCACACAAGGAGTCTGATGTTTTCACCACAGTGGAGGTAAAACCACATCTTTCACAATCTCTGCAACAGCACGGCCAACTATTCCCCCCACTCTTTAGACACTCTTCCAGCAAATTGGTTTCATCAATAAATGTTGGTATGTTTGAAATATGGCGCTAATAAGCGTAGAGCAAAACATGCTCATTGGGGAATAAACTTTAAATAAATTCTAAAGGTCCCAAAAAACAGGGATCTCACATCACACAAAATATAGAGGGATCGAGAATAATTCAACAAATGTGACAATTCAGACAACTTTATAAATCACGAGCGCACTCCATGCCACCAAAACTCAATTACTGTACAATACAATTTGTAACTTAATCCTAATACAAAGGACATATTCAGCATAGTTTCCAATAACACTGGCTTGGTCAGTTTACTCTAAATAATAATAATAATCCTCGAATTTGATATAGCGCTTTTCACTTCTTCTAAATGTACCAAAACGCTTTATAGAATATACTGTAAATGTACAATTCTGAAAACAATAAACAACAGTGTGCAACTTAAAAGTACATAGGCCAAAGGTACAGCTTAAAAAAATTTAAATGGTATTGTTTGTGCTCTACTCAAATATAGTAGTTTGCACGGATGAAAGACTGAGTGATAATATAAGTCAGTAGTAGATTGATTACTGTACCTTGTACAGGTTCCTGATAGTGACACATACTTAGTGGATTTGCTTTCCACTAAATTGCACCAAAAGTCACAGAAATTGATCCAATAAGCAGAATGAGGGTTCTTCAAGCTCAACCAACCTCACCCTTTAGCACCATTTTCCGAATCAATAATCTATTCATTTGGTACACCCATAACGTTAAGACATCACAACGCACTTCATAGGTAATTGATGTCAACTGTAGTAACTCTGTAGTAAGTGTGGGTAAATGTGGTGGCCAACTTGAGCAGAAGTAGCAAATGACTAATTTAATTGATCTGGAGAATCGCTGACTGGGACACTAAGGGAAACACCATTCTCTATTCTAATAGTATTACTTAAAGCAGCCAACATTTCACTGAAAGGTTTCAGCGAAAGACTCAAATAGCTGGCACTTTACTCAATGTTAAATTGAAAACAAATTAAAATACAGATTCTCCATTGTTGAGAAAAAGGATGATCAACAACAACAAAATAACACTTGTATTGCGCCTTTCATGTCAGGGGGACGTGCCAAGGCGCTGGACAGTCACTGTGTCACACACGAGCTGGGGACAAAAAACAACGGCTGATAATAATAATAATGGCCATATGTCAGCAATGAGCTGAATTGGCAGTTCTTACTGCACAGTATAATAACATAATTGCAGTCAAATCTAATGGTGTGCAGATCTGATGATGTAAGGAAATTCTGTGCCTGCATTTTTCTTTCCTCTTTATTTCAAATTTACACAGCAGAATCACATGGTAATATTGTTTGTTGAAGACACAGATAGAAATCTCTGTCGTTTCCACAACACTATCCTTGTTGAGGGGAAAGAGTTAAGCTGTTCACACACAAAAGTTGTTGTCCTCTTTGACCATGCCTTCAGGCATCCCCCTACCCTTCACCTCCCCTGATCTCAACCCTCTGCTCGGGTGCAAATTCCTGACTGTTGTCCTCCTGACATTCAAAGAGCAATACAAATGTCATTTATTGTTGTTGGGGTTGTGTTTATCAGTTTCAGTCTAAATGTAAGTTATTGTCGTAAAGCAAGGTCTGGTGTCAGACAGATATTAAAGATCCCGTGACAATATCGGACAAGAGGAGCGAGTTTGCTCCTGGTATCCTAGGCAACAATCGTCCAAACTGATTGTTCATTCAACTTATGCTTCTTTGTGTGACTTTGCTAACTGAAATAGCTGCCACGTTTGTCTACAAGTCATTGCTAAACTTAACAATAATTGCTTGTGAATCTTGCAGAATAATCCCTGCATTTGATAGAGAACCTTTCACAACCGGAATACCTCTCAAAGTGCACAACAGGATATACTGTAGAGTGTAGTGTAGTGAATGTACATCACATTCAACCACTACGTGATTTCAGGGCTTTGGGATGTCCTCCTCATGTGGAAGGCGCAGTGTGGTATTCTGAAGTCGAATACATGAATGTGCAGACTGACATCCTGCAAACAAATGTACAATTTCTTTCTTTTTAAAATAATCACGGGATCTTTAGTATCCACCTGAGCAGGCAAAAGGGACCTCAGTGCAACATCCCACCAAAGGACAGTACCTCCAATAATGTAGCACATCCCATAACTGCGCTGGAGTGTCAGATGAGAAGTCTAGAAGACATGAAAAATGCTATATCGAATGCAATGATCATTGTTATTATTAATTCAAAGTATTAATGTGGAGCTTGAACCCACAATCTTTTGACTCAAGAGGCAAGAGCGCTACCAAGTGAGCTAGGGTAACACACACAACAAACGTGCGGTATTGTGGTTTCCTTAGAGAGAATCAAAATGCTAACAGGATATGAAAACAAAGGATTTTTATTTGTTGAATGAAGCACCTCCCCCACCTCCAGCCCCCAAATGAAACTTACCATCTCTATTAGAGAAAGGCATGAATCATCCTGTTAATGGCGGATGCAGTGCTCACAAGGATGAGGGAGGAGGACCTTGCTCTACTTTAGTTGCTAACTGGGTTAGCAGGCCAAGACTAGACAGGGGAATTGGCAATGGGAGTCTGTTGATAGCCTCCTTACATTTCTCTGATGCTGTAAGTGCCTACTCACAGAGAACTGCGGGAACTCTCAAGTTTTCAAATAGATGGAAAACAAATAGAAAATTCCCCCGCCTTCTGGCTTTAAATCTGATTGTCAGGCCTGACTCCCGACGTGAAAGGCGCTCTACAAATGTAATTTTGTTGTTGTTGACTCTGAGCTGGGCCTTCAGAGGAAATTGCTTCAATAATTGACTGATTGGAGCCAGCTTTGGCAAGGACATAAGGGGAAGGTTTACTGCGGAAATCATACACAGTTGATTCAGAATCAGAACTCACACACCCAACGATGGAATGTTTTGCTCCTATTTAATCGAGCAGGATTAAGGCGATCAGAAGGCACAAAGGCGCTTCCATATCAGCAGCTCAATCTATTTCACACAGCAAATGAAACAGAATCAATATGGCAAAAGGCCTCCCCCATGTCTGCTGCAATGATAATAATAATAATCCTTGCATTTGATATAGCGCTTTTCACTTCTTCTAGACGTCTCAAAGCTCTTCACAGAATGTACTGTAAAGTGAAATGACTACATTTTTGTGATTGAATAGTTGATTTAGAACCAGGACTCATGCACCCAATGATGGAATGTTTTGCTTTCATCTGAGTTCTGTAGCTCTGTGGTTAGTGCACTCATCTTGCAAGCGAGAGACTTCGGTTTGATTCCAGGCAGGGTGAAATGTTGGGCAAGTTCTCTTGCTCCACACGCCCCTGTTTACCTACCTGTAAATAGGAACCCTTGTTAGTCAATAAGCGGCCGCTTTTCTGGCGGTAATAATTTCTTTTAAAAAAATTGGTCACTGTTTGTGGGACACTGCTGTGCACACTTGCTGCATTTCACCCACAAAATGTACAGTCAATTAACTTTACAGTATATTCTATTAAACGCTTTGAGTTATCATAAAGATGTGATAAGGAGGTAAATCAAACGCAAGGATTACTATTATCATACATAAATGATGCACATGCCTATGCACAGGATATATACACGCATATGCCAGCACATCTGGCATGGTTTGCTTCTATCGTTCCATCTTTTATTTGGCATTATCTAGTTTCAGGCTCACTTTGAAATTGGTATGTTTCAGTTTATAATATGCACTCCTCAATCTCTTTGACAATACATTGCGTAGTTTCTTTCCTGTGCCTAAATTGTTACAACAAGAAGATGCGTGACTTTGTTCTCACTCAGAAAGGAAATAAAATTTTGATTGCATTTGCCTCAAAATGCAGTGATTCAGCAAATAGTTATTTGTATGCTGCAGTGACAATTACATGAAGGCTCACACTGTGAGTACATTTATTTAATAAGAGGTTAGAATTTGTTATTCAAAACTCATTGAGGCCTCATGATCATTGCAGAGTAACGGGTTTTTAAAAGACACAGGCAATTTTCTGCTCTGCATTTCCTGTTAAACACCTATTTGCACCAGCTGGGAGAAGACACAACACATTGAAACAACCTAAAACCATTAAACTCACCCTTCACAGGGGTTGAACTCAACACTGCACCAGTCAAATTGGAGGAAGTGACAAAGTTTATAATAAGCTTCCAGATTTGAAGGGGTCAATACCTTGTGCTTGTATACTGTCTTTCGTGTATTACAAATGTCTCAAGGCATTTTGCAAAGTCAATGAGGATCACTGAGCAACAACAACAAAATTACATTTATAGAGCAACTTTCACGGCGGGAGGACGTCCCGAGGCGCTGAGCAGAGAAATGCGGAGATGCAATGGCTGCACTTTTAAGAGTCTAAGTGCAACTACTTCCATTTATAGTTAGCACGTGATAAATAAACTCTTGGTTTTTAAAGGCTTCTCTCCTGTGACAATGTTTCACTCCTTCGCCATCCCGGACCACTCTCTGGAATGTCCAAAATCTTTTCACGGTAAGTATTCTTTCCTCGATTTCGAAGCCCTTGTACATATCACCTCTTTGGGTGGTGCCTCTGGTCAATCATGCTGCACCTTCCTCTCCGCTAGTGTCTGGCGATATATCGATATATCGGTTATATTGATATAATTTTTCATATCAATATACCAATATTGGAAATTTGAATATATCGGTATATCGAAAAATTCGGTATGAAAAAAATTTGGTATATCCACAAAATATTGGTATATCGTCAACAAATGCCACGTTACAGCATACAAAAAATATACAACCAAAGGTTCAAATGCCCACTACGCTCCCTTAAACTAACAAAAAACCATAGATAGCATTTAACTGACCTTGTCGCCGGCATCACAAACCTCCTGGATGTAGAGCACGCATATCTGAATGCGCGCGCATCCCCCCTTTTCCCTTCCCCCCACCACCAAACACAATCAGACATGCACAGACTGGTCATTCCCCCTCCTCCCACTAAACACCATTTCCGCGCATGCACACAAGATAAAAACCTGGTGATATCGATATATCGGTCTGTATCGATATGAACCCACCGATATATCGATATCGGAAAATTTCCATATCGATGGACCCTACTCTCCACTGACCCAGCTCGGCTTCCGGTCAGCTCTGAGACACCTTAATAATAATCCTTGCAGTGGATATGGCGCTTTTCACGTCTTCTAGACGTCTAAAAGCGCTTTATAGAATATACTGTAAAGTGAATTGACTGTATACTTGTGAAAAAAATGCGGCAGCCGATTGCGCACAGCAGCATCTCACAAACAGTCGTGGATTGAAATGATCAATTTTTGGGGGGAAGAGATTATTATTAGGTGTGTGGAGTAAGGAAACATGCCCAAGGTTTCGCCCTGACTTGCGGATTTGAACACAGGTCTCACGCTTATAAGGTGAGTGCTCTAACCACTGAGCTACAAGATGATCTCTTGACATGAATGGTACTGTATAAATTTAAATTGCTGTTCTTGTTTGGTGATCCCCATTGTTTTGGCAAAGCGCTTTGAATTGTTCACCAAAAGTTTGCACTACTGTGGAAGGGGAGAGGAGGGGAAGAACAAGAGACATAAGAAGTCCCACAGTCGTGAGGTCCTGAGAAAGAACGAATAAAAAGCAGGACAAAGTTTCAACACAAAAGTGTGTATGAGGAGTCCAATGAAACTGTAGGATGCTGTGTTTGGAGAAAGAGACAAAAACGGCTAGTGTAGAGGATGAGAATGAAGCCATAGACGAGAGATTATCTCTGAAAATGAGCCTTTGTTGTATTCGATCTCAGAAACCCAGCAAAGCCTCTCCAGACACAGGGGAGAAATTGGGCTTTTGAGAAGGAAGAGAAATACAAGTCATTTCTATCCACCATTAGTAATGTGAAGACTCAGATGAAGCGTACTCCAGGATCCTCTTAAACTGTACTTTGCCCCATCAATAATAACCCTCATTGTTCGACAGAATTCAGATGTCTTTAAATCATCTGTGGCAAAAGTTAATCTAAAAATCAATTACTCTTCCAACCCCTCATCCAGTCCAATAGACTGTGGATAATAGCGATGGCCCACTTCCAAATAATGCCTTGCCTTAGAAACGTACTTCAATTGCATTTTAACTTGTTTTGAACTTGTCTAAGTCTCAATTCCAGTGGTGGAGGGAATAGGAAGCAGGTGATTGCCCCTCTGGCAGCCTTCAGGTCAGGGCAGTGCCTACCTTATCAAAATAAAAACTTTAAATTGTATATGATTATTTAATGGTTTATATTTTTACAATGAACATTTTACATAATGCAAACGATTTTTGGTAGAAACTACCAAAATTATTTAACTGCGATTTTATATGCCTACCATGAATTCAACAGAAAGGCAGCGAGACGCCGTGCCTTTTTTACCCATTGAGTTGAATTTAGTTCCGTTGCGCATGCGCATTCCTTTCTCGTTGTCTCAGTGTGGAATAAGCACAAGCTACCACAGCCTTTCCTCTTTCTATCAATTGCAATCAGATCACATTGAAATGCCATCTCTGCGCATGCAAATTTGCGGAAAAAATGAGCGTGAAAAAGCAGAGTCTGCTGCTGCTTTTGGGGGCGCGGCTTTATGACAACCATAAAGTTAGTTTGGACTGAGGGAAGTGTCTACCCTGTAATTTTTACCACCGCACATGAAATTCAGGTGTATGTATGACAACTTTGCAGTATATTATGAGAGGCAGAACAAAGGGCGATGAGAAAAGAGCCAGATGAGGTTTGCACAATGCCTGTTGCTATCAGTTTAGAACAGAGATAGTCCCCTTCATAGCCAAAACCTTGGATTATCTGGCAAATGCCACTGACCTTCCTCTGACGGCTTGCCCCAACTTGGCAAGACCAGAACAACCTGAGAAAGCACAGGACAGCAACAAATAAATTCCAATTAATTAGCAGCGATTTTAGAATACATTCAAAATCTAGACAGGCATTCTGCACCACAAACACAAGGATTTAAACTATTTGGTTTACATAATGGAGGGCAGGTCTGACCTATTGATTGAATGAAATCTTACTGGGGAAGAAAATGAAAGAAGTGAAAAACTAATTACAGTACTGTTAAAATAATGGATTACACACACAGACAGTCTAGTCTCTTCCCCGATCTTCACAGAGTGAGATGCAGTTAGGCAGGCAAATCTGGAGGCTAATTAGTGGAAAATCAGCGGTCAATTTACTTGAGTGAATAGGATGTGAATTGGGATGTGACGGGAGTCAATTATTAGTGAGGGCAACCTCCTCTGCTCTTTGAAAGACCAGTACCTGAATCACAAGGTTTAACCACTCATACAAAACAGAAATTATTATAACAATAATCCTTGCATTTGATATGACTTTTCACGTCTTTGAGACTTCTCAAAGCACTTCACAGAATATACTGTAAAGTGAATTAACTGCATATTTGTAGGCAAAACGTGGAAGCCAATTGTGCACAGCAGTGTCCCACAAACAATCGTGGATTGAGTGACCAAATAATTATTTTATTTATTTTCTTGAGGGACTACCAGTAGTGTGGAGTAAGGAAACTTGCCCAGGTTTTACTCTAAGGGAATCGAACCCAGGTCTCTCGCTAGCGAGGTGAATGTTTTAACCACTGAGCTACAGGACTCTCCAAATATGGCTGTTTGGGAGGCACATTACTGTGCAGAGATTGGCTGTGCACCATTTACAACTACAAAATGCACAGTCACTACACTTTACAACAACTCTTATGAAGTGCTTTCAGATGTTTTAATCACGTGATAGGGCACTATATCAAACGCAACATTCAAAATTATTATTGTAGTTAGTAATATTCTTGTATTTAATAAAGTGGCTGATTACCAAGGAGGTTCAGATGAAGAAACCCATTCAATCCAATTTATCTCATCCTTCCAGCATACTCAATCTACTGCCTTGTCATGTTGAAACATCTCAAACTCCAAACAATAAGCTATTTTGAAGTGTTGCGTTGCAGTGAAGGCAAATATTTTTTCACTCAAATCTTAACCAGCTGTCAGAGCCAGTACTGTACATGGCTTACCTACAAGATGAAGCCAGCCAAAATTCAAACAATATTCCTCTACATTTCTTCCCAGACTTGTAATCATTATTCTCTTGTCGTATCATTGTTAACATTCTATGGACAGAAAGTGCAACCTCAAATCACTGCACTACCAGAGGTGACGCCATGAAACTGAGATCCTACCTGCCTGTTAAAGACATTATTCGAACAGAGAATGGAATTTATTCTGATTCACTGATGAATAATAATAAAAATAATCATTGCATTTGGTGCCTTGAGATATCCTCCTGACATGAAAGGTGCTATACAAGTGTAATTTTTGCTGTTGCTGTTGTTCTAGGGCCATGTCACAACAGAATGATGTCTCAAAGCTCTTCACAAGAATTACTATGAAATGGAGTTACTGTATTGTAGGCAAACACAGCAGCACATTTGTGCACAGCAATGTCCCACAAACAGCCTTGAAGTAAAAGACCAGTCTTGTTGGGTCAGGACACTGGAAGAAACTCCCTGCTCTTTTTGAATAGTGCCACTGGACATTTAATGTCCATCTGAACAGGCTGACGGGACTCGGTTTAACGTCTCATCCAAAGGACAATCCTCCAAACTTTTAAAAAATTGTCATTTACCTCTGTTTGTGGGACTCTGCTATTATTATTATTATTATAATTGTGCTCAGAACAATTGTCGCATTTGCCTAAAGATACACAATATATGACATTAAACAACAATTACCTATGAAGAGTCATTTCAATGTCACAGGCAGTATATCAAATGCAAAGATTATTATCATTAATAGCCATCACTTAATGATAATGCTTGCAGTTTATATATCGCCTTAACACATCTTCGAGACGTCTCAAAGTGTTTAACAGAATATACTCTAAAGTGAACTGAGCGTATACTTTGTGGGCGAAATGCTTTCAATGTTTCATGGACATTTGGATGGTCAGTTTCGAAAAATAATGTAAAGTTATATATAAGTCAGATTTCATAAGTCTTAACATATAACAAATACACAAGTACTGTACTGGCTGGTAACATTAAGTCACTGGGGGTGGCTGAGAGAAGAAAGAATGAGAGAGAACTTTGGGTACAGAAACCTTGACTTAATATTTCCAGCCAGTACTTGTGTGTTTGTTCTGTGTTAGATGTATTAAAACCGATTTATATATAACTTTGTATGAGTTATATGATATAACTTATGCAACCTTGCCATACCTCATATATTGCATAAGTCATACTAAATGTTATGGTCCCAACTTATATGAGTTTACCTGTAGCGATAAAAATGCATTGGACCAGGCAATGGAATAATCCAGCATGTACAATACTACACACATGGTTTCTAGCCTTAAGTGTCAATCTTTCCAATTCTGTATCAGGATTGTTGTTTGAAAAAAATCTGAAAGTTCACATCTAAATCAGCTCAGTTTGCTATCCGCCAGGAGAACAAGGCGAAGGGATTGTGGGATGGACAATCAGCCATTAAGCGAATGACTGATTATATCCGATGGATTGTTGATTTGAGTTACGAACAGCGCTTCACAGACTCCCTTTTCTTTTATGAATTGGGATTTTCATGTAGAAACCACTAGCTAGTAGAATTGGAAAATACACCTTTTGGTCCTTATGAATTAGCACATCACTAGACGTATCACTCAATCTCTCACCTCTTGTATTAATACAACAACAACAAAATTACATTTGTATACCATAGGGTTTGTCGATATGGAAATTTTCCGGTTTAGATATATCGATGGGCTCATATCGAGATATAACAAAATATCGATATTTTCGGGTTTTGCGTACTGCGCATGCGCGTGCATTTGGGGTGCGGGCGTTCCGGGTGCGCGCGCATTCGGGGCCTATCTCCTCAGGAGGTAAATATCTTTCTCTCTCTGTGTCTCTCACTCTCTCCATGTCTGTGTTTTTCTGTCTGTGTCTCTCTCACATCCCCCCCATCTCTATCCATCTGTATATTATCACATCCACCCCGTCTCTCCCCCCCATCCCCGCCGTCTCCCTCCCCACCCACCGTCCCCAGCTCTCCCTCCGCCCCACAGCCATCTCTCTCCCCCCACCCACCCCCCCGCCGTCCCTCTCCCACCCACTCGCCCTCTCTCTCCCCCTCCCACCCCCCCCAGCCGTCTCTTTCCCCCTCCCCCCCCGCTGTCTCTCTCTCCCCCAAACCCCCCGAGCCGGCTCTCCCCCCCACCCCCTCTCCCGCCGTCTTTCTCTCCACCCCACCCATCTCTCTCCCCCCCACCCCCAGCCGTCTCTCTCCCCACCCCAGCCGTCTCTCTCCCCCTCCACCACCCCCCAGCCTTCTCTCCCCCACCCCCCACCCCTTGTATACCTGTATATTGTATTCTAGGCCTATGAATACAATATGGCGGCTTTGCACCTCGGTCTGTGCATTGTGTATAGAGATGAGCATTCTGGGTCTTGTAGTTCAGTGTGCGCGCATTCCGATTTTTTACCTCGATATACCGATTTTTCGATATATCGATATTTTTGAAATGCCTATATCGGTGTATCGATGTGAAAATTGTATCGGGTTTTAGCGATATATCGATATATCGCCAGACCCTAGTATACCACCTTCCAAGTCTGGAGGAAGTCTCAGAATAAACCTAGAAAAGTTAACATTTTCCAAATAAAATCTCTTATTTTACTTTATAATATTGAGAGTTTTTTGGAACATTCGGTATTGGTGATATGATATTTCAGAAAATCGCAGTATTTCATAATAATAATGATAATAATAATGTTAATTTATTGAACAGGCTCTCCCCTCAATGGCTTATTGAGGACCATGAAGGTCCACAGTTTCAATACATAGACTGCTCTAAGTTAGCTGATCCCAGCTGGGTTGGCACTGAGAGTGTGGCAACTATCTCAGCACTCCTGGGTTAGGAAGGGGGAGGAAAAACATCAGCATCGAATCTCGTTCCTGACCGTTGCCTAGAGACCCATAGAGGAATGTGCTGATGTGGGGTGAGTACATCATCATACTCGATTGTGAATGCCTGCTCCTTCCCGTCACCTCTTCCCCACCTTTCCCTTCTCTTCTCCCCCTGCTCCTTCACCTCCCTCCACCCCCCACTACGTCCCTTCTCTCCTCCCACGCCTTCCGCTATCCCCTCCCCATAGTTGAATAACCTGTTTACACTCAAGGACAAGACTCACACACACAAAATGCGTTACTTGGGCAGGAAGAGTGGAGGGCGACTGGATGCCAGGCCTCAGTTAAAGGAATAAGGAGTCTCAAATGTCTCCTGGAGGTGGGAGAAAAATGATGAGGGAAAAAATATAATGTCTTAAAAACAAGAGTTAATCTTAGTCGTTGCTATGGCTTGTCGTCAAGCCTGCTTTCCGCAGTGAATAATTTCCCTTTTCCTTTGCAATTCTACAAGCCTATAAATAAACATGTGACATTTACTCCTTCAGACAGTCTATCATTGTGTGTGCTCGAATCATCATTCGGCTGACTTACCCCAGAGCTAAAGGCAATAGCAGCAGACGTCAAGCTCAGTCCAGATACAGGAGGATCAGTGCTTGGGCCTCAACTATTTACAATCTATATCAATGATCTAGACGAGGATATCAAACTTAAAATATCTAAATATGCAGATGATACTAAACTAGGAGGGAGAGTAAACATCGAGGATGACACAAAAAAAATGCAACGGGATATAGATAAGCTGGGTGAGTGGGCAAGGTGGCGGATGAAATATAATGTGGGGAAGTGTGAAATTATTCACTTAGGTAGTAAAAACAGAAAAGCAGGTTACTTTCTAGAAGAGAGACTAGATTGTGGTAGCTTTCAGAGGGACTTGGGTGTCCTTGTTCACCAATCACAAAACATTTAGTCTGCAGGTACAAGCCCCGCCTCCATACACACAACCCCGCCTCCATACACACAGCCCCGCCTCCATACACACAGCCCCGCCTCCATACACACAGCCCCGCCTCCATACACACAGCCCCGCCTCCATACACACAGCCCCGCCTCCATACACACAGCCCCGCCTCCATACACACAGCCCCGCCTCCATACACACAGCCATACACGCCACTCACAGCACTTCCTCTTCCCCCTATATTATAAAAACATCCCCACCCCTTCATCTTCATTGCTTTGTGTTCTCAGAGTTCACATCACTGGGTCACAATGACATGGACTCTTTCCTCTTGTACTCGCCCGTTGATGCTGAAATGATGAGCCGCTGCTTGTCAGACAAACAGCAATCATAAATACAGCCGACCCAGCCCTGTACTAAAATAAGATCCTTATGTTGGTTTGACGTAATTGCAAAGCTTTGACTTTTATGCTCCAGACATTTTGCTTTAACAGTAACCTGCTAATAATAATAATCCTTGCATTTGATATAGCATCTTATCACATCTTCGAGGCGTTTCACAGGATATACTGTAAAGTGGATCAACTGTATATTTTGTGGATGAAATGTGGCAGCCAATTGCACATTTAAAGCAAATTAACTTAAATCAAAGATAGGTAACCTATTGAATATGTGTTCAGATTAGGGTCTGTCGACATGGAAATTTTCCGATACCGATATATCGGCGGACTCATATCGATATATACCGATATATTGATATTTCCGAGTGTTTTATACTGCACATGCGCGCGCATTCGGAGGTGTGCGTGCATTTGGAGCAATGAACTAAATGACCTTTTAGTTCAAAATGCAAAAGTCAATTCTATTAGACTTTTTTTTTAGAAAACAGTCCATTAATTGCAAGCTTACAATTAAAGCAATCAGGTTAGAATTGCATCTATATCTTATTAATAGATGTACTTGAGCCCCTATGTTATTTTTTCAAACATTAAAACGTTCAAAATAAGGCTTGCTTTAAAAGGACGACACAGTTATTTAGGTATTTTAATCAAGTACCTTGATTTCAGTATAGAAACAAAATATTTTAGAAATTAGTTTAGATGTTGAACACTTTATTACAAACCCATATTATATGCCACTGGCAAGATCTTATATGCTTTTATTTTTTTTAAAGAAAAAAAGTGTTTTATTATGCATTTGCTCTTGCAAAGGACAACTAACATTCCTTACATTTAAAAATAATTCACACATTCGCTCAACTCACTCAGTCTCACTCACTCACTGCCTAAAATAGATAAATGCTTAACACAGATAATATTGCAATCTAGCTCCTCTAAATTCCCAGATTCCCAATGTATAGGACGCAGTGGATGGAATAGCGTTGGCGGTGAAGCCATTTTTTCTCTCCCCTCTTCTCTCCCCCCCCCACCCCTCACCCCCCCATCATACACCCCCCTCCACGACCCTCCCCCACTCCCCAACCCCCAACCCCCCCACTCCCCTCCCTCTGGCTCCCCAATCCCATCACCCACTGTTAAGAGAAGAGACAAGCTGTTAGTTTTTTAGTTCAGTGATTTGGAGGTGCGCGGCATTCGGGTGCACGCGCATTCTGTGCTCTAGGCCCAGGAGGTTTGCAATGCCGGCGACAAGGTAAGATGGAAAAGATCGCATTATATCGATATATCGCCAGACACGATATACCGATATTTTCGATATATCAATATTTTTTTAAATATAGAATTTTTCGATACACCGATATTTTTAATTTCCGATATCGGCATATCGATATGAAAATTTACATCGATATAACCGATATATCGATATATCACTGGACACTAGTTCAGATTATCTCCACTTCATCAGACTGGATTTAACTGAGCAAGGACTGCACTAAATTCAAGAAAGTCTAATTAAGCAGGGCAGTTACTTTCAAACAACAGCTGAATGTAATATATTAACAGTATAGCATCCCTAAAAATCACCCAAATAACTCACCTCATCACTGACTCCTTTCGATCAATAATTCTGGACAGCAGTAATCAAAAGCTCCTCAATACATATAGATTAAATTGCACATCTTGAAGGTGTGATAAGGCGCTATACCAATGCAAGGATTATTTTGGTATTATTATTAGTTAGCTACCACAGGAATCGTATGACATTTTTGAAACATGACGGAAACAAGAGGCACAAATGAGTGGTTGGGGACAATGGCACCTGACTCATTTAAGAAATCAGCTCAACATTGTAGCAGGATCGACGGTAGAGTAGGCCGTCTGAAAGGAAGTTTCCTTACTCCACATGCCTAATAATAATCCCTCCAAAAAACCCACAATATTAAAATTGGTCATTTCAATCCATGACTGTTTGTGGGACACTGCTGTGCGCGATTGGCTGCCGCGTTTCTCCCACAAATATATAGTCAATTCACTTTACAGTATATTCTATGAAGCGCTTTGAGACGTTGATAAGATGTGAAAAGCGCTATATTAAATGCAAGGATTATTATTATTATTGTAAATCAAGAGGCTTCTTCATCCAAACCACTCTTCTAATCTTACAAAGCAACACAACTGGGCCACAGATGTCCGAGAAAGTGTTTGCACAGATGCCAAGATTGATGAAATGTACTACACTCTGCCATGTGCTGAGCTCAGGTCTGCTACACAGTGTTGATCCTACCCATGGATTGCTATTATCACACGCTTGTCCTGAACTTTGGGCAATCGGCCAACTCCAATGGATCAACTGGTATAAAGAAGCAAACCAGTTCGGCCTAATTAACTGAATGAATCATGAGCACTGCAAGGTTTTACTTAATGTCGAAAGAAAACTATACAGTTTCATATGTTGAATCCAGAGGTAGGTATAGAAATTATTTAATAATAATCTTTGCATTTGATATAATAATATATTAATCCTTGCATTTGATATAGCGCTTTTCATGTCTTCCAGACATCTCAAAGCGTTTCACAGAATATACTGTAAAATTGATTGACTGTACATTTGTGGGAGAAACACAGCAGCCAATTACGCACAGCAGTGTCCCACAAACAGTCGTGGATTGAAGTGACCAATTTATGATTGTGTTTTTTTTAAGGATTATCAGGGGTGTGGAGTAAGGAAATTTGCCCAAGGTTTGGCCCTGCCTGGAATCGAATCCAGGTCTATCGCTTGTAAGGCAAGTGATCTAATTACTGAGCTACAGGACTAATTATATTTAGACTCAATCAACAGGACCTGAAATGCTTAATAGGTCACCAGTGCTCAATAGTCTCTAACAGTGTATTGTTCCAGTCGGGGTGAAATGTGGGTCCAGGGGAGGGTCTTTGTGTGAAGAGCAGGTGGAACCTTTCTCTGCATTTGCTGCTCCAAATTATCATCATTTAAAGACATCTATCCTACTGCTTATCTATCCTAGTGCTTCCTTCCCCCTACCGTGCAGTCTAATTGCTTGGTCCTTCTGGTTCCTCAGCTCTCCCAGGCCCCCCATGTGGGAACTCAGACACAGGATTCCTGGATCATTCTGAGATTTAATAAAAGTTACTTAATTGGGAAAGTAATAAAAAGAGTAGATTGGGGTTTAATCCTTTCCTGCATCATTCAATTCACTCCTCCGTGCAGTCTGATGCTAAGTGTATTCTGTTACTATAATTAGCAAGCCAGAAACGTGGGCTGCAGATTAGTGAAACACACTGTTCGGGAGATTTAAAGTCTTTACCTGTTATTTTGTTTCATGATTCTAGGAATCTGGTTGGAAATTTGGGAGATTTCCACAAGTGATAACTAAATACCACAAGTTTTACAAAAATGCACCCTGAAGATACTGTATTTTCACACCAAACACACATAGAAGAGATGAATATTTATTTAGAGCCCTTTTCAACCAAAATTGAGGTTCATCAAAATCCTGTCTAATGGGCCAGTGTAAGACTTATTATCAAACGCAAGGTTGATTACTATTATTATAATGTAAAGACACCATGCAAGCATATTCCCACACCTCACATGGTGCAGGAAATGTGCTGCAAAAGATCTCCAATTAAAATGGTCCAGAGAGGAGCTGAACAATCTTTGAGCTGTGGAATCACACAATTCACTGATAAGAGCAGCAGTACACAAACAGAGGAGCAGGTAACAACAAACGCTTCAATCCTTACAAGCAAGAACCTGGGTTCAATTCCAGGCAGAGCAAAACCTTGGGCAAGTTTCCTTACTCCACATGTCTGATAATAACCCCTAAAAATAATAATAATAAATTGGTCATTTCAATCACAACTGTTTGTGGGAGTCTGCTTTGTGTGATTGGCTGCCGTGTTTCGCCCACAAACGTACAGTCAATTCATTTTACAGTATATTCTGTTAAGCGCTTTGAGAAGATGTGAAAAGCGCTTTATTAAATGCATGGATTAATAGTAATATTATTATTCTAAACGCAAGCCTTAAAGCAGCTGCTGGATGTTTTCTGAACAAAATATCAACCAATCAAACTTCTATTGCACAGCAAGCCACAAGAAAGAAGAACTTGCCATTTTATAGCACTTTATTGCGTCACAGCACTTTGCGGTAATTATTATTTTTAAAAGGCAATTGCAGCAGGAGTTTTGTCCACCGTGAGATCTCACAAGCAACCGCACAGTGAGTGACCGATTTACAGTTACACGGAGGACTGTTGGCCAGGCCACTTGGAGAACAACTCAATGTACAATTTGATCAGCATCACTTGATATGGCTTGTTGTGGTCGAGTGCTGACTGTACAGCTTTCCATCTTCCATCCACAGTGGCCCCCCCCAGCAGTCCAGCGACTTAGCTGTTGTGACAATTCCTTCCTAACTGTGAATTTCGTCCTAAATTTGTGAAGCACTCTGAGACACCATGCGACGTGGAGGGCGCTACATAAATCTAAGTTGTTTGTCGGTTTGTTTGTTAACTGATGCACACAACAAACTGATCTCACTTGGAAAAGGCGGCAAATTTTCAGGTGGGTGATCACACATCCATGGCACATTTTTAATATTAATGTCTATACGAACGTGACGAATAAGAATAAAGAAATATAATTCAAATCATTATAGCACAAGATACAATTGTGTCAACACGTTTCAGCATCTCCTGACAAACAGCTTGTTTTTTGTTCACGCATTGCTGCGTGTCATCAGGCGTGAACATCCTCTTCTGACTGTATCAGTATAAACAGAGGAAAGGCACATAGTATTTAACCACAACATGCATGTCAGCTGTCAGAAGGTTGTGAGTTCAAGCCCCAGATCAGAATATTTTGTTCATCTTCTAGGCTGACATTCCAATGTCCCACAAACTGAAATGACCTATTTTTTTTTTTTTTAGGGATTATTATTAGACGTGTGGAATAAGGAAACGTAATGATGAGTTCGGTAAAAGCTGGAGACCTTATGAAACTGGAGAAAATCCAGTCTTTAAAGTTACACATGGAAAAAAATCCCACAAAAGCTCAGCCTGCTAATTAACCCGGGATACCTGGGCTAACTTCACATGACTGCAGATATTTGTGCCTTCAGACACTATGCCCCTAATCTCTGGAACTGTCTGCCCGTGTCTTGAAATCCTACCTAAGGTCACCCCCGCCACCTCTCGCTCCTGCTTTGCTTAGTGTTTAACCCTACCCTTGTACAATGTTTCGACACGCTGTGTAAAGGGAGCTATAAAAATGTAAATTGTTGTTTGTTGTCAGATTACAACCGCACTATTGATGCTGAATTATCAGTAACATTTAAAGGGCTCTAGTACCAATACATTTTCATGAAGCGTTCCTGAAACGCAAAACAATACTACTGACAAGAGCTATGCAATTCACACAATGGATCGACAAAATGAAAAGAGAATCACTGCTGTGTGACTTAAATACTGTCACACAAATAAATCAACACGAGAGATACAGCAAAAGGAAGCACCTCTAGGCAGGAGATAGGCTCTGCATCACAGAACGGAGAACAATACTTTCAGCTAATAATAATAATACTCCTTGCATTTCATATATTGTTTTTCACTTCTTCTAGACATCTCAAAGCACATCACAGAATATACTGTAAAGTGAATTGAGGGGAAATAATACCTGGACAGGCCACTCCGATGATATTACAGTATATTACACAAGATCAAAAACGTAATTAACAGAAGGGAGATGCACCTCAGCGATGATGAAAAAGATAAAATGCTCTTTACGTGAACTTTACACGTAATTCTTCAGTGCCTTGGGATGTCCTCCCGATGTGAAAGGCGCTATACAAATGTAATTTTGTTGTTGTTCCCCCACAGTTTCCTTTGGGGGAAAGAAATAATCCTGGTTTAAAAAAATGTTTTCATACGGATTAACATTTAACATAAATCTGGATGTTGGGAGGCTCTGAATTTCTCTTTTCAACTTGTTTTGCGTTTGATATAGCTTCTTTCACATTGGAATGATGTCTCAAAGCGCTTCACGGAATTTGCTGTAACGTGTAGTGGCTGTGCATTTTGTGGGTAAAGGCAGTAGCCAATTTACATATACACTAAAAATCCCACAAACAGCCAGAAAGTGAATGACCAATTCTATCTGGGGGAATTATCAGCAAGGATAATGAGAAAGACTTCGTTTTGTCCCTGAATACAGAAGTTCTGAAATATTCCCCAATGAGGACAGACAACATTGTGAACTTGTGTAGAGGGCAACACCCAAGGACTGAGGTACGATTGGCTCGACTATGGAAACTCCCTCCTTGTCGGCCTTCCCGGCTCTTCCCTTCATAAGCTGCAGATCATCCCAAAACTTTGCAGCTCGTGTCCTCTCCCGCACCAAGCTCCGTGACCCATCACTCCCACCCTCCACTGGCTCCCCATCCCCCAAAGGATCAAATTCAAGATCCTAGTACTTTCAAGGCCATTTACGGCCTTCCCCTTCCTATCTCTCCGACCTGCTGACCCCCTCCCAACCTACCCGCCCCCTCCGTTCAGCAGGTTCCCGTCTGCTCCATGTCTCCTGCCCGACCACCGGTGGCCGGGCTTTCAGCCTCTCCGCCCCCACACTCTGGAACTCCATCCGATAGTCCTTCCACATCATTCCCTCCTTCAAGGCCAGTCTTCAGACCCTCCTTCTCGATCGTACCTTCTGTCGCCCTCCCCACCTCTCTCCCTTCCCTTCCCCTATCCCGCCCTCCTCCCCTGACTGTTCAGTGCCTTGGGACATCCTCCCGGCGTGAAAGGCGCCCTATAATTTTGTTGTTGTTGTTGTTGTATTGCCACAGCCTCTATCACAATATTAGCGGCAGGTTGATTCAGGTCGATTAAGGTGTGCTTTGCTTCAACAATTTCAACAAACAAATGATTTTACATGTGCATACTCCGGCTAAGATAACTAACCCGCAGCACGTCATTGTCAAGTCAGTAAATCAGAACAACTCATTCCTACACTGGCTGCAAAATCCATCATCTTTTGAAGGAAGGGTCACGTTAAGACTCCAGCATCTCTTTTGATGGAGCAAATCCCACTGGAGGGGAAATAACTCTGGCTGGAGGGAAACATGATTTTGAGAAGAACAAACAAATCTGGAGAGAACAGGATTAAAGCGAAATGAGAAAAGCCAAGGAGAAGTCTTACAACCTGCTTCTCAAGTGGTGCTCTCTCTCCCCCTCTCACACGCCTGTAACTTACAATACTGTTAATGTAATGTGAGGATCCTCTATTTACACTGGTTGCTTTCGTTACCAACAGCCAGGAGTTTGGGCGAGTCCTAGGCAGTGAATGGGGTGTGAGTCAGGCAGTCTCTCTCAGCTGCTTTTCACTCCAGCACAAACAGTGAACAAGCCCAGAAGTTAGCAGCATCAGTGTGGGATTTCTCTGTGTTAGCCTCACACACACACACACACAGATACCTATGTACAGTTTATTGGTCTGAGTGATTATGCCCAAGTTTGTTTGCAATAAGTATCATTAAATGCAATGGTTATCATTTGCAGGCCTGCATTCAGATTTGTTGTGTTGTACAGATATATACTGTACGTTTAGATTTATTTACGCAGACCTATGCTGTGTATACATCAATGTGTGTAATATATACACGTTGTATGGGCATGTGTATATGTAAGTGTATATATATATATATATATATATGTGTGTGTTTGTATAATATATAGATGTTTGTGCATGTGTATCTGGAAGGCGTGAAAAGTGCTGTATCAAATGCAAGGACTATTATTATTATTTGTACGTGTGTGAGTATCTGGGTATGTGTGAGTGTATGTGAGTATGTCTGTGTGTGTGTTTGTATCTGTGTGTGTTTGAGTACTTGTGTGTGTGAATATCTGTGAGTATGAAGATTTGTGTGTGTGTTTATGTGAGTATCTGTGCGTGAGTAGTGTGTATGTGTGGAAGAGTATGTGTGAGAAGTGACTATGTGAGTATGTGTGTGTATAGTGTGTGTGTTTGTGAGTATAGTGTGTGTGTAGTATGCGTGGTGTGTGTGACTGTGTGTGTGTGTGAGACTGTGCGTGAGTGTAGTGTGTGTGAGACTGTGTGTGTGATTGTGTGTGTGAGTATAGTGTGTGTGTGTGAGACTGTCTGTGTGTGTGAGTGTGTGATTGTGTGTGAGTGTAGTGTGTGTGTGTGAGACTGTCTGTGTGTGTGAGTGTGTGATTGTGTGTGAGTGTGTGTAGTGTGTGTGTGTGTGTGAGTGTGAGTGTGTGTAGTGTGTGTGTGTGATTGTGTGTGAGTGTAGTGTGTGTGTAGTGTGTGGTTGTGTGTGAGTGAGAGTGTAGTGTGTGTGTGAGTGTGTGTGTGAGAGTGTAGTGTGTGTGTGAGTGTAAGAGTGTAGTGTGTGAGAGTGTGTGTGAGAATGTAGTGTGTGTGTGTGTGAGTGTGTGTGTGAGAGTGTAGTGTGTGAGAGTGTGTGTGAGAGTGTAGTGTGTGTGTGTGAGTGTGTGTGTGAGAGTGTAGTGTGTGTGTGAGTGTAGTGTGTGTGTGAGAGTGTAGTGTGTGTGTGTGAGTGTGTGTGTGAGAGTGTAGTGTGTGTGTGTGAGTGTGTGTAGTGTGTGTGTGTGAGAGTGTAGTGTGTGTGTGTGTGTGTGAGTGTAGTGTGAGAGTGTAGTGTGTGTGTGTGAGTGTAGTGTGTGAGTGTGTGTGTGTGAGTGTAGTGTGTGTGTGAGAGTGTAGTGTGTGAGTGTAGTGTGTGTGTGAGTGTAGTGTGTGAGTGTGTGTGTGTGAGTGTAGTGTGTGTGTGAGAGTGTAGTGTGTGAGTGTAGTGTGTGTGTGAGAGTGTAGTGTGTGAGTGTAGTGTGTGTGTGAGAGTGTAGTGTGTGTGTGAGAGTGTAGTGTGTGAGTGTAGTGTGTGTGTGAGAGTGTAGTGTGTGTGTGTGAGAGTGTAGTGTGTGTGTGAGAGTGTAGTGTGTGAGTGTAGTGTGTGAGTGTAGTGTGTGTGTGAGAGTGTAGTGTGTGTGTGAGAGTGTAGTGTGTGTGTGTGAGAGTGTAGTGTGTGAGTGTAGTGTGTGTGTGAGAGTGTAGTGTGTGTGTGAGTGTAGTGTGTGTGTGAGAGTGTAGTGTGTGTGTGTGAGAGTGTAGTGTGTGTGTGTGAGAGTGTAGTGTGTGAGTGTAGTGTGTGTGTGAGAGTGTAGTGTGTGTGTGTGTGTGTGTGAGTGTGAGAGTGTAGTGTGTGTGTGTGTAGTGTGTGTGTGAGAGTGTAGTGTGTGTGTGTGTGTGTGAGTGTGAGAGTGTGTGTGTGAGAGTGTAGTGTGTGAGTGTGTGTGTGAGAGTGTAGTGTGAGAGTGTAGTGTGAGAGTGTAGTGTGTGTGTGAGAGTGTAGTGTGAGAGTGTAGTGTGTGTGAGTGTGTGTGTGAGAGTGTAGTGTGAGAGTGTAGTGTGAGAGTGTAGTGTGTGTGTGAGAGTGTAGTGTGAGAGTGTAGTGTGTGTGAGTGTGTGTGTGAG
Organism: Hydrolagus colliei; assembly: GCA_035084275.1. Lineage (NCBI taxonomy): Eukaryota > Metazoa > Chordata > Chondrichthyes > Chimaeriformes > Chimaeridae > Hydrolagus > Hydrolagus colliei. The sequence continues at coordinate 74,238,260 of CM068742.1, forward strand.
AGTGTAGTGTGAGAGTGTAGTGTGAGAGTGTAGTGTGTGTGTGTGTGAGTGTAGTGTGTGTGTGTGAGAGTGTAGTGTGTGTGTGTGTGTGTGAGAGTGTAGTGTGTGAGTGTGTGTGTGAGAGTGTAGTGTGTGAGTGTGTGTGTGAGAGTGTAGTGTGTGAGTGTGTGTGTGAGAGTGTAGTGTGAGAGTGTAGTGTGAGAGTGTAGTGTGAGAGTGTAGTGTGTGTGTGTGTGAGTGTAGTGTGTGTGTGTGAGAGTGTAGTGTGTGTGTGTGTGTGTGAGAGTGTAGTGTGTGAGTGTGTGTGTGAGAGTGTAGTGTGAGAGTGTAGTGTGTGAGTGTGTGTGTGAGAGTGTAGTGTGTGTGTGTGAGAGTGTAGTGTGTGTGTGTGTGTGTGAGAGTGTAGTGTGAGAGTGTAGTGTGTGAGTGTGTGTGTGAGAGTGTAGTGTGTGTGTGTGAGAGTGTAGTGTGTGTGTGTGTGTGTGAGAGTGTAGTGTGAGAGTGTAGTGTGTGTGTGTGTGTGTGAGAGTGTAGTGTGAGAGTGTGTGACTTACCTGGTGTGGTGTAGTGACTGTAGGTGACCAGGTGCTGCCCAGCAGGAGGGACCTGGAGCCAGACAGTGAGCCCCTCAGAGCTGCCCAGCACACAGCCATGTCCTCCCCTCCCTCCCTCCCTCCTCTCTCTCTCTCTCTCTCTCGCTCTCTGGCGGTGAATGAAGATTGCAACCAACGAGATGAAATGTGCTTAGTTGCAAAGCGTTACCTCCTTTGCTTTCCCTTCTCCTTTCTCTTTCTCTCCCTCCTTCCCTCCTTTCCCTCCTTGCTCTCTCTCTGTCTCTCTCCCTCCCTCCCTTCTGCCACTACCCTGGACAGATCTCTGCAGTTTTTTTTTCTAAACGTCTCCTCCCTCTCCCCCACCCTTTGCAAACCCACAAAAACACCCACACTTTCAATTCTTTGCAACTAAGCAAAACATTGTGTTTCTTCCTTCCTTCCTTCCTCTCTCTGCCTCTCTATCTCTCCCTCCCTCTCCACCTCATCCCCCTACTCTCTCTCTCTCTCCCTCCTTCCGTCTCTCTAGCTCCCTCCCCCACTCTCCCTCCCTCCTTCCTTCCTTCCTTCCCTCCCTCCCTCCTCTCTCCCCCCCCCCCCCCCCCCTCCCTCCCTCCTCGCTCTCTCTCTCCCTGTCTCTCTGCCTTGCACCAGCCTGGACTGATCTCTGTAGTTTTTTTAAAAAAATTCTCCCTCCTCTTTGTCTTCACTTTTCTTTTTCAAGATATTGAATGCATTGAGTGACTTCTCCCACCCTGACCTTTGCTGCTTCCCTCCCTCTACACACACAAGAGGGAGGGAAGCAGCAAAGGTCAGGGTGGGAGAAGTCACTCAATGCATTCAATATTTTGACTCTGAAGAAACCTTCCCTCCATGCTTTACAACTTTCAAGCTGCTGGTCCATCTCCAACATTCCTTTCCTATCAAAGGTCCTTGAAAGAGTCGTCGCCTCCCAGCTTCGCTCTGTCCTCTCATCCCACTCCGTTCAAGAGCCCCTCTAATCAGGCGTCCGCGCTGCCCACAGCACGGAAACTACTCTGGACAAGATCACAAATGATATCCTGACCACCTGTGACCAGGGCTCCCTCTGCCTCCTCGTCCTCGTCCTCTCTGCCGCCTTCAATACCATGGACCACTCAATCCTCCTCAACTGCCTCTCCTCCCACCTCACCCTTCAAGGTTCTGTCCTTGACTGCTTCACGTCTTACCTTTCACACCGTCTCCGCTTTGTGTCAGCGAACGGTTTTGCCTCCAGCCTCTACCTGCTTCCCCTTGGTGACATCGACCGCAGACATGGAGTCAATTTCTACATGTATGCGGATGACACACCTAACTCTACCTTCCACTTCCACCCTCAAATCCAGGACTACTGGCGTTCTGACTGCCTGCCTGTCTGACATCGAGTCCTGGACGAGGGCCAACTTTCTTCAGCTCAACGTCAGCAAGATTGAGGCCCTCCTGATTCAGCGACTTTCCCCCCTCCTATCTCTCTGACCTGCTGTCCCCCTATCAACCTGCCTCCGTTCAGTGGGCTCTGGTCTGCTCCATGTCACCCCCCCAATCTGCCCTGCAATCAGTGGTCGAGCTTCCAGCCTCTCTGCTCCCACACTCTGGAACACCATCCCAGTCCCTTCGCCTCGTTTCCTCCTTTGCCTCTATCAAGGCTGGTCTCAAGACCCTCCTCTTCAATCGTGCCTTCTGCCGCCCTCCCAGCTCTCTACCACCCCTCCCACCATCCTGCCCCCCCCCCCCCACTCCCCCTCCCTCGCTCGGGTCCTGACCCCTGACTGTTCAGTGTCTTGGGTTGTCCTCCCAACATGACAGACGCTGTATAAATATAATTTTGTTGTGTTGTGTGTGAGCTCCTGCACTGTTTCCTCTCACACAGACACCACCAGAAGGAGCCCTGCACAACGTTGCTTCTCGACATATGTGACGAATAATAATCCTTCCATTTGATACAGCGCCATTCACTTCTAGACATCTGAAAGTGCTTCACAGAATATATTGTAAAGTGAATTTTATTTTGACTTGTGGGATATGTGGGCGAAATGTGGCAGCCAATTGCGCACAGCAGTGTCCCACTGACAGTCGTGGATTGATTGTGGCTTTTGGAGGTGGGGGTGGGGGGGGGGGGGGGAAGTTTGACCAGGCTGGTTTGACCTAGATTGTGGGCGAAACAGGGGCTCCTAATTGCACGCAGTCATGGATTGAGTGACCAAATTTACTTAAAAAAATGAAGGAATTATTACCCCTGAAAAAGCAACTTGCCAATCGCCTAACAACCGGGTTCCTACACACTGCTAAGGAAACAGAGGCGTGTGGAGCAAGGAAACTTGCCTGACGTCTTGCTCTGCCCAGAATTCAAAACAGCATCCTCTCGCTTGTGAGGCAAGTGCTCCAACAAATATGCTCTCACGGACTAAATAAATAGTTTCAAACACATATTGTCCACTCTGCTACCCCACAGGCGGGAATGCATAATATTGGGCTATTTTGGGGCTAGTGTCTGGTTGACTTTGGACTACAAATGTTACAAATGTTAATTTTTGGCAAACCTGGTTTTGATCTTCAGATTTTTCATTTCAGAACAAACAATGAAAAAAACCATTCTTCCCCAACCCCTCGAAACACACTGATAAAGGGGGCTATTTCAAAAATCTAAATTTTAGCTGGGTGAAATTGCTGCACAATTTATAATATGATTTTTTTTAAATTCCATTTTTAGAAAATAAAGCATTGTTAAAATGTGCACACTGTACCTCTAGCAAACCAGCTCACGTTTGTTAATTTGTTAGGTTGTAACTAGTGCATACTACACTTGATGCACTGCGATTATGGTCATTTTGTGCAAAGACCCTCCTCTTCGGTCATGCCTTTGGTCACCCTGGTACAGCAAGGAGTACATGTCTATGTTCGGTTTGTATACCATCTATGTGAGGGAGCAAAGAGGTTCAGACAGACGGCAGATTTGAATCAATTAGTTGCAGTGAGCTGCACCTGTTCCAGTTTAATGCTGAGATTGATTTATGAAACATTAATCCCAGTTGAGAGGTTACTGAACAGCTGGGTATCTCACCAACAACATTCAGAAGAATGATGTCTCAGTAAACTCTTCAGGCGTTGCACTACGGAGACGGAGAAAACACCCGAAACCTATTTTTATAAATGGACAGTGCAGGGTTGGCTGGCGATCTGTTTGTGTTAAGAGACAGAACCCTTTGATTCTGCAATAATAATAATGATAATTATTATTATTCTGCAACCCTTTCATAGGATGTTAATTGCACCCGTAATTTGTTCTGGACACGTACATTTGCACATGGTTTGCACAACTTGCACACTACACGTGCTCACATTTCATCAACCAAATACATAATCGCTATACTTTGCAGTCTATACTGTGAAGCACTTTGAGACATCTCGACGACCTGATAAGGCGCTAGATCAAATACAAGTAGTATTATTATTCACGCATGGTTTATACAGAACACATGCGCACACACATACACACACAAACATGTAAATCATTCATGCATGATTTATAGATAATGTGCCCAGGCACGATTCATGTAATGCAACATGTTTACTCTTGGTTTACACATAATGATCCCCAAAAGGCAGCGTTCTTAAGTATTGGTGAGGAATCTGCACATTAATAAACCCTTTGTGAGGTGTTGATAGCAATTGTTGTTGAACTCCAAAATTTAAAAAGGCCATTTTTGAACGGGCATAAAAGAATTTTCAATTTTGTAACACCAATTACATCAAGATGTCTCAAAGCACATCGCAATAATTACAGTAATTATTATTCTATGTTGGGGCTGTTTTTGTCTGCATATATGCACTGCTAACAACTATGAAGTGAATTCACTTTTTATCTGGAGGATTGTTGGCCAGAACACTAGAGACACTCTTTTCAACTGGTGCAATGGAATTTCAGAAGCACACCTGAAGACAAGAGACAGGACCTCAATTTAACAATTGATCTAAAGGATGGCTGTGAAACACCTTAGGTGGGTCAGGTAAATAGGGTAGGTCACTCAGCCTGTGACCCTATATTCCCTATATTTTCTGATCTGTAAGTCAATACCATTTGCTTGCCTTTTCTCCACACCCTTTGAAGCCTTTTCTAGCCAAGAATTTATCTATTTCACCTTAAACATTCAGATCGCTTCAACCTATTATTAGCTGGACCTTTCAGTTCTAATAACTAAACCTCTTCAATCCAGGTTTCATTATGAGGAATTATTTTGGGTCTGCCGAGTGTCTGATGCATGTGGAAACCCATCACCATGCTTAAGAGTAACAACTACTGAATGGAATTACTCTGAGGTGATGCTGAGGCTTCAATGTAAAAATCGCTATATCAGGTGAGCCACAATTACTGATTCAAACTTATCTATAAAAAAGGATTTTAGCATCCTCTGGAGTGAGTATGTCTTCCTTGGAGAATATTGTACAACTAAAGCCACGTTTCTTTTGCTTCCTAAAAAAGCTAAAATATCGTGAACACAAAAAACGCTGGTGAGCTTCAAGTAGTGCTTTGTATTTTCATTGTTCATGTCTGTGTGTTTGCCCATTTTTGAACTCAGGGAGCACTCGTTTCAAGTGTTTGTTCCCACACATATTTCCTCCAGACAGGAGAAGCTTTCTTTTCTCTGGGGAGATATGTCAAACCAAATAAAATAATTTATGTTTGCAAGTTAATATAAAAACCAATTTAGAAACAGGATTAGGCCACTTGGCCTACTTTAATAATATGTCAGATCAATTAATCCCATCCATCATATAAACAGCAAGTAAATATAACCTACAGCACAGAATATTGTGGCACCTGGTAGCTAACAATTCATTCAGCTGAAAACATGCTTTGGTGTTGAGAGAATAATATTGGATTATAAGGTCAGCCCAGAACCACAGTGAAGCTTGATATCACGTCATAAGTTAACTGAATGTTCCTTTACCTATGAGGATACTAGAGCTCTGTACTTCTTTGACTTCCACTGCCTCAAACTGCTGACAATAACTTGCTTTCAGCAGCTATTATTGAAAGATTTTATGTTGAAAATTGATGTCTTAGGAACCGTGGAATTAATTTTGCAACAAATTGCATTTTTATTTAACATTTTTCATGTAAAAGAATATCCGGGGTGCTTCGCAAAATGAGATAGATTAGCATTAAAGTAAAGTTCACGAAGGGAAATGCGGCAATGACAGTAATTTGCACCAGCAACATCCCAAAATCTTCAACAAGACGGAACAGCATCACAAAGGGTAGTGACCCAGAGCTTGTAAGTGAAATCATCTTCCTGATGCCTTCTGTAAACTCCTAATGTATTATAGAATTTCTTCTCTAGCAGCTACTTTATGACTGTTTTCAGACCTAACTCCACCTCCCTTTGGTACATTGAGCTACAATGCTGGCTGAGCTATTTGGCAGGTTTTCTAGACTAGAAGATTCATGTAACAAAATAGGTTGTATTTGATACAATGCCTTTCACCTCGGGTAGTTATCTCAAAGTACTTCACAAAATTTATCGCAAATTGTCGGTGTATTTTGTAGATAGCAGCCAATTTGCACGCAGCGAAGTCCCACACATGGCTATGAAGTTGAAAACGAATTTGATCTAGGTGATTTGTTGGTCAGGACACCAGGGAAATCTCCCTTTCTATTTCAAATGGTGCTACCATTAACATTCACCCAAAGGGGAACTCAGTTTTATTTAATATTCCAAAGGAAGGCATGGAAACTCCAACAATGTGGTACTCCAAAATAATTGAATTGATGTGTCAGCGTAAATTATAAGGCAAATTTCTGATGTAGGTCTCATTCTGTGGCGAGAGTACCACCGACTGAGTGAAGATGACAAATTAATGTTTGAACATGGCCTAATTGTACTGAAGCCAGCTGATCACTGTATTTGAATAGACATATTATTGAGCTTTTTGAAATTATTTAATTAGTTAGAAATATCTAATCATTTATATTATCTAATCACCCCACATCTGTGACCTCCCAACCCCCTACCAACCTGTCCAACCCCTCCGTTCAGCAGGCTCTGGCCTGTTCTACGTCCTCCAAATCATCTGCCCCACCATTGCGGGTGAGCCTTTAGCCACTCTGCCCCCAACCTCTGGAACGCCAGCCTGCAATCCCTCCGCCTCCCTGGCCTCTTTCAAGTCCTGCCTCAAGACCCTCCTCTTCGATGGTCCCAACGGTCACCCCCAAATCGCCCCCTTTCCCTCCACCCTCGCTGTCCCCAGCTCGGGTCTGAAACAACAACAACAAATTTCACTTATAAAGCGCCTTTCAAGTCGGGAGGACGTCCCAAGGCGTTGCACAGGAGGCGTGTGACCCGAGCTGGGAGGGGAGTGTACAGGGAGGGGTGAAACATGTAGGGGAGGTCGAAAAATTCTGGGTGGAACAAAAGGCACGGTCGAAGAGGAAAGTCTTCAAACCGGCTTTGAAAGAGGAAAGGGAAGAAACGAGACAGAGGGATTGGGGGATGGAATTCCATAGGGTCGGAGCAGAAAAACTGAAGGCCCGGCCTCCGATGGTGGGGCGGTTCGGGCGGGGGGCTTGGAGCAGGCCAAGTCCTGTTTAACGGAGGGTCCGGGTGGGCGTGTAGGGGGAGTAGATTGGTTAAATAGGGCGGGGCAAGGCCGTGTAAGGCCTTGTAGGTGAGGACGAGGATCTTGAACTCGATCCTCTGGAGGATGGGGAGCCAGTGGAGACGGGCGAGGGTTATGTGGTCGTGGAGGCGGGTGCGGGATAGTACACGGGCTGCAGAGTTTTGGATGGCCTGCAGCCTGTGAATGGAGGAACTGGGGAGGCCGACGAGGAGAGAGTTTCTGTAGTCCAGCCGTGAGGTGATGTATGCGTGCACGAGTGTTTCGGTAGCGCAGTGGGTAAGATAGTTGCGGAGCCTGGCAATGTTGCGCAGGTGAAAATAAGCGTTGCCGGTCAAATATTAGTCAATATATATCTATACACCACTTACCTGAGCAAAATGTTGGGGGCCTGGAGGATACCCTGGACCAGTGGGCTGTGTAACAGTAGCCACATTCTGATAGCCAGTTTGAAGTGTTGGATATGTGTAGCCGAATGGCTTAGTAGGCTTTAATGTATGCGGGTGGGCTTGTAGGGGGAGAGTAAATTGGATAAATAGGGTGGGGCAAGGCCATGTAAGGCCTTGAAGGTGAGGACGAGGATCTTGAACTCGATCCTCTGGAGGATGGGGAGCCAGTGGAGATGGGTGAGGGTGGGGGTTATATGGTCGCGGACTGTCCAGTGCCTTGGGACGTCCTCCTGACGTGAAAGGCACTATTCAAGTGTAATTTTGTTGTTGTTGTTGTTGTTATAATCTAACATCAATCCAAACTGGGTTGATTTTTAGATGATAAATTATTAGGTGATAAATAATAATTATTATTTCAGCGTCTTGGGAAATGCAGTGAGTGAACGTTAACTTTGAAAAGCACCAAGTATAGCTTATACCAAACAGGAAGGATAAATAATGTACACACAAATATAAAACGATTTTGTCAATTTGACAAGATTTTATTTTAACCACATACAAGCCACGGGATTTACTATTTCTTCGCTAACAATCATAGATCTTTATCTTGACTGCCTGCACTGGTGTATTTATCCCTCCAACCAAAACAATCTGACCCGATTCAAAACTCTTACACAGCCTTCCCCTGCCCCCATTTGTTAATTCACAAACTGCCAATCTCCAATTGCTTCCAACCACAAACTGGTTTAAATACCTCATCTTGAACTGGGTCCTCTGCATTAATTTTAGATTCAATTCTCACCAAGGTTCTCCAGATTCAACACACAAACAAACTCCACGGGCTACGGGGATTGCTGGGGTTTGGGCATCACATAAGTTCCCTATCTCTCAAGACTTGCTATATCACTTGTTGTCTGCCTGCTCCCAGTCCTCAGGACTCCTCAGCAGTAAATATAGAACAGTTGGAAACAGGAGGCCATTCACTCATGTGCACGTTTAATAGATCTCGCTAATTCAGCAATGAACATCATGTCCTTGGACAAACTTGCTATTTTGCAAATTATTGATGGTAGAAAATAGTACTGGTTACAGGTTATAGAGGTTTAAGGAATTAATCAGCATGTAAATATGCCGAACCTCATTTTAGAATCTGTACATTTATTCAGATACAAAAAGTGTTGCACACGTTCAATGTTCCTGCTTCCTAGCAGTTCACAGTTTAGTTCTTTCTTTAAAATGGTCACCCTTAGGCATGTGAAGTTTGGTGTAGGGCATTTGATGTACACTTAATGTATGCCTATCCATTAGACAAACTCTAGGCAGACAAATATGGTTTTATAAGATTAAACAAGTATACACAGATTATACCAACATTTTTTGTTTTAAAAATAATCAAACAGAATTATTTTAATCAATAGCCAGTCATAAATTAATTCCACATAAATGAAGCAAAAACAGAATTACAAATAACTTTCTTTTTAATGCAGGCGAGTCCTTGCCAGCTGAACTGGAAGAATGGCACAGAAATACCTGTGTTCAGGCCCGCTCAGCAGTCTAACACGGCCCGACTCAGGCAGGAGGAATTTATTCCTATTAACATTCAACAATCTTCCATACAGTTCACCCATTCACTTGTTTTTCAATGAAACCTAAATTTAGGTAGATACCTTTTGTACATTACTTTACAAAGTTTGTTCAGTTTTCTATGTGCACATTGTATTTGATAATGTGCATCTCTAAACCACGTTCAACAATCCTCCTGCAAGTGATCTTATTCTGTAAAGCAAATGTAGTCTGCATTTGATTACAAGAATCCAGTAAAAATTCCTAACTGTCTAAGCACATATAATCACCACCTCTACCACTGCCAATACCAGTGAAAATCAAAACGTAACACTGATACTTTACACATAGCAAAATTAATTTAGATCAAGCTGGTTTATGAAATTTTGAGGAAGAAATAGGGCTTGTACAGGGTAATAAATAAATCCATTCTATTTGTAGTAAGGAGCAAGGCCTCTACAACTCCTGCTCTATCTAGATGTAAACATTTCAGCCCGTTCCTCAATGCCATTAGTATACAAATACAATGGCATTTACATCTTCACAGTCGCACAGAGCAGAAACACATAACATTACAGTGTAGTAACTTCAAGAATTTATTCTGCAAGGTTACTGAGTTTCATTGACCAACTTTTTTGTGATATTTCTATCAATGATGTGAAAACCTCCACCAGGACTGAAACGCCGTTGGAAGTTATTCATCTCATATTGTAACATAAAATTCATCGTCGAAGGTAAACATGACTGCTTCGGTTGTGAAGGTAAACATGACTGCTTCGGTTGTGAAGGTAAACATGACTGCTTCGGTTGTCAGTACTGTTTCCCACTTCTCCCCTCCCCAAACAAGATCACTGAGCAGTTTCAACTCACTGAAACGACAACTTTTATTTGGAGATTTGCTGCTGAATATGAAGAAGAAACTCATAATATGACAATGCAGATTCAGTTCTGTCTTCCACCAAGTTCTGCAAAAAGTTCGCTTTAGATGGACTCTCATCCCTGTTGACACATGACAGAAAAGTCAATGTAATATGATGGAGATTCACAATACTGCACACAGCAGTGCTCAATGTTATTACAACTCTAGGAACTTAAATCCTGTATTTACTTCATACAATTCTATTTGCAAAAAGAAACAATTTACTGTTATCCCTGCTCCAACTCTTGTGGATATTCATTGGTTTCCAACTATTGCTATAACTATTGCTAAAATCCATCTTATTTTTTTAAAAAAAAACAAGCATTTTAAAAGAACTATTTTGAAATACTCTTGAAGTTGAATGAAAACAAATGCCAAAAATCTGCAAATCCACAGTTGGAGGCCAGTGAATGCTTACAAAATGTAAACTAGCTTCCACTTTCAGATGCTCATTGACTTGATGTGGATTTTCACCACTTTAGGGTGGGTTTGTTTTTCAGATTCCCAGAATCTGTAACTTTATGTTTTGGCAAAATACTTACTTGACAATATAAAGAATTGGAAAGAGAGGTCTGTTTTCTCGAAGCCAGGAAATGAAATTTATTGTTCTTTGAGACAAAGCCGTATTCAATTCTGGTAGCTGAGTCTTCAACAGTATTTGGGAGGTTGGTGGGGGGAAGAGAAATCAAGACAAGAATGTGTTAATAAGCAGCAGCAAATACACTTCCAGTCGATAAGTTCATTACATCATTGAAACTATTGGCATACATACTAGTTTATCAGGCTTATCTCTAGTTTAGCGCACTCCACACTTTCGCTGTTTGAAATACTTCTTCAACTTACTTTTCATTTGCCTGGAACAATTTTGTCAATTCACATAGCTGCCAACCTTTTTTAACAAAAAAAAGTACCCCTGAAAGCTAAAAACCAATATTTTGTAGTAAAAAATAGTATTTTCCCCAGAACCTACCGGTACTTAACGAAAAAATTACAGCGCGAAAAGATGCCAAGTAAAATGGGACTTCAAAACCTCTGTGTGGCAAAAATTGTGTTAAGAGGGAGGTCCCTACTGTGTTTCCATATATGAAAAAAAATTGTTCCCAGTAATGCCTTGCGCCTAGCCTAGCACTAACATTTACAGTGTATCAGTGATGGCAGAAGGCAGGTAGCACTGCTATTGAAGGCAGGGAGAGAGAGTTAAAGAGAAAGAGACAGAGAGAGACAGAGAGACTGTGAGTGAGATTGTGACAGCGAGAGACTCAAACAGAGAGAGAGAGACACACACAGAGAGAGAGAGAGAGATACAGAGAGGGACCCAGACAGACAGAGAGAGGGAAAGAGACACGGAAAGAGAGAGAGAGAAAGAGGGACACAGAGGGACACACAGAGGGAGACTGAGACAGAGAGAAGGAGAGACAGACAGACAGAGCATGGAATTTCCAAAATTCGGATTTTTACCAAAAAAACGTATTTTAACAAGAAAAATCGTACTGCCGTATTTACTTCAATTTATCGTACTAAATATGGCAAAAACGTACTGGTTGGCAGCTCTGAATTCATAATCTTTAAACTTCATTACTTTGCCACAAAGTCCACTATTTTCCAAGCAAGCCAGGGCAACAACCACATTTTTTAAACTTTCCACACAATTTAAACACCCAGAATCATCATCTTGGTTGCTCGTCTCTGATCCGCTGATCAATATAGTATTGATTGCCTCAGTGTCGATCCTCCTCCAATGAGGATGAACTTACATCCAAGTGAAAGCTTCTGGTGGTGTGGTGTCCAGTCCAGTTAAATCTTACACTGGATTTCACCACATGTTTCAGTAATGGATCTTGATAGAAACACAGAGTACATCGGATCCCATTTGTCAACATACTGAATCAGTACTGTTATGCCTAGAGATGCATGGCAATAACCTGTCTTGAAAACATCACCAGGTCACTGTCACTGTCCTGCTTACAACAAGTCAATTGATGTTTTGGGAGGTCTTATCCTGGGTCCACTGATTATGAGTCTATTGTAGCCTTATACTGACCTCCCACCCAAACAGGCAAGCGCGAGAGCGTAACGGTTACCACAGAAGTTCGTGAAGCACAAATGATCCTGGGACAACCTCATATGTAAAAACCCTACATCTAACCTTACTGTTCACGTCCTTGGAGACCAACTGCAAAGCAGGTTCCTTGTATGGGATCTCACAATCAGTCAGTTATTCTCATAGCAAAGGACCTTGTCACCACTTAGTGATTTTTTAAAAAAGAAACTGGCATTTTGTATACTGTAATATCACGCCATTGAATAGATTCACAGGATTTTACTATAAAGTGTTGTGATTGTGTATTTTGTAGATAACCAAGGCAGTCAATCTGCGCTCGCACAAACAGCCATGAAATGAACGACCAATTTCATCTGGGGGATTAAGGGCCAGAACACAGGAAGGAATTCCCTTTCTTGTTTTGAACAGCGATGTGAATCTTTAACGTCGATGCTTTTCATGCATTAGAGATGAAATTAATTTTGTTTGTCTAAACTGTTAGGGATTGTATTTCAATTTAAATTCATACACAAGTTCATCTGATGCTCTCAAGGGTCGACACGACAACAAAGGCCAAGTTATTCTCACCTGAGGTTGGACAGATAAGGTTTACTTTGTGCCATTCTATCGCCACCTCATGGCCATCACAAGAGTGACACAGTAGAAGCTCAGAAACTCCTCTCTGGCATAGTTTGTGCAATATCCAGAGTAAGAAAAAATCAAACAGCTTTAAATGTGGGAAATCTCCCACTATTCTAATTCTAATATTTGAGAAACTGAATAGATTCAAAGCCTACTTCTCCTCAATAGTAGGTATTAGTGCTCGCTCAGTTAGTCGCACAGAGACCTAAGTCAGAAGGTTGTGAGTTGGAAGCTCTGTGTAACAATAACAACAACAACAAAATTGCACTTATATAGCGCCTTTCACGTTGGGAGGACGTCCCAAAGCGCTGTAAGCACTCGGAGCTCATATTCTGATATTCTAGTTCAGTGCTGGCTTGTGCTGCATTATCGCAGATGCCATCCTTCAGATGAGGCTTTAAACTAGGATTCCATTTATCCTGTCAGATGGATATTAAAGATCCCATGGCACTTCTTGAAAAGAAAAGGGAGTTTGATGGCCAATAAACCTCCAGATAAAATTGATCAATCATTTTATGGCTATTTGAGGGATATTGCTGCATGCAAATTGGCCGCTGTTTTCACCTACAAAAACAGTTACTAACTTCACAGAAAAATCTTGTGAAGCACTTTTAGAAGTTGCAAATATAAGGTGCGTTATCAAAAATAAGGATTAACAAATTAAATAATTTATGAATAATGCAGTCAAATGCGTTCTGCAGATATTATTCAACAGCAGTACATTCATTTCACTCTTACACAAAGCCATGGACTTACCATGTTTTGTGGCACCGAAGAGTAGTCAGAATAGCCAAGCACTTCACTTATAAAGCTTGTGGAGCAACTCTTTCCAGTCCAGAGATACAAAGCCTTAAAAGCAAGGACACCATTACTTCCATCTGGGTACAATGACAAACAGCTTAAAAAGACTCATTGTTAGTCATGAAGTGAGAAACTATTTGTCTGAAAAGCCAACAATGTGTATGGTGAATACAGAGTGTATGATATTGACAAAGTCATCAGACATAAGGTTCCTCAGTATAATATTCAAGTTCATAGAAGACATCTTTGAGACATCTAGAAAAGAGCTATATCAAATGCAAGGATTACTATTATTAAAATAACAACAACAAAATAGCATTTTATATAGCGCCTTGCACATTGGGAGGACATCCCAAGGCGCTGGACAGGCAGTATTCCAGACTCAAACTGGGGTAGATTGGGGAAGGTGGAGGGCAGAGGGGGAAGGAGGTTGATTGAGAGCACGGTCAATTTCCCTCTAGAGACACTAAATTGAATCATATGTTCTCCATTTGATTGCAGAGAATTGAGGGAGGCATGAGAGCTCATTCCATTTCAGATGAGTTGAGCTGTTGGCTGGACCTATTGCTCAGTTCCAATGAAATTGTGACAACATTTTTGCTCTGGAAGATTGTCACATGGATACACTTCAGAGAAATCCTACAAATCGAAGATCTGAGTCATCTTGATATTGTTCAATCATGAGTCCATCTGCTGAGACATCTGCCTACCTGTGGGATGCTGAGTTAGACTCTTTGTCAGCTGAATAAACCCAATGGGGCTTGTAGGAAATCAATCTCATCTGCATGGAATGTAAATTAACACCAGAGCTTCACTTGCTGTCCTGGTTCTTATATTATTTTCCTGAGAATGAGGCCTTTGCTACATGTGAGAAAATTCCCATATTTAGCCTGAAAATTAGTTAACAAAGAATGTTTTGGGATAGGTCGTGTGGCAAAAGAGAAGAGAGATGGGGTGGGGGTGGAAGCATGCTGCTTACACTCTGTGAGAATTTGACACGGTTGAGACAAATTGATGTAAATTATACTGTAGTTGCCAACTGGAGATGGGGGAGAGGAAGGAGGAGAAACAAAGAGATGGAATTGTATATAATGTAAATACTGTATACAGTAAAAGCCCGTTTATCCGTGACCCGATCAATCGGATTGCTCGACCCACTCCCGGGGCAATTCCCCATTCCAGCAATCGCGAGTATGCTCACATTAAACTTCCGAACTCTGGGTTTTTAACCAATCATTTTACCGAGTATGCTGGAATCTTTATTGGTAAGTATCCATACAATATTCTGTTACTATTTAGTATACAGGTATCCCCCCCCCAACCGCAGGGGATACGTTCCTGTAAACCTCCGCATGCGGTTGGTAAAATCGCGGTTGGAAAATACAGGGCCCTATGGGAAACATGGGGTTAAGGGAAGTACGTTTGCTTTTTTGCGGTTGGAAAATGCAAGGCTCTATGGGAAACGTGGGGATACGGGGAGTAAGTTCACGTTTGGAAGAACTAAACATAAAAAAAATACATTCAGTTATTACATACATGGGGATAGAGGAAGTAAGTTTGGGCGTATCTGCAGCGATCCGCGAGGCTGTCTGACTGACTGATCTACACACAGACAGAGAAGAAAGAGAGAAGGTGAGAGAGAGAAGGGGGGGGGGGGGGGGGGAGAGGGGGGAAGAGAAGATGAAATAGAAGGTGAGAGAGAGAAGGAAGGGTGGGGGAGGGGTGGGGGAAGAGAAGATGAAATAGAAGATGAGAGGGAGAAGGGAGGGTGGGGGGGAGTGAAGAGACGGTGAAATAGAGAGGTAAAAGAGAGAGACCTTTCTAAAGTCCAAGATACACTCACAGAGAGAGATAAAGATCCCTCTTCAGCCTGAGATATAGAGAGAGAGACACTTAAAGAGAGAGATCTGCAGATCCTGGCAGCCAATGCTCCCAAACTTACTAGCTAGGCTGCAGAGAAGCGACAATAAATTCACGTTACTGTATGTACCTTAATCCTGAGAGAAGCGTTGTCACTGATTGATTGCAACATCGCAACTGTGTCCTAGTGCTATACGCTAGCTGTTCACACACACACACAATACCTGTAGATCCACAGTGCAGCTAAACCACGCGGGGTAGTAAAGATGCTGATAGGCGGGAAACGCCTATCAACTTCCCGCCCGATTATCCAACACAGTCAATTAGTCGATTTCCCCCCCACCCCGGAGGGTGCCGGATAAACAGGCTTTTACTGTACACTGAATTCATGGTACAATTTATTGTGAACAACTCAAGAAGTGGCAGGAATATTGGGTTCTTAATTTTCAGGGTGTGTTCTACCACAGTGCTTTTGATGGGTCACACAAGTGTGCAAAAATAATCATTGTCTTTGTGAACCTGCTTCCTGAAAGTGTCCTCTGACTTCCTCTTCCAAGAACAGTGGAATCTCTGGAGAACACGGTTCATTCAGCTATATTCACTGAACATACACTGAATGCTTTCTCATTGGGAACACCCCCAGTCATGTAAATTGTACAAAATTCTATTACTGCATCAATAAAAACTTACACAACCACAATCCATCAAGTAAGCACCTTCCCGTGACAGTTTTTCTGCAGAAAGTTGTAAAATAGGTGGCTGGGGAATGGTTCTGTCGCTGATGTTGATGGAACCCTAACACGAAGATAGAAGCAAATCATTACCAAAGCAATTGGTCTTGCAAGAGTGTTAAAAAATAGTTATTTTAGATTCTTTATTGATATCTACATGGTGGTCCTATGTCTCAATAGATACAGTGTTGAGCTCCAAAGCAAAGACTCCATCCTTCCTCTCCTGGCATTCAGACACCAATGGAATACTGCAGTAAACTTTGACTTGCTATAAAGCATAATGCTCTGTGCAAATCTGCAACCCACCACATGATCTCACACACTCAGCACTATTGTGCCACACAAATCCTGTGCATCAATATGGAAATGAACACTGGGTAAGGATAATAATCTCTAAATGAATAGAAAATGCATTAACAATTGCCATAACTGTGTTCAAATAACCACAAATGTCATCATTGCACTGTTTAAAATGTTTTCAGGCACTAATGAGGGTCACACGTTTGTACCAATGAAGATTTTGATCCATTCTCTGGTTACCTGAGGTGACCACTATAGAACTTCATCATCACAACTAACACAGGCAAGAAGGAACATAGGAATTAGGACATCCAAATACGAGAAAGTGAATGATTGTAGCATGATAAACTGTTCTGGCTGGATACTGAATTGTGAACAACACAGATTCAAAATGAGGAACATCTTGAGAATCAGGCCATTCAGCACCTGGGTTCAATTCCCAGAAGGACAAAATGTTGGGCAGGCTTCCTTACTAACATGCCTGTATACTTAGCAGAGAGTAGAAACCCAGGTGTTAGTTGATTGGTGGATCGCTTTTCCTGGGGTAATAATTCCTTCAATAAATAATAATAATAATAAATTGGTCACTTCAATCCATGACTGTTTGTGGGACAATTCATTTTACAGTATATTATGTGAAGCTCACTGAGACATCTAGAAGACGTGAAAAGCACTATATCAAATGCAAGTACAGTATAATTATTATATGAATACCAACTCATCAGTCAAGTAAAAGTGATAATCAGGTTCATCACACAAACAAGAATGAAATTGTCAGCCGAACAAGAAAAATATAGCATTGCTGTAAAAATAAACCAATAGTAGATGCACGGATTCATTCATTCAGTTCAGAAACAGGCCATTCAGCCCTTCGAGTCTGGCTGGTGTTTGTTCTCCACACGACTGCCTATTCTAGATCCTCTCCCTAGTCTCATATTCTGGCTTTTCCCCCTAATACCTTCACTTTATTCTCTCTTAACCTTGTTTGCAATGTGTTTTTTTGTGGTGGGGCCAGTAGAATGAAATCACATTATAAATGGGACACATTATATTGCCTCTCACACATTAACATTTTGAAGCTTTACTCGGGTGCAGGAAGCTGCCCAGAGGGAAAGAGGTTGAAAGAGAACTTTAAGTCTGCGCTTTCTCTCTATCACAACCTCTTTCCATAACAAATATTTAGCTGCAGCTCCACCTCACATTCACTTCTGGGATTGCTGCTGGTGCTGTGTCACATACAGACTGAATTGTTGTACACTGAGCACATTAGAATGAGGCTGCACTGTAACACACACTGATGGTAGCCTACTCCAGTAGGTTGAAGGAGACAAAAAAAACTAATCTTGTTCCTTGACTCAGTATTGTCTTAATCACAATGGATTTTGTCAAATCACAGAATCTCACTCTTTTGAGATCCATCTCTATCAGCTGGCATCCTTACGGTAAACAGAAGGAAGTCCCCATATTTTTCTGACTTCAACAAATTGAGCTTGGAAGGAAACAAAAAACAATTTGCATTCATATAGCACCCTTCATGCAGGATAGTGTCTCAGTATCCTAGCAAGACATCTATAGTACTGTACCTCTATATGAAATTTGACATGAATTACATTTTGGAGTCATGAAAAATCTACAATCTACACTGCATCCTACAACTGGATGGCTCTAGTGCACGAGGCAAAGAACAATTATTTTAAGGAACCATATAAAAGAATTTGAAGATCTGAAATAATGTACTCTATATGTGGGTATATGGAAGTTGAGGGTTTTTCACCAGGACAAATCTTATGCAAAGCAAGCAAGGAGCATAGAGACATCTAAAAACCAGCAATCTAGTTTTGTCGACAGAAAAAAGACATTATTGCAAAATCTATTTTTTTCTGTGTGTGCAAACATTAACTATGAGATTTTCTGTTCAGGAATATTCTGATCTCATAATCATGACTTTGATTGCTTACCCTGCAAAGAATTCAACTAGTGGATGGAGGTTTATTGATTATTGATTATTTGAATTGGGGGATTATTCTAAGTTTAACAATAACCCTTTAGAGAAGAGATAAATAACCTCAAAGTCCTGATAGAAGTAGCAATCTGGTTTTAAGAATTTCCCATTTTTACTAAAGCGGATTTACCAAGTTCAAAGTTTTGTTTTAATACATTATTGCTCTGACCTCGTCAGACAGATTGTCTATTCTGTACAAGCAGGGATGAATCATTAGCATCAGGTGAATCAGTGGCTGAATCTTCATCTCACACATGGCAAATACCCTTTCATCCAAACGAGTGCTGGTGCCAGTTCTGAATGCTTTCTGCACAAACAAAAGGTCAGGCAAAATATTATTAATTTTCTTATACAAGTTAATGTTACTTTGCAACTCAAAGAAGATGGTTCGATGGGTAAAAATGTCAAATAAATCAGCACAGAGTGGCTTCCCATCTCATGAGTCAGCTTTTTTTTTTGCCCCGTTAGCTTGTGGGATAGGATCAAGGCAGACATTGCAAACACTGTGTATTGATGAGGCAGTTATCAAGTGTAGACTGCTCTCTGACACTGAGTGCTTGTATCAGTGAACTGTGTTGCCTCTTCAGCAAAAGTCAGGATTATTTTAAGAAAAAAAAGTCAGGATTATTTTAAGAAATCTGTCTAACAATGTCGCCAACATACAGCTTCAAATCTAATCAAGAGCATTTTACCAATAGACTGAATTTATAAACATTAACACTAGATAGCAAATACAGTACATGAAATATTATGTTCAAACCAAGGCATGCCAGCAGCTCTTTTCTGTACAAGTCGCTAATCATTCATGTGTTTTGTTTAAACAATACAGCTTCCATTAAATTTACTAGTTTCTAATCTTACTTTTTTATTAGTAACCTATAGCCAGAGGCACAAATGCATAGACCAGTTATTTAGAATCTCCTGCCGCACTGTGTAGAAGGTTTCACAATTTCTGCTGTTTCAGACATACCTGCTTTAGAAGAGCCAGGATATACAGGGCAAACAGCCTGAGGCTGTATGGAGCCACTAATACAGATTGTTGGAGGTTAGAGACGGTTGAACGGTAGGCAGATAAAGAATCTATCGCAGCATTGATCAAGGCTTCCCTAGCATCAGGCAGACTTGATGAAATAGATCGATCGACAGCTGAGGAGCAAACGGAAACGTTGTGAATCTCAATGTAGTACAAAATGGATCAAGTCAGCACAAGGTTGGTCAACAATAGCAATTGTCATGATTAAACATAGGACGTGTCCCAGGGTGCTGAGACAAGCAAAAAAACAAACAAGCAAAACCAACTGTTTGGCAGCACAAAGTGTTCAGTCTGGTTCAGTCTGTCGCCTGTTTAAATTTCCCATTTTGAAACACGTCACAATGGGGAGAATGCAATCTATAAACCTGACATTTCTCCAGAGAGCAAAAAAAAATCTTTGTTGTTGCCAGACTCTTATATAATTATTATGATAAAATAATAATCCTTGCATTTTGATATAGCACTTTTCATGTCTTCTAGACATCTCCAAGAGTTTCACAGAATATCCTGTAAAGTGAATTGATTGTATATTTGTACAACAAAAACAACAAAATTATACTTAACAACTTATTTGTAGGCGAAACGCAGCAGTCAATTACGACAGCGGTGTCCCACAACCAGTCATGGATTGAAGTGACCAATTTATTATTGTTCTTTTTTTCTTGCGGGATTATTATCAAGGTAAGGAGGAAGGAAACTGCCCAAGATTTCGCTCTGCTGGGAATCAATCCCAGGTCTCTCACTTGTGAGGCGAGTGCTTGAACCATTGAGCTACAGGACTCCTCTTTTGCAACTCCTGACAGGTTGCCTCACAGCAATATTGGGGAAAACCTAAGAAGAAGTTGTTTGTTTGGATGAAAATGATTTATGCTTCAGAGAGAAAAAAAGAGAATACGTTTGCATTTTAAAAACGATGAGTTCATTTTTACTTGTGGCTTTCAAAAACAGGGGAGGAAAGAAAGAGAAGTACAGTTAATTCACTTTATAGTATATTCTGTGAAACGCTTTGAGACTTCCAGAAGACTTGAAAAGCCCTATATCAAATGCAAGGATTACTATTATTATTAATAAGTTCAACTAGGTACTTTTCTATGAATTGATCACTGCATCTGATGTTGTCTTCAGGAAATAAATGAGTGCTCGTGAAGGAAACTAGATATGGGAATATCTAGTTTGCAAAATGGGAAGGGGTTGTTAAACACAAAATATCGCTACCTATGCTCACTTACACTAATGCATTCAGTGTCCTATTAATGGCGTGGCGAGACACTTCTGGCTGTCAGCCAGAGTGAGTCACTGTTGGCGATCGACACACTAGACTGCTCTGTCAATGATGTTCACACTTTAAAAAGAAACAGGTGAGTGTCTTGTGTTCTGGGATCACCTGCATTTGTTACTTGGAATTTTCATCCATCAGACAAACCACTGGAGCAGAACAACGCCTTACCCATGGTCGCCAGAAGGCAAACGATCGCCTGGATATCCGCTCCAGCGTAAATGTCAGCCGTGGAGCTCACCACAGGTAAACACAACGTGTGCACTCGAATACGACGCTCACCTGAAAAACGCAAAAGATTAGAGGCACAACAGAGCCTTAGTCTCGCTCCACTTGCATTTAATTGGATGTCGTGATGTATTCACATTTGCCGAGTTTTCATGTTTCCACAGTGGTCAAAATTCTTGTGCTACTCCCTCCCCACCAGACATGGCTTTGAACAGTCGTACTTTGCTGTCCACCTAATAGATTGACTCCAACTTCTTTAAAATTTAATTAATGCCACTGGTTTACTCAGTGTAGGCGGGATGGGTTGAATGGCCTCCTTCTAAGTAGGTTCTAAGCAGCCAACTCTCCAAATTCCTGCTTTCCTTCATTTTTATTGTTACACAATATACGAAAGCATCATCCTCCAGAATCAACACTAGAGATCATCACAACCACTCATTTGCTGAAAGCTGATCTAAGCTCACTAAATTCTGCAAATGCAGGTACCCCGCCCCAATCGCGTTTTTTCTACCGCGAATTTCACGTATCCACGGTTACCTCTCTGCAACAACCTTTGCCAAACGCAGCAGTGAATTTTGCATATCCACGGGTTTTAACACTAACACTAGCATTTGGCGCTAGGACCCAGTTGCATCAACCAGCCACGATGTCGCTAGCATTTGGCGCAAGGACCCAGTTGCGATGTCGCAATCGACCAGCCAAAATGTCGTTTCTCCGCATCCACCCCCCTTGGTGTCACCCACACCACCTTCTCCACATCCACCCCCCTCTGCGTCACCCACCACCTTCTCCACATCCATCCCCCTCGCACTCGTCGGTGATTTATGATCTGGAGGAGGCAGAGGATGAGGGTGGGTAGAGCCCCTCTTCCATGTAACAGCACGTAACAACCACCTCTCCCACCATCATCATCATTAGGATTTAGGTAAATAGCATGAATTTTTGTGTGTTTAGTTCAAGGACAAGCAAACTTACTCCCCCTATCCCCATGTTTCCCATAGGGCCCTGCATTTTCCAACCGCGGTTTTACCAACTGCGGAGGTTTTCAGGAATGTATCCCCCGCGGTTGGGGAGGGATACCTGTATTGTGTTAAAGGGGCGGTCAAAAAGAAGGTCTTGAGATGGGAGAGAGCGAGGCGGAAGGGGCTGTCAGATGAAGTTCAAAAGGGTGGGGGCAGACAGGTCTGACCAGCGATGGTGGGGCTGGTTGGATAGGAGCCATAGAGCAGGCCGGAGTTTATTAGCAGATGTAGCGGACCTCCGAACATCCTGGGTGCTTTAGTCCCAAGTGGAATTTCTACCCTGTTAAAATCAATATATATCCTTCACCAATCATCAGGAAAGGCTGAACAAGCTTAGACTCTTTTCTCTTGAAAAGAGCAGGTTAAGTGGTGACCCAATAGAGATCTTTATAATTATGAAAGGTTTTGATAGGGCAGACATATGGAAGATGTTTCCACTTGTGGGGGAGACCAAAACTTGGCCATCAAGATAAAATAGCCACAAATAGATCAAATAGAGAATTTAGAAGAAATGTTTTTACCCACATAGTAGTAGGAATGTGGAACTTGCTACCACAAGGAGTTGTTGAGGCAAATAGCATAGATGTATCTTGGGGGAAGCTAGATAGGTATATGAGGGAGAAAGGAATAGAAGGTTATGCTTGTAGGCTTAGTTGAGGAAGAGCAGGAGGAGGCTCATATGAAGCATAAACGCTGGCATAGACCAGCTGGGCTGAATAGCCTATTTCTGTGCTGTATATTCTAATGTATTCTAATATTTGTTCCTGGGGTAGAATTTTTAAGCATGAATTGTGTTATTGCACCACTATTTACCAAGGAGCAGATAAATATTATCTTTTTAATGAAAAAACTCTGCAAGTGCTCGGAAAAATATTGATGGCTTTGGTCACAAATATAAATTTTTACGTGAAGTGCTATAAATATTTAAGTCATAAAATAGAAATGAGGGAAAACAACTTTAGACTAAAACAGGTTACATTAAAATCTAAATGGATCAAACATATTGTACATTTACCTAGCCAAACTAGTTACGTACTTTGGAATTAACTTTCCTTTTTGTACCAATTGTAAATCAAATACAACAGCTTGTAAAGACATTTTTTACTACATTTACCCTACCTTTGCTTGAAGTGTAAAGCAAGGCTGCCTGAAAACATACAATGGATGTGTCGACCAGACTTTCTTCAATAGACATCTGCACTGCAAATCCTGAATCAGGATTGACATTAGCGAGGGACAGCAGATCAGTTGAACGTACGAAGAAATTTCCATGGAAAGTGTGAATGGAAAGACCTGGAATCAACAAATCAGCATATAGTATTGGAGCATTACAATTTTTTAATAAAGAAAGCAATGCTTAATTGTACATTTGAGGACAGATTTACAATGCTGCAAAAAGCAAAACAACAAACATATTTTATAACTACAGTTTGTTTCACTGAATATGATGAGGCATTTGTCATAGGTACTGATAAGACACAAAAACGTTTAATGCACAGATCAATCCAGTTGCTGGGTTTGCTGTTTATATTTAAAAATTATTTATTCTGCTCATACATTCCTGAGTCTTCAAGATACTACCCACTGTGAAGGGCGCCTATATAAACATAAATTGTTGTCGTTGAGTCTAAATAGAACAGTGAGAAGCAAACGTGCTATTATGAGTGTGTTTAGCATGTTTAGTTATAGCCACCCCCAGGGTTTTCTTTCCACTTTTATTTTAGTACAATTTTCTAGTTAATCCTATTATTCATCTCGCAATTTTTGAAACTCGCAGTTTTAGGATTTCCCCACCAAAAATAATAACAGCATTGTATTTGATATGGAGCCTTTACAATAATAATCTTTACATTTGGTACAAGGTCTTATCACGTGAGCGAGATGTCTCAAAGCCCTTCACAGGATTTTACTGTGAAGTGTGACTGTATTTTGTAGACAAATGTGGCGGCCAACTTGCACACAGCAATGTCCACAAATAACCATCAAGAGGACATCTCTTCTCCCTCCCTCTCTCTCTCTAGGCTTTTCCTCCAGCCCTCGCAGTCACATGCGGCGTTCCCCAGGGCTATGTCCTTGACCCCTGCTCTTCACCCTCTACATGCTCCCTCTGGGTGACATCATCCGCAGACATGGGGTAAATTTCCACATGTATGGAGATGACACCCAACTCTACCTTTCCGCGTCCAGCCTCGACTCCAGGACTACTGGCGTTCTGACTGCGTGTCTGTCCTACATTGAGTCCTGGATGAGAGACAATTTCTTCCAACTTAACGTCAACAAGGCAAAGGCCCTCCTGATTGGCTCGGTTAGCGCCTCTGCACCTCAGGCACTGAAAACATCAGCATCCAAGGCTGCTCTCTCCATCTCTCAAAGCCAGTCAGGAATCTGGGCATCTTGTTTGACCCCAAATTGTCCTTCCTCCCTCATATCCGCGCCATGACTGGTACAACCATCCACCACCTCCGTAACATCGCCAGACTCCGCCACTACGTCACCTCCCATGCTGCCAAAACACTCATCCACGCATTCATTACATCTAGGCTTGATTATGGGAACTCTCTCCTCGTCGACCTTCCCAGCTCCTCCCTTCACAAGCTGCAGATTATTCAGAACTCTGCAGCTCGTTTACTGTCCCGCACCAGGCTCTGCGACCACATCACTCCCACCCTCACCCATCCCCACTGGCTCTCATCCCCCAGAGGATCGAATTCAAGATCCTCCTCCTCACCTTCAAGGCCATTCACGGTCTTGCCCCCACCTATCTCTCTGAGCTGCTGTCTCCCTATCAACCTGCCCGTCCCTTCCATTCAGCGGGCTCTGGCCTGCTCTGCATCCTCCGCCCTAACCACCCTACCATCGGTGATCGGGCTTTCAGCCTTTCTGCTCCCACATTATGGAACTCCATCCCGCAATCCCTTCGCCTCACTTCCTCCCTTTCCTCCTTCAAGGCCGGTCTTAAGATCTTCCTCTTCGACCGTGCCTTCTGCTCCCCTCCTAACTCTTCCCCTTCTCCTACTCTCCTTCCCCTTCCCCCTACTCCGAACCCCCTCCCCCCCCACACCCTGCTCGGGTCCTGAACTAATTGTTCAACGCCTTGGGACGTCCTCCCGACGTGTAAGGCGATGTATAAATGTAATTTTGTTGTTGTTGTTGTTACCTCAAAGTGCTTCACTGGACATATTGTCAAATATATAGACCGTATATTCTGTCATTGTATACGGCAGACAATTTTTTAAATAAAGTTTTTACAAGAGAATAAAATATCCAGAATTATATAGAGACACACACATAGGATGAAAGATTACCTTTTGTACAACGTATCCTCATGACAGCCTCAAAACCAATTTTTCTAGTGAGATAGCGTTTGATATCCTTCTGAAACTTCTCCACCAGGGCAGGATTGTGAATGTGATGGAATGAGGGATAATGGAAGATGGATCCAGCAGAATATTTTGACATGCAAGCTATGAGAAAACAAAGACAAATTTATATTGATGAATCCATTAGTAGTAAACAACACAGAAAAAGGGCAAAACCCACATTGTCAAATCCCCAAACACAGAGAATTGCTTAACTATCAGAGGGACCTCATCGAGATGTATAACATTTTAAATGGGATTAAAAAAAAGTAAACCCAGAAAAACACTTTAGGAAGTACAATGACATTTGATCACAGGGACACAGGTTTAGAGTTGTAAACCTCAATTTCAGGACAAATACAGTGAAGATTTTTTTTACTCAGAGGTTATCAGAGATTAATCAACAACTCAAATAAGGGCAGGACACTGGAATCATTTAAAAAGCAGCTTGATGCTGTGATAATAATAATAATTCTTGCATTTGATAAAGCGCTTTTCACGTCTTCTAGATGTCTCAAAGTGCTGCATACAATATACTGTAAAGTGAATTGACTGCATATGTGGGCGAAACGCGGCAGCCAATTGCACAGCAGTGTCCCACAAACAGTGGTGGATTGAAATGACAAATTTATTATTGTTTTTTTGAGGGATTATTATTAGGCGCTTGGAGTAAGGAAACTTGCCCAAGGTTTATTTTGCCTTGCCGGGAATTGAACCCAGGTCTCTTGCTGATGGGGGAACGTAAGGGTGGATATTCTGGAAAGACAAGATCAGGTGGAACAAAAGGCCTTCTTCATTCAAATCATGTGATGCATTAATTCGGGTGAGGCTAGGAATTATGCTTTGTAATCAAGAAGTTGATCCACTAGTGATACACTACGTGTCTTATGCTGATTTTAAAACAATTTATTCCAATGATTCAGCTTTATCTGAAGCCTCAGATCTTTAGAAGCCTCAGATCTTAAAAACAGATACTGTAGTTCCCAGCGGCTTTTCAGCTAAGTAACAATTCGTTACACGCTATTGCTGCTTTATAAAAAGTAGAAGTGAAGCTAATTCATAGAGCAGCGATTTGCTATAGGAAAGGTTGATAAACAGGGTAACATTTTAGCGCTTGATAATCAACACTGAGAATAATTCATTTTGGTCATAGATTAATAAACATCATCTGTGAGGTCTAGTATGAAACAGTTTATCCATAAACCAGCTTGAGGGCTTGATCTATTATACATACTTTCTGGGATGGAGAGATTGAGGATCGATCACAATATCAGAACATAAACAGTAAAACAGAATAATCATTTATGAGCTGCTGAAGCAGCTGTAATAAACATTAGAGATGGTTTGGGGAATTAAAAAAATTAAAAAGCCATTACATTTTTGACCTGAAGTAGAAAAGGGAGCTGAAACCTAGTGGGCTGTTTAGTTTTTCCACATTAAATATCACAAATAATGTTATTAACTATCGCTGGCTATGAAACATGGCAAATTCTACTCATAATTTCCTGACTTACACTAGTTTCAATCAGAGCCAAAAAGCGCTAAATATCTGACTTGGCACTCCACACTTGTGCATCATAGCACGATCTGAGAATAGCAAATCAATGATTTATTTTTTAAAAACTCGTTGACCACGCTTCCAGTTATTTTACTCACTGGGCTTCCACCCCAAGTCAGGTGTCCAGCCAACTGTATTATGTTCTTTGAGACGTCATTCATAAGAACATAAGAAGAAGGAGCAGGAGTAGGCCTCTCGAGCCTGCCCCGCCATTCAATAGAATCATGGTTGATCTTCTAATCTAACTCCACCTGCCCGCTTTATCCCCATATCCCTTAATCCTTAAGAAGTCTATCAATTCCAATGTGAAAGGTGATTTATGAATGTAATTGGTATTGACAGCTTTATTATATGTTGGATATTTGATTGGCTCAACAATATCGAAAGAACCTAAAGAGCCCAAGGCATGGCTTGAGAGCTCTGTATATCCATCCCACTGAGGAGTGAGCTGAGTGCAACTTGCTCTCAGACCGATTTTACCGTAGAGCTGTGAAATGAACCCTTCCAGTGTCTGCTGTAATGAGTCTCCAGGTTGGTTTGTGCTCCCAGAGCTCTTGTTTATATTGCATTCTTGGCAGCTAAACTCTGCCACATTGTGGCCATTCAGCACAAAGCATGCAGTACAATTCCAGCATAGAATCATTGCTAGTAAAGTAAATCACTTGCTGCCAGAAATTAAGGTGACAGAATTATTTTGGGGGCTGGAGAGCAGTCACCAGGGTTCGAGAGCTTGCTTTGTGAAAATGCTGCTTGGCCTGGGAGGAGAACGTATTATGTCATGAACATGGTGAGTGAAGGACGAATTCTAATGGTTCGCAGCATTGAAATGAGTGCCAAAAGTTGCAGGTCTTCTAGCTCGCCCTCCAGATTATATATAGGTGCCTATCAATGTGACATACGCTGGCTGGTGCTGGGGCCTCGCTTAAAGTTGCAGTTTGGTTCTTGAAAAGTGTGACTTTAAGTGAAATAATGTTAAAGCGAATACATTTTCCCCATATGAATGAATTAAAAACTGGAGTTAGGTTCATCAAATTTAAAAAAAACCAAAACATTATACTCGCTCCCTGACTGCCTGTCCGGCTCACTCACTCGCTGCCGGTCTCTCTTGTTGCCGGTCTCTCTTGTTGCCGGTTTGGCTCACTCCCAGGTCCTAGCGCCGTCATGCCCTTTCCACCCGCTGACGAACAACATAATAGTGAATGTCGCAACGTTACATGAATATATGTTCCCAATGTATCCGCAACGTCATAATGAAAAACGTTAACCGAGGCGACGTTAAGCGGGGGCTACCTGTACTGTGAAAGAACTGGAACAGCATCACCACTTTCTAGCAATTAATCACAATTCCGTTTGTAATAATAATCCTTGCATTTGATATAGCGTTTTTCACGTCTTCTAGATGTCTCAAAGAGCTTCACATGATATGCTGTAAAGTGAATTTACTGTATATATGTGGGGAAACGCGACAGCCAATTACGCACAGCAGTGTCCCACAAACACATTGGATTGAAATGACCAATTCATCATTGTTTTTTCTGAGGGATTATTATTAGGCGCTTGGAGTAAGGAAACTTGCCCAAGGTTTCACCCTGCCTGGAATCGAACCAAGGTCTCTCACTTGTAAGGTGAGTTCTCTAACCACTGAGCTACAGGACTCCTGTATATCAAAGGGTAAAATTTCACCTTAGTTTTATGATTCACCAAAGATCCAATTGGATTTAGTCCATTATTTTAAAGTTCAATTACTTAATGTAGTGATGGCAATCGTACAGGGTGATGTGGGATTACACCTCAGTGACTGTGACAAACGTGACAAGCAGTAGCACATTTTGTAGGAAATTTCACAGTTAACTAGCATTGGTGGATTCCTGTAGCCAAGCATGAGACCTGTGTTTCAAATCCAGACAGGTCAGGGCAAAATCTTGAACAAGTTTCCTTACTCCACATGCCTAATAATAATCCGTTATTGGTCATTTCAATCCACGAATGTTTGTGGGACTCTGCTGTGCGCAATTGGCTGCTGTGTTTTTCCCACAAATATACAGTCAATTCACTTTACAGTATATTCTGTGAAGTGCTTTGTGAAGTCTACAAGACGTGAAAAGCGATATATCAAATGCAAGGATTATTATTATTATTCACGTGGTTTTCTAGCACTGAAATTCTGCTCCCATACCTAGTGAAGCTAGATCAGCATATTGTCCACTGAGTAGAAACAGATCCACTGCGACCTGCTGGCCAGAGCAGTCCAGAGCAAGCTTTTTGTAAAAATCTGTGGCTGGGCCGAGGTGCTGCACACCCTTAAGTAAAGAAAAGTCAGTATTAATAACAACATTACCGATGATTTTACAGACAAGCACTTGTCGAAAATAACATTATCTGCCTCCAGTGTGGGTTTCGTTGAAGGAGGTTATCCTCCACATGGTTTATAAGGTATTGCAGTGATCAGAATAGGAAAATACAGAACATTCCCTACAATGAATTCAGCTCGGGTTAAGTCACAAGCGACTCCATTTGATTCTCCCTCTCCCCACACACACACACACACACACACAACAGGCGAACCTTTAAAGAGTAGACAGACAATCACTTTCTGAGGGCAACTAGGGATGGGCGATGAATGTTGGCTCTGACAGTAAATCACCACATTGCCAGAGTAGTTTAATTTTGTTTTAAAGTTCAAAATCTGGGTGATATCTCTACAGGCGCGGGAGCTGCATAACTCTATTGAAGTCCACTGACGTACCGGGTTTGTAAATCCCAACACTTTGATCAAAGTGCCTCAAAAGTGAGCACCATAATCTGTGAAAAAGGAGACATCACTAGTGTTGGGAGTTGACGGGTTAAAACCAGAGTTACAAAACAAGATTGATGGAGTAAGTCATCAGCTATATAGGTATAAGATTAACAAACATCATTATGTTAAAATCAGGAGGATAAAGGAACATAATGTTGCAGGCTGAGAGATTTGATAAACGAAACAATGACACCTAATTCTTATTAAAACTAATCATAAGTCAAAGTGGTCAACACCCAATCCAAAACCATAAAGAAACAGACTCCTGTTTGTCAACAGGTTCTCTTCTCGGAAAGAGACATGTGCTTTTCCCAATATCCTTAAAATGATAAGTAACTGCAAAGGCAGATAACACTAAAGCGACGTGCGCTATCTGCTTTTACAACAACCGCCAGAATAGACAGAAGAATGCCCATACAAGATTCATATAAATATAGGGCGACATACTTGGATAAGTAGGCTGCGAGAACTGCGTCGAGAATCGCTGAGAACCACAAGGACAGGCTGGCAAGATGAACAGGCACTTCGCTCGGACAGAACCTTTGCTTCCCCTTGCTGTGTAAATGGGTAATACTTTTCCATGCTATTGTTAGCATGAGATCGATCTTATGTTTTATATTAATTTTATATTGTCTATCTTAGTGGGTCTTGTTCTTGTACTAAACAAATTGGTAATCTATATGTCTACACATATTATCTTTGCGATCAATAAAACTTTACTATGCTATATTGGTTTTGTCAAGTCCTTATCATTCAACAACAACAACAACAACAACTTTGATTTATATAAGCTCCCTCCACGCCGGACGGCATCTCAGAGCGTTTAAAACACATTCGAACCCAGGGGTTACAAAATTCCAACACTGGGTAAGATACAAGCCACTTGGCAAAGCATGATCAGACCACTGGATTAGAGGCACTAAATCCAGGTTTTCAGTTTGGGGGCACAGAGGGGAGACTTCTGTGTTGGTATGTGGGCAACACTGGCTTTTATTTCCCATCCCTAGTTACTCTGAGGAACTGGTGGAAAGTCATCTCTTTAAACCACTGCCATCTGATTTCTGCTGACAAATCAGGGAAGGAAACCCAGAGTTGAGTGACACCTTTAAGAACTGACATTTTAGACGTTGAGTCATTCATAGCCTGAGAATGTTTGGGATAAACTACTGAAAAGTTTTACATCAATTCTAATCTGGGAATGATGTTCCAGAGAGCTCAACAAGATCATCAAAGGAATATTTCTTTATAACTGAGTTATTACTCCTGTGAATACCATTAGAAATTCCTGTGTGCATTTAAGACTGAGCACCTTAAAAATGCACTAACCAAGCTCTGTTTCTGCATCTAATAAAAGTATTGGTTCGATCCCCTGCTGTACTTCTTCCCCCATGTCCAGTCCCCGGTCAGGATCACCTTCTTCCACCTCCGACATATTGCCCGCCTCCAACCGTACCTTACCCCAAATGCAGCCGAAACCCTTGTGCATGTGTTTGTCACCTCCTGTTTGGATTACTCTTCACTTTCAAGGCCATTCATGGCCAGCCCCCTCCATTCCGGTCAGCTCCATGTCCCCCGCCTGACCTACCCTACCATCGGTGGACGGGCTTTCAGCCTCTCTGCCCCCACACTCTGGAATTGCATCCCAGTCCCTTCGCCTCACCACCCCTTGCCTCCTTCAAGGCCGGTCTCAAGACCCTCCTCTTCGATCATGCCTTCTGCTGCCATCACAACTTTCTTCCTCCCCTTCCCCATCCTTCCCTTCTCCCTTGCTCAGGTCCCAACCTGCCTGTTCAGTGCTTGGGACGTCCTGCTGACTTGAAAGGCACTCTATAAATGTAATTTTGTTGTTGTTGTACTCAAACACACTCCTCGCCTCAGATTACTCAAACGCAGCCCAGCTCCCATTCAAAAGGTTTAGCTCATTCAGGACTCTGCCGCCCACATACTGACCTGGATGGTAAAAGTCTTAAAAATAAGGCTTTTGCCCTTTGGCATGAAAGGTGCGCTTACCTTTGTGCTGGATCTCTGGTTGGGATCTTCCCTTGAGTGCAGACACCCCGCACCTATAGATGGTAGCAGCGTCTGGAACACAGAGATACGTCCTCCAGTCGCAGACATCAGTTTAAATGCAGCCTGTAGAGCAGGGCCCAATGTGCTGTGTGTCTCTCTTGTGTTTGTGAACATTTTTGGTAGTGTTTTCAGTAGGTCTATAACAAGCTGCAATTAAAAGAAAAAATATTAAATACCAGAATATTGCAAGGATTTGGAAAATAATTATAATCTTAAATAACCCTTGCAAGTGACATAGCGCCTTATCACGTAGTCAAGATATCTGGGAGAACTTCCTAGCACACAGTAAACTACTGATAACTTGTCACTTTACTATATACTGTGAAGAGGTGTGAATGTATGGATTTGTGGGTGAAATATACTTATATAGTTCAAGAGCACAGAAAAACTAGGTTGCCTAAATGATTTGTCCCTCAGTAA
This sequence comes from Hydrolagus colliei, assembly GCA_035084275.1. NCBI lineage: Eukaryota > Metazoa > Chordata > Chondrichthyes > Chimaeriformes > Chimaeridae > Hydrolagus > Hydrolagus colliei. The sequence goes on from CM068742.1 coordinate 74,270,455, forward strand.
CATCCATGATAGATGAAAACTGATTATATATTCCAACGATCCTTTCAGGCAATTAATTTTTTTTTAGTTTTCTGGAGACAGAAAAGGCAGACGAGGGAGACCAGAAGGGGGCGTTAAATCAAATGCAATACCGTGTCTGCAGAGTGCTCACTAAATTATTCAGTAATAAGAGAAGCCATTTATACACACACGTAGAAAGGGAAAAATAGGGATAGAGACACAAAAAAAGATAGAGACAGATAGAGGAACGTTGCTATTACCAGCAAAAGGGAAAATGACAGCTTCTCGCTATACAGTATTAGAAAATGTTGTTCACAATAGGCAGTCTCAAGGAATGGGCAAAACACAGATACAGTACTGAACTAAAAGCACCAGCCTTTAACAGCAATTGCACAAATATGAAGTGAAGGTTCAGTGTTTTCATGTTAAATTTTCCACTATACTGAAGTTAATTTTTTCAATATAAAACCACTCAAATATTGAGCTGATCCCAGGATGTCACTAGGATTTACTGAAACACTGATTTCTATTTTTAATCAGTAAAGTAAATCTTGATTCATCACGATTTGTATTTTCAAAAAAAAATAGTAATAATGGTGTTTATCTACTTGAAAAATCCCAGTAGGCTGTGTATGAATCAGAACTTTGTTCATTACGAATGATCATTTCTCCATACCTGTACCAATTATTGATTATTTTTGGAAATGCATCTACATTCACCAAAAATAACTCGAGAAAGGCTGTGATTTTATACATCTATGATTAAATTGGTATGTTGATTAAACTATCATTTTGCAACACTGGTTACGTGTGGGTAAAGCTTTGTTCCTGATTTCTCTGCACGTAGCATTTGAAATGGTTTCTCAGTGCTGTTTATTCCTGGAACTACTCATAAGGTTATTTTAATGCCCTCTCTCGACTGAAACAATTTTACAGATTATGGTCAGAAGAAGATTGATTCTACAACATACATTAATCGTTGAAAATCCACATTACCATTTTGGGCTGAAAATAAAAATAATCCTTGCATTTGATATAGTGCCTACTGGGTTTGCGGGACGGCTCAAAGAGCTTCACAGGAATCACTGTGAAGCATATTGACTGTATTTTCTAAGCAAAAGCAACAGCCAATTTGTATCATCCCAGAAACATTGAAGTGAATGATCAATTTTATTTGGGAAATGTTTGGCCATGATAGAAGGAGAAACTCCCTTTTCTTTTTGAATTGAGCAGTGGGATACTTAGCAGCCTCCTGGACCTTGGTTTACATCCAAAGGACTGGACCTTGGGCAATGCAGCCCACATACTGTATTAAAGTGTCAGTCTACAAACAACAACAAAATTCCATTTCTATAGCGCCTTTCACGTCGAGAGGATGTCTAGACTTCGATTTCAAAATCCCAATGTGGGGACTCAGCAGCACCCCTTTCTTCCTTCTCCGACGCATCGTCCTTCTCTGCCAATATCTCACCCCAAGAGCTGCCAAAACGCTGGTCCGTGCCTTTGTCACCTCTCGGCTGGACTATTCCAATGCCCTCCTCAACGGTCTCCCCTCCGCCACCATTCACAAAATCCAGGTTAGCCAAAATTCCGCTGCCCACATTCTCACCCGAACCAATCTTTGCTCCCCGATTACCTCAGTCCTAGCCAGACTTCACTGGCTCGCTGTCTCAGAGCGGATTGATTTCGAGATCCTCACTCATTTTCAAATCCCTCCACCCCTCTGCATCCCCCTACCTCTCTGACCTCCTCTCTCCTCACAACAATACACGTTACCTTCGCTCTGGGTCTGGCCTCCCTCCTCGTCCCCCGAATCCTCCATTCCACCATCGGCGGCTGTGTCTTCAGCCACTACGCTCCGAGGCTCTGGAATTCCCTTCCTCACTCCCTTCGCCTCGCCCCCTCTTCTTTCTATTTTCAGGTCACGGCTGAAGACCTTTCTTTTCAACCACGCTTTTGGTCACCTTTATCCCCCTCTCCCTGGCTCGGCCGCGGGATCTGTTATTGTGAAGCGCTCTGAGATGCCATCAGGCATGGAGGGTGCTATATAAATCCAAGTTGTTGTTGACTGAAACTCACAATCTTCTGACTCGGAGGTGAGTGCTGCTAAATGAGCCAAGCTAATGCTTAAAAGCTGATAATGTATTTGATCAGCACCAAGGCTTCGTCAATCACTAAAAATACATGCTTTGCAGATTTCTTGAAATGTCAACCCTTCGGAACAGATGCCCTCATTTTATTTAGCTTTATTGCCACCATTCTTTCTCTACAAGGAGACACTCTGACCATTCATGGCACTGTTAGATATATTCGAATCATTAGGTTTATTTTATGTTTAATAAGTAAATCAATGTGTATAATAAGTAGTATAACATTAGAAATTTAGGTATAAAAGTAAGAAGGCTGCAGTTGCAGAAACCAGCACCGTCTGTAAAACTGAACCGAATGTAGCCAGGTTGGCACCAGTTGTTGTAGATATGATAAGTGTGAAGACTGGAGAACAGAAAACATGTTCAGCTAAACAACGAAAACAACAAATTATATTTATAGAGTGCCTTTCATGTTGGGAGGACATCCCAAGGTGCTGAACAGTTAGCGAGAGTTAGGAGGGGAGCAGAACGTACGGTTGAAGCGGAGGTCTTGAGACCGGCCTTGAAGGAGGAAAGGAAGTGAGGCGAAGGGACTGCAGGATGGAGTGTGGGAGCAGAGAGGCTGAAAGCCCACCGATAGTAGGGTGGTTCGGGCGGGGGACGTGGAGCAAGCCAGAGCCCGTTGAACGGAGAGGATGGGCAGGCTGATAGGGTGACAGCAGGTCGGAGAGATAGGCAGGGGCAAGGCTGTGAATGGCCTTGAAAGTGAGGACGAGTATCTTGAATTTGACCCTCTGAGGGCTGCGGAGGCAGTGGAGATGGGCGAGGGTGGGAGTGATGTGGTCGCAGAGCCTAGTCCGGGAGACTACACAAGTTGCAGAGTTCTGAATAATCTGCAGCTTGTGAAGGGAGGAGCTGGGAAGGCCGACGAGGAGAGAGTTCCTGTAGTCGAGCCTAGATGTGATGAATGCATTGATGAGTGTTTCGGCAGCATGGGGGGTGAGGTAGTGCGGAGTCTGGCAATGTTGCGGAGGTGGTGGAAGGCTGTTTTGGTCATGGTGTGGATTTGAGAGAGGAAGGACAATTCGGAGTCAAACAAGACACCTAGATTCCTGACTGGCTTCAAGAGGTGAAGAGAGCAGCCTTGAATGCTGATGTTGTCAGCGCCTGAGGTGTGGAGGTGCTGACGCAAGCCAATCAGGAGGGCCTCCGTCTTGTTGACGTTTCGTTGGAGGAAATTGTCCCTCGTCCAGGACTCAATGTCGGACAGAAATGCAGTCAGAATGCCAGTAGTCCTGGAGTCAAGGATGGAAGAGGAAAGGTAGAGTTGGGCATCATTCAAATACATATGGAAATTTACCCCATGTTTGCGGATGATGTCACCAAGGGGGAGCACGTAGAGGATGAAGAGGAGGGGGCCAAGTACAGAGCCCTAGGGAACGCCACATGAGACTGTGCGAGGGCTGGAGGAAAAGCCGTTGGAGGAGACAAAGTGAAGGCAATGTGAGAGGTATGACCAGAACCAGTCAAGGGCAGTTAAAGACATGAATACAGCTACTCTTTGTCTTCCCAAGGATGAAAAGCCTTGGAGTAAGCAAGGAGGCAGACAAAACAGGCCTGGGTAGATGGGGAGGTATTTTACAACAAGATATTTTGAGAAAACAAGAATGTTTGAGAACTGCTCTGCTAGTCTAGATAAGGAACGTGGTTATGAAAATAGGACAAGGATCACCAAGAATCAGGAGACACCAGGGCAACCAATTGGGGAATAATTACATGTAAAAGTTTTTTTTTAAGAGTAAGCGAGGCTAGTGGAGAAGTATAAAGCTAGGAGGGAAAGAGTGGCTCATCACAATAGTTGGGCAATATCTCAAGGTGGAAGCCGAGATATCCAGCCTGCCACTTTTCTCCAGAGCTACTGGAACTGGTAGTATGGTTTCAGTTGTTCTGTTTTACAGGCAAGGAAGGGCCAGTTACAGAGGCAAGCGCCTGGTCTTACGCTCAATGAATAGGCTAAATACAGCACGAGAAGAGTGCTGTGGCTTGATATATGTTCTGAGGTAGACAGGATTGTTATCTGTGATTGAAAGGTTGTTAACGTAAGTAGGAGAGCGGACAGAGAGGGAGGGAGAGAGAGAGATAAAGGTCGAGAGATCCATAGCAAGAGGAGAAGGTGGTATCCCGTGGCTGACTACTAAAACTGGTAGTATGCTTTATTAGATATCTATAGTATAAGAATCAATGCATGTTGTATCCACTCTGTTTATAAAAAAATTTGCTACACTATATTGGATTGTCGAGTCATATTTCGAACCTCAGGATCGGAAATCCCAACAGCACACAATACTGTATAATAATTAATAATCCTTTAAGGTGATATAGTGCTTTTCATGTCTTCTTGACGTCTGAAAGTGTTTACTGAATTGACTGTATATATGTGGGCGAAGCGCGACAGCCAATCGCGTAGTTTTGAATAATTTGTATGTGCAAATTATTCAAAACTCACTACAAAAATAATTCCTGCTGTCAACAACGACGATAAACTCGTCCAAGAGAAACAGTTGATTTCAAAGATTGAAGAAATTTTCAACTGTAGGTGAGGAAGAGTTTGATTCCTAAGTATGGTGATAGCATTCTGCATCTGTCAGTACACCTGAAACTCAGAGTGAACAAGGCAAGCCCCTTCACGCTCCATTGGTACAGTGCCTACACAGAACAATGTCTGATCAGATAGATTAAATACATCTTAAAGGGACACTGCCCCAGGCACTTTTACTGCACTTGATTTGAGGATTTTGGATGCATCACAGAAAAATCTTTGGATTATAACAGAACCAGTTAAATGACTAAAGTGTGTGGAAAACAACATTAAAAATTCGCAGTTGTACTTACAATCCAAGTTAAAATCAGATTAAAAAAAAAAAAAAATTACAACTTGCCTTTACTCTTTGCTTACCTCTTTACTTTCATGTAGATTTACCAGCAAACTGTCTGGAGTAGGTATAAATATTTCTGCAGATGAAAAAAAACCGATTAATGTCTGGAAACAAAACTTTTAATTACATAAAAGCTAACTAGGCTAACTAACCAGCAAAATAGTTCAAATTTTTCTTTTTAACTCTTACAATTATCTAAAATAACGTCATAAGTCAACAAAACTAACATCCCTAGGTTTCTTTCACTGTTGCCTCTTGGCAATATCTATCCCAACCATGCTGTATATGTGTGTTCTGTTTGTAATTCCTATGTGCAAATGTCTGTTTTGAGCTTAACTTCCACAATACATACAATTTACAATGTTCATGTCAGCAGATTGTTGCAAAGAGCTTGACAATTCACCAGTGGTAAGCCCCAGTATAAGTTAATTACCGCAACATCCTGTTGAGCTCAGGATTTTCTTTAAATCTAGACTTTTTTTCTGACAAAATGAATTCTTGAACAAAGAGCACAGGAGATAACAAAATCTAAGCAAATGACAGAACAATAATTTACATTTCAAAAGTGCCTTTCACGTTGGGAGGATGACTAAAACTGCTTCATACAGCTGACTGGGAACCTGAGCTGGAGAGTGGGAAAAAGGGAAAGGGAAAAAGAGAAACGCTGCTGAAAATACCACAAAACCCAAACAAGAATTGTCACGATGTTCCCTTTGCTTGTGACATGAAACAAACTTAGTGGTGTAGACATTAATTAAATAATAAAATGATGTTAAACTCTGGGAATAGCATATACTCAAATATATCAAATGCAAGGATTATTTATTATTATAATACACAATTAAATTGTAGGGGCATCCTCCCGACGTAAAAGGCGCTCTATAAATGTAATTTTGTTGTTGTTGTTGTAGGAACACCTACCAGTTATCCTATTTATAATTCAGTTAAAAGATGAACTGTACAACAAATCTCATGTTTTTTTGTGCTAAACAACAACAACTTGCATTGAAGTTGTGCACCTCAACTCTGTGGTTGCACCTCCGAGTGCTTGACAGTGGCAAAGCATGACCCAGGATTGGGAGGAGGTGAACATAGGCACAGTTAAAGAGAAAGTGAAAATGGGGAAAGAAGGTGCATGGTGGAGAGATAGAGGAACAACAACAATAACAACAAAATTACATTTATAGAGCGCCTTTCACGTGAGGAGGACGTCCTAAGGCGCTGAACAGTTAGGTTGGGACCCGAGCAGATGGGGGAAGGGGCAGGGGGAAAGAGAGTAGGAGAGGGGGAAGAGTTAGGAGGGGAGCAGAAGGCACGGTCGAAGAGGAAGGTCTTGAGACCGGCCTTGAAAGGAGAAAAGGGAGGAAGCAAGGTGAAGGGATTGCGGGATGGAGTTCCAGAGTGTGGAGGCAGAGAAGCTGAAAGCCCGGCCGCTGATGGTAGGTTTGGGTGGGGGACATGGAACAGGCCAGAGCCCGCTGAACGGAGGAGACAGGCAGGCTGATAGGGAGATAGCAGGTTGGAGAGATAAGCGGGGGCAAGGCTGTGAATAGCCTTCAAAGTGAGGACGAGGATCTTGAATTTGATCCTCTGGGGGATGGGGAGCCAGTGGAGGCAGAGTGTTGCAGTGCGGGTGCAGTGGCTGAAAGTGCGCCTACCGATGGAACGGAGGGCACAAGGTATAAGCAAGAGGCTAGAGCCAATCGAGCGCAAGAGGTGGATTGTGGGGTGGAGAATAAACACGTTACAGAGTGGGTGTCAGGGCACGAAGGGATTTGAAGACAAGTGTGAGGATCTTGAAATTGCTGATAAGATGTCGAGGTGGGAAGCATTTTGGCTGCGTTTGCGGTAAGGTCCGTCAGAGGAGTAAAAAACCAGAACATATCAGCCAAATCTTTAAAACGAGTTAAATTTATCGATGATGCTACTTTGGTCAGCATATTGTTATACGATAGCAAATATAGAAACATGAATTCTGTTCGTAAGACACATTTTTAATTGATACCTTCAATATCTGACACAATCAGCATTTGAGGCTGTGACAACCCTTCTTGTAAGTTGAAGAAGTGAACTCTGCTGTCAAATGTAATAAATCCTATTCTGGTCCTTGAATCTCCAGGTAACCTTAAAAGATACAAACACATATTAAACAAGGAATCATTGTGTTTTAGATTAATTTCCTACTACAAGAAATTCAAGCAATGTATGATTAGGAAAAAGTACAGTAAAAGCCCATTTATCCGTGACCCGATCAACCGTAACTTCCGTATAACTGGCACGTCAAAAAAAAGGTCCCCATTCGATTAACCGACTCTTATCCGGCACAATGTATTAGTATCAGTATTTTGGAAATCTATTAATAGTGCCTGAAGGTGGCGCTGCCATTTTTTTCCCTCACAGAGTACAACACGCTGCACTTTCTGGTTTGAAAGAGAGGCAGGGAGAGAGGGGGTGGGGGTAAGAGAGAGGGAAAGAGGGTCAGGGGAGAAACAGAGGGAAAGAGGGGGGGGGGGTGGAAACAGAGAGAGGAGTGGGAGGAGGAGAGAAAGGTGGGGGAGAGGAGGGGAGAGAGAGAGAGGGTGAGTTGATTAATCTGGATGGAAAATGAGAGGAGTGGAGGGGGGTTTGGTTTGGAGCCATTGCGATGCCAGACTGACTGTGTGTGTGAAAGAGCGAGAGGGAAGGAGAGAGAGGTGTGGGAGAGGAGAGGAGAGAGAGGGGGTGAGTTGATTAATTTAGATGCAAAATGAGAAGAGTGGAAGGGGTTGGGTTTGGAGCCATTGGGATGCCTGACTGATTGTGTGTGTGTGAAAGAAAGAAAGAATGAAAGGAGAGTACTGTACCCCTTTGATTGTGTGCTGTGTTTATAGACTGTAATTGATATTTATTGCTTTATTGGTAAGTATCCATACAATATTCTGCTATTATTTGTTCTATTATTAATACGGTATGTTTTAAAAAATGCAATTTAATGTTTTTAATTTTAAAAAAAGTTGGGTGTGTTTTCGGCCGAATATCCGGCACATGCTTTAACCGGCATTGGCCAGGTCCCAAGAGTGCTGGATAAACGGGCTTTTACTGTAGTTAGAAAATGAGATTATTCAAGGTAAATGTTTGTATAGAATTTTTTAAGCATTTACATAGCAAAGATAATTATTACAGTAATATTTGAAACATCTACTCCAAAGCTATTAATGGGACATTTGGGGTCACAACCCAAACAGTAAGTTTTGCCTTCAAGATTCCACACGGTGGTAAAATGGGTTCAAATAAAAAAGGCCGTTTGATCTCATCTTTCCAGAATATTCACACTCTCATCACAGCATAAAGTTTTTTTTTTAAAATGAGACCAGCATCCTAGCCCTGCCCTCTCCCCCGCACCACCTCCCCCATTCCTGATAACCTGTTCCAGGTAATTACCCCCTTAAAGAATAATTCCTGGAATTATCCTGAAATTGCCCTTTGCAGTCCTAAACCCACTGGATCAACCTGCTGACAGGAAAGGTTGATGGGACAGGTGGATGGTTCAATGGGAACGCATTTTCACTCAGCGTGATCATTAAACATTGCAGCAACTATAAAAAAGTTGTGGTGGGCGTTACAAGTTGCAGTTTCCACAACAAAGTCATGCCCTGCAATTTTCTTACAGCCTTAATAATAATCCCTGCATTTGATATAGTGCGTATTCCATCATTAAAACATCTGAAAGAAGTCCCACATCTGAAAAGTGCAATGATTATTTATTTGTGTTATCCTAGGTTGACATTCTCAATCCAAATTGAAGTCTTGTATAATAAAAATCCTTGCATTTGATGCAGCACTTCCCATGTCTTCGAGGTGTCTCAAAGCGCTTCACAGAATATACTGTAAAGTGAATAGACTGTATATTTGTTGGCGAAACACAGCAGTATCCCACAAACAGTCATGGATTGAAGTGACCAATTTATTATTGGGTTTTTTCTTGAGGGATTAGCAGGAGGGTGAAACTTGCCCAAGGTTTCGCCCTGCCCGGAATCAAACCCAGGTCTCTCACTTGAAAGGCAAGTGCTCTAAACACTGAGCCACAGGACTCCCCGGACCCCTTGTTGGGAGCTCTTAAGATGTTTCTGAATTGTGTGAGGAAAACATACCTGATCTGAAATACCTTTCTATTTCAAAACAAAACAATCTTACTTGTCAAAGTTTTCCAACAGTGACTGACAGAAAATGTTCAGATATCCTGATTCCACCGCATTATGGGAGACGTCAAAAACAAAGAGGTAGACAGCAGGCTGAGGAGGTCGCAACTGCAAAGCAAACATTTTGGTTACTAAGGGAAGCACGCTACAAATGAAAGCTAGAACTTCACATTTTTACGGGACGAAAAACTGTTTAAGGCTACAGTACTTAAAAACATAATTAGATGTAACTGGAAATACTGTAACAGTTGCATTATATTTTACACTTTACCCTGCATAACATTTTTTTTACTCTAGAATAAAATGTTTTACCATGTAATCTGAAGAAGCAATGAACTCTACTGTTGCGTTTTGAACCTCCGGTCGTTTGTGTGGTTCCCCATAGGATCGCGTCAAAGGATTATACATAAATTCTTCAGGTACTGCAATTTAAGATAAAATTAAAGATTTTGCTCAAATTTGTAAATTACAGAGTACTATTGGTCATTTTGAATTTATGCATATCATACACACTTAAGTATACACACTATATCCTCAAAAACAATAACAACAAAATTACACTTATAATTTCGCCTTTCACGTCAGGAGGATATCCCAAGGTACTGGAGTCACTGTTTCAGACCCGACCTGTGGACGGGGGACGGCGTGGGGGGCGAGAAGGGAAGGGCGGGATTATATCTAACCCATGTGTCATCACTTCTCGATAAAAATAAATAAATGACTGTATCAGCACTGACGGTTGGTGGGTCAAACAGCCAAAAGGAAGACAGCAAGCTACCACCACTATTGTAGGCAACAGGTTTACATCAACTTTAAAAAAATATTTGGCATAGCACCACCACCCTTGAACACTGATTGCTTGGTCATGATCTTCAGAGAAATGTGCTCAGAGGTCCGGATATGGCACACCACAAAGAGGAACTGAATTGGCTCACTTTCCATGCAATTTTCTACAAGGCTATTCAGGGCAATTTATTTTGGTGACTGTTCAGTAAATGGCAATCACCCTTGCAATTCAAGGTGCTCAAGAGTAGCTAGATTACTCCTGATGGTATGTATAGGACATGGAATTAATCCAACAATATTCTCATCTGGGAAGTACTTGAGGAACTTTAGCAGCATTATAGAATCAGAACAACAATTTAGATATCGTTTTACACATGTAGCATCGCAGTTTAAGATGATATACTGGAGATTATAAACTCCTTAAACAGAAAGGTTGAACCAGCCTGAAGAAGATTTAATGACCTACCATCATTGACTCTATAGCACAGATTGCACTTCCACCTCCTTTGATCAAGGAAGGATACGAATGGGTTAATGTATGTTCTGCAGGTTCGGCATCTCACAATGGTACTGGACGTAATCACAGGCAAATGCTGAATCATCGACAAAACCAATCATTAGTATTGAATACAAACTGCACTATTTTCAACAAAAAGAAAAGTTGGTAACAACTTAAAAGCAAAACACTAGAAGCAGTAATTCTAAGTACAAAATAAACCTAATATCAGTAACAACACTTTCATAGACCTGGTTGCACAACTGTCTGTGTCTAGTAAATTGATTGATATTCAGGACACCTAGGATTCCTTCCTAGGGTTATTAATATTAACAATCCTTGCTTTTGACATACCTCCTTATCATGAGATCAAACCTTCTCAAAGCACTTCACTGGATATGCTGTACAGTTTGAAAGCAAACATGGAAACTAATTTATGTACACTGATGTCCCACAACCAGCCATGAAATGAGTGACTATATTTTTTAGGGGCATTGTCGGCCAAAAGATAATTTACATTTTGAAAATAAATGTCAAATGTCAGGGTGCACATCACATTCACACTATAAGACTTTACAATAAAGTTCCACTGTAGTAGGAAGAAGTTCAAATTAAGAGGCAGGTAATGTATTGTTAATAAATTCTGAATATGTTAGCGATACGTTTGATACAAAACAGATCTTATGTTTTACCAACAAAGATAATAGTAATAATAATCCTTGCATTTGAAATAGCGCCTTATTACATCTTTGAGCAGTACATCCTTCAAGAGGGCATCACAGAATATACTGTAAAGTGAATTGTCTGTATATTTTTTAAGCAAAACCGGGCACAGCAGTGTCCCACAAACATCATAGATTGAGTGATCAAATTATTATTATCCTTTAAGGAATTATTAACCCAGGAAAAGCGATCTGCAAAACTACTAGCAACTGGGTTCCTACTTGCTGCTAGTTATACAGAGTCATTGTGGACTGAGGAAACATTTTATCTTGCCTGGGAATCGAACCCTGGTCCTCTCACTTGCCAGGCGAGTGCTCCAATCACTGAGCTACAGGACTCCACAATGTACAGTACAGTACTAGATTTCATTCGCTCAGTCCTACCTTTCTTTGTTTTATTGAGAGCTCTATTGAGATTTTTATTTAAGCGCGTTGAGACGCCGACACGGTATCCTCCTCCACCTCCTCTCCTCCCTCCTCAACCTGCAAGGATCTGTCCTTGAATGGTTCCGATCCTATCTCTCCCACCGTCTTCGCTTCATCTCTTCCAACGGCTTCTCCTCCAGCCCCCGCACAGTCACACGCGGCGTTCCCCAGGGCTCTGTACTTGGCCCCTTGCTCTTTACCCTCTACACCCTCCCCCTGGGCGACATCATCCGTAGACATGGGGTAAATTTTCACGTGTACACGGATGACACACAACTCTACTTATCCGCATCAACCCTCAATTCCAGGACCACTGGTGTTCTGACTGCATGTCTGTCCAACATTGAGTCCTGGATGAGGGCAAATTTCCTACAATTCAACATCATCAAGACGGAAGCCCTCCTGATTGGCTCACATCAGCGCCTTCGCACCTCAGGCGCTGACAACATCAGCATCCAAGGCTGCTCTCTCCACCTCTCAAAGCAATCAGGAATCTGGGCGTCTTGTTCGACCCCGAGCTATCCTTCCTCCCCCACATCTGCTACATGACCGGCACAGCCTTCCATCACCTCCGCAATATTGCCAGACTCCGCCACTATCTCACCCCCCACACCACCAAAACTCTCATCCACGTCTTTATCACTTCCAGGCTCGACTACGGGATCTCTCTCCTCGTCGGCCTCCCCAACTCCTCCCTTCACAGATCATTCAGAATTCTGCAGCTCGTGTACTCTCCCGTACCAGGCTTTGCGACCACATCACTCCCACCCTCGCCCGTCTCCACTGGCTTTCCGTCACCCGGAGGATCAAATTCAAGATCCTTGTCCTCACTTTCAAGGCCATTTATGGCCTTGTCCTGCCTATCTCTCTGACCTACTGTCCCCCTATCAGCCTGCCCGCACCCGCCGTTCTGCAGACTCAGGTCTGCTCCGCGTTCACCGCTCTAACTATTCTGTGCCAGTGCAGTTCAGCAAGGACTGGGGTAATCCGGGTGTGAAGTTTGGTGCGGGTGAGAATGCGGGCGCGACATTTTCCATGTGTTCAATTTTGTGGATGGTGGAGGAGGGGAGTCCAGGGAGGAGGGCTTTGGAGTCGTCCAGGCAAACCTTTCATAATTTTAAAGACCTCTAGCAGGGCATCTCTTTTCAAGAGAACAAAGTCCAAGCTTGTTCAGCCTTTCCTGATAGCTATAACCTCTCAGTTCTGGGATCATCCTTGTGAATCTCCTTCCTTGGCAGTACCTCACCCCAAAAGCTGCTGAAACCCTGGTCCACGCCTGTGTCACCTATCGGCTGGACTATTCCAATGCCCTCCTCGCCGGTCTCCCCTTCTCCACAATCCAGAGTCCAGCTCATTCAGAACTCTGCCGCCCACGTTCTCACCCACACCAAACTTCGCTCCCCCATTACCCCAGTTCTTGCCAGACTTCACTGGCTCCCTATCCCAGAGAGGATCGACTTCACGATCCTCACCCTTGTCTTCAAATCCCTCCATTCCTCTGCATCCCCCTACCTCTCTGACCTTCTTTTCTCCTCACACCAGCACCCGTTGCCTTCACTCCACTGGGTCTGGCCTCCTCCATGTCCCCCGAATCCTCTGCTCTACCCTCGGTGGCCGTGCCTTCAGTCATTATGCCCCGAGGCTCTGGATTCCCTCCCTCACTACCTTCGCCTCGCCCTCTCTTTTCTCAGTTTCAGGTCCCAGCTGAAGACCTTTCTCTATGACCACGCCTTTGGTCACCTTTCTACCCCTGCCCCTGGCTCGGTCCCGGAATCTGCTATTATGAAGTGCTCTGAGACACCGTCTGGCGTGGAGGACGCTATATAAATTGAAGTTGTTGTTGTTGCACCATCTCCAGTGCTTCCATATCCTTTCTATCATGTGGGGACCGGAACTGCACAGTGTTCTTAGTGTGGTCTAACCAAGGTTCTATATAAATTTATCATAATGTCCCTGCTTTTCATTTGTATCGCTCTACAAAAGTATTATGAATAACCTAATTAGATTAACAGCTGCACTCGTGAAAAATAACACAAAAAGCACCAGTAATTTTTTTTTTCCAAAAGTCCATTACCGTCAAGTCTCTGAAGGGATGCAGCAATAACCCAAGAGGAAGCTTTGCTTTGTTCAGCAAAGTTTGGGTCTGAGGGATGTTTGTTAAGGTGCACCGGAATAAACTGAGAACAAATGGAACAGCAGAAAGAGAATTAAAACCCCTGTCTGTATAATAATAATATAAATCCTTGCATTTGATATAGCACTTTTCACTTCTAGACGTCTCGTAATGCGTATGCAATAAATATCAGTGGAAAATATTTTACTACCATCCAGAACCTTGCCTTTCATGTCTATAGCATATGCTCTATTATTTGTACCTGTTTAAAAGGTGGGATTTGTGAATTAAAAATTCAGGCTATAATTTAAATTAACAGTAACTGTACAACTCAAGAATACTGTTTTTGTGGGTGGGGGTAGGGTGAGAGAGGAAGAAAGCAAGAGAGGAACTGCTATTTAAAAACTGCTATGAAATCATGCAAATCTACTCTGCAACATGTGTTTTATATTCAATATTGTATCTTCAACGTTATTTACAAAGAAATGGATGTCACTGAAGAACCACCAATAAAATGCTGTGTGTCGATTGCAAACATGAAATTATATACAGTATATACATATATATATATATTTATCGGTGTTGAGTGATATTAGTTGGGCTTAAATGGAGATTAATTTGTGATATTCTCAAAAGGGATGGAAAGTGTTAATTGTAACTTCCCTTTCATTTCCAGTATTTCTCAAAATGACAAATAACGATTTTCAAAAATTCACAAAAGAGAAGGAGAGAAGAACTGATGACTCAACCAGATATGCTGGAAATCAAACCATTCAGCACAATATAAAAATGATTCATGGGTTTAAAGATGAGTAACTGGAAAGCAAACCAGCTCATGCCGATGTGACAAAAAAACGTTGATTTTTACACAAAAACAAAAACAGAAGGTGCCGGGAAAACTCAGCAGGTCAGGCAGCATCCATGGAGAAAGGAAAGTGAGTCAACGTTTCAGGTCCATGACCCTTCGTCAGAACTGTGGTTATGTCAGTTTTCGTCAGTTCTGATGAAGGATCGTGGACCCGAAACGTTGACTCACTTTCCTTTCTCCATGGATGCTGCCTGACTCGCTGAGTTTTCCCAATAATTTCTGTTTGTGTTTCAGATCTCCAGCATCTGCAGTATTTTGTGTTTTGTTGATTTTTTATAAGCTATTTCACTATGAAATATAGGATTGAATTAGTTGCCAGAAGAGTATTTGAATGTGGTTGGAGGGGGAGGAGGAAGAAAGAAAATATATTGCAACATCTGATATTATGCCCAAACCCTGCAGTCTTAATACAAAAACAACCACTGTCTGATAAAGAGCTCAACTATAAGTATAAATTCATCCGGTGCCCTGGGCAGTGGGAGAATTTCACACTTACTCAGGGCTGCAGTTAACTTTTCTCAGTTCTGGACTTAAATTGGGTTGAGGACTCTGGAGTGGAACGGGTGGAAGAATATTCCTTTCTTGAAGCAGACTGACAAGCTTCAGAGCTTCTGCCTGTTGGTTATTCTGCAAGCTGAGACCCTCCAATGTTGGTAACAGCTGTTTAACACCAGGATAAGTCTGCAATCAAAGGGAAAATAAAGATTTGCATACAAGTTTTTAATTTCACTACCCCTCTTTACTGGTCAGACAGGTGTCTCAACACATGGAGAAACCTATCACCATGCTTACATTCCACATGTTTGCACCCACACATGGACATTTTTCTGTGTCCAGAATAGAATACCCACTCTTCGTGGAGGGACTCACCCTGTTTGCTTAATTCTGCAGAATATTTGGTGCAAGACACAGAGTGGGTGTATTGGGACACTGAGGCCATTTAAACCAGCTAAAACCAAATAGATTGCCATTGAAAGAACTGTCTGGCAAGCGTCCTGCTGCTTGTCCATATAGGAAAAACTTACGCTTTACAGCTTTGGCTTGATGGGGTTAATACAAGCCGAATGGAAAGAATCCCTGGGCCCAGCGATATGGCTGACTCTGTACTTCCTGCTGAAAAGCCAGGCTGGTCTGTAATCAGCCATGCAGATGTGACTCAGAAACTGGGATCCCGAGATTGCCAGAGGGTTGACTCCGTTCCAACATTCTAGAGCCAAGCATGTTATCCCCCACAGTCAGTTCAGCAACAAGGAGACCCCACTTACCTCCCTCTCCAATGGAGCTGAGAGAGAGCATGCGCACACAAGCGTGTGAAAAGTCCTACTAGTGTATTTGTTACACCAATAATCTCTCGAGATATAAAGAACTTAGTCAAGGACAGCATTTATGCAAAAGGTCTATCTTTAAAATTGTAGACGCTGGGTCCAACATTTTAATGCCAAATGAAAACAGAACCCAATTAATAAGTTAAATTGAGCTGAATCCAAGATTATTTGTGAAGAGTATTGTGTCAGACAGCTGAAGAATTCTCAGGCTGGTTTAGATCAGCTTAAGCATGCTTTCAGTGATAGGATTCTGCATGTGCCAAATAGATACTGATTTGAAGCCACTTAAATGTGGCATCACTAAATTGACACCAAATCCTTGGAGAAATTAAAATACCAGCAACTTGCATCGTTACAAATCTTGTCTGCATTTTTCCTGCAAGACAACAGACTCTCAACATTCCTAGGTCAGAAATCTTCCATCACTGTGACTGCCGGTGCCAAAGATGAAAGCACATCTCAACATGATCAAGGGGAGAGATTGAGCTGTATTAACGAGGCAGCTTGCTGATGAGAATCAAACAACAACAACAACAAATTACATTTATAGAGCGCCTTTCACGTCGGGAGGACGTCCCAAGGCGCTGCACAGGAGGCGTGTGACCCGAGCTGAGAGGGGAGTGTTTGGGAATGGGTGAAACACGAAGGGGAGGTAAAAGAGTTCGGGGTGGAACAAAAGGCACGATCGAAGAGGAAAGTCTTCAAACCGGCCTAGAAAGAGGAAAGGGAAGAAACGAAACGGAGGGATTGAGGGATGGCATTCCATAGGGTGGGAGCGGAGAAACTGAAGGCCCGGCCTCCGATGGTGGGGCGGTTCGGGCGGGGGGCTTGGAGCAGGCCAAGTCCTGTTTAACGGAGGGTCCGGATGGGCGTGTAGGGGGAGAGTAGATCGGTTAAATAGGGCGGGGCAAGGCCGTGTAAGGCCTTGTAGGTGAGGACGAGGATCGTGAACTCGATCCTCTGGAGGATGGGGAGCCAGTGGAGACGGGCGAGGGTGGGGGTTATGTGGTCGCGGAGGCGGGTGCGGGATAGTACACGGGCTGCAGAGTTTTGGATGATCTGCAGCCTGTGAATGGAGGAACTGGGGAGGCCGACGAGGAGAGAGTTTCCGTAGACCAGCCGTGAGGTGATGTATGCGTGCACGAGTGTTTCGGCAGCGCGGGGGGTAAGATAGTTGCGGAGCCTGGCAATGTTGCGCAGGTGGAAATAAGCAGTGCCGGTCAAACATTAGGCAATATATTTCTATACACCACTTACCTGAGCAAAATGTTGGGGGCCTGGAGGATACCCTGGACCTGTGGGCTGTGTAACAGTAGCCACATTCTGATAGCCAGTTTGAAGTGTTGGATATGTGTAGCCGAATGGCTTAGTAGGCTTTAATGTATGTGGGTCAGGAGGAAAAGAGGCCTCAGTGGTTGAAGGTTGTATATCTGCAAACATAAACCAAGCATTTCAGAAATTTATGCTATTTTACTGTGCGGGCAGGTATGTGCAATTTTAACATCCTGGGCTGCTAACCTTTAAGCACACTATTAAATACTCAAAACAACTCACATGGTCTACCATGAGCAGCGAGCTAAATCATCCAGGAAGTTCATCCATAGTTCAAAGTGTAAAGCAAACCAACATACAAATCAGTATGCAAAGCCTTCATGTGGAGGGACTGATATTTCAAACCCCAAGTGTGGCTCACTTGCCAAGATTGTGCAATGCAATTTGGTTGGAAATAATAAAAAGTTGCACAAACTACAACACAAAGATTTGAAAAAGGGCATTGTTTAAAATGTACATAATGTTCTCACTTACGAATGAAGTGGTGGTTGTAATTCTGTGATTTAACTTGCATGATTAAAAAGCTTTCAAAGATTTACCACAGAGTAAATGTAAATTGTATTCTATTTAAAGCTGCATGCTGATATAAATCTGTGAAATAGTGTATAGATAACATTTTAAATCTTCAAAGATTTGTAACTTCAAAGTATTAAACCGTTAATGTATTAAGTATTTGTGTTGATGGAATCAAAAATCACCTTGGTATCCTCCGCCTTCCAAAGTATCATAGTTATTGGGAAGTGAAGCGTTAGTGGATGTAGAGGAAGAGGAGTCGTCTACACCTGGAAAACAATAGACAGTCTGTATCACATCTAAACCATTAAACCATGTGTGAGATCTGAGTTTATGGACCAAAATCACCATTGTTAGAATGGTGTATTCAACATTTTTCATCTGTTGGCTGGGGATTTTGACACATTTGGTTGAGATTGGTTAACAGTACAACCAGTGTTAAAGCTAGTGACCTCCTGCTTAGTGTGGGTTTGCACACAAGGTACAAAGGGTGCATTTACCAAACTGTGGGGAGTGCCTCCCTCAGGGAGCGCGTACCGTTGGCTGGGGGGGAACGGAGCTTTAGAGCCTCGAGCCCTCAAGTGCGTGTGGAGCCGAGGACATCAGTGGTGTGGAGCCGAGTGTGAAGAAGCGGGTGGGGGCGCAACGAAAACTTTACTGAGTTAGGGGTGGCGCCGCTATTTAAAGTTTGGAAGCCACTGATTTAGCCCATGAAACAGAAAAGCATCTACTGTTTTACCAAATAGCCTTATTTCAACTGCCAAATCTTGAATGACGTATTATAACATTTTTCATGGACAAAATAGCGATGAGTGGAATTACAATACACTGATATTCAAGACTTTCAAAATAATTCAAACATAATTTTTAAAACAGGCAAAATTGTTGCATAAGTTGCAGTTCTTCATGTCTGTTACGATATATATAATAAGCCTTGCATTTGATATAGCACCTTATCAAATCTTCCGAGATATCTCAAAGCACTTCACAGAATGTACCGTAAAGTGAATTGTCTATATTTTGTGGACAAAACAATATATAGATATATAGATATACATCCAGTATTTTGATTTGTGTCATTTACAAAAAAAGTAAATAAATTTCGCATATAAATGACACAAAATACTGCGGATGATGGAAATCTGAAACAGAAACAGAAATCACTGGGAAGATTCAGCGGCTCAGGCACCATCTATGGAAAAAGAAAAGTGAGTCAACGTTTCGGGTCCACGACTCTTAAGCAGAGCTGGGGCATGTTGGGAAGGAGAGGCTTTTAAGAACTACAGAGAGCGGGGGAGGCAGGGCAAGTTAAGACAAACGAGAAAATCAAGTAGAGGACAGTAGATGAAGAGTTAAAGAGTTGTTAATGATGCAAAACAAAGGGGGTGGGGGGGAATGGCAACAAAACAAAACAAGCAGACCAGAGAGAGAAAATGTGTGCCTACGACCCAGATGATATGGTAATGGTCACAGGAGAAGGGGAGGAAGAAGGTAAGGTGTTATGTTCGAAATTACTGTACTGAAATCAATATTGGGGTCAGAGGGCTGTACGGGTGAGGTTCCTTGAGCTTGCGCCGTGGTTCATTGGAACACCATAGAAGACCATGGGTGGAGAGGGCAGAGTATGAGTGGGAGGGAGAGTTGAAGTGATAAGGAACCAGAAGCTCAGGGTTGTGCATGCGGACAGCATGGAGGTGTTGACAAATCAGTCACTCAATCTGCGTTTGCTCCTCCTAATTTAGAGGAGACCACATTGTGAGCAACAAATGCAGTATACTAAATATTCCTTAATATTCCTAGCCTTTTTTGGAAACTTAAAGGGCTAAAGTATCAAATACTGCAAGAAAAAAAAATGTGGTCACTTCAATCCACGACTGCTTGTGGGACACTGCTGTGTGCAATTGGCTGCCGCGTTTCACCCACAAATATACAGTCACTTCATATTACAGTATATTCTGTGAAGCGCTTTGAGATGTCTAGAAGATATGAAAAGCTCTATATTAAATGCAAGGATTATTCTTATTACTATACGACATTGGTGTAGTACAGAAGTTGCTGGGAAAAATCAGCAGGTAGGCAGCATCCATGGAGAAAGGAAAGTGAGTCAACGTTTCGAGTCCACGACCTGGACCTGAAACGTTGACTCACTTTCCTTTCTCCATGGATGTTGCCTGACCTGCTGAGTTTTCCCAGCAACTTCTGTTTTTGTTTCAGATTTTCACCATTTGTAGTATTTGATGTTTCGTTGGTATAATACATGTAAATGAGTGTCTCACTTGAAAACTGTGATTGGGGCCCTGGAGAGTAGTCTGAGAGGAGGTGAAACGGCAGATAATGCATCTCCTGAGATGGCATGGGAAGGTGCCAGGGGTAGGAGAGCAGGTGTTGGTGGTGATGGAGGAATGAACCAGGGAGTTATGTAGAGAATGGTCCCTTCGGAATGTTGGGAGGGAAGGTAAAGAGGGGAGGTATCTATAAAAACGGTCAAAGAGGAAAGTTTTCATGTGTGACTTGAAAGAGAGGGCAAGGTAGAAGGAATGATGTAGAATATTCAGAGTTTTGTGGCGCAGTGGCTGAAAGCGTGACCTCCAATGATGGTGCAAGGGATGAGCAGGAGGCCGGTGTCATTCAAGCGGAGGTCCTGGGTGGTGGATTGGGGGGGTGAGGAGGTCTGAGAGGTAGGGAGGTGCCCAGGAGTGAGTGGAATTTGCATACGAATGTGAGGATCTTGAAATCTATCTGTTTGATGAAGGGGAGCCAGTGGAGCGTGGCCAGAACTGGTGAGATGTGAGAAGAGGGAGAGGGGAAGGCCTACTTTTCACACAAGAGCAACCGAAATGTCCTCTTTGACCAAGGATTCCCATCCACCATAGTAGTCGAGCGGTAAGCAAAAGAAGGCCACCAATGGCAGTACGGAGAGGGTGGGGTCAAGCAGCAAGCCTGAGTTAGCTGAGTGGATGAGGTCGATAGAGGAGATTGGAGTGAATTGTTTTTTAGATAAGATGCTAGGAAGGAGATAGATTTGTAGATAATAATAATCCTTGCATTTGATATAACGCTTTTCATGTCTTCTAGACGTCTCAAAATGTTTTACAGAATATGCTATAAAGTGAATTAACTGTATATTTGTGGGTGAAACGCGGCAGCCAATTGCACACATTAATGTCCCACAACCAGCTGTGGATGGATATGACCTATTTATTATTGCTTTTTTTTGTGGGATTATTATCATGTCTAGAATCAAACCCAGGTCTCTCGCTTGTAAGGCGAGTGTTCTAACCACTGAGCTACAGGACTCCATGATGGTGCTTTGATGGTAAGGACCTTGAAAAGGAGTGAGGGAGCCAGTGGAGATTAGCAAGGAGGACTGGGTCATGGGTGTGCAGGCAGCAGTTAGTGAATAAATCTCATCCAACTCATCATAACAATACAGATAGGTGAATTTGCTTACTGCAAGAGTGTGAATTAACAAGAGTTTTGTTTGCAATGAAAAGACCCTTGAAAAAAAGTACCATGGTTATGGTGGTAGTACCATGGTACTACCATGTACTACCACCATTACCTTGGTACTTTTTTACAAGGGGATATCCCAATATAGAAACAAACAGGTTTTACCTAGATGTACTGTGCAGCATGGAACCAGGCAATTTTGCTCAACCAATCCATGCCAGTGTTTACACTCCACACAAGCCTTTTTACTTAAGCATTTTATTTTATTTGAAATTTTATTAAATTACAAACTAATTCTGAGTTATTCAAAAAATTTCTCAGGGAGCTTTTCACAAATGTTATTCAAATATACTATTTTAAGAATCCCCGAGAACCCTATAACAAATGAACATTTATATTAGGTGTTGTCATTTGTGAAAAAAAGCTGCGTTTTTAATTTATTTCTCATCAAACCGTCAGTATTTCACAAACAATCATAGTCAAATGAAGTGACTGAGTTTCTATGGAAATGTGGTAATCACTTTCTACATACAAAGCCCACAAGCAGGTACACAATGAATGCCAAATTTACCTGGAGAATTACTGGCCAGTATCTCAAGAGCAATTTATTTCTCTTTTCTAATAGTGCCATGAAATTCTGAAGGTTCATCTGAACAGGCAGAGACGGGACCTCGTTTTATATCTCATCCAAAAGAGAGCACCTCAGACAATGTACAGTGCTTACCCAATAATGCATCCTGAAGTGTCACCCTGGACTATGAACTCAAGTCCCATAACCTTATGTCTTGTAAAGTGAATTGACTGTATATTTTGTGGATGGAAGGCTGCAGCTAATTGTGCACAGCAGTGTCCCACAAACAGTGACTAAAGTATTATAATTTTATTTCTTTTTATATATTATATATATTTTATTGAAGGGATTCTTCCCCCCAAGAATAGCAATCCGCCTATCAACTGATAACAGGGTTCCTACTTACTGCTGGGTAAACAGAGGTGTGTGGAGTAAAGAAATTTGCCCAACGTTTCACCTGACTGGGAATCAAACCCAGATCCTCTTACTTGCGAGGCGAAGTGCTCTAACCATTAAGATTCAGGGCTCAACCTTTTGATCCAAAGGCAAGATTGCTACCAATATGAGCTAGACAATCAAACAAAATATACAAGATATAGAAAAAAAGCATGATACAAACTCCCTTTACTTTTATTATCGTTACACATTTTAAAAACAATGTAAGACTTGATAAGTACCTGCACCAACTCTTGTGAAAATGCTTCTTGAGTTAGTGCTGCTGTTGCCATCACCATTACCTAACATACTGTTCGGACAAAGAATGTACAATAGAAAGTAAAGGGAATCACCCTGATGGAACTACAAACTCAGAGCTTATGCTGTAAATCATATTCAGCTGAATAATTTGGATAAATTGCATGTTATGCAAAATTTTGCAGCAATTTATTAAAATGCTAATATGTATGGTTTCGACTTTAATTACATTGGAATGTGCGTGACAAGTACAGTAGATTAGACTGCGTCTTTGAAAAGAAAATGTTCGCATACAATTATAAACATAGTCTGCGAAATGATTAATTATTTTTAATGTCCAGGCTCAGGCACTCCACTGTTATATCACTGCTTTCCAGCCTGCCACGTGCTTCTCTCACTCTGCAGGCTTGTGTGATTACAAAGACTTAGGTTTATTTTCTTCTTGATAAAAGCATTTATTTTATACACTCATCCATAGTGCAATAAATTTTGCATATTAATATACTGTACTTGCTCACGGTTTATTATTTATTGATTAACATAAGGAATTTATTTGCTTTAGGTCATGCATGGCATGCTGCAGCATTTCATAGAAATGATAGCTTAGGAGAAGGACATTGAGCCCATGGAAGCATTTAGATCCTGTGAGGACTTGCCAATGATTTACAGCAAATTAGCTTAGCATGTGAAACATTCAGCACATCTGTTAAAACGTAAAGCACACCTGCTTCATCATCATCATCCTCATCATCTGAAGTTGATGACAAGGGACTTGGTGCTGAATTAACTTGACTATTAGCAACATATCCATACTGCATGCCTGTAAAGTGGAAAGCACAAAACACAAGAAAAATTAAGAAGCACAAACAATACAAGAATTACACAGAAAGCTATCAGGTTACAGAGCAAGTAGATAATAATAGACCAACTCAGATAAAACATATTGTTGAAAGTACTGTATTATACAATTCATACATTCAAAGCCACTAGCAAATGTTGTCTGGACCTCATTTTGCGTTTGTAACAAAAGCATTTGGAGCTAAGAGTACTAGTCTGGATGCATAAATAAAGACATTCTCCCATTAGTTACACAATGAGAAAATATTCCTCTTTGACGGTCCCATTGGTCAACCCAAATCCCGTCCTCTCCCTCTACCCTCCCCTATTCCTACCCCAGCTCGGGTCTGTCCAGCACCTTGGGACGTCCTCCCGACGTGAAAGGCACTATACAAACGTAATTTTATTGTTGTTGTTGAAATACAAATATGCTCCTATGATAAAAGTTAAGAATACTTACCTTATTTTTATACTTTAACCAAATGATTCTCAATATGCCCCAGGAGTAGCTATAAAAATCATTAAGGAGATTTGCATGGAGTACTTTTAAAGAATTTCTGAATTAATTAGTAAAATTAGACTGGCAACTGCTTGTCTCAAACACCACATATACATGCATTCACAAGCTGTAGTGTAGTTCTCTTCTACAGTAAAAACAGCATTTGGTTACATATGAAACCAAGTCCACCAGGTAATAACCTGTGGTGAAATCTAATAGGTGAGATATTATTAATGAATTGTAAAAACCTGGAGTTTACCGACACATTTGGCTGCCACAAGTACCGTTTCCCTTCACCAGTCGGTACAATTAATGTAAAAGTTTGGTGACAATGGGAAATACATTTATTGAAGTATTAAGTTAAAAACGTAAGGAGCAGAAAGGAATAATACTGTAATAATAGTGTAATCTGAGTTGCATTCCTATCTCTTTCACATTATACAAGAAGGATGTATTTCTCAATGCCTTTGTAGAACTGCTATAACATTCACTCTTGTGAAGTCAGGTGGAAGGATTAGCAAATGCTGGAGATATGACTATCAGAATGTTATTACCAGGTCCAGTTTCCTGAATGACTATCACTGTTTACATTGCAATGTTGAAGGCTTTACTGAAAGCCAATCAGATCTCTACTAATAAAGATAACACAGTAACTTAAAAGCTCATAATAGATTATCAAAAAGGTTCAGTTTAAGACAAGTCCTCCATTTTAGAACTTCAGGGGGGAAAAAGCAGTTTATTTGGTATAATTTAGCACCAGAATAAAGAGGAATAAAGACTCTTGAGATGAACAAAATGAAATCAGTAAAAAAGTTTCCATTTTTAGTTTTCCAATAAAGTGGTCTTCACAACAGCACCCTTTATCTTCACTCTACCGGGTCTGGCCTCCTCCTTGTGCCCTGAATCCTCAGCTCCAACATCGGCAGCCGTGCCTTCTGCCACTACACCCCGAGGCTCTGGAACTCCCTTCCTCACTCCCTTCGCCTCGCCCCCCTCTCTTCCTAGTTTTAGGTCTCGGTAAAGACCTTTCTTTTCTTTCTTGTTGTTCTTGTTGTAGTGAGATAAACTCATACAGAATCCTTAATGTATGCTGACTGGTTACTTTCGATCAGTCATTTATAACTTGACAAGTTACTGGCCACTGATGTTCACTTACAAAATAGTCACTACATGTTGTAGTAAGTTCTGTACAGCAGAATTTGAAGGGAAGCTGGATCCTCCCATTATAATTTCAGATGCTCTTAGCAGCTTGAATAGTTGGCAACTCTGCAGGTTAAATTAATATATCTGGAATGTAACCATAATCAAGAGTGGTTTCACGTAACGAATGTAGAAAAAAAAAGACTTTTTTAGCACTGTCCCTCCAGGCATGGTGATGGCCCTGAAACAATTCAAGAAACCATACCATGTTCAATATTATTTATGTGCAACCTGCTGTCCACTAAAGTCAGCTGAGATCTAGATTAGTGACCAGTAGGGAACGGCGATATGGGATTTTTCCGGATATGGATATATCGGTTTGCTCATACCTGCTTAAACCGATCTATCGAGTTTTTATACTGCGCATGCGCGTGCATTCGAAGTGCGCGTGCATTGATGGCGCGCGCGCATTTATGGTGCACGCTCAGTCGCGGTGCGCGCGCATTGACGGTGCGTCCGCACTGACGATGCGCGCGCAGTCGCGGTGCACGCACATTTCGAAATGCGTGCTCTAGGTCCAGAAAGTTTGTAATGTTGGTGTCAAGGTCTGTTGAATTATACGATGTTGTTTGCTCCCTACCTCCCCCTCTCCTTCTCTCCCTCCTCTCCTCTCTCCTTCTCTCCCTCCTTTCCCCTCTCCTTCTCTCCCTCCCCCTCCACTCTCCCTCTCTCCTCTCCCTCCTCCCTGTCTCCTCTCCCTCCTTTCCCCCTCTCCTTCTCTCCCTCCCTCCCATCTCTTCTTCTCTCCCTCCCTCCCTCCCATCTCTCCTTCTCTCCCTCCCTCCCATCTCTCCTTCTCTCCCTCCCTCCCCTCTCTCCTTCTCTCCCTCCCCTCTCTCCTTCTCTCCCTCCCTCCCCTCTCTCCTTCTCTCCTTCTCTCCCTCCTTTCCCCTCGCTCCTTCTCTCCCTCCTTTCCCCCTATCCTTCTCTCCCTCCCTCTCCTCTCTTCCTCTCTCCTTCTCTCCCAACTTTCCCCCTCTCCCTCCCTCCCCTCTCTCCTTCTCTCCCTCCTTTCCCCTCGCTCCTTCTCTCCCTCCTTCCCCCCTCTCCTTCTCTCCCTCCCTCCCTCTCCTCTCTTCCTCTCTCCTTCTCTCCCTCCTTTCCCCTCGCTCCTTCTCTCCCTCCTTTCACCCTCTCCTTCTCTCCCTCCCTCTTCTCTCTTCCTCTCTCCTTCTCTCCCAACTTTCCCCCTCTCCTTCTCTCCCTCCCTCCCTCGCCTCTCTCCTTCTCTACCTCCTTCCCCCTCGCTCCTTCTCTCCCTCCTTTCCCCCTCTCATTCTCTCCCTCCCTCTCCTCTCTTCCTCTCTCCTTCTCTCCCAACTTTCCCCCTCTCCTTCTCTCCCTCCATCTCTAAACACAAAATAGAACACACACACACCAAAAATAAAATCTAGAGATTTATTCTCCTCCATTTCTTGCTTGAAAGTAGCATGTAATGTCCACGTGTAAATGAGATCTATTACAATAGAAAAGAGAGAGACAGACAGTCTGACTGTTAGAGTTAGAAGCCAGATTATCATTGCTGTGTGTGTCTGACTAGACACACACATAGAAGCAGTGATAATCTGGCTTCTAACTCTCTCACACACAAAAATAACACTTACAGCCACAAAATGCCACTTATTTTTATGTAGTCTGAAGTCTGAATTAATGTCCTTCGCCATTGGCAAGCTCTCCTTTGCTATGCAAAAAGTGACAGCGTTCCTGATACTTTGCCACTTTTTGTCCCCTCTCTGGTACAATGTTCTCCTCTTAAATAAAGCAGGAATTGTTTGAGCTGCACTGGCCCCACTACCTGTCGCTTTCTCCGAAGCGCTGGTTCGACTTCCTGCTGTTGTCGACAATGATTTCGCTCTGAGGGCAGCGTGCTGGGCGGGGTGGTGCAGCTTAATGTGATGTCGCAGGCTGCTCGTGCTCGAATCAGACGTCTTAACCAAGACCTTGCAAACTGTACATCTATACACACCATTACTGACTGCATTTTTTTCAAAGTAGTCCCATACGGGGCTTCTTTTCCCCATGATGAGAAAGGTAAATTTTCAAACTACAATTTTCAGCGATGCGACTTTGTTAAGATGCCACGACTCACGTCGAGTATACACAGTAAAGTGTGCGCGCGCATCGGATGTGCGCGCCCGTTAATTGTGCGCGCACACCGAATGTACGCGCATTCCATGCTCTAGATCTAGGAGGTTGCAATGCCGGCGACAAGGTAAGCTGGAAAAGATCGCATTACACTGATAATACCAACAATATTGATATATTGCCAGGAACGATATTAAAAATATATTGATGTATATTTTTAAAATCGAATCTCTCGATATAACAGTTTTTTTAGAATCACCATATCGGCATACCGATCTGAAAATCATATCGGGTTTAATCGAAAAACTGATTAATCGCCGTTCCCTAGTGACCAGAAGATTATTGGTCTAATATTGCATCAACCTTATGGTGTTTCAAGGTGGAAGGTATCAGATCTAAAGTGGAGGCACACAAAATCGCTTTGGGGTTGACATATGATCCGGGAGATAAATGAACGAACCTGGCACCTTATAGCCCAATGAAACACTGCTAAAAGATCTTAGGTTTACGCTGTAGACCAATTACAAACATGAGCATGTGTTTTTACGTCTTTCTGCCATTCGAAAGATAATCTTCTGGTTCTGTTGAGTCTTTTCAGACCACAAGTAAAATCTCATCTGATTTGTTGTGGACCTTTCTACTATCAAAGGGCAACTCAACTAACTTGGCCTGCAGGGCCATTGGAAGACCCAAAATATGCAGATAGGCAAAGCAGCAGATCAGGATGTCCATGCGTACACCTAGGGAAAACACCATGGGAGAGGAGCTTGTGCAGTAAGATTGCCGTAACATCTATTACATGAAGCTGGACCCTCCTATTATAATGAAGGGACACTGCATGAGGTATAGTAAAGAAAAGTCTCTTACCGACAGGTGTTTGTGCAGACAATCACAGAAACAAAATGCGACACACTCTAATAAAATATTCCTACCCAACGAATACAAAGACTTGAAATTCTACATTCTGATATCAATGCTCTATAAAGTCAAGCTGTTTGATTCTTAATCCTGGGATTAAGAAGTTATTATGCAACTGGAGGACAATGCCAGAGTAAGCAATGAAAATATGTACAAGGGCTCCAATGGTTACCTGGTGAATTTACTGAATGTGGTGCACTCGGCCTGAGAGAATAATCTCCAATAATAATCCAAGATAATATTTAGCACAATTTCATATCCTTCGATGACAGATTAACCCAAGGTCCCGTCCATCTGTTTGGTTGGAGGTTAAAGATCCCAGGGCACTATTTGAAAAGAGAAGAGAGTTTCTCCTGGTGTTCTGGCTAACAATCCCCCAAATAAAAAATGATCACTTGTATCATGGTTGTTTTTGAGTCATTGCTGCATGCATTTGCGCCGCCATATTTGCCTACAAATACAGTCACTTCATTTCACTGTAAATCCTATGAAGTGTTTTCAGACATTTTTCTGACGTGATATGGTGTTATATCAAATGCAAGGATTCTTAACATTTATAACTTAGACAATGGTGCATCCACCACGTTCGTAAAGATTTGTGCACGTTGCTTGAAGCCAAACAAACTTTTATTCAACACAAGAATAAAATGAATTCCCCCCCAAGAAGAATACCAAGAAAAGCAAGCAACAAGCAAACATGAATATTACTATAATAACAATACTTACCAGCCTAATTCTTTGACCATGAGTAAAAGGGAGGGTGATCCCACTGTTAATAAATTGGAAATACAACTGTGATTGCATAGCAAACCACAAGAAAATGCATTTGGGTAGTTTGATCCCACCATCAAAATCAACCTAATGGGAGTGTGTCCTTGTGATTATTGCAAACAAAAGTCCAGTGTGTTTCTGCGGCAAATAAAAGATGCTGCAAAGAAGAATTATAGTATTTAATGTAATGGTTTTGTTCAGAAATTTGGCTCCATTCCTTAATTCACCAAGTGGAAAATGTTTACTCTATGCAAGATTACAAAGGCAATAAGCGTGCTGAACTGATTTCTTACTGTAGATTATTACTGCATCTTTGCTTTTCCATTGCAGAACAAGAGGCCTTTTCAGCCCAGGAGTAACTGATAAACAATTCCTAACGTGACATGTCCATGGTTCCAGCAGACACCAGGTACTGTGTATATTTTCCTACAACCAATCTGAATCTTTAAACTCATCTAAAGTAGCAGAATTTTCATGTGGGATAGAGGCAGTTTTGATTAAAAACCAATGTCAAATTTACTCCCAAAATGTAAAATCGGTTTCTTCAAGAAAACGCAGAATGCTCCCTTGTAAACAATTTCTTCTCCTAATTAAAAAAGGTAATTGCAGTTCCTTCGGGAAAGTGAGCCATTATAGTTACACACCAGAACATCCCAAGTGTTTATCATTTAGTGACAACACTATCCAGTATGGCAATGGACAAGTGCACCAAAGCTTTGCAATAATATAAGGCTTGAAACAATAGATTAATTTAATACAAATATGTCCAGATGAAGAGTCCTTGGCTTTAATTCCTTCAGCTATATACAACAACTTCGATTTATATAGACGCCAGATGGCGCCTCAGAGCGCTTATATGGAACATATAATGTTCCAATAATGCCAAATTCAGACTTCCACCGTGTTGTTGAGTTAGTAGTTGTCCACATTATTTTGATACAATAATTTTCTTTACAATCTTTGTTTTTGTTATGATGTTGTCAAGATGGCTCTAAGTGCTTACAGGATATACTGAAGTGGGATGCCTGTGTACATTTTGTGGGCGAATACAGCAGACAATCTGCACAGAGCAATGTCCCAAGAATAGCAAGAGTAACCAATCTTATAATGATCCTTGCCTTTGCTATAATACCTTATCATGTCAGAAGGATGTCTCAAAACGCTTCACAGGAAATGTGTAAAATGTGTGGAACTGTGAAATGCAGTGACTATAATTTGTCGGCAAATGTGGCAGCACAATTCCATACAGCAATGTCCCAACAAACAGCTATGAAATAAGTAACCAATTTAATTTGGGGGAATTGTTGGCCAGGACGCCGAGAAATTCCCTTCTCTTTTGGAATAGTGCCATGGGATCTTTCACATCCACCTGAACTGGCAGACAGGACCTCGGTTTAACGTCTCATCCACAGGTCCAACAATGGAACCTACACACAATGCTACACTGGAACATCGACCTAGCTTATTGGTTACAAGGACATGTGGGACTTGAACCCACAACTTTTTCATTTAGAGGCAAGAATTGAGTCAGGGCACACACACAATACACTCCATTTGCATTTAATCTATTTCTGAGATGCCTTCTTTAGATTCAACCTCTTATGAAATTATATGATTCTATAGATAAACAATGATATTGCATTTGATGTAGCACTTTTCGCAATTAGAAAGGTATTTCACAGGGCTTCATAGGATACGCTGTAAAGTGTAGTATCTACATTTGTATACATGAGCAGCAGCCAATTTATACATAGCATTATCCCAAAATTAGTAATGCCCAATTTGATGGAAGATTTTATTGAAGACCTTCCTATTTCATGTGCGTTGGGTCACCTCCTCTCTTCAGGGCTCCGTGCCAAACTGTGTTCAAACTCCAAGACACTACCCATGTGAAGGGCGCTATATAAATGCAAGATGTTTTATTGATTGTTGGTCAGAACACCGGGTAAAAACTGCCTTCTCTGTTCAAATAGTTTTACTGCCAAGCTAAGAAAAATCTGTTTTACTAAGTGGGCACTAGGGTCCGTCGATATGGAAATTTTCCGATTTAGATATATCGATATTTCGGGTTTTTTTGTACTGCGCATGCACACGCATTCGGAGGTGCGCGCACATTCGGGGCCTATCTCCTCAGGAGGTAAATATATCTCTCTCTGTGTGTCTCTTACACTCACTCTCTCCATCTCTCTCTCTGTGTCTCTCTGTCTGGTTTTCCCCCCCCCTCCCCCTCCCTCTCTCCCCCCCTCCCTCCCCTCCCTCTCTCCCCCCCCTCCCTCTCTCCCCCCCCCCCGTCTCCCCGGTCTCCCCCTCCCTCCCCACACCGGTTTCTCCCTCCAGCCCTTGTATACCTGTATATTGTATTCGAGGACGACGAATACAATATGGCGGCTTGCACCTCGGTCTGGGTCTTGTAGTTCAGTGCGCGCACATTCGGGGTGCGCGCACATTCGGATGTGCGTGCGCATTCCATGCTCTAGGCCCAGGAGGTTGCAATGCCGGCGACAAGATACCGATATATATTTTTTTATATTGAATTTTTCGATATATCGATATATTTTAAATTCCGATATCAGCATATCAATATGAAAATTATATCAGATATAAGCAATATATCGATATATCGACGGACTCTAGTGGGCACCAAACACTGCAAGAGAGGTAAAATAGATAGATTGCTGGGAGGGGACTAAAACTGACAAAACTAATACAACACATATTAATCATGAGAGTAGTGAAATTAATCAAGATCCTCCCAAACTGATCAAACCTTGCAGATAGTAAGATTGCCCTTTTTCTAAACATGGCACAAAGATGATACGAGAAATCCTCCGTGCTTCTCTTGACTGAAGAATAAATGGCTGTGGCTTGGAAGAAGTATTCTCAAATAAATGTTTCACACTGCATTATTTTTTCTTGCACACGTGTGTTGAATGATGCATTCAATCAAGAATCATCACTCAATACTCATTTGCCAGGAAAAATAATGCAGCAGAATGTCCGATACTCACGTATGAGTGTCTTTGCCACACATGAGAGCTAAACGCTCACAACAGATTTCACACTGTATATAAGGCAGCATTTTCGTGGGTCTGTGTGCTCAAAAGATGTAATGAGACATAGCCAAAGCAAATATATTCAAATGAAAATTGTAAATCTTGCATTTGATGTAGCTCCTTATCACATAGTTCAGATGTCTCAAAGCGCTTCACAGAATATACTTAAATATAAATTGACTTGTGTATTTTGTGGGCGAAACGCGGCAGCCAATTGCGCATGGCAGTGACCCATATAATGTCGTGGATTGAGTGACCAATTTATTGTTATTATTTTGGAAGGAATTATTTATTACCCTTGGAAAGCAATTTGTCTATCGACTAACAAACGGGTTCCTATTTTTTGCCGGGAATAATAATAATAATCCTTGCATTTTGATATAGCAATTTGCACGTCTTCTAGACGTCTCAAAGTGCTTCACAGATTATATACTGTAAAGTGAACTGACTGTATATTTGTGGGCAAAACGCGGCAGCCAATTACATAATTAGAGGTGAAACTTTGCTGGGAAAATTATGCAGCTCCTACAGGATCTGCAAATACTGTACTTCAAAAACTAGTGCAGTATTATATATGTTATAATGTTGCTAATACACAACAACAACAACAAATTACATTTATAGAGCGCCTTTCACGTCGGGAGGACGTCCCAAGGCGCTGCACAGGAGGTGTGTGACCCGAGCTGGGAGGGGAATGTTTGGGAAGGGGTGAAACACGAAGGGGAGGTAAAAGAGTTCGGGGTGGAACAGAAGGCACGATCGAAGAGGAAAGTCTTCAAACCGGCCTTGAAAGAGGAAAGGGAAGAGACAAAACGGAGGGATTGAGGGATTGCATTCCAAAGGATTGTAATACAAGCTTGCGCTATTGTATTTTGATTCAATTATTTTAACGACACAGCATTCTGAGGTTTGGAGAACACACCGATAACCCATTTCGTTTCTACAGCCTCAACTTTCCCTTTACTGGAGATATCAGATGTTCTACTCCACTCAAAACGCAATATTCGTAATTTGTTTAAAAATAAGTAGACAAGAACAATTTCACACAAACTGCAAATGTTAGCACTAAAACCTTCAAAACTTCAATCATAGAATTGTACAGAGCTTCAATCATAGAATTGTACAGCACAGAAGCAGGCCATTCGGGCATCGTGTCTGTTCCGGCTCTTTGAAAAAAACCTATTGAAATCAAGTCCATTCCGCGCACTCTACATAGCCCTGCAAATCTGTCTTCCCCAAATAATTACCTACTTCTCTCTTAAAAGTTGTTATCAAATTGTCTTCCACCAGTCTTTCAGGCAACTCGTTCTAGATCCAAACAGCTTGCTGTGGAAAAAAAAATTCTCCTCACCTTCCCTATGTTTCTTTCAACATTTATGTTAAATTGGTGTCTTCGGGTTACCAACCCACTCGCCAGTGGAAATAGTTTCTTCATGTTCACCCTATAAAATCCCTCATAATTTTGAAAGCTTCTATTAAGTCTCCACTTAACTTTTTCTACTCCAAGAAGAAGAATCCTAGCTTCTCTAGCCTCTTCTGATAACTAATGTCATGTACTATCTTGGTAAATCTCCTTTGCACATTTTCCAATACCTTGACATCCTTCCTAAAGTATGGTGGCCAGAACTGAACACAGTACTCTAGCTGAGGCCTTTTACAAACGTTCATCATAACTTCCTGATTTTTGTATTCTATACCCCTATTTATAAAGCCTAGTATCCCATATGCTTTTTTAGCAGCTTTATCTACCTGTTGTGCCACCTTCAAAGATTTACTTATATGAACCACCAGGTCTCAGTGCCTTGGGATGTCCTCCCGACGTGAAAGACGCTCTATAAATGTAATTTTGTTATTGTTGTTGTTTCGCTGTTCATTCAACAACTTTAAGATTCTACCAACTAGATTATATTGCCTCTCTTCATTCTTCCTCCCAAAATGCATCCCTTCACATTGATCCACATTAAATTTCATTCTATGGAATGCTAATTGAAGTGCAAAACATGAATGCATTAAAGCTTTAATAGTGCAAGAGCATGAATATAGTGCCTCGCCAACCTGATGCTATATCAAACACTGGATGTTTCAGAAACAAAAGCACAACTCAGGGTTGCTATCCCCCAGAGGCCATGCACATGAAAAAAACGATTCAGGGATGGATGACTAGTCCTTACCAATACTCCCTCAGGAGTATTGCCTTTTCGTTGCTTGATCTACTACATTTTTAAAAGTATCTCATGAATTGTAGTTTAGAAGCATTACCTTCCTTTATTTTCCAAACTATAATCTGGACAATGCTTTATGTCATAAATGCCAGAAAGATACCCGAGTTTCAAAAAGACACCTTTGGGATTCTTGCCAGATTTCAGGGAGAGGGAGCTATGATGGCCTCTGGAAGAGGTTGTTTATTTAAGACCATTTTCCTGGAGAATCAAAGTACTAGGGGGATCTCAAGCACACCTTGTGTGGTTACAAGGTGAATAGTGCCAGAGCTTGCAGTCCAGCTTCAAAAAATAACTGCACCAGTGAGGGGGGAGAAAGCCACCGGATGATAAACGCGGCAAAACAACAACTTGCATTACAAAAAAATTGTAAAATATCAATACAAACTAATATGGAAAGATAATATGTACATATATAGTTATCATAAAAATATAAACGCTCAATCGTCAGGGATGTGATCCTTCACTTGAAACAGATAGTTACAACATAAGTTTAGATCCAAATCCACGCAAGTAGCTAAGATGGGAATTACGGTGCAAGACTGTTGGTGCCAAATTCAAAAGGTCCCTCAAGGTGGGATCGACTGTGTACCCCCAGGGTGTCCCCGTTCCCCTCCATCTACAATTAATCATTCTGCGAAACACACCTACCTCTCCTCATCGTTTACACACGCTTTCTGGTTTCATCTACATGCAAGGAAAAAAACAATAGCAGCAACATAACACCGACAGCAGCGAGCTGCACGCCAGCAGCTGTACCAGCTGGGATGTTGCTTTACAATGACTCTCCTGTCTGCCTTGAAGAGGGAAAAGGAAAGAGACACACACACACGCATACTCACAGATGCACACACTTGCACCCGCGCATACACACTCATGTACAGACAAACACAGACACATGAGCAAGAACACAGAGGGAAAGTATTTTGATTAAAGTGAAGGAGGTCGGGGACTAGGTAGGACAAGGCAGGTAATGGTGGGGGTGGGTGGTGCAGTTTGAGAGGGGAAGAAGCATGGCTTTGGGTGTGGGTGAGATTAAAGGGACCTGCATCCTGGGCAATTGCTGCATGATAATAATAATAATCCTTGCATTTGATACAACGCTTTTCACATCTTCTAGAAGTCTCACAGTGCTCCACAGAATATACCATAAAGTGAATTGACGGTATATTTGTGGGCGAAACGCGGCAGCAGTGTCCCACAAACAGTCTTGGATTGAAATGACCAATTTATTATTACATTTTTTTTAAGGGATTATCTGGAGTAAGGAAATTTGCCCAGGTTTCGCCATGCCGGGAATCGAACCCTGGTCTCTTGCTTGTAAGGCGAGGGCTCTAACCATTGAGCCACAGAACTCCACATCCACACATGTAAAAAGTTTCATTTTTTAAAACGGTGAATGTGACACATGTGAAGGAAAGTTACATATACAGGTATGTAGAGAGAGGAGAGACTTGGGGGGAGTAGGGGGGTAAAGTGAGATGGGTGAGCAAACGATGGGGGAGAGTTCGGAACAAACTTTGGAATGGGGACGCAGGTGGGGGGATGGGGGGTCGGGTAAGGACAGGCGAGCGAGCGAGGAAGCAGTAATTAAAAAATTCCAAATACGGAATTAAAAATGGCAGCTGTTGATCATTAAGTGCAATGGTGTTTTGTTGTTGGGTGAGGGGGGAAAAGAGAAAAGCGGTAGATAAAAATCACAATGGGAGAGAAGGGGTAACATTTACCTTCTTGTGACTCTGATGCAGAAGCTGGTGGTGCAGAGGCAGATGCAGGTGGACCTACTGAAGGAGGTGGATGTCTTGCAAGAGGAGTCCCAATTGGTGGAAATTGTCCTACATTTGGTCTGCCAAGCTGATAACTTTGGTTCATGTGGTGGGATACTGGATCTAAATGCAGAACAGATTTTTATTATCAACTTTCCTGACTTAAACAGGCATCGTTTGTTACAAGATTGCGACTATTCAGATTACACGATGCCAAAGAATCTTGTGGATTATGCAGCCAAATGAAAATGAAAAACAAGTGATCATTTTCTCCACATGACAGTCGTACAGATTACGCTGGGTAAAACAGCTTGTGTTTGATGACTGGACAAAATTTCAGGATGAACAAATTTGCCTTTACGTCAACACATGCGTAAGTAGCGTTAAACAGTCATGAAATTTGCAGTGGAACAATAATAATAATCCTTGCATTTGATATAGCTCTTTTCACGCTTAACCTTAACCCTAGTTTTCTAACCCTAACCAAATTATTTTTGTGTGCATTTGTGTAGCAAAATGTATTCTAAACTTCTGAAGGGAGAGAGGCGTGTAGTGTGATCCATTCGTATCCTTTACATGAACTCAGCAGGCTCCAGCCTGCTTCACGTCCCCTGCCTTACTTGCCACACCATTGGTGGTGTGCCTTAAGCCTCTCTGTCCCCACCCTCTGGAACTCCATCCCACAATTCCTCCTTCCACCTCTCTTGCCTCTTTCTAAACCTGTCTCAAGATACCCCTCTTCAACCATGTCTTTGATTATCCCCCCAGCCGTCTGTCATCCACCCTCCCTGAACCCCAGCTCAGATTCAAATTCCTGACTGTCCAGTGCTTTGGGACGTCCTCCCGTTGTGAAAGGTGCTATACCAATGTAATTTTGTATGGTATCATATGAGATATTAAACAAAGGCTCTGTTGCCTATTCAGGTGGACGTAAAATATCCCATAGCACTATTTAAATAGAGAAGCGAATTTCATTTTCATCCACTGCACCAGTCAAAAATTCCCAGATAAAATTGTCAATTCACTTTATGGACAATGCTGTGTGCAATCTGGCTGCCACATTCACTTACAAAATACAAAGTCACTGCACGTTACAATAAATTCTATGAAGCACTTCAAGATATCCTTCTGGCGTCAAATGCAAGGATTTTTTAAAAATCAGCTCGGAATTTTTAAACAACTTAATGCAGAAAGTCAATCAAACTTGCTATTTTTAAATACTAGCCAGCATAGACATGTGGTAAAGCTTAACAGCAATTTTACAATTTAACAGCAACAATGCACGCTATTGATCCTAAAAAGCAGCTCTAAAAATGAAATATACTTGCCAATTCACATTTCTCATGCTGCTATACATAACATCCGCATTTGTCAGTAGCAACAAAGGGCCCCTTTTCATTAGTTTGTGGTAAAATATTACTTTATTGATTAATGGTAGGATGAGACCAAAGAAGTTAAACAATGATAAGGTCACATCTGTTCCCAGAAATCTCCCTGCCAGTTTATCCTTCTAGCTTTCCTAGGCAAAACAGTAAGCAATAAGTCCCACACAGCTTACATCCATAAATAGGCCAATCCTATTTTACTATCTGCTTTAGGAAGGATCATGTAAATTATTTCACGAAATAGCCTTTCAAAGAACACTTTTTAAATGCTTTAAAAGTGTGTATAGTTTGGATAGTTTCAATTACAAGGTACCAATTTTGATTATAAAATTCGATCTTCTTAGAGAATTGAAGGTGGGTGGCGGGTGGGTCGGGGTGGGGGTGATACTTACTGAAAGATAAATCACTGAGTGACAAAAGATACATAAGTCACA
The DNA here is from genome assembly GCA_035084275.1 of Hydrolagus colliei. Taxonomy (NCBI): domain Eukaryota; kingdom Metazoa; phylum Chordata; class Chondrichthyes; order Chimaeriformes; family Chimaeridae; genus Hydrolagus; species Hydrolagus colliei. The sequence goes on from CM068742.1 coordinate 74,308,121, forward strand.
AAACTGATAAATGGATCAATAATTTGTGCAGGTTAGATGATTTATTTCCCAGTTAACCAGATTTCTTCCATGCCATTTTACCCCGTAAAACTGGCAACTGGCTACTCTGAATTGTTTAAGACCAGCAATCTTTTTAAAGAATTGTTCTTGGTTGGGATATTGGAGATATTGACTGTTCAAATTCGAAGTACCACATTAAAATAAATACCAACAAGAGAGACCAGGGACAGCAAGAGACCAGCGAGGATAAAAGGAGACCAGGGAGAACAAGAGGAGACCAGGAAGAAAAAACAAGAGATGGAGACCATGGAAAGATAATGGTAAACAGGAAAGCAAGAGACAGAATAGAAAAAAAATAATACATTTTACACGATATAGTGCATTTCACCTCTGGAGGACATTGCAAAGCAATTCACATGTTATAAAAGGTAGTGACTACGCATTTGTAGGCGAATGGGGAAACCAATTTTACACACAGCAACGTTGCATAAACAGCCACAAAATGAATGGCCAATTTTATCTGGGGGATTGTTGGCTGGGATAGAAGGAGGAACTCACGTTACATTTCAAATAATATTGTGGATCTTTTAACTTCCACCTGAACAGGCAGACAAGACCTCAGTTTAAAGTCTCACCTAAAGGATGGCACATCCAAAATTAAACACATCCCCACCACCTTATTGGGGTGTCAACATAAGTGAATACAAGTTCCCGGGCTACACTTTCACAACACCTTCTACTCCAACCAACATGGTGGCAGGGTGGCCCTCATCTCCCAAGCTTCCCTTGGTTTATCCCTAATTCCTCTGGCTGTTTCTCCTCCTTTGAGCACCTCACCTTCTACCATCCCTCCTCTTTCTCCCTCAAAATCCTCCTAGTTTACTGCCCCCATCCCCCATCCCACCCCCCGTCCCCAAACCTTCTGTCTCCTTCTTCACTGACATCTCCTCACGCCTCTCATTCATGTCCCTCTGCACAAAACACCTGTTCATAATGAGTGATTTCAACTTCCACCTAAACTCCCCCTGCACCACCTCCTTGGATTTCTCTGCCCCCCTCTGCTCCCTAAGTCTCCACATTGACTCACAGACCCACAGCCATGGCCACTCCCTCGACCTCGTCATCACACATGGCCGACATCTCCAACCAGTCTGTTGTGGACAAGGTCATCTCGGATCACTTCCTCATCTCCCCCTCCTCCCACATCCCACTCCCTTCTTCCAAGCCCTCTGCCATTTTTTTTAACCACTGGGAAAAGCTTCCTCTTCAGTCCCTCACAAATGCTCTCTTTTCCTTGGACCTCCTCTCCCTCTACAGTGGCCCTCCACCCACAACGATCCTGATGCAGCTATCTAGCTGCTGAATGACTGTGTCTCCACCACCCTCAATTCCCTGGCTCCCCTGAAATCAAGAATGGTTGCCAGACCCACCGACTCCCCACTGGTAGAACAGTCAACTCCACTCACTCAAATCACAAACCCAGACACTCAAGCACAGACGGTAGAAATCCAGCCTCGTGATTCATCTCCAGCTGTGGCTCAACCAACTCTACCGTCTCTTCCTTTCACGGGCCAAAACTGACTTTTACTCCAAGTCATCAAATTTTCAAAGGCAAACAATAATCCAAAGATGTCATCACATCTGTGGACCATCTCAAGCCCCACTATCCGCACATCAGACGCCAACTGCGAAGAGATCCTAGACTTCTTCGCCTCAAAAATCCCTCAAAAATCTATTTTGCTTCCTCCAGGATTGACTCCAGGTCTGCTGATGTTCTATCAGCTTTTCTGGCAGACATCAAGGCCTGGATGAGTGTAAACTTCTTGCAGCTCAATATGGACAAGATGAAAGCTACGTCTTCACTCCTGTGGTTCTAAACTTCTCAACCTCTCTCGGCTCTCTCTTTGACTCAACAAAGCAGTGCGCAATATAGGTGTTTGGTTTCAACCCCAGTTGTCCTTCCTCACACACAATCTGTTCCCTGACCAGTACCATCCTCTTCCACCTCTGCCACATTGCCCGCCTCCAACCGTGCCTCAGGCTAAATGCAGCCGAAACCCTCATGCATGCATTTGTCACCTCCTGCTTGGATTACTCTAACTCACCCCTTGCCGGTCACCCAGGCCAAAAATCCAGCTGATTCAGAACTCTGCGGCCTGCATATAGACAGGGACCAAACTCCGTACCCACATCTCACCAGTTCTGGCCAGGCACCACTGGCTCCCCATCACTGAAGGGATCGAGTTCCTCACACTCGTGTTCAAATCCACTCACTCCGTGGCACCACCCTACTTCTCTGACTTCCTCACTCGCCAATCCACCTCCGCTCATCCCTTGCACCCTCCGCCCCACCATCGGAGGTCGCGCTTTCAGACACTACACCCTCAAACTTTGGAATACTCTCCCTCAGTCCCTCCACATTGCCCTCTCTCTCAACCTTTTCAAATCCCGCCTGAAAACCTTCAGCTTCGACCATGCTTATGAACAACAACAACAACAATTTAAACTTATAAAGCGCCTTTCACATCGGGAGGACATCCCAAGGCGCTGCACAGGAGGCGTGTGACCCGAGCTGGGAGGGGAGTGTTCGGGAAAGGGTGAAACACGTAGGGGAGGTCGAAAAGTTCGGGGGGGAACAAAAGGCACGGTCGAAGAGGAAAGTCTTCAAAACGGCCTTGAAAGAGGAAAGGGAGGAAACAAGGCGGAGGGATTGGGGGATGGAATTCCACAGGGTGGGAGCTGAGAAACTGAAGGCCCGGCCTCCGATGGTGGGGCGGTTCGGGCGGGGGGCTTGGAGCAGGCCAAGTCCTGCTGAACGGAGGGTCCGGGTGGGCTTATAGGGGGAGAGTAAATCGGTTAAATAGGGCGGGGCAAGGCCGTGTAAGGCCTTGTAGGTGAGGACGAGGATCTTGAACTCGATCCTCTGGAGGATGGGGAGCCAGTGGAGACGGGCGAGGGTGCGGGGTTATGTGGTCGCGGAGGCGGGTGCGGGATAGTACATGGGCTGCAGAGTTTTGGATAACCTGCAGCCTGTGAATGGAGGAGCTGGGGAGGCCGATGAGGAGAGAATTTCCGTAGTCTAGCCGTGAGGTGATGTACACGTGCACGAGTGTTTCGGCAGCGTGGGGGGTGAAATAGTTGCGGAGCCTGGCCACCTTATGGTCACCTCCCCCCAACCCTCCCCACTAGCTTGGAGTCAGGCTTCGCCATTGTTAAGCACTCTTGAAGCCGCTATATAAGTGCAAGTTGCTGTGGTTGTACTCAATATCTTATTTGCTTTATTTTTGGCAAACCAAATCTAGTTCGTACAAAATGTCTGATAAAATGCCCAAAGATTCCCAATTGTCCATTATCACTATCTGATCAATTCTATGCAACTGACATCTCAGTAACTACCTCCAGTAGCTTTCCAATTCATGAAATAACATCAAAAAAGTTGGCGCATTGATCATGGTCTTGTAAAATCCAGGCAAAGGGAACTGGAAAATGCCTGCTCACAGAGCAGGTGGCTACTTAGAACATCGATCCCTAGTGAATATCTTGGCAATACTCTACTGCAAAAATACAAATCTGTCTCCCTTTCAGAAGGTGACATTGCTCCAAAAAACAAGGCAGCGGCAAAACACACAAACCCAGAGAGCAAAACCGATGGAAGAAAAAACAGAATTAAAAGGCAATGAGGATTGTTCTAGTCGAGAAGATCCAGAAGTCGACGTTATATGGTGCTATATCAAATGCAAAGATTATTATTATTATTATTGAATCTCAAGGATAGTTTCACAAAGGTGTAAAAGTCTTTGAAATTCCATTCAACTATTGTTGCTGCTCTTAAAAGAAACCAGGTGTTCATTTTGCAGAGTTGCACACTCCAATTAATAATTAGTTATAATTTGACCTGGTCGTACATTTGGAATTTCAATATAATCTTTAGCAGCCAGCAGTAATACTCTCCTTTAATCAGATGCAGCTGAAATTAGTGAAAATTAATGGGAGTTATATTCATGCACATAAAACAAGCGTTACTCACTGAGATATTCCTCAAATTAAAAAAGGACTATTTCATATACTTTTCTCTCCCTCCTCCCAATATAATATCCCCACCACCCAAAAAATCTCAACAAACTCTTACCCTTGTTTGTTTGACTGTCCACAGAAGGTTTGGCAATCAGAGTGGTTGGCGTTGTATTTGATCCTGCAGACGGGGAGTGCCATGATGAAGGTGTACTTCCAACAGAAACTGGCCGAAAAGATGTTTGTTTTGGTCCAGTTTGTGGCAATGGTTTCATACGACTGGGCAAGACACCAACTATTGGCTGGTTGGCAGCGGGGTGGAGAAGCTGGTTGGTAGAGGGGAGGAGAGGCTGGTTGGTAGAGGGGAGGAGAGGCTGGTTGGTAGTAGGTTGGAGAAGCTGGTTGGTAGCAAGGTGGAGTGGCTGGTTGGTAGCGAGGTGGAGAGGTTGATTGGTCGAGGGGTGGAGAGGTTGATTGGTAGCGGGGTGGAGAGGTTGATTGGTAGCAGGGAGGAGAGACTGGTTGGTGGCTGGGTGTAGAGGCTGGGTGGTAGCAGGGTAAATTGTCTGTGAAGCTAAAGGGGCATTATAATGGCTACTGAAAGATGGCATGGCATTATAAGATAATCCAGGATAAGCATTCTTAGCACTAGGAGCAGAATGAAGAGCAACTCCCTGAGAAGGTACATTATAGGGAACTTGGCCAGGATATTGTCCATCCGTAGAGTAATTAGTTTGCTGAGGAGAACTTAAGGGAGGTCTGATAATGGACTGGTGAGGACCCGGAGGACTCATTGATGAAGGAGCCAACGGAAGTGCGGTATACATCTGACTAGATCCTTGAGTAGTACCCAGTGGTGGAGGACACATGGAAGGCCTAACCATACTCTGGCCAGGAGCCTGGTAGTTGTTCTGGTAGTAGGTGAAGTCACACGGTCCAGTGATAGGTGGACGTGGTGCTTTATTGGGCACTTGCTGGTAAGGTTCTGGAGCAGTACTGCTGTTCTGCAGAGGTGCTCCATATTCAGTTGATAGAGGTTGCTGCATAGACAACAGATTCTTTGTTGGGTCTAAGAAAGGAAAGTAGACATGAGTACAGACATTCTTTATGACAAGCACTTGCAGATCTGAAATGAAGCAAATTCCTTCGCGAAGTCATGTCCATGGCACTTCTTGCTCATAACGCACATACTTTTACCATTCAGTAAGTCACAGAAGTATTACATATGTAGCACAACACACAGGAAGAAGCATCAGCAAATCTTGCTGTGCGTAGTGCAGGACTGTGAAAGGCAAGATGACTACCTGAACATTGCCCATTTTTTAGCCCCAAGAATTGGCTTCCAGATAATGTAGGTCCACAGGACATCAGCACTATCAGCGAGTCAAAGCTCTACTATGCCATTATATCTGGGTTCCCTTTCAATAATTTAACATACTGGATGGATACTTTCAAGGAATCATAGGTGTACAGCTCTCAATTCCCATTTTCAATATTTAACCAATTCCTTTCTAAAGAATAAGGAATGACAATGTTAACTGCTTTATCTGGAAAGGAGTTTCACAATTTCAATATATGTGAAGGGGAGGAGGAAAAAAAGAAAAATAATTGATGCTAAGTTACCATGGGTGGTCAGGTCACATTTGTATATCATGTGACCCTAACCTCGCTGGAGGCTTGCAACATTTACATTGCACTCAAGTTCTTCAGAGGACAGATTTGGGAGAGCGAATTACAAACTAAGACACATGTTCAAAGGTGAGGGGGAAATACAGTACTCTGGTCACTCTTTAACCATTTTTTGCTTAATCCCTTAAAGATAGGATTCCTCTTAATAATAATCATCCCCGCATTTGATATAGCACCTTATCACACCTTTCAGATGTTTCAAACACTCCAAGACACAACCACACGTGAAGTGCTGTACTACATAAATGCAAGTTGTTGTTGCTGACAGTTGGTCTGATATTACTTTCTCAGTTTACCAAATATTATGCAGCAAGCACATTTATTTTCAAAGTGGATTTCATAGGCGGAGGCTTACAGGGCAATTTCACAATTTCTCAACAAAGGAGACTTGAACCATAGTAAACCCTATCTCCCAAAGTAAGTTTTATACTTAAAAAACCATGCATTGCAGATTTTTTAATTGACTCCTCTTCAATACTTAAATCTAAATTGAAAGAATTTAAGGAACAGTTAATCGAATAAACAGAATGCCGTGAACAAAAATGTAGAAAACATGGATGCCCAGCAGGAATAGGGAAGAATAGTTTCAAATATGATTTACACACAGAAATTATTTCAACGTGCTTCATAAAATTATTGGAGAAAATAAATGAGTGTTTGGTAGGTAAATGAGGATTTGCATTGGTAACTATTCCACAAACAATATAATTATAATAATAATCCTTGCATTTGATATATCGCTTTTCATAATTGCGCACAGCAGTGTCTCCACAAACAGTCGTGGATTGTGTTGGGATATGGAGGTACTACATTGAAAATGAATTATAGTTAGTTCCAATCAGGCACCCATTAAAACAATCTATCCACAACACAGGCATGGTCAGCAACCTTGAGCAAAAGGGAGAGAAACAACTCGTCTACACAAAACACCAGGTGCCCCTTCCCCTGCGCTGAGACAACCTTGGGTACTGGTCCGTGCCAATAATCCGAGGAGCGCAATAACTTCAGTAGCTTCTAAGATAAATTAAGAATTGAAGGAGAGCAGCTCGAGATATAGATAGGGACAGAGGACTCATTAACAAAGGCGCAAAGGAATGTACTCATTTGGGAAATTGCCAAGTGAGTAGCAGGAGAACCATCTCAAGGTCTGGGAAAGCAAGGAGGCAGACAAAACAGGCCTGGGTAGATGGGGAAGTGTTTGAGAACCAGTCTGATTGTCAAGATAAGCGAGGCTGGTGGAGAAGTATAAAGATAGGAGAGAAAGAGTGGCTTATTGTGTTGAGCTCCTGTGGCTCAGTGGTTAGAGCACTTGTCTTGCAAGCTGGGGAGACCAAGCTGGGGAGACCTGTGTTTGAATCCAGGCAGGTCAGGGCATAACCGTGGGCAAGTTTCCTTACTCCACACGCCTAATAATAATCCCTCCCAAAAAAACACAATAATAAAATTGGTCATTTCAATCCACGACTGTTTGTGGGACACTACTGTGCGCAATTGGCTGACGCGATTCGCCCACAAATATATAGTCAATTCACTTTACAGTATATTCTGTGAAGCGCTTTGGGACGTTGATAAGATGTTGAAAGCGCTCTATCAAATGCAAGGATTATTTATTATTTATTTATTACAACAATTGGGGAGTGTCTCAGGGTAAACCGAGATCTCCAGCCTGCCACTTTTGTCCAGAACTACTGGAACGGGTCATGGTTCCAGTTGTTTTGTTTTACAGGCAGAGAAGGGTCAGTTAGAGAAGGAAAGTTAGAACGAGTGAGTATTGTGAAAAGCCTGAACCTGACTTATGGTGTAACAGCCTGAATCCAGCAATGTATTCTACATAGAATTGGTATTATGATTCTTTTATTCTATCATATATTGTATGTGAACCTATTATTTATGAATTTATTATTACAAAATAATCTTTAATTATTTGTGTATCTCTTAAACCATACTTATGGTAATAAAATCATTTACACCTTTGCCAAGGCTTGTTGGGTCCCGACTCTCGGGATCTGAAATCCCAACAATTGAAATATTATTATTAATATTGACTTTTTTTGGATGGATTATTTGGCGTGTGGAGTAAGGACACTTGCCCAAAGCTCCTTTTCTTCAACTTAAATCCGACAGAGAAACAACAACAACTTTGTTTTGTATATCGACATTCACGCAAAAGCACTGTCAAGGAGCTCTTGAACTGTGAGGTGAAAGAAAAAAAAAAGAAAAACACGCAGAAATGAGCAGGCATTTAATCTGAAATTAATAGCCCTGTGGGGTTTCCCCACCCAGGAAGAAATCAAGACGTTTTCTATTTGCTTCTCAGAACAATCAAAATAAATAAACTCAATTAATTGAAGAACCTTTTAGAATGACCTCAGGGGAAATATGATTATGTTTGGATTTTGAAATCTGGGACTATATATGGCTTATTTTACTGGATAATATAGAATTGTGCAAGACTAAATGAGTCCAAAGAATTCCTGGTAACTAGTAGCACCTGACGAGGACTCAACCTTGAGCTTGTTATCCGGCATCCGATCAACCATAACTCCCGTATAACTGTCATTGCAAAAAAAGGTCCGCATTTGATTAACCGGAATCTATCTGGGAAAATGTATTGCAATTTTTTTTTTGCGTTTTTGGCCCAATATCCAGTACACGCTTTAACCGGCATTGGCCAGGTCCCGAGGGTGCTGGATAAACAGGCTTTACTGTAATTCTTGCAGTAGTCTTGATTGTCCAGATTCTGAGTCAGGCAGATACTCATTACTCTAAAGCAGTGCTGATGGCACTACTGGGTGCTGGGTTTCTTTCCCCACTCGTCTGTTATGAAAAGTCCTGAAAAGCACATTGGTCTACCACTGTGACCTTCTCAAAGCATACAGGCCCAACCATTCCCTCACCACTCTCTGTAACTCCATCCTACATATATATAGTCAATTCACTTTACAGTATATTCTATGAAGCACTTTGAGATGTCTAAAAGATGTGAAAAGCGCTATGTCAAATGCAAGGATTATTATTTTTAGTATTATCCCTTTCCCTCGCCTTTTTCAAGACCTATCTCAAGGCCTTCCTCTTTGACCATCTTCCCCCTTGGCTCTTACCCCCAGCTCAGGTGCAAATCCTGGGCTGTCCAGCACTTTGGGACAGCCTCCTGATGTTAAAGGTTCTAATATAAATGTAAGTTTGTTGTTGGTCTTCGCTGGACATTTGCCAGGATTTGTAATGCTTGTTGATCTCCAGCAATATCCAAATGTACACTTTCATGTCTTCAAACCATAGAAACCAAAGGTACACCTGTGGCAGGCCAGGAAGGTGGAGATGAGAGTCGTGTGATTGGAGATGTTGATGAGAGCCAAAGAGCATGGCTTCCGTCTTGTCAACATTCAGCTGTGCGTATATTAAAATAATCGAGGGAAGAGATAGCAGAGGCACTACTACACAGATATAATAACTCACTAGAAAAGTGAGTAGTGCCAGAGGACTGCTAATGTTATACCTCTACAACAACAAAATTAGATTTGTATAGCGCCTTTCACATCAGGAGGATGTCTCATTTAAAAATTATTTAAAAAGGGAGATAGAACAAGCCCAGGGAACTATAGACCTGTCAGCTTAACATCGGTGGTAGGAAAGATGATGGAATTCTTACTGAAGGAGGTAATAGAAAACAATACAGAAAAGGAAATCATATTGAAGAATAGTCAGCACGGATTTCAAAAAAGAAAGTGGTGCTTGACCAACCTCACTGAATTGTTTGAAGGGGTAACAGAGAGAGTAGACAATGATAACACGGTAGATGTAATCTTTTTGGATTTCCAAAAGGCATTCGATAAGGCATCACATAATAGACTAATGAATAAGGTCAGAGCATGTGGTCAGGGGAAAAGTAGCAGAATGGATAGCAAGCTGGCTACAAGACAAAAAACAGAGAGTAAAGGGGATAAAGCGCATCCTGGCGTGAAAGGCGCTATACAAGTATAATTTTGTTGTTGTTGTAAAGGATACCTACTCAGACTGGCAGAGGATAGCAACGGTGTTCCACAAAGATCGATATTGGGACCACTGTTGTATACAGTACCACTGTTGTATACAGTACCCTATACTTTAATAATTTGGACTCGGGAACTAACAGTACAATTTCAAAATTTTGGGACACCACCAAATTGGGCGGAGTAGTTAATATAGAGGAGGACTGCAACAAATTACAGGAAGACATTAATAGACATGCTGAATGGGCATTTAAATGCTAAATCATTTCAATGTAGAAAAGTGTGAAGTCATACATTTTGGTAGGAAGAATAAGGAAGTCATATGCACCCTGGAAAATAAAAAAAAACTAAATAGGGTAGAGGAGCAAAGGGATCTATGGTTATACATACACAATTCACTGAAAGTAGCAACGCAGGTTAAGGACATAAAAAAGGCATTTGGTTTCATTTCTAGAGGGATAGAAATGCAAAGCAAGGACGTTATGGTAAATTTACATAGAGCGTTGGTTGGACCACACTTAGAATACTGTGTTCTGGTCCCCACATCATAGAAAGGATATAGAGGCACTGGAAAAGTTGTGAAGGAGATTCATAAAGGTGATCCCAGAACTGAGAGGTTATACCTATCAGGAAAGGCTGAACATACTTGGGACTCTTCTCTTGAAAACAGGAGGGTAAGGGGTGCCCTGATAAGAGATCTTTATAATTATGAAAGATTTTGATAGGGCAGACATAGGGAAGATGTTTCCACTTGTGGGGGAGACCAAAACCAGGGGCCATTCAATATAACTAGTTACAAATTAATCAAATACGGAATTTAGAAGAAATGTCTTCACTCAGAGAGTAGTGGAAATGTGGAACTTGCTACCACAAGGAGTTGTTAAGGCAAATAGCATAGATGTATCTAAGGGGAAGCTAGATAGGTACATGAGGGAGAAAGGAATAGGTTATGCTTATAGGCTTAGTTGAGGAAGGGAAAGAGGAGGCTCATGTGGAGCATAAATGCCGGCATAGACCAGCTGGGCCGAATAGCCTGTTTCTGTGCTGTATATTCTAATGTAAAGATTATCTCTATTGTGACTAGATTTAATTATCAAAACGGTGTCAATATTAAGTCTGACACAAGGGAGGTCCAGAGGCAACTATCATATGATGGGAGACTCAAATCTACCGGCAGTTGAAATCTCTAATTTTCTAAAGAATTGCTCCCAGACAAATATGGGAACGATTAATAAACTGTGATGTGGGATTTAGTCTAAAAGTTCCTGTGAGGGCATTTAAAGCTGTAAGGCAATGACCTTCAGATTAACTGAGCATTCTCCTCATGACTGTTTTGTGACTGATGACTGACACAAATGACTATTATCTTTGTCTCCTTTGTCTTCTATGTCCTGCCTCTCCCCCTTTAACGTCCTTAAGAAACCTCTCCCTCCAAACAAGCCCCAGTTCTGACGAAGGTTTGTAGACCCGAAACGTTGACTCTTTTTCCTTTCTCCATGGATGCTGCTTGACCTGTTGAGTTTCCCCAGCAACTTTTGTTTTTGTTGTTGACTATTATCTTTGTCCACTGAAATATGACTGCATTTGATAGCAATTACCTCAGAAATGCTTGGAGACCCGATATGATAAGGTGCTTTAAAATGCTAGTGCAGAAGAAGCCCTATGGACTTTGAGGCAAATATTAAAAGGAGAGATCAGGGCATAGACACAGCACACATTTTCTGGTGCCATGGGATAAATTAGAGAAAGTATATAGAATTAATGGATTACCAAGAGACTAAGAGAGAAGGCAAAGCTCACCTTATTTAAGGCTGGAATGAAAATGAATCAGACGGAGCAAACCAAGTAGCTTCCAGCAAGACTATTAATAATTGGAGTGTTCAACATCTGTTTAATCTATCCAAGGATGGGAGATTTATGCAATTTGCAAGAAAATTGAGTACTCAATTCCAGATGTTCATATGACATGTGCTGAATGAAGCGTAGGTTTCGTTTTAGCTGAGAAAGCCCCTAAACAAAATCCAATAAAACTGGAAAGCAAAAATTTGCTAAATTTATGGATTTAATCATTTTTAAAATCCCAAAATGTTGAATTGCAAATCTGAAGTTGCAATTAATTCAGCACGTCTAATTTATCAATATCACATTTTACATGCCATTCTCTCAATTTCTCATCCCAATCACAGATTGCAAATTTTCGCTAAAATATTGGTAAATGGCAGTATATTAAAAGCTCGTTTATCTGGCATCCGATCAACTGTAACTTCCGTATACTAGCATCGCCAAAAAAAAAAGGTCCGCATTTGATTAACTGGAATTTATCCAAAAAAATGCATTAAAATGTTTTTAAAAAATTTTATTTTGCGTTTTCGGCCAAGAATCCGGCAGGCGCTTTAACCGGCATTGGCCAGGTCCCGAGGGTGCTGGATAAACAGGCTTTTATTGTATAATAATCCTTGCATTTGATAACGCTTTGCATGTCTTCCAGACGTCTCAAAGCGTTACACAGAATAAATTGTAAATATACAGTGTTTGCTTTTCTATATTAACACAACAACAACAAATTACAGGTATCCCTCCCCAACCGCCGGGAATATATTCCTGTAAACCTCCGTGGTTGGTAAAACCGAGGTTGGAAAATACAGGGCCCTATGGGAAACATGGGGATAGGGGAGTATGTTTGCTTTTTCGCGGTTGGAAAATGCCCTGTGGGAAACATGGGGATACGGGGAGTAAGTGCGCGTTTCGTAGAACCAAACACAAAAAAATACATAGTTATAATATACAAGGGGATAGGGGGAATAAGTTTGGGCGCATCTGCAGCAATCCGCGAGGCTGTCTGACTGACTGATCTACACACAGACAGAGAGAGAAAAGGTGAGAGATAGAAGGGGGAGTGGGGGAGTGGGGTGTGGGGGTGGGTGGGATGAAGAGGTGAAATAGAGAGGTGAGAGAGAGAAGTGGGGGTGGGGGGGAAGAGAAGGTGAAACAGAGAGAAGGTGAGAGAGAGAAGGGGGGTGAGGGAGAAATAGAGAGAGGGCGAGAGAGAGACCTTTTTAAAGTCAAAGATGTACTTACAGAGAGAGATACCTCTTCAGCCTGAGATACAGAGAGAGAGGCTTCTACAGCCTGTGATACACTTACAGAGAGAGAGAGAGAGAGGCATCTGCAGATCCTGGCAGCCAATGCTCCCAAACTTACTAGCTAGACTGTGGAGAAGCGACAATAAATTCATGTTACTGTATTTACCTTAATCCTAAGAGAGAAGCGTTGTTGCTGGTTGATTGCGACATTGCAACTGGGTCCTAGCGCTATACGCTAGCGTGAAGCGACATCGAGGCTGGTTGATGCAACTGAGTCCTAGCGCTAAACGCTAGTGTTAGTGTTAAAACCCATGGATAAGCAAGGGTTATAAGCCATAGTTTGCAAGGGTTGTCGCATTTAGCAAACTGTGGATGCGTGAGTTTCGTGGTTGACGAGGCCGTGTTTGGGGTGGGGTACCTGTACATTTTAAAAATATTTTACATTTTAAACAAATTTACATTTCTAGAGGACCTTTCACATCGGAAGGACATCCCAAGGTGCTGAACAGTCAAGTCGGGACCTGAGCAAGTGGGAGGGGAGAGAGAGTTGGGAGGGCAGCAGAAGGCAAGATCAAAGAGGAGGGTCTTGAGACCAACATTGAAGAATGCAAGTGAGGGAGCAAGGCGAAGGGATTGTGGGATGGAGTTCCAGAGTGTGGAGGCAGAGAGGTTGAAAGCTCACCCAAAGATGGAGGGCGGGTCGGGTGGTGGACAATGAGCAGACCCTAACTCGCTGAACGGAGGGTGTGGGAAGATTCAATGGGAGACAGCAGGTCGAAGAGATAGGAGGGGGCAAGGCCATGAATGGCCTTGAAAGTGAGGACGAGGATCTTGAATTTGATCCTGTGGGGGACGGGGAGCCAATGGAGCCGGACGAGGGTGGGAATGATGTGGTAGCGTAGCTTGGTGCATAAACCATCCTAATCCAAATACCCTTTAACCACCTTCCTCTATATATGCTGGTCTGGTTCCTTTCTAAATGCCTAAAAACGACTCTGTTCCACAGGCAATTTATTTCATAAACTTGGAACCTTCTGGGTAAATACATAATCAATTCACTGTATATTATATTCTATGAAATACTTGAGACATCTCAACGACATGATAAAGCACTGTACCAAATGAAAGGATTATTGTTATTAAGTTTATTCTGTGAAGTTCTTTGAGAAGTCCCAAGGCTATATCAGACACAAGGTTTATTATGAAGGTAATTTCTAACAAACCTCTCTTCTTACTCTCTTAGTCACAGTCTTGAATTCATTGACTCGATCAATTCAGGGCAGGTATTTGGTGTTGAGGTACAGATCAGCCATGACCTTATAGAATGGGGATACAGGCTCAGGGAGCTGAATGGCCTACTCCTGCTTCTGTGTCTCTCAAAATTTTATCATGATATAATATTTTACCTTAAACACATATATCATGTACTCTTTCAATCTTTTATGCTGCAACAGAATGAGTCCCAACCTCTTCCGCCTCTCAACATAGGTACAGTAAAAGTCCGTTTATCCATGACTCGATGAACCGGAACTTCCGTATAAGCGGCAAAAAAAGTCCCCATTTGATAAACCAGAACGTATCTGGAACAATAGCGGTGGAGCATTTGTAAATGCATAAATAATAACAGAATATTGTATTGGTACTTATTGTTAAAACTACTCTCTTACGCTTCTCACCTTTACTGGTAGATGCTGCGCTTGAAGCCATGATGCTACGGTTCAGGTTTATCGTCCAGTGATTCTTTTTAAAATGGAGGATGCCAAGTGGGTGAAAAAGTGGTGCGCAACTTTAAAGCCTTACTAGCAGCAAGCCAATAACCCTAGCCGATAACCCACATTGTTGCGCAGGTATAGTATTTCAGTTTGCCGTTGGTAGAGTCTAGGGTTCTCGGCTTGCCGCTAGAAAAGTCGCGCTGCCATTTTTTTCACCCGCTTGGCATCCTCCATTTAAAAAAGAATCGCTGGACTATAAAGGTGAGATGTGCAAGAGAGTTGTTTTAACTAGGGTCCGGCGATATATCGATATATCGGTTATATCCGATATAATTTTCATATTGATATGCCGATATCGGAATTTAAAATATATCGATATATCGAAAAATTCTATATATCAGGGGAAAAAAATTGATATGTCGCAAATATCGATGTATCGTGTCCGGCGATATATCGGTATAATGTGGACTTTTTCAACTTACCTTGTCGGTATCCGAATGCGCGCGGAATGCGCACGCATGCGCAGGACAAAAAAAAAACGCGATATCGATATATATCGATATGGGCAAACCGATATATCGATATTGGAAAATTTCCATATCGACTGACCCTAGTTTTAACAATAAGTACCAATACAATATTCTGTTATTATTTAGTCTGGTGCATATGGTGTGTGTTAAAAGAACTTTAATTTTTTCGGGTTTTCGGCCGTGGGCCGCCCGAATATCCGGCAGGCGCTTTAAATGGCAATGGCCAGGTCCCGCGGGTGCCATATAAACGGGCATTTACTCTATATCCTTTCATCCTTGTGAATCTATGCTATGTCCTCTCCTCATCTTTAATACCCCATCTTTAATGTAGTGCCCCAAATTCCAACTCAATATTCCAGCTGTAGCCTTATACAAAAGCCTTATACATATACAGTAAAAGCCCGTTTATCCGTGACCCGATCAACCGCAACTTCCGTACAACTGGCACCTCAAAAAAAAGGTGACCGGATTAAAAAAATTAACCGGATCATATCCAGCACAATTTTAAAAAAAGTTAATTGAATCGCATTTTTTTCCCTTTCGTATCAGCCTGAAGTTGGCTCTGCTGTTTTTTCCCTCACAGGGTACAGTACAATTTACCTCTGAATGCTGCTTCCGGGTTTAAGAGAGAGGCAGGGGTGGGGGGGGGGAGGGTGAAGAGAGAGGAGTGGGAGAGGAGAGAGGTGGGGGAGAGGGGAGAGAGAGGTGGGGGAGAGGGGGGAGAGAGAGGTGGGGGAGAGGGGAGAGAGAGGTGGGGGAGAGAGGGGTGGGGGGGAGAAAGAGGAGTGGGATAGGGAGAGAGAAGTGGGGGAGAGAGAGGGGATGAGTTGATTAATTTAGATGGAAAATGAGGAGTGGAGAGGGTTTGGATTTGGAGCAATTGAGATGCCAGACTGATTGAGTGTGTGTGTGTGTGTGTGTGTGAAAGGGAGAGAGAAAGAAAGGAAAGGAGAATACTCCTTTGATTGTGTGCTGTGTTAAAAGACTGTAATCGATATTTATTGCTCTACTGGTAAGTATTCATACAATATTCTGTTATTATTTAGTCTATTATTAATATGTTTTTTTTTTTTTTAAAGTGTGTTTTCGGCCGAATATCCAGCACGCGCTTTAACCAGCATTGGCCAGGTCCCGAGGGTGCTGGATAAACAAGCTTTTATTGTACATCACTGGATCAAAACGTTTCTTAGTAACTCACTTTCAAATAAGAATCCTTCAAATATTTGTATACTGCTGGTCACGCTTGTGCAAGTCAGAATCCGTTTGGGGTCAGAGTATTGATATCAAAGACTTGTGTAGGAGTTACCTAAGCAGAAACAGAAGAGTATAAATTAAAATCAAACAATGAAAATTTCCAGTCTGTGACAACTTGGCTCAGCTAGTAGCTACTCTTGCCTCCCAGGCCAGGTCATCTTCACCAAGCTCATCTATACCTCAAGGTCAATATCTATAAATGCAGGTCAAACTACTGTATATTCAAAACATATATTGTAAAAATGTCATACATCCACCATCAACACTGCAATCCCAGTGATAATACCATATTTAAACATTGAAGCAGAAAGCATCAGTGATCATTTTAAATTTATATCATACGGTACTTAGTAAGTCAAGCTCCAAAGCAGATATAAAAGTTAGGGGGAAGATTCCCCAGTCTCTGGTAATATTTAAGAGCTTTGATGGGAAGGGAATTCTCCACTGATCTGGCAGAATGGTATTAAATTGGATATAGTAATCTTTGCATTTGATTGATTGCGAAAGGATTCGCCAAATGGATGTTTTTGCTTGTTGTCGAGTCCAAACCTGGAGGGCATAACTATTAGGTATAACAACAAAATTACACTTATATAGCATCTTTTACGTTGGGAGGCCGGCCCAAAGCACTGAAGTCCGATCGGGACCCGAGCGGGGGGAAGGGGGGGAGGAGGAGGAGGATCGGGTTAGGTGGAAGGGGAAGGAGAGTGGGAAGAGTTCGTAGGGCGGTTTAAGAGGAAGGTCTTGAGCCTGGCTTTGATGGAGGAAAACGAGGAAGCAAGGCAGAGGGGTTGCGGGATGGAATTCCACAGCAAGGGAGCAGAGCGGCTTAAAGCCCAGCCGCCAACGATAGCCAGTAGTAGATCTAAAAAGGTTATGAGAAGCTTCTTTACTCAGAGAGCGGCAAGAATTTAGAACTCACTGCTGGACACTCTAGTTGAAGCAACAATAGATCAATGTGTTTAAGAGAAAATTTGCTGCATACACGAGACAGAATAGAGCGCAGTAGAAGGGATGAGTGCAGTATGATTACTGACATGGACTAGTTTGGCCAAATGGCCAGTTTCTGTGCATATCATTCAATGTAATTCTACATAGTGCTTTGTCACATCAAATCATCTCAAAGTGCTTCACAGATTTTTCTGTAAAATGCAGAGATGTGTATTTGTAGGCTTCCTCTTATTGTCCCCATAGTAGTTCTGCAAGAGTGATCTTTAAGGGTATTGCGAATCTGAAAGTTGCAATTGGATGAGACATATATGAAGGAATGATGTTGTAGTCAAGTCTTAACTTCACAAAGTACATAACTCGTTTGCAAAAGAATTGCGCAATTGGTATCATGGACGTCATTCTGACATGAAAGGCGCTATACAAGTGTAATTTTGCTGTTGATGTTTCACTAAATTCACTGGTATTAAAATGCCACAATAGAGGGCGTCAGACTGGCTCAGTTGTAGGTTTGAAACAAAAACAGAAGTTGCTGGGAAAACTCAGCAGGTCAGGTAGCATCCATGGAGAAAGAAAAATTAGTCAATGTTTCGGGTCCACTTCCCTTCGTTAGAAACCTCCGTTCTCGTTTGAGTCAAACGTTGACTCACTTTCCTTTCTCCATGGATGCTGCCTGACCTGCTGAGTTTTCCCAGCATCTGTTTTTGTTTCAGATTTCCAGCATCTGTAGAATTTTGTGTTTTGTCAGTTGTAGTATTGTTGCCTTGAAATCAGAAAGCTTGATTATTGAGCATTTCACATTGGGACGACTTCTCAAAATGCTTCACAGAGCCAAAAATCACTGCACACCAATGTAACTCACTGGGTGTGGCTTTTTGAAATACATACCATATGATAAGATACTTAATAACGTTTTGTTTGATTAAGAACAATATTTGGCAATATAAATGAATATTCTGTATGTATAGTCATAGTTAATGCTCTTACAGTATTCCACGTTTGATTTGGGTTTGTATTTGACTGTGAAATATCAGTATTCATTGAATAGTTTAATCCAGGAGAAGGGGCTTCAAGATGGCTGCCAAACAGCTGTGGAAGGAAGCAAGATACAACTAAGGCATTAAGGCATCCCCATCATAAATAAACCCCATTAAAATTAATACCTACAGCAGGAAGAGCAAGCAGTAGAATACAAGAGGATTATTACTTAATTCCACTCAGGAACTAGGCCATCTGCATCATTCACAACAAGGGGTATTCCACTGTATACAACTGCACCGCCTGCTTTCTTTTAACACTTGCAATAAGAATTCACAGCTGGGAAAATAAACTAGATTCCACAACAATATATTACAGTTCCGACTATTCGTGACACTCTTCTACATAGCTGAAAGTCTTTGTGATTGGAGTTGTCAGGACAAATTGGGATATCTACGGGAAAAATACTTGACAGAGAAAGAGGTATATGTGGAGACCCAATTGGAGAAATAATAGTTACCCGCAAATCAAAGAGAAACAAGCCTTTCTTTTTCTAAATAAAAAAAACTAACAGGGTATAAATAAAGTAAGCTAAAGTACCCTGCAACTTGTATGTGACGCACACTTTTCTTTATTATCCCCACTCTAAGCTGTCATATCAAAATATTGGAGATTCATAGGTAGTAGGAACATTCATTTCATGTTTATATTATATTGCTCCAGCAAAGCTTAACTGGAGTCTTAATTCGCTAATAAGAAAAATACTCACACCCAGTCATTGGTCAGAATATATGGAGATATATATATATATATACTGTACTGTATATGGGGAAAAAAATCAAAATCGGAATTTCACCCACAAGCTATTTGAGGGACCAAAATGAGGCCTAGTTTTGCACATCTGAAATCTGATTACTCCAAGGATACATTCAAGCAGATTCAAATCCTTCAAAGACCCGGTAGCCAATACATTGTAAAATAAAGTTCTTGAAACTGGCAATACCGTGTGTGTAGTGCTGTGGATTGCACAGTGTGTGTGTGTGTGTGTAATATGTTTGTATGTGCTCTGCCTGTCTGTACCTGATGTTAGGCCCCATCATTTGTAGCCAAGTTTAGCTTTGCAGAGTGGCTCTGGGCAGACACAGCGCATCCATTCACTCACTACCTCACCCAACTACTCACTAACTCACTCACCCAGCCACCCACTAACTCACCCACTAACCCACTAACTCACTCACCCAACCACCCACTAACTCACCCACTAACTCACTAACTCACTCACCCACTAACTCACCCACTAACTCACTAACCCAACCACCCACTAACTCACCCAACTACTCACTAACTCACCCACTAACTCACTCACCCAACCACCCACTAACTCACTCACTCACCCAACCACCCACTAACTCACTCACTCACCCAACCACCCACTAACTCACCCAACTACTCACTCACTCACCCAACCACCCACTAACTCACTCACTCACTCACCCAACCACCCACTAACTCACTCACTCACCCAACCACCCACTAACTCACCCAACTACTCACTCACTCACCCAACCACCCACTAACTCACTCACCCAACCACCCACTAACTCACTAACCCAACCACCCACTAACTCACCCACTAACCCAACCACCCACTAACTCACCCACTAACTCACTCACTAACTCACTCACCCAACCACCCACTAACCCACCCACTCATTCATCCATCCACTCACCCACCAACCCATTCACTCACTCACCCGCCCGCCCGCTGACTGCTGCTGGGCCAGAGTTAGTAACCGGAAGCCTGGTCAGGGCTGAGGCCTGGGGCCTGGTCCAGGAGCCAACAGTCGGGGGGGAACTTCTGTTGTTGTGTTTTTTATAAACCTTTCTTCAAGATTCAGTTTAATCACAAACACACATGTGGAGACTTGGCGTCCGCCCTGTGTGTGTGTGGGGGGGTGTGTGGGTGGGGGGGGGTGTGTGTGTGGGTGTGTGTGTGTGTGTGTGGGGGGGGGGTGGGGGGGGGTGTGTGTGTGTGTGGGGGGTGGGTGGGGTGTGTGTGTGTGGGGTGTGTGTGTGGGGGGGGGGGGGGGGGGTGTGGGAGGGATTCTCACACTCCAGCTTCCTGCAGTCATTGTCAGTCAGTCAGACCCAGGCCTCAGACAGGCTGTGTTGTGTTTGAGGAACTTGCCGTTCAGTGGACACGGCGGCTGTGGGTGTATATGGTATGTTACCCCCCCCCCCCCCCGGCAGAGGAGAGCAGACTGTGACAGACTAAACTCCGGCCGAGGGGGGGCCGGCGGCCGGAGATGTTCTTCACTAAACAATAACAAGTGCGGCGGTAAACTATTCCCGTCCCCCCCGCCAGCCTGTACAGCCCCCCCCCCACACACACAGAGTGCTCAAAACGGTTAAAAAGTCGACGAAAATTTACCTTGTGACCTGGTCTCCCGGCGGCTCTCCAAGGCTCCCGGCTCCGCTGCAGTCGCTGACCGACACCGTTGTGTCCCACATTCAACACCGGCTTCCCCTCAGCTCCAGGGAGCACAGCACCACACAGCGGCGCACACTCTCTCTCTGTGTGTGTGTGTGTATACTCACTGTATGTACTCTGCGCGTGTGTGTGTATGTACTGTACTTTGTGTGAGTGTATGTACTGTGTGTGTCTGTTAGTACTGTGTATGTACTCTTTCTGTGTGTAGTGTGTGTATGTATTGTGCGCGTGTCTGTATGTATGCATTCCCTCTGTATGTAATAATCAATCAGTCAATCAAAACTTACATGTATATAGCGCCTTTCAGAGAGGTACAGTTAAGTAGGGACAAGGGAAGGTGGGGAGGGGTCTGAGCAGGATGAAGAAGAGTAGGAAAATTGACTGTATATTTGTGGGCGAAACGCAGCAGCCAAATTGTGCACAGCAGTGTCCCACAAACAGTCATGCAAGTAGGATTAGGGGGGAAAGATGGGGAGGGGTCAGGGTAGGGGGAAGAAGAGCAGGAAAGCCGACTGTATATTTGTCAGCGAAACAAATATACAGTCAGCTTTCCTGCTCTCCTTCCCCATTTGATATAGCACTTTTCACATCTTCCAGATGTCTCAACAAGCTTCACAGCAAACTCTGTAAAGTGAATTGACTGTATATTTGTAGGCGAAACGCGGCAGCCAATCGCACACAGCAGTGTTCCACAAACAGTCGTGGATTGAAGTCATCAATTTATTATTTATCTTAGGGATTATTATTAGATGTTTGGAATAAGGAAATTTGCCTAAGGTTTGCCCCTGCCTGGAATTGAAAACCGGTCTCTCGCTAGCAAGATAGCTGATGCAAAACCTCGGAAGCTTGGGGTGACAGCTGCTGGAAGGCTTTAGTTGGAGTCCAAGTTCAGTAATACAAGTTTGTAAGTCCAACACACACTCTGGGATCCTAAATCCTTGATTCTGACCAACCTACACCTAATACTCACCGGAATTAGGTAAGCAGGATGTGTCCCTTCAGGAAAAGAATGCACATTTGTTTCCAACAATCTATCGCTGGGATTTCCATGTGTAGGTAAGATGCGTGGAACTTTCAGCTTTGTTTGGATTAAGTATGGTGATGTATTTCCACATGTGTCAGACACTTGGCTAATCAAAAATTAAAATCTGTATGTACCATGCGTTTAACCTGCAAGGTTACACCCAGAGGCTTGTGATATTTGGCTCCCTCTACTTTTTTAACAGTACAGTACCTGTACAGTACTTTGCAATTGCTAACAGGGAATAAAGGAGCAGAAACAAGGAATAAAGGTTCAGAGGGCAACAACAACAAAATTACATTTGTATAGCGCTTTTCACGTCAGGAGGACATCCCAAGACTCTGGACAGTCAATGTTTCAGACCTGAGTCGGGGACAGGAAGGGAAGGGTGGAGGGAAAGTGGGGGAATTTGGGGTGACCGATGGGACCATTGAAGAGGAGCGTCTTGAAGTGGGACTTGAAAGAGGCTAGTGAGGGAGCAAGCCAGAGGGCCTTTGGGATGGAATTTCAGAGATTAGAGGCAGAGTGACTGAAGGCTCGCCTGCCAATGGTGGGACAGGTGGGTCGGGGGACATGGAGCAGGCCGGAGCCTGCTGAGCGGAGGAGGTAGGCAAGTTAGTAGGGGGTTAGGAAGTCGCAGGGAAGGCAGGTCATGGCTTGGATGTGGGGGAGGAAAGGCAGTTGAGGATTGAACAAGACACCTAGGTCCCTGACTGCCTTGGTGAGGTGGAGTGTGCAATCATGGAGGCAGCATCATGATGCTGCCAGTGCCTAATGTGTGAAGGTGCTGGTGCCTAATGTGTGAAGGTGCTGGGCCTCAGTCTTGTTGACATTCAGCTGTGGAAAGTTAGTTCTCAGAGGATCAGGATACAGAGGCCAGGCCTGGGAAAACAGGAACAAGGACGTAGAATTCGGGTACAAATAAATAAACAATGAATTGGCAGATTCACCTGATTTCATAGTGGTTTAGGATATCCTCCTGCATGAAGGACATTTGTATTGTATTCTCAATGGAGATGTTTAAGAAGCTGTGTCCTCAGCGGTGTACATCTAACTGGAATCAAGGTCTTTTCAATCAGCAGAAGACTGGCTATTTACTAAACATGAAATTCACAAACTGCTACCCCACTGACCAAGCGTCTGTGATCTGTCAATCAAAAGCCATGGCTCAGCTTCTCAGACTTTGACATTGAAAATAGCATTAGGGTGGGGATCTGCTTCCAGCCCATTCATGTGTTAAATATTGAATGGAATGCTAACTCTAGTTTAAAGTTTTGAAAGTGACTCTGAGAAAAAACTTTTTTATAGCACCTAAAACATTTAATGTTTTCAAACACTAATTGCTGCCAATGGCAGTGATTATTTTTTTGAATGTGAGGACCAGGAAAAAGGGAATGCAGCAGCCATTTCATACACAGTAACATCTAACAAACAGCCCTGAGGTGAATGATGAATTGATGTGGAGCCCTGTAGCTCAGTAGTTAGAGCACTCGCCCTACAAGTGTGAGACCTGTGTTCGAATCCAAGCAGGTCAGGGCATAACCGTGGGCAAGTTTCCTTACTCCACATGCCTAATAATAATCCCTCCAAAACTACCCACAATAATTTAAAAAATTGGTCAATCCACGACTGTTTGTGGGATACTGCTGTGCATAATTGGCTGCCGTGTCAATTCACTTTACAGGATATTCTGTGAAGCGCTTTGAGACGACTAGAATACGCGAAATGCGCTATATCAAATGCAAGGATTATTATTATTGATCTGGGGATTCAGTAGTCAAGAAAACTGAGAACTTCTCTAGTCTTTTTGAATGATATCTTGGGACCCTTAACAGTGTTTGAAGACAGTCAAGACAGATAGACAGACAGACAGGCAGGCAGGACCAACTGTTTAACATCTCATTCTAGGGGGAGCACATTCGAACAATTAAGTGTTTTCAAGATCCTCAAGATCAAATTCAAGATCCTCACCTTCACGGCCATTCACGGCTTTGCCCCGCTTATCTCTCCGACCTGCTATCTCTATCAGCCCGCCCGTCCCCTCTGCTCAGCAGGCTCCAGCCTGCTCCAAGTCCACCGCCCTAACCACCCCACCATCGGTGGCTGGGCTTTCAGCCTCTCTGCTTCCACTCTGTGGAATTCCATCCCGCAATCCCTTTGCCTCACTTCCTCTCGTTCCTCCTTCAAGGCCGGTCTCAAGACCTTCCTCTTTGACTGTGCCTTCTGCTCCCTTCTTAACTCTTCCCCCTCTCCTACTCTCATTCCCCTTCCCCCTACATTGATCCTTCCCCCCCCTGCTCGGGTCCCGACCTGATTGTTCAGCGTCTTGGGATTTCCTCCGATGTGAAAGGCACTCTATAGATGTAATTTTGTTGTCGTGTTGTTGTTTTCATCTGCCTTATAGAGAAGGGTTAGTTAGGTCAATGAGCTCAAGTCCTAATGTGAAGCTTGAACCCACAATATTTCAGACTCAGAGGCAAGAGTACAACCCACTGAGCCAAGCTGAACCTCTTAAATGAATCAGATAGATTGAAATAATCCATTAAAATTCTGTAGAGATTCTTTTAAGATGGATCAGATGCCTTCATTTACCTGGCTGATACTCAATCTTACAGTAGGGAGATCCTCACCAGAATTGTCTCCATTCACTGGTAACTAGCTCTCCTCTGTTGTGGACACATTATTTATTCCTCTGTTAATATGCATGACCTTTATCTTCTATCTTTATAATTTTAGCCTACAATTCTTGGCTGCAATTAATACCAACCACTGAGATGTTGAAGCCAAGGCCCAATGTGCATGTCGAGGTAGATATTTATTCAGCATAATAATCCTTGCATTTGATATCACGCCTCCTCACATTGTTGAGACATCTTAAAGTGCTTCACAGAATATAATGCTAAGTGAATAGACTGTGTACTTTGTAAACGAAACACAGCAACAACAACAACAACAAAATTACATATATAGAGTGCCTTTCACTTCGGGAGGACATCTCCAGACGTTGAACATTCAGGTTGGGACCCGAGCAAGGGAGAGGTGCAGGGTAGGGGGAAGGGAGGGAGAGAGAGAGTTAGGAGGGGAGGGAGAGATTTGGGAGGGTATCAGAAGGCACGATCGAAAAGGAGGGTCTTAAGACTAGCCTTGAAGGAGATAAGGGAGGAAGCGAGGCAAGGGTCTGTGCGATGGTTCCAGAGAGCGGGGGCAGAGAAGCTGAAAGCCCATCCACTGATGGTAGGGCGGTTCGGGCAGGGGACATGGAGCAGGCCGGAGCCCGCTGAACGGAGGGGGCGGGCAGGGTGATGGGGGACAGCAGGTCGGAGTGATAGGAAGGGGAAAGTTCATGAATAGCCTTGAAAGTGAGGACGAGGATCTCCCAATGGTCGCAGCAAACAATTGGCATAATTTTTTTTAATACATAAACATCTGATTGCTTAACTGAAAAAAGAGAAGGAATTTCTCACTGTGACCTGGCCAACAATTCCCAAGATAAAATTGGTCATGATTGTTTGTAGGTCCTTGCTATTTGTAAATTGACCACTGTGTTTGACGATAAATACTGTGTACAGTTGTTATGCTTGACAGCAATTACCTGTATAGTACTTTTATACTTGTTCTATAGATCCATGACCAGACCACATGTGGAATATTGCTCTGAGACCACTGTTAACAAATCTTGGAGCTTCAATATAAAGACCATACGAAATCCTGGATGAAAAAAGACCCAGGTCCATCTAGTTAGCATTCCAATCAAATGCAAGGATTTTTAGTATTATTATCCTATAAATGGATGGTTAAATTATAACATTTCACAATGTACGGATTTGGCAAAATATTGGATTCAGTTTTAACTTTGATGCCAGATATCTATGGATCTTAAAATAACTTATATAAAAGCGACTTTGAGATGTTTTGATATGATGAGGTACTATATCAAATCAAATTACTACTGTATGGTAGGGTCCGGCGATATATCGATATATCGCTAAAACCCGATATAATTTTCATATCGATACGCCGATATAGGCATTTCAAAAATATCGATATATTGAAAAATTGATATATCAATGGAAAAAATCGGAATGCGCGCACACTGAACTACAGACCCAGAATGCTCATCTCTGTACACAATGCACAGACCTAGATGCAAAGCCGCCATATTGTATTCATAGTCCTCGAATACAATATACAGGTATGCAAGGGGTGGGGGGGGGGGAGAGACAGCTGGGGGGTGGGTGAGGGGGAGAGAGACGGCTGGGGTGGGGGGGAGGGAGGGGGAGAGAGACGGCTGGGGTGGGGGGGGAGGGGGAGAGAGACGACGGGGTGGGGGTGGGAGAGAGGGACCCTACTGTATGGTAGGGTCCGTCGATATGGAAATTTTCCGATTTAGATATATCGATGGGCTCATATCGAGATATACCGAAATATCGATATTTTCGGGGTTTTCGTACTGCACATGCGTGCGCGTCGCGAGGTGTGCGTGCATTCGGGGCCTATCTCCTCAGGAGGTAAATATATTTCTCTCTGTGTCTCTCACACTCACTCTCTCCATCTCTGTGTTTTTCTGTCTGTGTCTCTGTGTCTCTCTCGTCTCTCACATCCCCCCCATCTCTCTCTCTCTCTCTCTGTCTGTCTGTCTGTCTATTATCACATCCACCCCGTCTTCCCCCCCCCCCCAACCCCCCCCCCGCCGCCGTCCCTCTCTCCCCCCACCCCCCCCCGCCGCCGTCCCTCTCTCACCCCACCCCCCCTGCTGCCGTCCCTCTCTCCCCCCTGCCGCCGTCCCTCTCTCCCCACCACCGCCGTCCCTCTCTCCCCCCCGCCGTCGTCCCTCTCTCCCCCCCGCCGTCGTCCCTCTCTTCCCCCCGCCGCCATCGCTCTCTCCCCCCCCCCCCCCACCCCTTGCATACCTGTACATTGTATTCTAGGACTATGAATACAATATGGCGGCTTGCACCTCGGTCTGTGCAATGTGTATAGAGATGAGCATGCTGGGTCTTGTAATTCAGTGCGCGCGCATTCAGATATTTTTAAAATGCCTATATCGGTATATCGATATGAAAATTATATCGGTTATATCGATATATCACCAGACCCTACTGTACGGTATTTTAAGTAATTTTTCTTGAAAACATGTAATTAATCGAACTAACCACCAGAGTACACTCTCTCTTTTTTAAAGCTTTACACTGAGAAAGCAGGTACCACCCACAATGTAATAAAATAGTGTTAACCCTCGGCGAATGTGACTTTATTGATTGTGAGTTCAAGTATACGCGATGAATAAAAAGCGTCACTTTTTTGCGTATACGCACTGGCTGGCCCAGCAGGCAAGGGCAATTGTGACGATACCGGCAGCTCCCGACTGAATCCGATGATTCCTCGGCTGGCTGACTCCGCGCGCAATGCACCCTTGGAAAAGTCCGATGACTCTTCAGCCTCAGAGCATCCTCATGGCATTGCATGGTAAACAGAAGAGACAGAGAGAGAGAGAGAGTCTCCTAACACTTCCAGGACCAAAGGTAAAATAATTTAGCCTAGCTGTGGTTTTATTGCTTTATTGGTGTTTTATTGTCTCCAGTGAGTCAATGAGAGCAGGGGGGAGCACGGGCCAGCCGGCTAGAGCCCGCCTCAGTACGTGCCTTGCATTGGTCGGGTGTGGATGTGCCTGGAGGCTTGAGATGGGTTGCCTATGGCTGGATTCCCCTTAACCCCCCTTTTCCTATTACTTGTTAAGCTTACCCAATGCGATTTTTCTGAGTGTGCAGTTTTCTAGGAATGTAACCCCCATGATCGACGAGGGTTAACTGTAATGCATTTGGCACACCACTTTTCACATCAGGAGGGCATCTCAAAGCGCTTCACAGGATATACTGTAAAGTGGAGTGACTGTGTATTTGTAGGCAAATGTCGCACAGCACACAAACAGTCATGAAGTTTTGGGGATCATTGGCCAGGATACCAGGAGAAACATCTTTCTCTTTAATAGATTGTACCATGGGATGGTTAATGTTCACCTGAATAGGCAGATGGGTACAAGGTTTATTATCTCATCTGAAGGATGGCATTTCCAATAATGCAGGATATTCCAGCACTACATTGAAATGCCAGCTTGAACTACATGAGTTCAAAATGGATTTTAAAGGATAGAGGGAACAGAGGGATTAAAGGATATGGAGATAGGGCGGGTAAATGGAATTAGGTTAGAAGATCAGGCATGATCTTATTAAATGATGGGATAGGCTCAAGGGGCCGAATGGCCTACTTCTGCTCTTGTTATGTTCTTATGTTCAAAATCCTGAGGTCGGGCTTGAACCCACAACCTTCTGCCTCAGGAAAGAGACTGCAACTAATTGAGCCACAACCTTATGACATCATGATTTGCAATGATATTTAAGTAAAGACTGACAACGTCTCTAAACAGCCCAAGGAATGAAATGACAAACACATTTTCTTTCAGCAGGTCCAAAGACTGTTTAATGTTATATTCTGCAAAGCGCTTTGAGACGTCCAGAAGATGTGAAAAGCGCTACATTAAATGCAAGGATTATTATTATCAGCATCGTCACTTTAAAAAAAAACAATGATAGAAACAGAAGTAGACCATTCAGGGTGAAATTTTGGGCAAGTTTCTTTATTCCTGATGCCTGATAATAATCCCTCAAGAAATAAACAACAAGAATAAATTGGTCATTTCAATCCCCCGATTTACGACAGGGTTGCGTTCCTGAACAACGTTTCCTAAATCGAAATGTCATAAATCGGAACGGGTTTTCCCATACGGTCCCATTATATAATCCGAGATGCGTTCTTTTGACAAAATTTTCGGAACTTAAACCCACTAAGATACACACAACACAAACAAACAAACAAACAAAACTTACATTTATATAGCGCCTTTCACGTCGAGAGGACATCCCAAGGCGCTGTACAGTCAGGTAGGACAAGAGCAGGGTGGGAAGGATCAGGGCAGGATAAAGCATAGTAGGAAAAGTAACTTTATTAGTGGGCGAAACACACACAAAATAACACACAAAACACATGGTCTTTAATTAATATTAGTGTAAGAAAATTTATAATAATAATATTCCTTGCATTTGATATAGATAGCGCTTTCCACATCTTATCGACGTCCCAAAGCGCTTCACAGAATATACTGTAAAGTGAATTGACTGTATATATTTGTGGGCGAATCACGGCAGCCAATTGTGCACAGCAGTGTCCCACACACAGTCATGGATTGAAATAACCAATTTTATTATTGTGTGTTTTTTGGAGGGATTATTATTATTTGGCATGTGGAGCAAGGAAATTTGCCCAAGATTTCGCCCTGACCTGCCTGGATTTGAACACAGGTCTCCCCCTTTACGTTCCTTCAGTACATTTCAGGTCTAAGTTACAGGTCTCCCCAAGGACCTGAAATGTACTGAAGGAACGTAATCCTGATTGATAGCAGTAGGTAAATTAGGTTTTGCTATCCATTATTTCACTTAAAATTGCACTTTTCAAGAATACATCCCCAACATTAATTGAGGAGTCCCAGTAATCCTTGCATTTTATATCAATTTGAGAAGAATTGAGTGAAAGGGTCTCTCATGTGAATCTCTCCATCTTTCCAGCATTATGAGAATATATCAAAGGCAAGGATTACTGTTATTGTCAATCGTTATCTTGGATTCATCCTTAACTGGGATCATTTTCAATCTTTGAACATTCTCTCTATGTTTACTCAGTGGAACAGCTCAACGTGAAACAGCTGGAGAAGCAGTTTTCTGTGCTCGCAAATGACAATGGAGACCGTCTTCACTGAAATCTGGCGTCAACTTCTTATTTCAAGCTGATTCAAAGAGGAGGCCAAATACATGCTCAAATGGTAAGAGAATAAAGAAATCAATGCCTCAATTGCTCTGCCCTTCTCTCCTGAATAAGGATACCCACAAAAGTCCCTTTACCCTCATGTTTTTTCTTCCACAGTGCACTCACCATCACTGACCAACTGAAACATGTGGGAGAATGATGATGATTGTATTTAGCATGTTAGAATTTAGAATGTGTTTATCTGTATTTAGGCATTCAGAGAATCGGTGTGAGCACCACCGTTTTCATGACAGAAAATGATCTGTTCCCATGTTTGGTGAAACATTTTACGCAGCTATTTGGAATAACAACAACAATTTCGAAGAAGCCCTTTCATCATTGTCTTGGTGAGGGAATAGTATGTGATTAGAGGGGGGATGTTGTTGTGTTGTTGTGTCAGAATATTGGAAGCACCATGATTTCCTTCTGGTGCTTCATTCTTCACTTCCCTCCAACCCGGGAAGTAACTCAATAATAACTAAGTGCAGGCTGAGGGAATTGCTGAATGAATCCAACAAAGATGATGTTTAATCTGAAATCTCTTAAGATAGAAAGAGCCTCGTGACTGGAATTTTGAATAACGAAATCTGAATCCTTGAGGCTGCCATGTGACCTTTTTTAAACTTGATTAAGTTTTTAATGTGATCTCTAAAGTGGAAGGTATAGTTGGAGCTCGAGATGCACTGTAGATACACTGCATTCGCGAGCACTACATTTGTAAGTATCTTTTCACATTCGGTCACTAACAAAAGAACATATTAGTTTCTGGATAAGTGAGGTAAATTTTTTTTATCACAATACTTTTACTTCTTCTGAGCCTTCAGTCACCACTTCTCTAACCTCCGGAACTTCCCCTACTTCTAGCCCTCCATCTTACACTCTCTCCTGTTGTCTTTTAAATCTCGCCATAACCTACCCCTTCTCTTTTGCATGGAGTCTGACCCTTTCACTGTGAGCCATTATCCTATGTGAAGGGCACTATATCAATTTAGGGTGTTGTTGTACTTTAATCCAGCCAAGTTTACTGCCTCTCTGAATCATTTTTGTAAAGCTTTACTAGTGTTACAGTAAATAGTGAGAGGTTATTCCCAATAATTGGGGACAGGGACATAAACCTGAGATTTCACTGGAGATGTTAATAATAATACTTACATTTGATAATGCGCCTTTCATGTTGGAATGTTTCAGTTTTAAATCCCTTCACATACTGTTAAGTAAACTGACTAGTTTGTTGGTGTACATGGCAGCTAGTTTTCTCACAGCAATATCTCATAACCAGTCATAAAGTCAATGACCAATTTTATTTGTTAGCTGGGACATCGGGAGAAACTCCCTTCCCTTTTCAAATAGTGCTGGGGGATCTTTAAGGTCCAACTGCTCAGCCAGAAAGGAGCTTAGTTTAATATCTCATGGGATAACTGGTACCTCTAAAAATGCAGCATTTCCACAACCCTATATTAAATTATCGACATAGGCTGTCAGTGCAAAGTCCTGACGTGGGGCTTAAACTTGCAACCTTCTAACTCAGAGTTAAAACTAGGCTGACACAAGAGGAAGCTCTGAAGTATTTGATTCATGAAGTTTACGTGAACATAGAATGCTTTGTGGCAAGTAGCTATTTAAATTAAGAGCATAACAACATTTGAAAGGAAATTGAATAAGTGAGACACAATGGAAGAGAGAGTTTGGGAAGAAGCAGTTAATTAGGTTAGACTTTGCATTTTGGAGAGGAGATGGGACCAGATATGCACAAAGAACTAGATGACTTCCTTCTGTGCTGTAAGTTCTATGATTTTTTCCATTGATTCCAAACAGCTGCAGAACTGCTCTCAGCCAAATGCAAACTCTATGTTAATTTGCCATGTTAGTTATTTTGACAAAGGATTCAATGGTACTGGTATATGCTGAAGGAAGGAAACATTTTAGGGAGACCTTTTTTTAAGGCAAAACGTTTGGTTACATAGAGGTTATCAAATGCAAATGGAATGGATGACTCCAGATATAAGATGAAGAGAAGAAAGGTTGTGTGACCCAGCCACTTAGATCCTATCTCTCACACTGGCTTCACTTTGTCTCCACAAATGGCTTCTCTGCCAGCTCCCACACCGTCTCAAGTGGTATTCCACAGGGTTCAGTCCTCTCCTTTTCAGCCTGTACATGCTCCCTCTTCGTGATATCATCCAAGGTCATGGGGTCAACTTCCACATGTACTTGGATGACACCCAACTCTATCTCTTTACCTCCATCCTAACCCAGTACTGACAGACTGCCTGTCAGACATCAAGTCCTGGATGAGAGCCAACTTTCTACAATTAAACGTCAGCAAGACCGAAGCCCCCCCTGCTTGGCTCGCGCAGAGCCTCCGCACCTCAGGCGTTAACAGCATCAGCATCAAAGGATGCACAATCTCGACATCTTGTTCCACCATCAACCGTGCTTTCTCCCCCACATCTGTGCCATGACCCGCTCTACCTTCCC
This sequence comes from Hydrolagus colliei, assembly GCA_035084275.1. Taxonomy (NCBI): domain Eukaryota; kingdom Metazoa; phylum Chordata; class Chondrichthyes; order Chimaeriformes; family Chimaeridae; genus Hydrolagus; species Hydrolagus colliei. The sequence goes on from CM068742.1 coordinate 74,340,162, forward strand.
CCACCTCTGCAACATTGCCCAACTCAGCCGCTGCCTCATCACTCAGGCCACTGAAACCCTCATACATGCCTTCATTGTAACCAGGCTTGACTATGCCAATGTCCTCCTTGTTGAACTTCCCAACTATTTTCTCCAAAAGCTGCAGATCATCCAGAAACTGGCAGCTCGTGTCCTCTCCCACACCAAGCTCCATGACCCAAGTAAACCCACTCTAGCCTGATTCCATTAGCTTGCCATCCCTCAGAGGATCGAGTTAAAAATTCCTGTCCTCACCTTTAACGAGCTCTATGTCCTTGACCCCTCCTACCTTTCCGACCTGAAAAGTGCTTTAAAAATGTAATTTTGTTGTTGTTCGACCTTCAGCCTCTCTCAGGCAAAGAGCTTCACAGAATATACTGTAAAGTGAATTGACTGCATGTTTGTGGGTGAAACGTGGTGGCACATAACAGTGTACAATTTTTTTTGTTGACTCCTCCAGCTGTAGTTAATGATTAAGCATACTACAAACTTTGGTGAGCTAAGGCTAACTCTTTCATTACCTTAGGAACTTGCTGTGCCAGTATTGAAAAACAGTGATAACTGCATGCAGTGTCCACTTCCTATCCATATGCTTCATAGGTATTTGATTCCCAGCGATCATTTCACATGGGTGTTTGAAGCTCATCTGTCAAAGTATGTTCTGTTTATTTTGTCCTTCAAACTCTTTGCTCGTCCTGATGTGAAAGGCGCTATACAAATGTCATTTGTTGTTGTTATTGTTTTAATACTGCATTGGAAGTGTTGCTTTTGTTCTCCAGACTTTTGACACCTGTTTCATCCTCTTTTGCTGTAATAATTTGCCCTAATTTCTTTGAGCTGCTGATGTAAGATGCAGTTTTCATCAACAATCTTGTTTTACTCATTTGAAGAACGATCATTAAAAAGTTACGGTCTTGTAGTTCAGTGCGTGCGCATCCCGATTTTTTCGATATATCGACTTTTTCAATATATCGATATTTTTGAAATGCCTATATCGGCGTATCGATATGAAAATTATATCGGGTTTTAGCGATATATCGCCGGACCCTAATTACTACTTTCAACTTCAAGCATAGTTTCTGACAGTGAAATGCAGTGAGAATAGTAGTTTTAGTTCTTAATGATGTATAGATTCTGTGCTATTGGACAATTAAGGATATTGTGGGGGATCAGCTTGCTACATATGTGGAAAGCCGTCACCATGCCTAAAAGTATCCAAACCAAACTGAGAATTCCATTCATCCCATTTCCACATGGAAATTCCAGAGATAAACTATTGAAATAGAAAGCACACTCACTTCCCAGAGGGACGCATTCTGTTTACCTAATGAAAGTTGGAGTCTAACCAGCTGAAACTCCTTGTTATTGAAAGCCTTGTTCAGCAAGCTTTTCCGCTGCTTGTCCAGCTAGGATCACCCGACTTGTTTGGGCTTTGTCTTGCAGGGTTTACAGGAGCTGAGTGGGAGGATTCCCTGCCCCAGTGACTGCCTTTCCAACTTCTGCTGATGTCACCAGCACAGCCAGGGCTGGCTCAATTCTGTCATTCCTTTGCCAAGCATGTCACCGTGGAGACAGTTCAGCCCCACTTACCTCCTTCTCCCCTCCGCCCCCCCCCCCCCCCAAGTCTCCCAGGTGTGGGTTTAAGCACTCATGAAGTGTATGGTAGTTACCTGGAACTACAGGATAATAATGGCAATACCCTCACACATTTCAAATTGGGAAAGAAACTATTTGTTGCTCTCCAATCAGTTTTGAAATAACAAAGTGTCTTTCAAACACAGATTAGATCGTTTTTGTTTAGGAAATAACATTATGGACGCCATCCGGCGTGGAGGGCGCTATATAAATCAAAGCTGATGTTGTTGTATGGGATGTTGTACAGATAGTTTGGGACATATGTGCATGTGATCACCAGGAAGGTGGAAGCCAAACTAGATGGACCTTGGTATTTTTTCATCTACCATAATATCTTATGTTCTTATGTAAAGTGCCAATCACCCAGGGCTGCCAGAAATCTCAATCTTCTGCTCTGGGTTTTAATGTAGAGGTAGACCCTGCTTAATGAAGGGGTTAGGGACTTCAAAACTCTTCATAAAGCGAGAATTTTGTTAAGCAGGTGGGAGGTCTCTACTGTGTTTCCGTATGTGAAAAAAATCAGTTTAGTTCCCAGTGGTGCCTAGTGCTAACATTTACGGTGTACCAGCAAAGGCATATGGTAGGTAGAACTGCTATTGAAGGCTGCAATACTTTAATTACAAGATGAAAAGATGAAAGAATACAAGATGAAAATGTTTGTTTTGTTTACCTGAACAGTATTTTATTTAGTAAATTTTTAACACAATACAGTAACGAAACAAAAGTTCCCGTACTTCCCTTAATAAAATGAAGTGAGGAGTACGTCTTCATTTTAATTGTTGCTGGAGGAGAAGGGGGAGGAGGCTGGAGAATCAGGAGAATCTGGTGAGAAAGCAATAGGTTCTGTATAGTCAGCGGACATAGTTGGTACTGTTCTTTGGACGATGTCGGCTTAAAGAAACAGTCGATAGAAGACTGTCGACAGTTTTTCTTCTTTTCTTCATACAATTCTTGGTAGCAACGAATAGTTTGCTCGATGCCACGGGCAACCTAAATGCTACGATCCATTTTAGGATCGTTGTCTTTGCAAATATTAATTGCTTCGTCTATTTTCAAAAGAAAAGCTTTCAAAACATTCAAACGAAGAATCTTAGGCTCCTCACATAAATCATCAGCCTCAGCTGTCTGTTCCTTTGTTAAATCCTGAATTTCTTCAGTTGTAAGCTTTCCAGGGGCCGATTTCTCATTTATGGAGATGTAGGTCTTCTCCAATTAAGCCCTGTTTCATCGAAGTTGAAAATTTGTTGCGGTGTATAACCTCCCTCAGTGATTTTTCTAAGTTCATCTGGATAATGTTCGGCAGCAGCAACATCTGCACTAGCAGCTTCCCCGCACATCTTGATTGAATGTAGCTTGTATCGCTTTCGAAAACGATCAAGCCACCCATTGCTTGTAGCAAAAGCAAAAGTAGCGTCATGTGGTTGCCTAGCATCCTGCCGCTTAAGATCCTCCCATACTGTATGGGCCTTCTCTTGGATTATACTAGCAGAGAGGGGGCAATGGTGTTCGTTCTGGTCATCCATCCATCTTCATTTCCAATGAAAATCCTTTTTCTTCAATGGGGTTGGTGATGTTGCTAATGGGCGTTTAGGTGGCATACTGAAGTAAGTGTATGTAGCTTCGTCGACTGAGACCAAGCATGTGTTGCGGGGGCGGCCGGGAGACGAGAAGCGCGCAAGATTTAAACTTTCACTATAGAGAACGCAGCCTTCGCTAAGCGCATTGGAGGTACAAATACAAACCCTCGTTATAGTGAAGTTTCGGTAACCGGGTGTTTGGTAAGCGGGGTCTACCTGTACTGCACCTTTCACACAGTGTACTCTGACCTTATGAAAGGTATTTCACTTTATTGTGAGCATAGTGTAGATCATATCCAGGAAAGTACATATATCAAACAGGTCAAAAGTACAATTGGTCAGCAACTTTACAAGCAGCAGATATAATGTTACATAATTACAAGTACTGAACAGCACGGAATAAGCCTTATCCTTCTATTCCCTTCTTCCTCATGTGCATATATTTATGTAGTTTCTGGAGATTTTGAAGTGCTCAAAGCATTTGATAATGTTTATAATGATTTACTTATTCCTGGGTTAGAATGTACTGTATAATGATTCTTATCTTGGTCAGCCAGGTATCTTAACATGCAGAAACCTATTATTGTAACATACTTGAAACTATCCAAATTAGGCTGAGAATTCAAAATCTACATGACTCCTATGTGTGGAAATTCCCAATATATCTGGATTGGAATTCACACTCTTTTCCTGGATTTTATTAGGATGGTACAGTATTAGACAATGTTTGGAAGTGCCTAGGCTTGGGGAATCTCAGAGTGTGTATTGGGATACTGCTGGAGTCTAACAATGCATAACTTGCCACTAAGTACTGTCTAACACAGTGGTTCCCAACCTTTTTTTTGCTGCGACCCAAATTAACCACCAATAGGTCCTCGCGACCCATTTTTTTCCTGTGACCCAAATTAGCCTCCAACTGGTCCTCCCGTCACTTGGGGGCGACATCGCAACTGAAGCAAAGCTCAGCCAAAACGTTATCTCCATCTCTTTTTGGACTCAGCGCATCTTGTATGTACGCTCTTTCATACAAATTGGTTGGCGGTGTCGCCTCAGGCGTTTTTTTAGCGTTAAAAAAGCATTTTGAACATTAATAAAACAAAAAATTCTGATGCCCTTCGCGACCCAACTGAGGACCCATTATGGTTTGGGTCGGGACCCGAGGTTGGGAACCACTGGTCTAACAGTTAGGATCACCCTACCTGATTGGGTTTGACTTGCAGTGTTAATAGAAGCTGAGTGGAAACAAATCCCTGCTCCCAATACCCTGCCTCCTCTTCCAAGTCCTCCTGACCAGCCAGGCTGGCTAGTCTGTCATCTGAATTGACCTGGATAGCCAAGCTATAGGCGCCTATTCCTATTTCCACCTTTTGCTCTATGTTTCACTCTGCAGTCAAAGTTGTGAGTGACATTCAGACACAGAAGTGAAACTGCACATACAAAGAGAAACGTGAGAAAATCACCTAGTGCCCTTGACCTTGATGTCAACACTGTTAATAGTATCCACTGCTTCTCTGGGGAAAGGGAGCTACGACAATCTCCAGTGACAAGAGAGATTTCATGCTCTGTTCCGCATCCCCTCTTACTACCCTCCATGCATTACTCAATAGGTTGGAATCTGGGTGTGAGTTATGGATAAGAGAATGGTAGCCATTTCATGCTGAGCTGTGCTGCTCACAAATAAGTTTGCAGGTTCCTGGGTCCTGCTGTCCACCCAATGAGGGCTCAGACTTATTCTTGTCAGGTCAGCAGTATTCCATACCACTCAGGAACAGCGCAAGGGTATTTGGCGCCTTAGGTGAGCCTTCAGATGTTCGCCCCCTAGTAACTTTTGATAAGCTAATGTTAATACTAAAAATTCTTATCATGAATTATCAATGATGGTAATAGTTATACATTTGTTTATGAAACATACTTCTGTTTTATTTAAGTATTAAGCATTCTCCGATCAACTTACTGCTAACTCCCATGCCTCTGCCATTATACACTAGGAGACGACAGCAGTAATTTTCGCTGCATGCGGCAAACCGTATGTGCTCTGTAACCAGGGCTGGCACCCTCCAAATATTGGTGCCATAGGCGACCGCCTAGTTCGCCTAAAGGTAGCGCTGGCCCTGATACCACTGCCGATAACAGACCAGCCAGCCTAGTTATCATTAAGAGCAGGGTGGAGGAATTGATCCCACTCAGCGCTTTTATGCTCTAAACCAAATCTGTAGCAGGGAGAGGGGTTCTCATTGGATAAGCCAGCAGGACACTTGCCTGGCAGTGCCATGTATGAACTACCTTGTGCTCTGGACCCAATGTAAAGGCATCTTGTAATGCAAGGAGTCTACATGAGGTGGTACTTTTCTTGTGGGGAGGTGGGGCTGGAATTAAAATAATGGCATAGCTCTGGGGTCCACGCCTGCTTGACAGTCTCTTGGAATGAAAATAACAGAGTTAAGAGAGAGAAAATAATATAATTGTAAGGAAGCTTAAACTAAAAATGCTGCTGGTAAAAAAAACACAGGTGGTGAGTGCACATTTATCTTCCTTCCGTTGAGTCCTATAGCTCAGCGATTGGAGCACTCGCCTTTCAAGCGTAACACCTGGTTCAATTCCAGGCAGGGAGAAACCGTGGGCAAGTTTCCTTACTCCACACGCCTGATAATAATCCCTCAAAAAATACCATCATAAATTGGCTAGTTCAATCCATGACTGTTTGTGGGACACTGCTGTGTGCAATTGGCTGCTGTATTTTGCTCACATATATCTAATTAATTCATTTTACAGTATATTCTGCGAAGCTCTTTGAAACATTTGGAAAACATGAAAAGTGCAATATCAAAATACAAGGATTCTTCTTCTTATTATTTTCACCATGATCAATGATGGGTTAAAGAGGTATTAATGTTGTGAAACAAATGGCGGAATTGCAACAAATCTGGAGAGAAGAGGTATTAATAACATGAAAACAAAGCATGGGGTGAAATTGCCAAACAACAGACAAATCAGATAGTTGCAGAAGAGGTGGAAGGTGAGCTGTTATGGCCTGAAACCAATATCAATGCCAGACGCCTGTAAGATCCCTAGCAGATGGATAAGGTGCTGTACCTTGAGCTTGCGCTACAGTTCATTGGAACAGCGAAGGAGACTGGATGGAGAGGTTAGACTGCGAGTGGGAAGGAGAGTTGAAACAGTATGAAACCGGTAGGTCAGGGTTGTTATTCAATCAAACTCCTGCTTTTGGGTAGTCTGCTGCCTCCTGATCTGCTTCCCAAAATTGAGCAATTTTCCTAAACTTTGGTCTTATTACTGTGTAGTTAGTTATTTGTAGCTTATTAAACTAGTTGATCAGTTACTAAAAAAAAGTGCACTAATTTGTGGGCTTAGCCTGCTGTCAGAATTACATTGCTGAGCAGAAATCCATTGATCTAGTGAATTATTTTCCTGCTACAAAACCTGCTGAAATACTGTACAATCAGAATGGCTCACTCCTCAGTTGTTTCATGCTTTACTGTTTTACGAGCAGTCACAGTTCCTTCTTAAAGCAATACTCATTTATTTACTATAACAGATAAGGTAGTGGAGATTACAAAGTGCAGATGCATTAAAAATAAGAACAATTGGAAAAGAACATTGAATGTATTTGAAATTCACTGGTGACACGAAAGGTGCAATGTGGACTCTTCAGTAGTTAGAACATTCACCTCGCAAGCGAGAGACATAGGTTTGATTCCCAGCAGGGCAACACCACTACTAAGTATCCTTACTCCACGCACCTGATAATAATCCCTCAAGAAAAATAATAATAAAATTAATTACTTCAATACATGACTGTTTGTGGGACACTGCTGAGAGGAATTGACTGCTGTGTTTTGCCCACCCATCTACAGTGAATTCACTTTACAGTATATCCTGTGAAGCGCTTTGAGGCATCTCGCAAACATGATACGGTGCTATATCAAATGCAAGGATTATAATTATTTTTGTAGGTGAACCCAGCTGACAATACGCGAACAGTGATGGCCCACAGTAAGGAGGTGAATTATTTATTTATCTGGAGGACTGTTGGTCAGGACACTGGAAGAAACACCATTTTTATGGCAGTGTTTTTTAGTTTCCTTAATGTCCCACTGACCAAACAGACTTAGTTGTTAACTTCTTGTTAACTAAGTCGTCAGAATTAGTTCGTCTCCTTCTAACCCGAAGGATGACGTCTCTGAACAATGTGGCGCTCCTCCAACACTGCACTGGGGTGTCAGCCTGTACAGTACTGTGATAGACCTGCAGTGCAACCTTTAAACCAGTAGATCACAGCTTGGAATCAAGGACTTTTTACTGAAGAAATCTCGTTCCTGGGCATAAAAGAATGAAAAATATTAAATTTCAGATCAGGTTTAAAGTGAGAGCTTAATCATCATTTGGTTTCATACCTGAATACTCCCCCCCCATCCCCCACTTCCTGCGTTGTGCCAAAGCCAAGGCGGTATTCAAACCTGGAGCCATTCGACTATTAAGAATTGCCTAGGAGTAGGAAATCTGGGCAATCAATCATTGATGTTATTCTTCAAATATGCCACTATGCCACCCAACGTAATCTCTACTATCTTTCTTGGAGTTTCCTTGCAGCTCAACTACAATAGTACCAAGGTGAGAATGTTTGAAACAACAACAAAATTACATGTATAGAGCGCCTTTCACGTCGGGTGGATAACACAATGTTAGAATGGAGTCAACCATCTGTGGCAGTCTCGGAAATCTATTCTAGTCACGTGGAAACTTCCATTGTTGTTGAGATGCATGGAACTCCAGTTGGTTTAGATACTTTTAAGCATAGTGATGGCTTTCTGCATTTATCCCACTGGTGAAAAACAATTGAATCCCACTCTCCTTTTGTTTGCCCCATATCCATTATCATTGCTTTCATCCAAGCATATGGACTAGAGCTCAAGTGCAGTTTGTGGTAGAGAAATACACATTCCAACCTTCCTCTGTGCAAAGAATATGAGGCTATTGCTGATATGAGGCCCTCAAACTTTCCTTCTCTTTTTGCTCCTTTTGTGAAAATAATTCGACACACCTCCCAGGTTTTCCTGCCCAGGAACAATGGCTTCAGATTTCTGGTAAATCTATGCAGATCTATAACAATACCATCATTTGTGGATTGTTGATAAATGTGCTGGTCTCAACAGTTGTAGCTAAATGCTCCAGCCAAGTGTCCTGAGAGTATGGAAAGTCCTTGTTTGATAAATTCTAAGAATTTGATGTTTTGAACTGGTGAGCTGTGTTTATTCTGATGGTTGAATTCAGTACTGTATTGTCCTTATTTTGTTTTATAGTAGCCACCGTACATCTAGCCAGCCCTAAAGCCCTCCTGACATCCGTACCTTTTTTGCCAGACTCGATGCGTTTTATCACCTCTAATTTAGTATTTAAAGTGATGACTTTGTGGGGTTTCTGGGTGCTAGCGATATTACCGCTGCTGATTTCACTTATTGCTGTCTTTTCCCGACTTGCTAGAAACGCGGTAGAGGCTGTAAATTGCTCGAAGTTGCTTGGGAATGTTCGGAAATTACTGTAATACTGACGTGGCGTGGTGTTGCTTCAAAATCAGCTGGCTTTTAAACAATGACGTGGCGACATGCTATTGGCCAGTTCAAACCCTTGGATACAATATATCAGGTGCGAACGCGATTTACCTGTGAATACACTATGGACTGTGCATTTGGACAAAAAGGACATGCCAAAAACGACTGCGATATTCAAAGTAAGTACTGCACATGTGCAAAAAAGAATTTTGTTCGTTAAAACCAAACCAAGTGTCCCATATTAATAAAAAGGTGATAAAAAAATTATGTTTGTTCAATCGAAACGTCCTAAATAGAAGCGTCCTAAATCGGGGCTTACCTGTATTAATTTTCTCTATGTTAAGTGAGAAGATGGGTGATGTTGTGCAGTGAGTTATCAAACTTTCTGATAGGTTGCTGAGGCATTACACTGTTGTTTTCCCCCAGATGTTGATATACCTGGTACAGTAAAAGCCTGTTTATCCAAAACCTGATCAACCTTAACTTCCGTATAACCGGCACCTCAAAAAAAGGTCCCCATTCGATTAACCAGAATTTATCCGGCACAATGTATTTTTTTTAAATTAACATTTTTTGGTGTTTTTGGCCGAATATCCGGCACTCACTTTAAGTGGCATTGGCCAAGTCCCAAGTGTGCTGGATAAACGGGCTTTTACTGTACATATTTCTAGCAGTTTTTGTTTTTACTTAAGATTCCTGGCATATTGTTTCCTTTTACTCTTGTGCAGTTGTGGGTTCAAACCCTATGTTAGAAGTTGGGACTCAAATAGTTTAAAGTGGCAGTGCTGGGGATTGTTGAATTGTTGGAGGCAACTTATTGGATGAGATGGTATGTTGTATTTTTTACAAAAAATATATGTTTATAATGAAGTAGGCATGATTAGGACCCAGGGTCCTGGTATATTTAGTATAAAATGCTGTGATTTTGATGTGAGATGGGGACTGATGGACATATGCTTCCAAGTCTAACTCATTAAACTACTACAGTACTTTCACTTTAATAATTCAATATCAATTAAGAGAGAGCCAATGAGATAAAGACAGGAAGTACAAAGAAGAGGACCAAATTGGTTTGATTAAAGTTAGTGGTTGGGAATGATCTGAGTTAATAATAAAGAATCTTACTAACATTCTTTGGATTGAGAACCATTACAAAAATAGCACCAACCTCTGATTGCATCCATTACAGTTAAACCAAGGTTCCATCTGCCTGGTCAGTTGGACTTTAAAGATCTCATGGAACTATTCGAAAAGAGAAAAGAGTTTCTCCCGATTCCTTGGTCAACAATCCTCCAAATAAAATTGATAACTTGCATAATGGCTATTTGTGTGACATTGCTGTGTGCAAATTGGCTGCTGTTATTGCCCATAAAACACATAGTCGCTACATTTGTGAAGCACTTTGGGATATCCACCTGGCATGAAAGGTGATATACCAAATGTAAGTACTGTACAGTATTATTATTACAACATTTAGAGACATTTCACACGACAGACAGTGCAGTATATGAATGTAAATTGCTGTTGTGTAACCTGCTGTCGTACAGAGAAGCACTTCTAGACCACTCATTTTAGTTCGGAGGAAGGGTCTCGCGTGAAGCCTTTTTCTATTACATGATATTTCATTGTTGTGAACTTCTTGCATCTCTGTTGTTTTTGCTGGCAGAGAAACTAGATGCTTTATATGTGCTAGTATAAATATCTTTTTCAAAGAGCTCCCAAATAGAGCCAACATTTGCATTAGACTTTATGTTGTGTTTGGATAGTGTGGGTATGTGATGTTCCATTTGCTGCCTCTGCAGGAGGAAACTTGTGTTTTGTGTGTTCGGCACACAAAAAGCAACAATGGCTGAATCAGTTTCTGGTAGCACCACTGAGTTCTTTTTTCTGTCATTTCCTGACTGTGTCTCCATTCTATTGCATGTTATGCCCTTTTCCATCTTCTTTTCGACTCCCTTTATTCCCATTGTTTCACAGTCGTGGCCTCGGCTGATACTCCAGTTTGGGATCCTTGCATTGTGCTTTGATTGAAACCTCCTGGCAATGCAGCGCTTCCAAGCTGAACAAGGTACAGTAGAAGCCCATTTATCCATGACTCGATGGACCGGCACTTCCGTATAAACGGCTCGTCAAAAAAAAAAGTCCCCATTTGATAAACCGCAACTTATCCGAAACAATAGCAGTGGAGCATTTGTAAATGCATAAATAATAACATAAGAACAGAATATTGTATTGGTACTTATTGTTAAAACTACTCTCTTGCGCTTTTTACCTTTGCTGGTGAATGCTGTGCTTGAAGCCATGATGCCGCGGTTAAGGTTTATAATCCAGCGATTCTTTTTAAAAATGGAGCGGGTGAAAAAAACGTAGTGCACATGACTTTAAAGTCATACTTGCAGCAAGCCGATAACGCAAGCCGACAACCCACATTGCTGCGCAACTGCAGTATTTCGTTTTGCCGCTAGTAGAGTCTAGGGCTTTGGCTTGTAGCTAGTAAAGTAGCGCGACTTTAAAATCGAGTTGCCATTTTTTTCACCCACGGCTTCATTTAAAAATGAATTGCTGGACTGTAAACCTCAATCAGTAAAGGTGAGAAGCGCAAGAGAGTAGTTTTAACAATAAGTACCAATATAATATTCTGTTATTACTTAGTCTGGTGTGTATGGTGTGTGTTAAAAGAACTTTAATTTTTTTTGTAGTGGGTTTTCGGCCGTGGACCGCCCGAATATCCAGCAGGCACTTTAACCGGCATTGGCCAGGTCCCGCGGGTGCAGGATAAACGGGCTTCTACTGTAATTTACTTCATTACTGTTTGTAAGGCATTGTTGTGTGCAAAATTCACTGCAGCATTTGCCTATAAATAGTCCCCACACTTTACAGAAACTTTGTGAAGCGCATTGGGACATTCTCACAATTATAGGCTCACTATATTCAATGGAAGGATTACTTTATCTACAAAGATCGTTTATATCCATCTTCTCAATCTTAGTGGTTCTGCCACTGTCTGAGATACACTAGGTCAGCATAGAGTTGGGGTTATCATGTAAAGATTTGTAAACAGCAAATCCCAAATGTGTCGTGGCTGATTCTCGTGAATTTTGCTCCAACGCCAATCCGAATGGCAGTTCCAGTGACAGACTCAGCATTTTTGGAGTCAGGGATATCTCAAAGCGCTTCACAGGATTTACTGCAACATATAACAACTGTGCTTTCTGTAGCAGCTAATTAATGCACAGCCATCTCCACAACAGCCATGGATCATTCATTTTACCAAGGGAATTTTTCAGAACACCAGGAGCGTTTCCCTTCCCTTTTCAAATAGCGCTATGGGATCTTTTAAGAGCACCAGAATAGACAGGTAGAACCCAATGTTCATTGCAGCTTTTGACTTTGCAAATTTGAAAAAGAGAAATGATGAAGAGGAACTTCAATTTATGTTTCCAGTCCTTCACTACAGAAGTTGTGCAGAATGCACATTCGTTAGAATAAGTTATAAGCTTTACAGTACATTGCTCACAACAAAGATCCTGCTTTCAGCTCCAACTGAATATGAACTGTTATGAAATCCAGTCGTTAATCATTCACCAGGAATTGACGAAGGTCAGTGCTGCTTATCATAGACTTTAACATTTTGTTTTACTCCATACTGTCCTTTATCAATAAATAGCTATTTATTTGTAGGAATAGCAAACTCTTGGATAACAAAAACATGGCTCATGATTTCCTCACTTCATGGCTTTATATCTGATTTACAAAATATCGATTTACTCCATGGCGCTTTAAATCAAATAAATCATATAATACAATAGATCGAGCAGAGAGCCAGAGTGAGCTACGGACTGAGTGAGGCGAGGACAGAGTGAGAAGGAATTGGGTGAGAGTGGGAATTAGGTGCAGAGGGGGAAGTAGGTGCAGATTATATATCCCAGGGAAGTAAGTCGAGATAATGACCTGGCATGTGATGTGCGAGGAATGCGGGATGTGGGAGTTGATGGAGGGCAACCTGAGCCAAGGTGACTTCATCTGCAGCAAATGTCTGCACATGAGGAAGCTCCAGCTTAGAATAGCTGAGCTGGAGTATCAGGTGGAGACACTGCGGTGCATCAAGGAAGGGGAGAGCTTCTTAGACAGTTTTGTCCTAGAGCCTGACACTCCACCAAGGCCTAGGGAACAAGAGTGCACTGTTGCCAGCCACGGTCAGGACTGGGTGACAGTCAGACGACCGGGTATGCGGAGCCAAAAGAGTGGTGCAGAGAAACCCCAGACTGTAACCATTTCCAACAGGTATGAAGTACTTTCAACCTGTTTGAATAAGGAGGTCTGTGAGAAGGTTGGACAAACCAACTCAATAAAGACCATTTTAATAGGAGATACAACTGTCCGAGGTATAGATAGGCGTTTTTGTGAACGGAAACGCGAATCTCGGAAGGTGTGTTGCCTACCAGGTGCCAGGGTTGAAGACTTGACTGAGCGGGTGCATGAAATTCTACTAGGGGAAGGGGAAAATCCACTTGTGGTGGTCCATGTTGGGACCCATGAAGTTGAGAGGAAAAGGCCTGAGATGCTCCAGGGAGAGTATCAGAGACTAGGGAGAAAACTAAAAAGTGGAACTTCGAGAGTGGTGATCTCTGGGTTGCTTCCAGTGCCTCGAGCAAGCCAGTTCCAGAATGCTAGGATAAGGCACATCAATGCATGGCTGGAGAAGTGGTGTAGGAAGGAGGGTTTCTGGTTCCTAGACCATTGGGACCAATTCTGGGGTAGGTGGAACCTGTACAAAATGGATGGGTTACACCTGAACAGGGCTGGAACCAATCTCCTTGCAGGGAGGTTGTCCAGTTTTGTGGGGGGGGCTTTAAACTAATCCCGGGGGGTGAGGGTGGGAAACTAAACAGTAGTTCAGATACGGGAGGGGTAACAAAGAGGACAGGGGTAAGGGTAAGACGGGAGAAAAGTGCAGAGGAAGTAATTTGTGCCTTAGAGTGCATGTATGTAAATGCACAAAGTTTGAGAAATAAAATTGGTGAGCTGCAGGCTCAGGTTGCTGCGAGGCGATATGATGTTGTAGCAGTAACAGAGACTTGGCTCAAGCATGGGCAGGAATGGGAGTTGAACATTCCTGGTTATAATGTATTCAGGAGGGATAGAGAAGGGAGAAAAGGGGGCGGGGTGGCAATTTTAGTTAAGGACTCAGTGACTGCCTTAGAAAGGAACGAGGTGGAAGAAGGACTAAAAACCAAATCTATCTGGTTAGAAATGAGGAATAAAAAAGGTGCAGTTACACTATTAGGGGTATACTATAGACCACCAAATAGTGGGGAGGAGATAGACAAGCAGATCTGCAAGCGTATCACGGAGAAATGCAGAGCTAATAGAGTAGTGATAATGGGTGACTTCAACTATCCCAACATAGACTGGCAGAATAGTAGAGTAAAGGGCAAGGAGGGAGAAGAATTCCTGAAGTGTGTGCAGGACAACTTTCTTGATCAGTATGTTTCCAGTCCAACGAGGAAAGAAGCATTGCTGGATCTAGTTTTGGGAAATGAGGTAGGGCAAGTTCAACAGGTTTCTGTAGGTGAGCATCTAGGGAATAGTGACCACAATATCGTTAGATTCAGAATAATTATGGAAAGGGATAAGGAACGATCACAGGTGAGGACACTCAACTGGAAAAGGGCTAATTTCAATGAGTTGAGGTGGGACCTAGCCAAGGTGGATTGGAAAGAAAAATTGGCAGGTAAGACAACTAACGAGCAGTGGGCAGTGTTCAAAGAGGAGATAGTTCAGGCACAGGTCAAAAACATCCCCACAAAGGTGAAATGTAAGGCATCCAAACCTCCCTGGATGACTAAGGAAATCGGGGCCAAAATAAACCAAAAAAAAGAGGCTTATGATAAGTGTCAGGCTCAAAATTCAGAAGGGAACCAAGCAGAATATAGGAAGTGTAGGATAGAACTAAAAAAGGAAGTTAGAGGGGCAAAGAGACTGCATGAGAAACAATTAGTGAGTAAGATTAAGGGGAACCCTAAGGTTTTTTACCAACATATTAAGAGTAAAAGGTTGGTCAAGGATAGGGTGGGGCCAATTAGGGACCTAGGAGGAAATCTCATTGTGGAGGCAGAGGGCATGGCTGAGGTATTGAATGAGTACTTCGCCTCTGTCTTCACAAAAGAAAAGGATACAGCCAATGCCATGGTATTAGAGGAGAGGGTAGGAGAAATGGATAGAATAATTATAACCAGAGAGGAAGTTCTAAAAAGGTTGACGTCACTCAAGGTGGATAAGTCACCTGGTCCGGATGGGATGCACCCTAGGTTATTAAGGGAGGCAAGGGAGCAAATAGCAGGGACTCTGGCCACGATCTTTCAATCTTCCTTGGACACAGGGGTCGTGCCAGAGGACTGGAGGATAGCTAATGTTACTCCCTTGTATAAAAAGGGGCAGAAGGACAAGCCTGGTAACTACAGACCAGTCAGTCTAACGTCGGTAGTGGGCAAACTTCTAGAGTCCATAATCAGGGACAAGGTAGATCTTCACTTAGAAAGATATAGGCTAATAAAGGACAGTCAACATGGATTTGTTAAAGGCAAATCTTGCCTTACAAATCTGATAGAATTTTTTGATGAGGTAACGGAATGGGTGGATAATGGTAGCGCAGTTGATGTAGTTTACATGGACTTTCAAAAGGCATTTGACAAAGTGCCACATGAGAGACTTATTAGGAAATTAAAGGCCCATGGCGTAAAAGGGACAGTGGCAGCGTGGATCCACAACTGGCTGCGAGACAGAAAGCAGAGAGTTGTAGTGAGCGGCTGTTTTTCAGAATGGAGGGAAGTGAGCAGTGGTGTGCCACAGGGATCAGTTTTGCGACCATTGCTGTTTGTAATCTACATCAATGATCTGGACTTGGGTGTACGGAGTACAGTTTCCAAGTTTGCAGATGACACTAAGTTAGGGAGAATAGTAAATAGTGAGGAGGATAGTAGCCATCTGCAAGAGGATATAGACAAATTGGTAAAGTGGGCAGACACATGGCAGATGAAGTTTAATGCAGAGAAGTGTGAGGTGATGCATTTTGGGAGAAGAAATGAAGGGAGGCAATATAGGCTGGATAGTACAATTTTAAATGGTGTGAAGGAACAGAGAGACCTGGGGATTTGTGTTAGTGACTCGTTGAAGGTGGCAGGACAGGTAGACAAGGCTGTTAAGAAGGCATATGGGATACTAGGCTTTATAAATAGGGGTATAGAGTACAAAAGTCAGGAAGTGCTGACTAACCTCTATAAGACTTTGGTGAGGCCTCAGCTGGAATACTGTGTTCAATTCTGGTCACCACACTACAGAAAGGATGTGAAGACTTTGGAAAGGGTACAAAGAAGATTTACTAGGATGGTGCCAGGATTGAGGGACTTCAGCTATGAGGAGAGGCTAGATAGGCTAGGGTTATTCTCTCTGGAGCAGAGAAGATTGAGGGGAGACCTAATAGAGGTTTATAAGATCATGAGGGGTTTCGACAGGGCAAATAGAGAAAAACTATTTCCACTTGTGGGTGAATCTGTGACTCGTGGTCACAGGTTTAAAATAGTTTCAAGGCGAAGTAGAGGGGAGCTGAGGAGAAATTTTTTCACTCAGCGAGTTGTTCGAATCTGGAATGCATTGCCTGAAAAGGTGGTGGAGGCTGATTCGATAACAACTTTTAAAAGGGAATTAGATCTTTATTTAGGGAGAACAGGTCTATTAGGCTATGGGGAGCGGGCAGGGTAGTGGGATTGAATCGCTCTTTTCAAAGAGCCGGCACAGACTAGATGGGCCGAATGGCCTCCTTTTGTGTCGTAAAATTCTATGAATCTATGAATCTATGTAAGATCTGGTAGTACTACTAATAATAATCCTTCACATCCATCTTCACAGAAGATACTGTGAAGTGAATTGACTGTATATTTGTGGGTGAAACGCAGCAGTCAATTGCGCACAGCAGTGTCCAACAATGAATTGAGTGTTCATAAACAGTCATGGATTGAAATTACCAATTTGTTTTTTGTTGTTGTTGTTGAGGGATTTTTGTTGGGCGTGTGGAGTAAGGAAAATTGGCCAAAGTTTTGCCCTGTTGGGAATCGAACCCAGGTCTCTCGCTTGCAAGGTGAGTGCTCTAACCACTGAGCTATAGGATTCCAAAGTACAGGTAAACCTCTATTTAGGATGGGGTTGAGTTCCTGAAAAACTGTATCTATATCGAAACGTCCTAAATCGGAACACGGTTTCCCATGCGGTCCCATTATATAACGGATATGTGTTCTTTTCACAAAATTTTCGGACCTTAAACCCACTAAATAACACACAAAACCACACAACTCCACACAAAACCCACAAATTAACACACAAAGGCAAGAAGGGGTACTTGCTCAGTTGGTAACAGTGTCACCTCTGAGTCAGAAGGTTGTTCCAGTCCCACAACAGGACTGCCCAGCATGACACTTCAATACAGTGGATTGTTGGAGGTGTCGTTCTTCAGATGAAATGTTGAACTGATGTCTTGCCTGCCTGCTCCCTCTCTCTGCTCCTACATTTTCCTACATTATCCCTTCATCACACCAAAATCTCCCAGTAACTCTCCCAACATACTCAGACTGTTCTGCTTGCCCCATTAGCTCATACATCTCCCAACGATTACAGGAAAATCTCTTCCTCATTATATCAAACTATTCTAAACCTGTTTTCTACAACCCTGAGAAACCTCATGATCTGATTCCTACAAAGTTATTAATGTTGGTATTTTGCCAAAGACCTCTTTATCTTTTTCCTTGAGCTTCTGTATCTAAGTCTCCACTATCTCTTTCACAGTCCCCTGGGTGCCTTGTATGAATGTTATAGTCATCAAGCGTAGCCTTTCCCCTGTGCCTGTGGTTAACTGTTGCAGAGTTCATACACCTGACTTGCTATTGTAGTTTTTGTGATTTGCTTGCAATGTGTTTCTCAGGACGTTTGTGCTTGGAGACTGTACGGTAATGAAAATCAAATAAAAACTTACATTTATATAGCGCCTTTCATGTCGAGAGCACGTCCCAAGAAACTGTACAGTCAGGTAGGGACAAGAGCAGGGGGCGAGGGGTCGGGACAGGATGAAGGAGAGTAGGAGAATTGACTGTATATTTGTGGGCGAAACGCGGCAGTCAAATTGCGCACAGCAATGTCCCACAAACAGTCGTGGAAGTGGGGTTGGGGAGGAAGGGGGGAAAGAGGGTAAGGGGAGGGGTCGGGGTAGGTGGAAGGAGATATACGACTATATATCTGTGGGCAAAACGTGGCAGCCAAATTGCGCACGACAGTGTCCCACAAACAGTAATGGGTATGTACAGCAAAATACATCACACATTTATTTTGCCGGTTTAACATTTACCTTCCCTTTGGGGATAAATAATGCTATCATTCTTTTCCAACCCTTTGCAGAATACAATCCACTCTACGCAATGGAGAATGGAGAAGAGGAAGTAAAGAATTACAATGATGTCAAGAAAAAAACCACACATGTTAGTCATATTTTTCTCTCTGTTCTAAAGTTTGTATGGAGAATGATTTCCTCAAATTGAGAGATGTTAATATTCCTCGCCCGCAAAATATGCAGTCACTTAATTAAATTCTGTGAAGCACTTTGAGACGTCACAATGATGAGATAAGTGGCTATATCAAATACAAGGATTATTATTGTTATCATTAATATACGCTCTGATGTTGATTCAGTTGGCAGCAACCTGCTCTGTGAATGTTGTGTGTTCAAGCTCTACATTGATATCTGAGCTGATCGTCTAGGCTGACATTCCCAACTCAGTGCTGGGTTAAGTACTGCTTTGTTAGAGGTGCCATCCTACGCATGAGATATTAAACCAAGGTCTTGTCTTGTCTCCCTGTTCGGGTGGGGATTAAAAATACTAAGACACTATTTGACAAGGGAAAGGGAATTTCTCCCGATGGCCCAACCAAGTATCCTGCAAATTAACTGTTCATCACAGCTGTTTATTCATAAGAACACAAGAACATAAGAATTAGGAGCAGGAGTATGCCATTCGGCCCCTTGAGCCTGCCCCGCCATTTGATAAGATCATGGCTGATCTTCTGACCTCTTATAAAGAGTCAATTACATTGACCGTCACTACTTGAGAAGCACTTTGAGATGTTTCAACACGGGTAAGTATAATGCAAAGCCCACTGTCAAGTCTTTCCCCTCATGTATAATAATATAATTCCCTCTTCTATGGTTACAGCATGGATTAGACAATAAGTAACATTACTTTGACCAAACAATTAGACCAATTACGTTGCAGTTTCTATGTCAATGCAAAGCAGTTTAAACTTTCTATTGACAATAACCCTATGGTAAATTCAATGCAATCTACAATTAGATGGTGGGGGGATGACTCCAAATGCTTAACAATGCTGGAAAGATACGCAAAGGGGTGTGGAGGGGAAAGATCACTAAAAGGTGCGGCCCAACATATTCAAGTAAACTGTGATTTAAGCAGATTACACCACTGCTTGCACATTTGACTGGTTGCAGCATAACTCTTGTCAACTCACCTTGTCAAACTTAACCTTTAAAGGTTGCCGTTTTCATGTTATTAAAGAGTTGGTAGTCCCAGCAGCTCTTCACTGACAAAGATAATGTCCCTGGACACAAATGGTGAGCAGAGCTCAGGACATGCGGCTGAGTAGATATGCGGGGAGCAAATCGGTCGATTTCTTGGTTGTGCCTGTTGGTTTCTTTTATATTCTTTATGTATTTTATCACTCACCATACTCAGTGCTTGGAGAAGCTATCCTGCATTCAGTGCACTATGTACTATAATAAACCGTTCTGCCATTGTATGGCACTTTTCACATCAGGAGGACTTCACCGGATTTATTCTGGAGTGAAATGAGTATGTGTTTTCTGGGTGAACTAGGCAGCCAAGTTGTGCACAGCACTTCTGCAACAGCCATAGAGTGAATAACAAACCTTGTTGGGGGATTGTTGGCCAGGACACATATATAAATGCGAATTGTTGTTGTATTGAACGTACTGTTTATTATTGGATCACTTGGCTGATTAGTGTGGATTTTGATGGCGTTTTATGGAAGGTGAGGGGAAAAAACATTTAATATTTACAGTAGCAGCCCCTACCTTGGGAATTTAGGTGAATTAAGGTAGGAGAGGAGTTCTCAGGAGTTGGTGTATTATAACATGGGGCTCCAGGAGAAGATACACTTTATGTCACAAGACATTTTTTTGTTGTTGAGCACCATTTTCATGACTGTTCTCTTGATGAGCATTATTTTTCCACCCCAAATACCATCATTTTCCCCCAATTAATAAATTCTCCAGATTCAAATGTTCCTTCATGTCAGTGTGCCTTTCAGAAGCGTAAAAACTCAAACCCTACAAATTGTTACGGCAGCATCTATCTGTGACCTTTGTGATTCAGTGGCTGAAGAAAGATTAAACACAAGCAATTGTGGCCACAGTCTATTTAGGAATGGGTCTGGTTGGCATTTTGAAATGTGTCAAGCCTGTGTCAAAGAACAAAATCTTATGAAAAGGTGCACATTTGAACTCAGCCTTGGCCTTAAATGTAAATGAAATGACTCCACAACATCACAGAACTGGGACAAATCTTGCTGTTGGAGGTTCTGCTTTACATAGCAGGGCAGTTTTCTAGCCCTAGACAAAGGGGCTTTTATAAACATCAAAGTAATTTGACTTATATCCTAATGAAACCAGTTCTGCTTAACATATATGATGCATGGAAATACTGGTGTGACAATCGCAGCTTTTGCTGGTATTCGGATTAATTGATTTTTTAGGCTATTCTTGCTGTGCTCAAGGTGGCTGCTTCGCTTATCTGCAAAATTCACTTTTATATATGGCACTATAAAAATCCAATTTCCAATGGAATAATGATAATAATCCTTGCAGTTGATACAGTGCCTTATCATGTCTGTGAGACATCTCAAAGCATTTCACAGAATATACTATAAAGTGAATTAATTATATTTTGTGGGTGAAATCCGGCAGCCAATTGCATATAGCAGTGCGTCCCAAGAACAGCCATGGATTGAGTGACCAAGTTATTTATTCTTTGTAGAATAATGTAATCTGATCATAAAGTGGAGGAATTTGAAGTTGACTGAAAGCATATTCCTAGAGTTAGGCATATTCCTAGAAGTAGACATTGTTTTGGTCTGCTACACTTAGGTACTGTATACACCTACCCTGCAAGGCATAGATTCTTGAAGCACAGAGAGAAAGAGGAGACATTGCCACATGGAAACTGGTTCGGACAAAACCAGTGTTTTAGCAGAGGCTGGTTGCTCAGTTGCCTCAGTGCTGTTCTCTGTGCAGTGAAGGAAATGGATGGTTGTACAGTGAATCATGTCAAGTGAGGAAGGAAATAAGGCGATATCTCCCATTGCATCGGCAGTGGACTTTATCTCGTACCACACCTGCAATTATAGAACTGCGTTGCTTGAAACAAATGTCTGATCCCTCCCTGATAATAAAAGGTGAAGCTGCAATTAGGAAATAAATTGGGTTTAAAAATCCTCTTGACATTAGCATTGCAAATATTTTTGAGAGATACCAATTGTTCTTGACTGGGTAACAATTTAATTGTATACCATCCTAACTCTCTTCCTCACTCCCTTTGCCTTTCCCCCTCTTTTACCAGTTTCAGGTCTCAGCTAAAGACCTTTCTCTTTGACCGCGCCTTTGGTCACCTTTCTCCCCCTGTCCCTGGCTCACCCCCGGGATCCGTTATTGTGAAGTGCTCTGAGACGTCGTCCGGCACGGAGGGCGTTATTATAAATCAAAGTTGTTATTGTTTCACCCTCTCAAGGGAGAAACAGCACGTTCAGGCTTGACTCAACACCTCTCTGTCAAGGGATCCGCTCAGTACAGAGTGTGCCAGCCTGGCTCAATTGGTAGCACTCTCATCTCTGAGTCAGATGGTTGTGGGACCATTCCTCACGTCCTTCTCAAAGCCCTTTATGTGAAAGACACTGTAGCAAATTTAAGACGTTTTTTGATTCTGCTGCACTTATATGCAGCAGAATCAGGTATATGCCTACCCTGCAAGGTCTGCAAAATGTTTTTGAAGGATGTCAATTGATCCTCAGCTGATTTGTTCTTGAGTAATGTTTCCTAGTTAATAATTAATATTCCTGGTTAATATCAGGACAAAATATTGGGCATGTTTCCTTACGCTACACACATGTCTCTGTTTACCTAGGGGTAAGTAGGATTCAGCTTGTTAGCCAATTGGCGCTTTTCCGCAGCAATAATTGCTTCAAAAAATAATAATTAAATTGGTCACTTCATTCCACAACTGTTTGTGGGACACTGCTGTGTGCAATTGGTGGCTGCAATTCACCACAAAATATGCAGTCATATCATAATACAGTATAACCTGTGAGATGTCTTGAAGATATGATCATGCGCAATATCAAATGCAAGGTTTATTATAGAATTATTATCTCAGCTCCCGTACCCCTGACATTTGTCCATCTAAAGATGGATACACTTGTTTGTTATGTGCCTGTACCGTATCCCAAATCAAATCCAATGTTGGTAAGTTATAGTCACTGTCACCTTGTAGATAAACTATCTTTCCTCCCTGATCAGTGTACGGGTCAGTGACCAGAACTCAAGGAAGCAATGGCCACGAGTGACACACCGAGTCAAGGCAGTCCATAAATATTTTTCAATCTCTTTAAGTTTGGCAAAAGGACCTCAGAGAAGCTGATGGGTAGAGTCCT
Source organism: Hydrolagus colliei (assembly GCA_035084275.1). Taxonomy (NCBI): domain Eukaryota; kingdom Metazoa; phylum Chordata; class Chondrichthyes; order Chimaeriformes; family Chimaeridae; genus Hydrolagus; species Hydrolagus colliei. Next base: position 74,362,744 of record CM068742.1, read on the forward strand.
TGACTTCTTAAGGACATCTTGAACACACCCCCACTTATCTCTATCTTGGCTGAGAAGGATGGAGATCAAGGTGAAGGACCATGTAGCTTAGGAAGCTTAGCTGGCCTGAAGATGGCTAATGGTTGGAGCAGAGGGGATTGCAAGTCTGCGGGTTTGTTAGAGGGGTGGCAGGCACTCCCCTCCATGCTTTTTGTGTTGTTGCTGTTAGTTTTCCCCCAACCAAGACAAAACCTGTGTGATTGTGAGTTTTCGGGTCAGCTCGTATCTGCCTGGCTCAGGGAGCTGCCTGCTACAGGATAGCTTTGCAATGAAGAATACCATTGTGGATCCTCTTATCTTTAAGATATAATACAATCCTATTAAGCTATAATTTATTTTAAGGTTATCATCCCTGGAAGGCAGTTTGTCGCCAATCAACTAACAACTGGGTTCCATTTGCTAGGAACCTTACTGTTAGGGGCATGGAGTAACAACAACAACAGCAAAATTACATTTATAGAGCTGCTTTCATGTCGGGAGGATGTCACAAGGTGCTGAACAGTCAGGGGTCAAACCCAAGCATGCGGGAGGTGGGGAGGGGAGGGGAGGGACAGATAATCAACTTCTTCATCTCAGAGCAAGAGTAGAAGAACAACATATATACAGTTCTCAAGGTAGTAGAGGAAGGAAAACAGTCATTTGTGAAGTTGATGGATGAAGCAAGGAATTAAATGATATTGGTAACTGCAATATAGGGCGACTATGGAGTCCTGTAACCCAGTGGTCTGAGCACTTGCCTTGCAGGCAAGAGACCTCGGTTTGATTCCCGGCCCTCTGAGGGAAGTCAGAGAGCTGGGAGAGTGGAAGAAGGCACGATTGAAGAGGAGGGTCTTGAGACTGGTCTTGAAGGATGCAAAGGAGGAAGTGAGGTGAAGGGACTATGGGATGGAGTTCCAGAGTGTGGGGCCGAGCGGCTGAAAGCTCGGCCATAAATGGTAGGGCTGGTTGGGCAGGAGACATGGAGCAGACTGGAGCCTGCTGAACGGAAGTGGCGGGCAGGCTGACAGGGAGTCAGCAGGTCAGAGAGATAGGAAGAGGCAAGGCCGGGAATGGCCTTGAAAAGTGAGAATGAGGATCTTGAATTCGATCCTCTAGGGGATGGGGTGCCTGGCGAGGGTGGGAGTGATGTGGTTGTGTAGGTTGGTTTAGGACAGGACACGAGCTGCAGATTTCTACATGATCTGCAGCTTGTGAAGAGAATAGCCAGGAAGGACAACGAGGAGAGAATTTCCACAGTCAAGCCAAGTAAGGAAACATGCCTAAGAATTCTTTCCTCCCCTCCACCTGAATCAAATCCGGGTTCTCATTTGTGAGGCAAGTGGACTAATTACTATATAATAATAGTAATCCTTGCATTTGATATAGCGCTTTCGACATCTTATCAACGTCCCAAAGCGCTTCACAGAATATACTGTAAAGTGAATTGACTATATATTTGTGGGCGAATCGCGGCAGCCAATTGCGCACAGCAGTGTCCCACAAACAGTCGTGGATTGAAATGACCAATTTTATTATTGTGGTTTTTGTGGAGGGATTATTATTAGGCGTATGGAGTAAGGAAACTTGCCCAAGGTTTCGCCCTGACCTGCCTGGATTCGAACACAGGTCTCCCCAGCTTGCAAGACAAGTGCTCTAAACTATGGGACTCAAACTCTGTATGCACCATTGCTTGTAGGACATTGCAGTTGAGCCGCCACATTCACCTACGACTACAAGTCACTCCATTTCACAGTAAATCCTGTGAAGTGTTTTGATTCAATATGATAAGGCGCTATATCAAGTGCAAGGATTATTATTACTATAAAACATTTAATACATATTTTACGCAAGTCGTACAAAATCTGACTTGTGCATAACCTGGACTTCTCTTAAGTCCTATTAAATATTATTGTCCCAACTGATATGAATAATGCAAGTTTACCTCTAATATTGCACTACAGGCTTCAAACACATTAATGTCCATTCACATTTTGCAGAACAGAATTGTGTGCATCTCACCAATATTCTTAGTACCAGTACTTTCCTGCTGATGGCAGTACTGAGCCATTGGTGTCAGCACTGTCACTGTTGAGCTACAACACCAGCAGAAGTTGTGTTGTAATGTAAGTCTCAGCCCATTGAGAGCTACAACTCCTTTTTGGTAAAAATGGGTGACAACAACAACAACAACAAATTACATTTATAGGGCGCCTTTCACGTCGGGAGGACGTCCCAAGGCGCTGCACAGGAGGCATGTGACCCGAGCTGGGAGGGGAGTGTTTGGGAAGGGGTGAAACACGAAGGGGAGGTAAAAGAGTTCGGGATGGAACAAAAGGCACGATCGAAGAGGAAAGTCTTCAAACCGGCCTTGAAAGAGGAAAGGGAAAGGGAAGAGACGAAACGGAGAGATTGAGGGATTGCATTCCATAGGGTGGGAGCGGAGCGGAGAAACTGAAGGCCCGGCCTTCATAGCAATTGACGTCCAGTTATGATATTTGTGATAAGGCAATATATAGACGTGCATTGCTTTTATTCATGGTGATGTGATACATCTGCTGAGATCATTGGAATTTTTTTAAAATCATTTGATATAATTCTTATCACTTTGAAACATGTTTGACAGAGTATTGCTGTAAAGCATAATGACTGTGCCTTTGTGGGTGAATGCAATAGCCAATTTGCACACAGCGATGGTCCACAAACAGCCATGAAATGAACAACCAATTTATCTAAATAATAGTACTGTAGTTATAATAGTCTTTGCATTTGATACAGCGCTTTTCAGGTTAGGAAGATGTGCTTGATAGCAGTTATAATAATAATAATAATTCTCGCATTTGATGTAGCGCATTTTTCAAGTCTTCTAGATGTCTCAAAGTGCTTCACAGAATATACTGTAAAATGAATTGACTGTATATTTGTGGGCGAGACGCAGCAGCCAATTGTGCACAGCAGTGTCCCACAAACAGTTTTTATTATTGTGTTTCTTTTTGGAGGGATTATTATAAGGCATGTGGAGTAAAAAAAAGTTGCCCAAGGTTTCGCCCTGATCTGCCTGGATTCGAACACAGGTCTCACACTTGTAAGGTGAGTGCTCTAACCACTGAGCTACAGGGGCCCTACAATATTAAAAAGATCTGGAGAATACCCCATTTGCAATTTGAGATTTAAAAAAAATTCTGCCCAATTTTTAGCCTTGCTTTCAGGACTAGGTGGAATTTCAGGCCATTGGAGTTAAAATGCAACGGATGTTCTGCTTGTCGGTGATTCCAGCAGGTTTTGTGCGCGGGCTGTGATTTAGTGTTTACTAAATGGAAGTGGTGATGACTGTGAGAGAATGCCAATAGTCCGTCAATCTTCATTTTTATTATATTGGCAGGCTGTCAGATTTCAGCACCTAGTATCCCTTTAATGGTATTTTAAGTGAAATGTCAACTGACTTTCGGGCATGTGTCTGGATCTGACCAAGCTCAGCTCTCGTCCTTTCAGGCTCATCGATCTATTCTGGTTTAACTAACCTGTCTGACAGCTGTCAGCCATGTAATTGCTTGCAGTAAAATAAATACAACAATATATGGTGTTATGAATTGCTAGCAAACATTGGTGTAGGAAAAATAGGAAGTTGCCCTCAGGTGTCCTGGTTATATTCATTCAGTCTCATGTAAAATCACCCTAAATTTTTAAGCTCAATTGGCTACTTATCTCATTGTCATTTTTCAGACACTCCAGGAGCAATGGAACTGCTATCTCCGTCTGCCTTTAGTAACATTCATCTAATTTCAAATTCTTATTTTGTGAAGTCTTCAAAGTGTCCTTTTATGTAAAAGGCGCTATATTTTACCTTATACGTGTAAGCTGCGGTAAGTATTATCGATAATAGTAATCCTTACATTTGATAGAGCACCTTTTGTGTCGGGAGGAAATATTACAGTGCTTCACAGGACTTGCTTTATATAAAGGGTATGACTGTAGATAACTGGAGCACTTTGAATACGGCAATGTCCTACAAACAATCATGAAGTGAAAATAACCAATCTTATCTGAGAGGTGGATGGCCAGGACACTGGGAGAAACTCCCTTCTCTTTTTGAATGATACCTCAGGATCTTTAACATCTAACCCGAACAAACAGACGGGACCTTGGTTTCAGTGTCTCATTCGAGGAATGGCTCTTCTGGCAATTTAGCACTCCCCAGTTTAGATTGTGATCTCAGAGTTCCGATGGAGTGGGGTCTTGAACCTCCAACCTTCTGATTCAGAGGCAGGGGTGCTATCCATTGAGTCAGGCTGATACCTACTAGGAAAACTATTGAATTGTTTAATTCGTAACCAACAATGATATTGGTCACCTTGCAAAATATTATTTGGAAAGCCAAGCAAGATCATCCTGTTAAAGATGTAGAGTTTTCTGTCTTTCCAGAACTGGACAGGTCAGCTTGCGTTGGCCGCACTGGTCAGTGCATTTGGTTCTTCGTTTCTGTACGGCTACAACATATCCGTAGTGAATGCACCAACTGTGGTAAGTGACTGAGGGTACAGGGAAACAACATTGCATTGCATAATGTTATACCTCAATGCATGTAAATGCAGTGTTCCTACTTGAACATAACATGTGTCTAAATTCCAGGCCACTCATTTGTACAGTTAATGATGGAATTTGATGAGTAGAATAGCGCATCCATGTGAAACTGCACCCAAAATAAAGGCAGATTACTGCTTTTGCTCCCTGAACACAGCATGCTGGCCATGAAGTAACATATCAGCAATAAATCAATCATTAACCATGCATAAACAAAGCTTGCATTCCCATAACATCAAACAATAGTAGTCTATTTAGCTTCAAGCATATGGTGTAAAGTCCTCTGATCCTAAAGAGTTTAAAGCTGTTTCACAGCCTTTCTAATATAATAGCGTCCACAGGGAGATTTCTTTGCTGTGAATGAAATTGAAATCTATTTCCCAGGAATGTTAGATGTATGGTGGAGGGGTGGTGGTGTGAGGGGGCGTTGAGACTCCAGTGTGAGTCAGGCTGGCCAAACCTCACTTTACACTGCAACAAACTGCCAACAACATTGCCTCCCATCCTAGAATAGAAAGGAAACACGCAGTTCCTGTTCTTATTCACTTTGGTCATTGTATCCTGGATCAATTAATTGACTTGTTAATCCTTTGCAAATCAGAACAATTATAGAAAAAGCACACTGCCTGTGAAATGATGAGCCATTAGTCTGTTTGTCCTTTTTTTTGTATGTGTGTGTGTGGAATAACAAGGGAAATGTGTGGAGAGCATATCAGTGCTAGACAAGGGTAGCAGAGGTGTCAACTGTCTTATGAATCACAGGGTAGACTCACATGTAAAGTACAGCTCTTGCTCTGTTTTTGAGTAACTAACAGGTGAGTCTTTATCTAGTCTCATCTGTGGGATGATGCGAACGAACAAGCGAGCAAAACTCTGTTCATTAATGTGAATTGAAAACAAAGCTTGTGTTTCTGCAGGATGAGTCTCTATCATTGTTCATTTGTAACCTTTCGCATTTCTGTACACATCACAAACGAAGCACACAGTGAATATGGAACAGGTTGGCATTTACAATGAAGTCATCATTATGCCTTAGCCACATGCCAGAAAACTTGACCATCTGTTATATTTTAACATTTTAAAAGAGTTTTTATAAGCAGGAAAAACTCTGAAATGTGACATTTTGCTGGCACAATTAAAATACTGTCTGCATCCCATGAGGAGATCATTCTAATCAGTGTTATTCGGATCAGCACCTTATTATTTACTGTGCCTGGGATCTAAATATAGGAAATAATCTGCAAAATTCATGCGTTGTCCAAAGTTGAAACCGAACCAAATGAAAGAAGAAGAAGAAGAACAACAACAACATAGACCTTTCAGGGTGAATCAATCCAATGCTTTTAACTTTGCAATGAATTTTTCATGACAGTACAGAACAAAATTGTATTTAAAACATTAATTTGGCACTTTTGAGTATGAAAATATGAGTGTCTATTATAATATATATACTGTACAGTATATAGATTGAGAGAGCGATATGACGACACACAATCCATTTTACAATATATTCTCTGAGGTGTCTCAACAACATGATAAGTTACTATCTCAAATGACTTATTATAGATTCATAGATTCATAGAATTTTACGGCACAAAAGGAGGCCATTCGGCCCATCTAGTCTGTGCCGGCTCTTTGAAAAGAGCGATTCAATCCCACTACCCTGCCCGCTCCCCATAGCCTAATAGACCTGTTCTCCCTAAATAAAGATCTAATTCCCTTTTAAAAGTTGTTATCGAATCAGCCTCCACCACCTTTTCAGGCAATGCATTCCAGATTCGAACAACTCGCTGAGTGAAACAATTTCTCCTCAGCTCCCCTCTACTTCGCCTTGAAACTATTTTAAATCTGTGACCACGAGTCACAGATTCACCCACGAGTGGAAATAGTTTTTCTCTATTTGCCCTGTCGAAACCCCTCATGATCTTATAAACCTCTATTAGGTCTCCCCTCAATCTTCTCTGCTCCAGAGAGAATAACCCTAGCCTATCTAGCCTCTCCTCATAGCTGAAGTCCCTCAATCCTGGCACCATCCTAGTAAATCTTCGCTGCACCCTTTCCAATGCCTTCACATCCTTTCTGTAGTGTGGTGACCAGAATTGAACACAGTATTCCAGCTGAGGCCTCACCAAAGTCCTATAGAGGTTAGTCAGCACTTCCTGACTTTTGTACTCTATACCCCTATTTATAAAGCCTAGTATCCCATATGCCTTCTTAACAGCCTTGTCTACCTGTCCTGCCACCTTCAACGAGTCACTAACACAAATCCCCAGGTCTCTCTGTTCCTTCACACCATTTAAAATTGTACTATCTAGCCTATATTGCCTCCCTTCATTTCTTCTCCCAAAATGCATCACCTCACACTTCTCTGCATTAAACTTCATCTGCCATGTGTCTGCCCACTTTACCAATTTGTCTATATCCTCTTGCAGATGGCTATTATTATTCATAGACATTATTAATAATGTCAAGCAGATTTTTTTCCTCAGCAATTGTCTATGCTCCTTTCCTTCAAAAGTATTTACATTAATGTAAAATTACTAAAGAAAGAACATGCAATTTTATTTCAACTTCGATGAAACAGGGCTTAATTGGAAGAAGTTACCTGAGAAGACCTACATCTCCATAAATGAGAAATCGGCCCCTGGAAACAACAACAACAACAACTTTTATTTATATAGCGTCCTCCACGCCGGACGGCGTCTCAGAGCGCTTCACAATAGCGGATCCCGGGACCAAGCCAGGGGCAGGGGTAGAAAGGTGACCAAAGGCACTGTCGAAGAGAAAGGTCTTCAGCTGGGACCTGAAGCTGAGAAAAAAGGGGGCAAGATGAAGGTAGTGAGGGAGGGAATTCCAGAGCCTCAGGGCATAGTGGCTGAAGGCACGGCCGCCGAGGGTGGAGCGGAGGATTCGGGGGACATGGAGGAGGCCAGACCCAGTGGAGCGAAGGCAACAGGAGCTGGTTTGAGGAGAAATCGGTCCCGGAAAGCTTACAATTGAAGAAATTCAGGATTTAACGAAGGAACAGACAGCTGAGGCTGATGATTTATGTGAGGAGCCTGAGGTTCTTAGTTTGAACGTTTTGAAAGCTTTTCTTTCAAAAATAGATGAAGCAATTAATATTTGCAAAGACAACCATCCTGAAATGGATCATAGCATTAAGGTTGCCCGTGGCATCAAGCAAACTATTCGTTGCTACCAAGAATTGTATGAAGAAGAAAAATTGTCGACGGTCTTCTATCGACAGTTTCTTTAAGCCGACATCGTCCAAAGAACCAGTACCATGTACGTCCATTACTATACAGAACCTATTGCTTTCTCACCAGATTCTCCCGATTCTCTAGCCTCCTCCTCCTCCCCCTTCTCCTGCATCAACAATTAAAATGAAGACCACCTCCCTACTCCTCACCTCATCTTATTACAGGAATTACGGGAACTTTTGTTTTGTTACTGTATTGTGTTAAAAATTTACTAAATAAAATACTGTGTAGGTAAACAAAACAAACATTTTCATCTTGTATTCTATCATCTTTTCATCTTGTAATTAAAGTATTGCAGCCTTCAAAAGCAGTTCTACCTACCTTATGCGTTCGCTTGTACACCGCAAATGTTAAATGTGATAAATGCATTCAAAACCTGTTCAGTGTGATGGATATGAAATGCTGCTAATTTAATCCTGTATCTTTCGATATATATATTTCATTTGTTCCTGGTAGCACCTTGGGACATCCTCCAGATGTGAAAGGTGCTCTATAAATGTAATTTTGTCATTGTTTGTTGTATTCTGCTGCCCCCTTTGGCATAGAAAGAAACATTTGAAAGAATTTGCTGCCATCTCAAGATAAATTTCTTGGAGCTTGGAGCTCAATTTCGTGGAGCTCCTGTGGCTTAGTAGTTAGAGCACTTGTCTTGCAAGCTTGGAAGACCAAGCTGGGGAGACCTGTGTTCGAATCCTGGCAGATCAGGGCGAAACCTTGGGCAAGTTTCCTTACTCCACACACCTAATAATAATCCGTCCAAAAAAAACACAATAATAAAATTGGTCATTTCAATCCATGACTGTTTGTGGGACACTGCTGTGCGCAATTGGCTCCCGCAATTCGCCCACAAATATAAAGTCAATTCACTTTACAGTATATTCTGTGAAGCGCTTTGGTACGTCGATAAGATGTGAAAAGTGATATATCAAATGCAAGGATTATTATTATAAATGTCTCTCAGCGTAGGTACACTGGGCTGCTTCATATCTCTCCCCATTTGATCTGCCCCACCAACAATGGGCACATTTTCAGTCATACTGTCCTCCCTCTCTGGAACTCCACCCCTGGGTTCCTTTTCCTCACCCACAACTTAGCCGCCTTCAAAATCCTCCCTAAAACTCATTTCCTTGATTACATTTCGGCCATTTTCGTCTGCCTCTAGACACAAGCTCCCAGTTCAGTCAACCTCCCAGCACTATATAAATGTAAATTGCTGCTATTATTACCAGTGCTTGGAGATGCAATGTTTTGGCACAGGGTGTCTTTCTTACTCTCTGATTTTTCACTTGAGGTGCAGGTGCATTGATTGTTTGCTGCATGAAATGTTCTTCAATGAATAAGTTAATGAGGACATGCTCCTGTATTCATGGTACAGTTCATCAGTGATGATCAGTTTGGACTCAATGTCAGTATACTGGGCTTGGTGTGATGCACATTGGGTTGCAGCAGGAGTCACTGTTTGTAACTTGATCTTATGAACATGGTGTTTCATTCTCTTGTTATTAAAAAAATAACAGCAACAACCTGAATTTATGTAGCCCTGGGTAGCATCTTGGAGTGTTGAAAGTAGTTTCATTCCCCAGTAATAATAATAATCCATTCATTTGATACCGCATCTTATCAGGTCTTCTGGATGTCTCAAAGCACTTTGCAGGATAGACTTTAAAGTGGAGTGACTATCTTGTTTGGTGGGTGAAAATAATAAATAAATAGCTCTCTTTGAGGGGTGCACAACGTTTCACCTCAATTTTGTTTAACATATTGACCATTTCCTTGAATCCAAGGTCACATTTTTCAGCAGTTGTCTGGTTGCTGGAAATGCTATAAACATTTGAGCTCTTTGCCTCTCACTGTATCCTTGTTTTATTTTAGCAACTTCATTATTTATAACTACGTTAGTGCTTAACACACCACTTCTCCCATCTAGTTATTTCCAATCTGTCCCACTGGAATGCCTTTCAATGCGAGGATAAGTTCAGTGAGCTCATCCAAGGATCTGTCTCCAAAACAGGTATTGGCCATCTTTTTGTTTGAGCCAGAGTATGTTTTGCCAGTATATTCTGTGAAACACTTTTAGACATCTCAAATATGTGATAAGGCACTATATCAAATGAAAGGATTATTATTATTACTATTATTACTCAGCTTCCACTGGACAGGCGGTCTCACCCCACTGTACGGAGATTTCACTCTGCGGCAAGGCATGGTCTCATGACAATGCACACGTGGTTGGAACTCCACTGCATGGGTGGTTTTACTCTTGCATGGGTGATTGTGCTCCGTTGCATGTGTGGCTTTGCTCCTTTACCCAGGTGGCCTCACTCCATAACCTAAGATACGGAGTTTCAGTTAATCAGGAAGACAAACAGGAGCGACTCATGAAACAATGCATATCAGCCTTCTTCCTTCCAACCACCGCCCACTCCACGGTAATGAAGGTTAACAACAACAACAACTTAAACTTATAAAGCACCTTTCACATCGGGAGGACGTCCCGAGGCGCTGCACAGGAGGCTTGTAACCCGAGCTGGGAGGGGGGTGTTCGGGAAGGGGTGAAACACGTAGGGGAGGTCGAAAAATTAGGGGGGAACAAAAGGCACGGTTGAAGAGGAAAGTCTTCAAACCGGCCTTGAAAGAGGAACGGGAAGAAACAAGATGGAGGGATTGGGGGATGGAATTCTACAGGGTGGGAGCGGAAAAACTGAAAGCCCGGCCTCCAATGGTGGGGCGGTTCGGGCGGGGGGCTTGGAGCAGGCCAAGACCTGCTGAACGGAGGGTCCGGGTGGGCTTATAGGGGGAAAGTAAGTCGGTTAAGTAGGGCGGGGCAAGGCCGTGTAAGGCCTTGAAGGTGAGGACGAGGATCTTGAACTCGATCCTCTGGAGGATGGGGAGCCAGTGGAGACGGGCGAGGGTGGGGGTTATGTGGTCGCGAAGGCGGGTGCAGGATAGTACACGGGCTGCAGAGTTTTGGATGACCTGCAGCCTGTGAATGGAGGAACTGGGGAGGCCGACGAGGAGAGAGTTTCCGTAGTCCAGCCGTGAGGTGATGTATGCGTGCACGAGGTTAAGATGCAACTGTCCGAAAAATGGGGCTTAGAATTCACTTTCCTGACGAAATGGTTTGTTGTTCTTGACTGTGCACAGGATCACATTCAAGGACATGGTTCACCGGGCACTCAGACAAGGATTATCTAGGATTGGCAATGCTGAATAGTATCCTGTCAGAGAGAGAGAGAGAGAGAGATGAATGTCAGAGAGGGAGCATTCACTTGATTACATCCTTCACATTTTTGGTATTATTGCCCGCACGAATAGATTTTGAGATCTTGGCAGGAAGGATAAATGTCCCGAACTTTGGAATTATTAAGAGAGTTTAAACAAACTTGAATTACACAACTGCTTTGCGTACATACTGTACATTACATTCAGATTTTGATGGGTATAATAGGCTGGAGAATTAAAAAACAGAAGCCAACTGATTGCCGTTGTTTGAAGAATTTGCAGGCATTCTTGTTCTAACGTAAGACTGACATTTTTAATATTGGAAGTGCTAAAAGGTCAAACCACCCACCATTCACACAAAAAGAGGCCATATATTTCAGAGTATCCCAGTAGTGCTCGCCTGTTGTCAAACAGCTGATTGAGGCCACAAGAGGCATTAACTCCAGCACAGTTTTGTACTTCCAGGTCATTCCAATTTTACTCATGCCTCCAGTCTATTCATGCTTCCGTGATAATAATAATTAATAATTATCCTTGCTTTTGATATATCACTTCTCAAGTTGGCAAGGTGTCTCAGAATTTCACAGGATTTATTGTAAAGAGTAGTTGCTGTGTATTTTTTTTAGTAGGCAAACACAGCAACCAATTTGTGCACAGCAGTGTTCCAAAAACAGCCATTAAATGAATGATCAATTCTATCTGGGAGATTGTTGGCCAGGACACAGGGAGAATCTCTTCTATTTTCAAATTGTGCCAAGAGATCTTGAATATCTACCTGAACAGACAGATGGGACCTTGCTCCAAAGTCTCACTGAAAGAATGGCACCTCCAACAACACAGCATTTCCCAACACTGCATTGAAATATCAGCACGGATACTGAATTCAGAGTCCCAATGTGGACTTTGTCTAGTCTATTTATGTTTAATCCTCTCATAACAATTCTCATATTTAGGTATAGTACCTTTTCTGTTGGGAGAATGTTTCAGTACATGAGGCAGCTTTGATCATGGCATTGCCTCCTGACGTGAAAGTCACTATATAAATGCAATTTGTTTTTGTTGCTGTTTTAACTCACCTTTTACTTTGGTGGTGGTTATTAATAATTTGTAAAGAACGGAACGATTGTTATTAAATATCTCAAACGTCTTCTGAGCTCTACTGCACAAGATGAAATATATGACATGCAGTGTATGATATTCGGTGAAGTGCTTTGAGACAGCTAGAAGATGTGAAAAGTGCTGTAGCAAATGCAAGTTTTATATCATGAATAATAAGTAGGGTTTTTCCAACTCTATTTGCACACTTTTTCCCCACTCTTACCTAACAAGACAATTTCCAAATCTGAGTTGAGTTTACAGAAATTACTTCTCTAATTTAATGTTAACATCTACAAATTCTAGATTACCTCTGATTAAGAAATTCTAATATGAAGGAAATATTGAGTCCTACTGCCTGTAGTTTTAAAGTAAAATGCTTAATTTGCTCCCATAGGGTAATCCACTTTAAAATGTATCCACTTTGCCCTATTCTATCAGTAGAGGAATTAAAAAAGAATTATTTTCATGCAGAAGATAAGTATCTTTGAAGTTGAGAAAAGAGCAGGGACTTCGGTTTGGAGTAGATGCCTGCCATAGAGCAACGAGCAAACTTAGACTTTAATGGGCTTTAATTAGTAGAAGGTCAATGTTACTAGAAGTACTAAGGACTATTAGTAGAAGGACTATGTTCTTTGATGCAATACCACTGTGTTTCTTTGATTTCCATTAGGAAAAACAGTTGAATAATAGTTATTTAGGTTTTCATGGTATTATAATCTTTGCATTTGATATATCATCTTTCAGGTCAGGAGGATCCTTCACAGGATTCACTGTAAAGTGTGCTAACTGTGTGCGCATTTGTTGGGGGGCAATATTGTCTTGAGTTTTTGTTTATTACTTTCGGTAGTATTACCGTAATTGTATTGCTAGAATGACAGAGTGGCAAAGTGGTTATACTTACCCGGTGAACCCATGCTCTTGTATGAAATGTGCACAGGAACATATTCAAGGACATGAAATACATAACTTTGCAATTTGAGGAGGAAATGTTGTGCATTTATAGGACGGATGAGTGATAGCTGACTATCTGCCACATTGTCATATTGAAAATGATGCAGTTTTGTATTTTGTAGTAATGACATTATTACATAAAGATGTTTTGTTTTCACGTAAGACATGGGCGTACAATATCTTTGTGTTTTGGTACACTGCAGTGCATTTGCTGAGAACTGCACAGATTCTAAAACAGTAACAGAAATAAGTGATAGGAAACAGAAAATAGGGACATTTGGACATATACCTGCCTATACATAAATATATACCGTACTGTAATTACACAAGTTTTAACAAGCTGACATTTGTGGGGGCTGGGGCCACTCTGTCACATTGACAGCTGCTCACTTTGTGTGTTGGTGTAGGTGCTTCTGGCCACAGCATCCCCTGGTGGCCCTGAAGGACCTATGACTAACTCATCACTCTGGATAATTATTCGCTGAGCTCTTTCCCCTTGGATCAAAGACTTATTAGGACTTTACTGCATTCTGGTGTTCTGATGGAAGGATTTTAAGGTGGACATTCTGGAAGGATGAGATCAAATGGTCAAAGGATCTTCATTTGGAGTCCTGTAGTTTGATGGTTGGAGCACTCGCCTTACAAGTGAGAGACCTGGGTTTGATCCAGACAGGGTGAAACTTTGGGAAAGTTTCCTTACTCCACACACCTAATAATAATCCCCCACCAAAAAAATTGGTCGTTTGAATCCATGACTGTTTGAGGGACACTGCTGTACACAATTGGCTACTGCGTTTTGCCCACAAATATACAGTCAATTCACTTTTACAGGATATTCTGTGAAACACTTTGAGACGTCTAGATGACGTGAAAAGCGCTATATCAAATGCATGGATTATTATTATTATCCAAACCTCTTTTGTGATCTTACAATATTGCAATTGACTACCGCCCCAGGAATAAAGTTAAAGATAACGTCAATGCATCTCTCGCACCTTACTTACGCATTGGTTTTAAAGTATCTTATTCAATTTTCTATAACTCAACCCAATCTATACCACTCAAAAACAGATTACTGTGTTATGCACACATTATACATAAAATAAGCTGCATAAATCTCCTGATATTTTATATACACAAATGATTTATTGTGCCTACCATGATAAATGTCGCGATGGAACTTCAGTATATGAGAAGCTGGCAGCTCTTCATAAATTATGTAAGAATGGCCAGGAGAGGCAATTTAGAAGTGATTAATTCCTTCTCAGTATATGAGTCATGTGATTAACATGCACCAGGGCATGACACAAAGGCAGGAAGGATTTTTTTTGAGAAGTAATCTCACCAAAGTAGATAAGTTTGGCAGTCCTCTTCAATAACCTCTTCCTTCAAGAGGGAATCCTCTGCAGGTCCCACAGCAAACCTTCAATGGAAAGAGAGTAATATTGTACCTTCTCTGCGACCCGCATACTGACCCGGACCAAACTCTAATCACATCTCATCAGTTCTGGCCAGGCTCCACTGACTCCTCACCACTGAATGGACCCACTTCAAGAGATCCTCACACTCGTGTTCAAATCCACTCACCTCCCTACCTCTCTAACCTCCTCACTGTCCAATCCACCACTCGACGCCTCCGCTCGACTAGCACCCGCCTGCTGCTGGCCCCTTGCACTCTTCGCCCCACTATTGGAGGTCGCGCTTTCAGTCACTATGCCCCGAAATTCTGGAACACTTTCCACCTTGCCCCCTCCCCTTTTTCAAATCCTATCTGAAAACCTTCCTCTTTGACAGTGCTTACAACCTTCTTCTACTGCACCCCCCCCCACCCTCCCCTGGCTCCCTCTGGACCCTTATAATACAGGCTCTGCCACTGTTAAGCGCTCTGAGACACTACCCAGTGTGGAGAGCACTGTGCAAATTGTTGTTTTAAGCAAGAAGGTGAATCCTCACAAGAATTCAGGTATTGGGATGTTATAGCATAGAAATTAAATTTGGAATTAAGTATTTCTTCAGTGTATAGTAGACATACACAGACTAACTTGTTTACCTTTATGGTTTTTGAACCTGAGATTTGCATTTACCATTTTTCAGTAAAATCCACATTCCAGTAAGATTTTGAAAACATCAGCTTGTTTTACATGTTCCATGAATTGATTCCAGGATTCCCTGCTGATCTGAAATGTTAAAGTAAACTTTATATTGTTATAACATCAGTCATTCACTTCACGGGTGTTTGTGAGTCAATGCTGTATGCAAATTGGCTGCTATATGCCTATTGAAAAATATACAATCAAGCTGGAAGCTGTGGTTGAGCATCAATGTATTTAAGAGGAAAGTTGATGCATATACAAGAGAGAAGGGAACTGGGATATTGAGGTAGGTGGAAGGCAATTGGAGGGGCAAGGGCTTGAGTGGAATAGAATAAAAGTCTGTTTATCTGGCACCCCCGGGACCTGGCCAATGCTGGTTAAACGGAATGCCGGATATTCAGGCGGCAAGTTGCCAAAAACTCAACACAAATTTTTAAAAACTTTTTTAAACATACCATATTAATAATAGACTAAATATTACCAGAATATTGTATGGATACATACCAATGAAGCAATAAATATCGATTGCAGTCTACAAACACAGCACACAATCACAAAGCAAACTTCTACAATGGCAGACAGAAGAGTTTTTTCTTCTTAAAGCGGCTTCAGTTTTTCCTTTTTTCCTTTCTTTCTCTCCCTCCTTCCCTCTCTCACTCTTTCACACACACACTCAGTCAGTTTAGCATCTCAATGCCTCCAAACCCAACCCGCTCCACTCCTCTCTCTTTCTCTCCCCCCTCTTTCCCTCTCTTTCCCCCCCTCTTTCCCTCTCTTTCCCCCCCACACTCTCCCTCTCTCTCCTTCTCCTACCTCACCAAAACGGTGTATAAACCCACGATATAGTCAGGCTACACAGGTAATACGTAATATCCGTCAGAAAGAGAGGGAAAGAAAGAGAGAAAGAGATATAGAAAGAGAGAGGGAGATATAGAGAGGAAGGAAGGAGAGGGAGAGAGAGAAAGAACAAGAAAAAGAGGGAGAGAGAGAGAGGGAGAGGAAAAACCGACAGTGCGGCTTTAAGAGGAAAAACCAGAAGTGGCACTACCGGCAGCATTCAGAACTAATCGTACTGTACTCTCGTGCAATAATCGACTCATTAAATGTGCCACCACGATTGTGCCGGTTAAGATCCGGTTATTCGAACGGGGACCATTTTTTTTGAGGTGCCAGTTATATGGAAGTTACGGTTGATCGGGTCACTGATAAACGGGCTTGTACTGTATGAACATTGGCTTAGACTCGTTTGAATGGCCTATTTTCGGGCTATATAGCTCTGTAATTTCCTTACACTTTACTGTAAATCCTGTGAAATGGTTTGAGACATCCTCTTAAAGTTGAAAAGTTCCTGAGATACATCCTTTCTGGCTTGTGATGTTTACTGCAAGTAAAACAATGACAATTAGTTATCAATCCCTTCTCCCTCCCAACTCCGGTGGGAATGATTTGCAGAACCCATAGGTGGCCAGGCCTAGGGAGGATTTGGTGGAAGTTTGAACAACCAAACTATGTAAAGTAAAAGCCTATTTATCCGGCACCCGATCAGCTGTAACTTCCGTATAACCGGCATCGCAAAAAAAGGTCCGCATTTGATTAACTGGAATTTATCTGGAAAAATGCATTAAAATGTTTATATTTTTTTTTGGCGGGGGGGCGTTATCGGCTGAATATCTGGCACGCGCTTTAACTGGCATTGGCCAGGTTCCGAGGGTGCCAGATAGATGAACTTTTACTGTATGTGGTAAGTGGAGACGAGAAGGTGGAAGATAGAAAGTGGGGATGAGAAGAGGGTGTGAAAATCTAAATATTCATAAATAATATACTGTAGTGCATAATAATTGCCACAGTTTAGCAATTTCCGTGCCAATTATTAAGCCATGAATCATTTATGTATGTCGTACCACCTTGCTCCAACCTACCTACCCACCTTCTTTGTCTCATATTTTGCCATAGCCTTCTTTGGTCCATTGCGCTTTTCCTCTTACTGACATCCTTGCGTTGTACTGTATTCCACAGTAAACCCGCAGTACTTAGATACCGACTGTAAAGCTGTAAAAGTCTTAGTAGAGTGATTAGAAAGAAACAAAACAGAAGAAGCAAGAAAGGAATTGAAGGTTCTGACTCACCCTGAAGTGAAAGCTTTGGCAACACATTAAAAGAATCTATTTGAAAGAAAAACTAATTGACATCAGCTCCTTAAACAAAACTAGAGAAATCTCAGGCTAAGGCTGTGACACAACACAGCAAAAGGTAGATCAAGAATTCACAACAAACACACAGCAGGGAGGGGAACTGCTGAGAGCGGTATATATGTATTTCTTTTATACATTTTGGGAAGCTGAGAAGCCATTCAGCAGTGAAGGTCAAAATATAATAATGATTGAACAAAGCAAGGCAACTGCTTCATTCAGAGACAAAGCATTTCAAAGCAAGATTAATAAACAGTGAATTGTGAACTTCTTGCTGCATAAATCATAGTACAGTAGTGTTACAGCACAGAAACAGACCACTTAGTCAATCAAGTAGCTCATGTAGAGAAAAACACCAAGGTAGTTTTTCTCTACATGAGCTACCTAGTTTGAACCTACTCTCCTATTCACTCCTCATATACTTTAATATTCCTCATTTTCCTCAAGCATTTATTTGAAAGAATTGATTGACACTTTGTATGGGTGTAAAAAAAATTGTAATATCACTTTAAAATAAATAATGATCCTTATTTTTGATATAGTGAGTTTCATGGCATGAGGATGTCTCAAAACACATGTTTAATTCCCTTTGTATCCTAAATTTCTGCAAACTTGTTGCACTTTCTGCACTTTCGCCAATCAGTGAAAATAATCCATTACTAATTACCCTATCATAACCTTTCCTAATCTTGAAGATCTCTATCAGGTCACCCCTTAACTTTCTCAGCTCTACGGGGAAAAAAGACACTTAATTTCTTAGTTCTTCGAGTATCAACATGGTTCACTTGGCAGCACTCTGGTCTTTGAGTCAGCAAGTCCCAGGTATGGATTCTGAACTCGGCCAAGGTTAACTTTCCAATGCAGTGCTGGGTTGTCTTACATTGTTGAAGGTTCTGTCCTTTGGATGAGATGTTCAACAAAATTTCCATCACCTCTTCCAGTGGACATTTAACATCCCATGCCACTCATCGAAAAGAATAGGGAATTTCTCCCCGTGTGCCCTTGACAGTAATCTTCCACATTAAAAAAAATCAATAGTTTCTTGGCTGTTTGTGGAACATTGATGTGTGAAAATTGGCTGAGGAATTTGCCTGCAAATAAAGTCATCAAACTACACCATAAAAATAGTGTGAAGCACTTTGAGATGTTTTGATAAGGTGATAAGTTGTTGTATCAAATGCAAGGATTTTTTTCCTTGCAATCTAGTGAATATGTGCTATATGTTTTCTATTGTACATTCCTATGAGTGAAAGTGATGAGCGAGTTTCTCCGCCAACCACAATAACTAACTCCATAATAACTCAGATGAATGAAAGCCTCCTCTATCCTTACTTACAACTTGAATAATGACAAGATCATACTAACCTTTTAAATGTTTATGTTTTACCACAAAAGTTTAACCTACATTGGTATTTGAGACAATTTTCTTGAATCAAAATTCACTT
Organism: Hydrolagus colliei; assembly: GCA_035084275.1. Classification (NCBI taxonomy): domain Eukaryota; kingdom Metazoa; phylum Chordata; class Chondrichthyes; order Chimaeriformes; family Chimaeridae; genus Hydrolagus; species Hydrolagus colliei. The sequence continues at coordinate 74,381,598 of CM068742.1, forward strand.
GCTCAGCAGGAGAACAACTGGATGTAGGACTCCAGCCTTCCTATTGAGGCTTAACATGTGTACGTACGTGGAAGCCTCTTGTGAGTGCATGACAAACCCAACTATTAAATTCAGCACAGAATGCTGTTGGCTGTGAATGTATCACAAGGATCCAGTAGTTCCATAAAATCAAATTAACAGTCAGTTTGTCACTTCTAGCTCCCCTATCTTTGCTATTAACCAGCAAAAAACCACTTAACCTGTAGCCATTTGGGAACACTACACCGATAATAGTGTTCTTCATAGGAAGGTAATGGAATTCATAAAGTCAATGCTTGCACTCAACAACAGAAATAATTTACATACCACCCTTCACTCAGAGTAGCGTCTCAGAGGGTTTGCACTTCGAGGAGGAGCGCTGCATTGCTGGAGATGCTGTCCTTTGGTTGAGACATTCAACTGAGGTCCTGTTTATCCCAGTATTGTCAGAATTGTCCTGACCAACAATTCCCCTAAATAAAATTGTTTATTTGCTCATGCCTGTTCGTGGGACTTTGATGCTGGTAGATTGGCTGCTGAGCTCGCCTACAAAACAGTCATTTCACTTTACAGTAAACCCTGTGAAACGCTTTGAGACATCTCCCCAATGTGATAGGCGTCACAGCAAATGCTACTTTACTAATGCTGTATTTTGCTTCAGTAAATGGGGTTTACAAAGTGCTTGTGGAAAATGGTAGCATGAGTTGATACCTCGCACCAGAAAAAACTCCTTGGGACATAAAAATATGTATTCTCCAGAGAATTCTGTGGGCATGACACTGAGCTGTGAGAAAGAAGCCCAGACCATATCTCACTGTAAGCCAGAGTAAAGTAAAGTACACAGGGTTTCCAGGAGCAGATGCTCTTTACATCCTAAGCTGTTTTTCCTTTGGGGTGAGACACAGATGGTCCTTCACAGCAATGTTCTTCGTTCCTCAGAGCTGAAACCCCAGTGCTGAAACCCCAGAGGTGAACCCCAGAGCTGAAACCTCAGTACTGAAACCCTTTACCGAGATGAATGCAGAAGCTAACGGTCATCAGGAACTGTGATGACCTTACCTGATCATTTCAAAACCAATTGGATTCTATTATACTGTCTTCATTCAGAGTTGTGTCAATGAGTTGCTAAGGAACTTACCATGAGTGGGAGATGATTTGCTCAAAAGCCGGGTTTGACTCCTCTTTCTGTTTTGGGATGACTGCTGTAATAAAGATTTTTTTTTTTTTTAATTGCTTTCTAATGAACCTGCATCTCTCTGAGGAAATGGCACATATGAACCTTCTCCTGCCATTATCATTAATTTGCGAGACACCAGTGAGCTGCCTGTACAGTGCAAAGCACATCAAGCACAAACACACATAAATAAACATGAACATGCACAAACACACACATTCCAATGTGTGGAGGAGTTGGGGGGAGGTCATTGGATAGCAATCAGGAGCAGGAACCCCAGCTAATTATTTCTTCCTCCTGTTGGGATTTCCAATCCCCGTGCTTTGAATCAAATAACGAGACATTCCAATATAGTGCAATTAGGGTCCGTCGATATGGAAATTTTCCGATTTCGATATATCGATGGGCTCATATCGATATATACCGATATATCGATATTTTCGGGGTTTTCATACTGCGCATGCGCGTGTGTTTTGAGTTGCATGCGCATTCGGGGCCTATCTCCTCAGGAGGTAAATATCTCTCTCTCTGTGTCTCTCACACTCACTCTCTACATCTCTGTGTTTTTCTATCTGTGTCTCTGTGTCTCTCTCCTCTCTCACATCCCCCCCCCATATCTATCTATCTATCTATCTATCTATCTATCTATCTATCTATCTATCTATCTATCTATCTATCTATCTATCTATCTATCTATCTATCTATCTATCTATCTATCTATCTATCTATCTATCTATCTATCTATCTATCTATCTATCTATCTATCTATCTATCTATCTATCTATCTATCTATCTATCTATCTATCTATCTATCTATCTATCTATCTATCTATCTATCTATCTATCTATCTATCTATCTATCTATCTATCTATCTATCTATCTATCTATCTATCTGTCTGTATATTATCACATCCCCCCCGTCTCTCCCCTGTCCCCGTCTCTCCCCCATCCCCCCCTATCTCTCCCTCCGTCTCTCCCCCACCCCCATCTCTCGCCCCCCATCCCCGTCTCTCCCCACCGCCCCCGTCTCTCCCCTCCACCCCTCCGTCTCTCTCCCCCCACCCCTTGTATACCTGTATATTGTATTCGAGGACTATGAATACAATATAGCGGCTTGCACCTCGGTCTGTGCATTGTGTTGAGATGAGCATTCTGGGTCTTGTAGTTCAGTGCGCGCGCATTCTGGGTGTACGCGCATTCGGATGTGCGCGTGCATTCCATGCTCTAGGCCCAGGAGGTTGCAATGCCGGAAACGATATACCGATATTTACGATATACCGATTTTTTTCGATATATCAAATTTTTCGATATATCAATATATTTTAAATTCCGATATCGGCATATCGATATGAAAATTGTATCGGATATAACCGATATATCGATATATCGCCGGACCCTAGGTGCAACTCAATATTATTAACAACACAGACACTTATATACTTATTACAGAATACCCTGCAGCCCTACACACTGAACCCTTCAGTCACAGATAACAACCCTGTCTACCTCAGGACGTCCAGCATACAACAACACCCCTCTCGTGCTCTGTTTAGCATATTCACTGAGCGTAAGACCAGGCACTTGCCTCTGTAACTGGCCCTTCCCTGCCTGTAAAACAGAACAACTGGAACCATACTACCTGTTCCAGTAGTTCTGGACAACAGCGGCAGGCGCTTCCATCTTAATATATTCCCCAACTGTTGTGATGAGCCACTCTTTCCCTCCCATCTTGATACTTCCCCACCAGCCTCGCTTACTCTAAAATAAAACCCTTTTATAATAATAATCCTTGCATTTGATATAGCACTTTTCACATCTTCTAGACGTCTCAAAGCGCTTCACAGCATATACTGTAAAGTGAATGAACTGTATGTTTTGTGGGTGAAAATTGCAGTTATATTGATGTCTTTAACTGAACATGTTTTTTGTTCAGCGCCTTGGGACGTCCTCCTGACGTGAAAGCCATTATACAAGTGTAATTTTGTTGTTGTTCTCACTTAACGTATCTCCTGCAACTAGCGCCAACCTGGCTGCATTCCCTTTTACAGACAGGGCTGGTTTCTGCAGCCTTCTTAGTTTTATACCTATATTTCTAAATGTTATACTACTTATTATACATATTGGTTTACTTATTAAACATAAAATAAACCTAATGATTCAACTAAACCTAACACTCCCACCTCCAATTCTGCACTTGCTGAGGTGCTAAGGACAGTTATAGTGTGCCCATAACATCACCCCTGCTGAGATCAGCTAAAAGCAGCCCTGATTGGGTATTGAACCTGGGACCTTCTTAATGTATGTAGCTCATTGCATTTACTAGCTCAACCCAGCAGCCACAATTTCACTTAAGCAAGTGAAGATGTTTACTGCATCAGAAGTCAGTATCGCATGTGATGAGCGTTCATTGCCTGCTGATGTGTTTCTAATGTGATGATTTAGCAGCTGTAGAATTCTAATACACCCTCATCAATCCTTATATCTAGCCATATAATAATCCTTGCATTTTGATATAGCGTTTTTGACATCTTATAGACATCCCAAAGAGCTTCGCAGAATATACTGTAACTTGAATTGAATGTATATTTGTGGGCGAATCGCGGCAGCCAATTGCGCACAGCAGTGTCCCACAAACAGTCGTGGATTGAAATGACCAATTTTATTATTGTGGTTTTTTTTGGACGGATTATTATTAGGCGTGTGGAGTAAGGAAACTTATCCAAGGTTTCGCCCTGACCTGCCTGGATTCGAACACAGGTCTCCCCAGCTTAGTTTCCCCAGCTTGCAAGACAAATGCTCTAATCACTAAACCACAGGAGCTCATGAGTGAGATAGCTGCCCCGAGGCTGGGTCTCGGTAAATTTGTGGCTTTTGATGTGTGTTCAAAACCTCAAATTGATCTACTGTAGAAAATCTATTCTCATTAAAGATCAGAAAATGCTTTCTACGTTTCTAAATACTTCAGCACTTTTAGGTTGATGTAAGATTGTCAAGTGCTTTCCGGTGCTACTTTTTAAATTGCATATATTTTATGAATGTTTTCATCGATCGTGCCTTCTGCTGCCCTCCCAACTCTCTCCCTCCCCTTCCCCTGCCCCTGCCCCTCTCCCTTGCTCGGGTCCTGACCTGACTGTTCAGCGCCTTGGGACGTCCTCCCGATGTGAAAGGCGCTCTATAAATGTAAATTTGCTGTTTGTTGTTAAATATGTTTTGTAGGCATTTTATATTTGTAGATAACTTTCGTAATAAATTTTCTTTATAAGCCAAGTCCAGGTTGAAACAAAATCAAGTTTAAAAAACAAACAGTTTATATACCTGATTATATACAGTATATACAGTACATGTATACAGACTGATCAAACAGTCACAATATCATTACAATGTCTGATAAGTCTTAAATAAATAATTATTGTTTTTATAGGGTAAATATCATGACTTTTTGGTCACCATGTATAATAGTCTTTTTTGGAGTTACCATGCAACAAGTACTGGTAATAAGGCGTCCGACACTAGAACTATTTCCTTTCTTGCGCTGCAGTAATTTTGTCCAGTACCACCAATTGTACACAGTAATACGTTTTTTGCATGTACCCAGAGGTGAATGTTGTCCTTATGCACAGAGCTGAGGCAGGTGAAAACTCTTAAGAGGTTTAATGGACTTGTTTGTGCGTGGAATATTGTTTTTACTCCTGTGAGTGCGGGTAACTCTACATCGGTCACCATCTTCATGGTGATTCATGAGGCTGAGAGTGAGGGAGACCTAGGGATGTTATTTGACAAATGCCAAAACATTGTGAGGCAGCAATAAACAAGGCAACAAGAACATCATGCTGATCTATATTACTAAATCAGATGAGCTCAGGTCCCCAGAAGTCATACTCAGGCTGTACAGTTGAATCCACGGCTGTTTGTGGGACACTTGCTGTGCACAATTGACTGCCACGTTTCACCCACAAATTATATAGTCAATTCACTTTACATTATATACTATGAAGTGCTTTGAGACATCTCGAAGATATGATAAGACACTATATCAAATGCAAGGTTTATTATTATTATCATCATTATCACAATGCCCTGGTCAGGCTTCACCTAAAGTATTACATAGAGGTCAGGCCAGTACGGTATAAAGGTAACTGCTCAGACCCCAGAGGGATTGCAGAGAGAACAACGAGGATGATCCCCACTGTTAGTAGATTGATCTCTAAGGAACAATAAGATAAGCTTGAGAGAGGACGTTATAGAGACATATAAGATTCTAATTGGGCTTGAAAAGGTGAACCCAAATCATTTTTTTCTGATCTGCCACAGTCACAGACAAAGAGGGCATGGTTCAGAGCTTGTGTATAAATCCTCCAATTTACTTAGTTTACAACCACCTGCTATACCAACAAGCCATCTTTGGCAGAAATGTTTATATCCTGCCATGGTAAACTAACTCTGTCCTTATGGTTTTATTTGACAGAATGAGTTTGGAAGGCAGTAAGAGAGCTTCCACGGTGCTGGAAGTTCACAGACTAATCCATAAAGACAGTGGAGACCCACTGAACCATAATACTAACTACAAACCAGAATTCCGCCTCAGTATGCCTTACAACAGAGGAGCTTGTCTGCTTTCTACGATTGTTTCTGATTTAATTCTGGGTGATAATCCCTTAAAAATAGAATAATAATTTAGTCACTCAATCCATGACTGTTTGTGGGATGCCCCTCTTCGCAACTGGCAGCAGCGTTGCACCCGCAGTCAATTCAGTACACAGTATATTCCATTAAGGACTTTGAGATGTCTCAAAGATGTGATAAGGCGCTATATCAAATGCAAGGATTATAATATTCCAGACCTGGTTAGATCAATTGATTTGGGGGTAAGAATTGCACAGTGATTTGGCCAGCATTTTGCATCTCTGCTATTACAACATGGGAAGGTTTCCTCGATTATAAACTCAAATACCTTTCCTTCTTGCCTTCTAGAAATTTGGATCATGGTTATTTAATAGACTTGTGTTTGCTTAACATTGCCTGAGGAGATCATTAACACCTGACTTTCCTAAACCTATAAACAGCAGGAAGGTTTTAAACTGCAGATACTCGTCCCCACACCCTACCTGTTATAGTTAGAACTGGAAATAGGCACCGAAGTCTCAGTCATGCTGAACGTTGAAGAACCTGCTGGGTAACTATCATTAGTAAAGAATGCAAGTCCACTGTTATAATCTTCTTACCGGTGGGCTAAATTCTGTGCCATTTCCTAATCTGTTTGATGCTCATATCGAGCACATTATGAAATCACACAAACACACATACACACTCGCATACACATACCCATATCATAGAATCATAGAATTTTACAGCACAAAAAGAGGCCATTCTAGTCTGTGCTGGCTCTTTGAAAAGAGCAACTCAATCCCACTGCCCAGCTTTCTCCCCATAACTTAATAGACCTGTTCTCTCTAAATAAAGATCTAAAGATATACTCGCATGCAAACAGATACACACATACACAAACACACAGATACACACACACATACATATACAAACACACAGATATACACACATACAGATATACGCATACAGATATACACACATACATACAAAAGATACACACACATACAGATATACACACACATATAGTTACACACACACAGATACACACACACACACACACAAACAGATACACACACACATACACATCTAAACATTTCTGCATGTTGGATTGTTCCTAATTTAACAAACGTGTCACCATTTTGTTATTTGGGAGCCTTCAAAATATTTTTCCCGCATTTCACAATGTGTCCACTGTGATATTATGATCCCTATTAGGGTATGATTTTAGTGGGGTAGGGGGAGAGCTTTTTTTTCAGATGAGACATTAAACCAAGATCCCATCTGCCTATTCAGGTGGATTCAGTCAATGATCACATGGCACTATTCCAAGAGAGAAGGGAAATTCCCCCAGCGTCCTGGCCAACAATCTCACAGACATAATCGTTCATTTTACTTTATGGTTGTTTGTGAGATATTGTTGTGAGCAAAACACTATCATTTTCTGTCACTCTCTTGTTGATGAATACATGCCCCGAAAAAATAGTAAAAGAGGAAAGAGGACAATTAATAAAGAAATTAGTGTTTTATGAAATAGATGAATAGAAATTGGTGTTTTACGAAATATGCGAATAGTAAAATTCAAATGGGTGTGCAGCGGTATGTCGGAAAAGAGGTGTTGAAAGAGCTGTGCAGCTTAAACAGCAATAGTTTAGAGGGAATTATTAATATCTGTTCTAATGCATTTTTAATACAGTACTGTGTTTGTGATGCAACGCTTTGTAAAATTACAAAGAGCAGAAAAATAGCTTTATTTATTGCTAGCAGCTAAAAAATAGTTTAGAATCCTTTGGAAATTGCCGCCCTGGCATGTTATCAAATTGCCTTACAGTCACTCTTAATGCTAAATGTTACTTTTTGTTGGGAAGACAAATACAAAGAAGACCAGCCGATATGCAGTTTAAACTACAATTCTAATCACACCTACTCACAGTGCTTGAATAGCAGAATACTGCAGCTTCAAATGTGAATGAGGAACCCATTGTTTAATGGAGTCATGCACTTAACTTTAAGTAATGCTGCCATGGAGATAAATCCCTTACATAGCAATAAAATTGAACTGTGACCATGTTTGCACATCAAGAGAGACTTCCTTTTTCGATGCCTGGCTATGATTTTAAAATGACTTTCCCCCTTTTGGGACGATGTGCAGGGTCCCTTTGGAGCCTCAAGGTGACATGCTTAGCATTGGAATTTCAGAATTGATTCAGTCTGCTGTAGTGGTTCCAGTCCAACACCTGAGCCAGACAGTACTCTAGGGCATTACGTGTGGTGGACCAGCGAGCTGGGCTTGTTGCTTAGACCTGGAGGGTGAGAACGGTGCCTAGGGACAAGGATTCTTCCCATTCAGATCCTGTTAACTTTGTAAGCCAAAGCCCTAATGGGTAGGACCTCCTAGCTGCAAACGCAGCTCCTTGGGACATCCTCCCGATGTGAAAGGCACTCTATAAATGCAATTTTGGTGGTGTGTTGTTGTTAAACTGCACTTGTATCCCATTGCACACTCAGGTCTACAAAACTTGGCTTTTGCCAATCTGCACCTAATACTCTCCTGCATTAGGTGAGGAGAGCACATCTCTCCAGGGAGGGAGTGCAGGAAATCAGTGAACATCCAATGAATGGGATACACAATACAACCATATTATTAGTGAATTTGTGCTATAGTGAAGCGCGTTATAGCTGGTTGTGGAACGCTCAGTTCGATTGGTTTGCACATCTAAGGTGATGGGTTTCTGTATGTGTCAGATGTCAGTTGAACTAAAAGAAATGGTGAATAATAGGTAAGTTGTAGTGATTAGAAGAAACATCTCTGGTGCTAAACCACAGTGGCTAATTATTACGTCACCTATCGCATTTTCAGCCCAACTAAGACATCACTGTGTGACAGTGAGAAGCATTTGTTTCCAGCACTAAACTCTGTCGCTCCTCTGTTAAAACTGCTGCCACTCAGTTCTGATTGTTTGTGAAGTTGAGGTGAATTGTTAGGTAAGAGCACAGTCATTCAACAACACTTCTTACAATATCTTAAATATCTGCAGAAGTTGGTAGCGGTTTGCCAACAAGCATTTTGCATGTTTCCTTGGTAAAGAATCGTGTGATTCTCGCTTATGATGATATGATCACGCTTAGAGTCTGGCTTCTCCTGGTCTAGTCAGGTGTCATTCCGAGTTACCTTTTTGTTCTGAGTGATGTGCAATGCATTTCTCCATTGTCGGTTTGTTGTGTCAGTCTGGTCCAGTTGGCAGCACTCTCACCTCTGAATCAGAAGGTTGTGGAATTGTATCTAACTTCAGGACTTGAGCTCTTAGTCTAGGCTGACGTTCCAATATAATGCTTGAAAAACACTCCATCTAAGTAGTGCTCTCGCTATATAGAAGGTAGCATCTCAGAGCGCTTAACAGTGGTGGAGCTTGACACCGAGCGAGGGAGAGAAGGGAGGTGACCCTAGGCATAGAGAAAGAGGAAGGTCTTCAGGTGTGATTTGAATAACAACAACTTGCATTTATATAGTGCCCTTCACATGAGTAGTAGCTCAGAATGCTGAAGACAGTGAAGGAGGGAGGCAAGGCAAAGGGATTCAAGTGATGCCATCCTTCAGATGAGACATTAAACTGGGGTGCTGTCTGCCCGTTCAAGTGCACATTAACTTTCTCCTGGTATCCTGACCAACAATCCCCCAGTTATAAACAAGGGTCATTCACTTTAATGGCTGTCTGTGGGACATTACTGTGTGCAAATTTATTGTTTGCACACGGCTTTACTTTACAGAAAGCTTTGAGACTTGCAATGTGATAAAGTTTAAGATTCTTGTCGTAGCCTTTAAAGCCCTCGATTGACTTAATCCACTTTGAACAACAAAGATAAAATGTAGGGCATCCAAACCTCCCTGAACGACTAAAGCAATTGGGGTTAAAATAAAGCAAAAAAAGGAGGCTTATGACAAGTGACAGGCCCAAGATACAGAGGTCAACCAAGCAGAATATAGTGCAGGAGAGAACTGAATAAGGAAATTAGAGGGGCGAAAAGACTGCATGAGAAACAATTAGCGGGTAACATTAAAGGGAACCCTAAGGTATTTTACAAACATATTAAGAGTAAAAGATTGGTCAAGAGTAGGGTGGGACCAATTAGGGGCCAAGGAGGAAATCTTATTGTGGAGGCAGAGGGCATGGCTGATGTACTGAATGAGTATTTTGTCTCTGTCTTCACAAGAGAAGAGGATGCAGCTAATGCTTCAGTATTGGAGGCGAGGGTAGAAGAATTGGATAGGATTAGTACAACCAGAGAGGAAGTACTAAAAAGGTTGACGGCGCTTAAGATAGATAAGTCACCCGGTCCGGATGGGATGCATCCTAGGTTACCAAGGGAAGTATGGGAGCAAATAGCAGAGTCTCTGGCCACAATCTTTCAATCTTCCTTGAACACAGGGGTGGTGCCAGAGGACTGACTGGAAGATTGCGAATGTTACTCCCCTGTATAAAAAGGGGCAGAAGGACAAACCTGTGAACTACAGGCCAGTCAGTCTAACGTCAGTGGTGGGCAAACATCTAGAGTCCATAATCAGGGGCAAGATAGATCTTCACTTAGAAAGATATAGGCTAATAAAGGACAGCCAGCATGGATTTATTAAAGGCAAATCTTGCCTTACAAATCTGATAGAATTTTTTTCTGAGGTAACGGAATGGGCGGACGAGGGTAGCGCAGTTGATGTAGTTTACATGGACTTTCAGAAGGCATTTGACAAAGTGCCGCATGAGAGGCTTATTAGGAAAGTAGAGGCCCACAGCGTTAAAGGATGGTGGCAGCATAGATCCACAACTGCCTGCGAAACAGAAAGCAGAGAGTTGTGGTGAGCAGCTGTTTTTCAGATTGGAGGGAAGTGTGTAGTGGCGTCCCCCAGGGATCGGATTTGGGACCACTGCATTTTTAAATATATATTAATGATCTGGACTTGGGTGTGGGGGGCACAGTTTCCAAGTTGCAGATGATACTGAGTTAGGGAGAATAGTAAATAGTGAGGAGGATAGTAACCATCTGCAAGAAGTGCAGATAAAATGGTAAAGTGGGCAGACACATGAGAGGTGAAGTTTAATGCAGAGAAATGTGAGGTGATACATTTTGGAGAAGAAATGAAGGGTGACAATATAGGCTAGATAGTACAAAATTGGTGGAGGCCGATTCGATAACAGCTTTTAAAAGAGAATTAGATCTTTAGTTAGGGAGAACAGGTCTATTAGGTTATGGGGAGCAGGCAGGGCAGTGGGATTGAATCGCTCTTTTCAAAGATCCGGCACAGACTAGATGGGCCGAATGGCCTCCTTTTGTTCCCTAAAATTCTATGATTCTATTGTTTCCAGCTGACAGCTAGCAAACCAGGCCTTCTTCAATGCTTGCAAATACTTTGAATTTTAATACCCAGGAGGAATACATGGGGACTTTGTGCCCTGTTAATTAATCTGAATAGGCATTGGTGGAAGATAAAATTTTGTAACGAATATGAATAACATTTATAATAATAATATGTTTTGTATTTGATATCACACCTCCGAGATATTTCAAAACACTTCACAGAATATATTATAAAGTGAATTGACTGTATATTTTGTGTGAGAAATGCGGCAGCCAGTGCTGCACAGCAGTGTCCCACGAACAGTCGTGGATTGAGTGATCAAATTATTATTTAATTAAAAAAATAGTTTTAGAAAAGATTATTACTCCCGGAAAAGCGATCCACCATTTGACTAAGAACCGGGTTCTTGCTTACTTACTTCTTGTTAGGTAAACAGAGGCATATGGAGTAAGGAAACTTGTCTAACATTTCGCCCTGCTGGGAATCAAACCCTGGTCCTCTCTCTTGCAAGGTGCTTGATCTAACCAATATGCTATAGGACTCCACACACCTGTATTGTGCCTTTCACAATGAAATAAATGTTTCGCAGGGCTTATAAAATGAAATTGATTAGAAACAAAAGTGAATGTTATAGAGATACAGTACTTTGGTCCCTGCAGAACAACATGCAATCCACTTCCCCAGTTAGCGAGGCAAGGAAAATATGATACATTCCCAAGGCCATTTTACTTTCTGTTTTTAATTTTATTTTTCAATAAAGATCATAATACACTCAGACATATGAGTGGGGGAGGGAGGGGTGGAAGTAAATTATTAAATCTATTCGCTGATGGCAATTCTACATCTTAATTTCCTCCAGTTCAGTAAAAGAGATTGAAATATCAGGAACATAAGGGGACATGATATCAAATGATTGGATTCTCAGCTTGCAAAAAAACTCTTTACTCGGCAGGGTAGCTCTGGCAGATTAGTAATAAATGAGTTGGATAATAATGGAGCAGCAATTGAGCCTTGGGAAACACTAGGCAGCTTCTTACATGTATACTGTGATAGTGTTGAAAGGAGAGATGGTTATCTCACACACACACACACAGAACTGACTGAAGACTGTAAGAGTTCTGTTTATTATTTTGTGTACTGAAACAAAGTTTTTATTGGATTTTATTTCTGGAATATGCATACTACACAGGGCATAATGTCTCCATGTACTCCTCCTGGGCATTATTATTCAAAACGTTTGCATCCATTGAATAAGACTTTAACTCATTCACTAACTGAAGGAGTTATTGGCCTTGCATTGTTGCAGTATACTCCAAAGTAACAGAAGACCCATCAGAAGGACTGAATATCCTACGCTAGCATTCCCAACCTTTCTCTATCTTTTGCTCTGCTACTTCAGTGAAGCACTTTGAGAATTAGTATATTCTGTGACGCGCTTTGAGACATCTAGAAGGCATGAAAGCACTATATGAAATGCAAGGAATATTATTATTGTGTAAGCTAAATTGGGTCCAAATCCCTGACTGTCCAGCACCTTGGGAGGTCCTTTCAAAGTGAACGGCACTTTAGAAATTTAATTAGTTGTTGGTCACTTATGCTACACAGCCCCCTTTCCTAGCAAAGAAAGAGAACAATTTCATCTCACTCTATTCTTTTATAGCATCTTAATATATTGAAAGATTGAAGTGGTTTGCAGTTAATTTCCATCAAGTGTAGTAACTGTATTTATGGGCAAATATAGCAACCATTTTGAGCACAGGAAAGTTCCGCGAACACAAGATGAATTAGCGACTGCACAGATGACCAGAACTCAAGAATAAACTCTCTTCTCTTTTTGAACAGTATCGTGGATTCTTTAATACCCACCTGACAACAGGAAGAAGGCATCTCATCCAAAACACCTCCCACATTGCTGCGCTCAGCGAGCACTCCACTTCAATGATGTTTAGATGAGCTGTGATATATTATGAGGGGGCCAGGGTGTTTTATTATGTACATTTCCAAATCCAGCAATATTTGTACCATTACCTGCAGAAGACTTTGCGAGGAGGCCAGAATAGATGTGACTATTACTAGGCAAACAGAAAGTTGGAGGGGTGGTCATCTTGAGATACTCTCATACACCGCCTGGCAGTTGACTGAAACCTATATTATTGTGGAGACTGAGTGGATTCGACTCTCAGCCTGTCCTCCCTTGGTGCTCAGTGTGAGGAGACAGCATGAATTGGAGAAAAAATATTTTGGACTTTCATGCTTTAAAATCATCTAATTTTAGCAAATCTCACGAGGAGGCCCTGTTTCATTGTGGTGATGAAACAAGTATGGCGGGAGGGAAAAGGCAGATACATCAGACTGAAATGATTACTTTTCAAAGGCCCAGCATAGACCAAGTTGCTGAATGACAATCCTTTGGAATGGCCTGTGTACTTCTGTTGCTCTATGTTTAAAGTGCAGAATTACGTTCATTTTGTTCTATTACAAACAATGTTGTTGATAATACTTTGTTATTTACCTGCTAATTAATTTTTTGTTTCTCTCTCTCTCCTCCTCCCCCAGTACATTAAAGCCTTTCTCAACGAATCATGGGCTACAAGGTTCGGAACAGCCATGGAAACCAAATCCTTAACTCTTCTCTGGTCGATAACTGTCTCCATCTTTGCCATTGGTGGGCTGGTTGGAGCATTTATCGTAACTGTTCTAGTCAAGTACCTGGGCAGGTATGTTCCTACTCAAATAGGTATCAGGATGAAATGAGCCAAAACCTACTGAATTGCCCCGTTTGTTTTCTGCTATGAGTATGTAAACATCTCTTACCTACCATATGTTCTCTTTATGAAATGTTCTCACCTCGCTTGATTCTGCTAATAGAGTTTTCATGGAGCCAAAGCTATAAGACTGGTGTGAATTAGACTATTAGAGAATAAAGTCAGTGGGAAAATAGGAGTCAAGTAAACCCAATAAACAGTCCATTTAAAAAACCTGCCTTCATAGCTGGAGAAACAGATGCTCTGCCAATAAAGTCCTCAACTAAACTACTGGAAAACAAATAGCTGGCTATTTTGGAGAGATTAGTAATGCTATTTGCAGAGCATGTTCATCACCTGAAGTTAGGTTATATATGGAGGAAAGAGCTTTCTGCTGCATTGTCACCCAGTAACAGGGTACTCCCTCCAGATCAAAGCTGTTGGACTGTAAAATAGTGGTGGCCAATCTTTATACAGTATTTGGTTATCCTCATAGATTTTCTTGATTGAATATTTCTTCATTAAAGCCATAATTCAAGAAACACTCAATAAAAGAAAGACTGAAAACACACTCCCACTCGAACATGGATTTATCTAGACGTGCGAATGTTCGGGGGGTGGTTTGGGTTTGTTGTCCGTCCTCCGGACCATTTCTGGTCCTTGGGCTACAGGTTGGTCATCACTGCTGTTTAAATAAAAAAGCAAGTTGTTTCTTATCTTCTCTCCCAATTGAGTGTAGGATGGTCTCATGTAAGACACACAATGACTTAATTGGTAAAGTCAATGCTAGATTTGAGTTGGTGTTTTTTTTTCTCATAAGTGAGCATTCAATTCACACACAGACAAAAATGTCTTCCCGTGTGTTCTGCGTCTTGAATGTTTCAGAGAATGACTGCTTCCCGTTAGCAAGGATCTTTACTGAGACTTTCCTGTGTCTGTTAGTTTCAACATGAAAGCTTTTTATCATACTCATTCATTGTCGTATTTATGATCTGCCTTTCCTAAATGTGAAAATGAGTTTGCAACAACCTTATGGGTTATCGTGGCTGAGAATAGAAAATTATGTGATACAGTAATTACGTAGAGTGATATAGCATGGAAACAGGCCATTTATTCTGTGCCCATGTTTATACTCCACACAAGCTTTCACCTTCACTCCTATGCATCTCTCTCCATTCCCTTCTCAAATTGCTTCCAATAATTCATAATTATAGAGCACCTTTAGTTAAGTGAAACTTAAAATGGTTCTTAACTACTCTGTGTCCGAAGCTTGCATGGCGATTGTTGAACTTTACTCAGAAACCAACCACAACAATGACATTGGATTTACAAAACACTATTCATTGTAGGGCAGGTTGTCTTTAATCACTTTACAGAAATCAACCGGGGAGCCTGAACTTGTTGGTAGATGGTGAAGTGGGGATTTAAGAGCCAAAGGTACAGTCAAAAAGATTGCGTTTTGCACACGGCAAAGATTTTCCAATCTGCTTGCCACACAATGAAATGATAGTACTATTTTAATATGTGGGATGTTAATTATGATATTAAACCCTGGATTCCGATCAGCTGAGATATCTTCCAGCTTTCTATCTTTCTTTTATATGAAAAAAGACTGTCAGCTATTGATTATATGATAGTAGACAGGCTCCGGTTCTTCATGGCCCCATCATTCACCCTCTCTAAAATGACTTCAGGCCATTTAAGTGGTAAAGTCTTGCAAAACAAAAGATGGCCTGTCTTTACAGATGTTGCGTACAAACCTGGGAGGGATGCACAGCAATGTGACAGAATGGAAACACTTTCTAATTTGGGTAGATTAGAAGATGGGAGTTTTGTGATTTATGCTGGCAGAAGATAGCTGCAGGAAAGAAAAAGCAGAAAATAGACTATTTCACTTGCAGCCACAATTCCCCTGACTAAGGCTGCTTCCTCTTGCTCTCTCATGTCTCTTTAGGAAATTGATAATCAGAATATCAGACCAGTAGCTATGAAATCCCCAAAGATATGATACATCCTATTACAGGGAAGTGCATCCAAAAGGCTATTTTATCTGGCAAATTATATTAGATTTTTAGAATGTAAGCATATTCAGACGTCTGTATGTCAAATGCGGCACAGCAGAGAATCCCCCTCCCACCCTCCCATCCCATGAAAAGACTGGCACCACAAATGACCTCCTCACATAATGGCGGTTTTCCCTTAACTTGGGTTCTTTAAATAAAATTACAAATGCAACTCAACGGTTTAACCTAAAAAGTAGTGCTCACTGAATTGTGCACATCGAAAAAAAGCCTTTCCCTCTAATACACCAGTGACTATTGTTGTTTGTTCTGCACCATCTGAACTCACCACAGTGTCTCTTCTTTTAAGCATGGAAGAGTCAATGTGCCAGGATGGCTGGGAGCTTTTGTGAGACAAGCAGCAGATTAAATATCTGAGTTTCTCCATATATATATATATATATATAATGTTCTTTATCATGGACTCTGCCCCCTCCCCACTTCATCGCCAAAGGAAAGTTTCTTTCCTTGATATTTATCTTTTCTCTTCATTGTTGTTAATCTTGCCGAAGTAAAGGAAGCAAAATTTGCAAATATATTTGCGCATCATGTCAGTGGCCTGATGTGCATCACACCAACCTGGGCAAGAGATTGGCACTGATGTACTTGATAGTGGAATGCGGGGTTCCCATGATTCAGCATGATCTACTGCAGCAAACCATCAGGATTTACTGTCTGCTACTCAAGGTTGTGCACCCCAACTGTCCCATCATTCACTCTCTCCGCACAAACCGCCTCCTCAAGGCAAACACTGCTTCCCCCTCTCTCATATATACCCTCCCCACTTCCCCTCTCACCTCACACTCCACACCCATCTCTTCTACACACCCTCAAATCCTCTCCGCACCACTCTCTTCTCCCTCTCCCCCCTCCAGCAAACCCATCCGCATTTCCCTTCAAAATATCCGTTCCCTCTCCAACAAAGCCCTCAGTATCCATGACCTCATCCTAGACAAGCACATTGATATTCTTGGGCTTACGAAAACCTGGCTCTCCCCCGACCCTCTAGTCCAGGCCTCCCTTCCAGGTTACACCTTCCACCACATCCCCTGCCCTAACCATCGCGGCGGCGGGGGTGGGGTGGACATCATCTCTAAAGATTTCCTTGCCCTTTCCCCCTATTCCTCTGGCTCTTTCCCCTCCTTTAAGCACCTTACCCTCTACCATCCTTCTCTCCCATTAAAAATTCTTCTGCACTACCGCCCTCCTAAACCCCCTGACTCCTTCCTCCCTGATATCTTCACTCTCCTCTCCTCCCTGTACCTCAGCTCTGAACGTCTGCTAATCATAGGCAATGTCAACCTTCACCCAAACTCCTCCTGCACCACATCCTCCGAATTCACTGCCCTCCTCTCCTCCCTAAAGCTCACCCTCCACATCGACTCACCGACCCACAACCATGGCCATGCTCTCGATCTTGTCCTCGCCCACGGGCCTTGACATTTCCGACCTCAGCATAATGGACAAGGTATCTCAGACTACTTTCTCATCTCCTTCTCCTCTCGCATCCCTCTCTCCTCCAACAAGCCCTCAACTGTACTCTTCCACCCATGGAAAAGTCTCCCTCCTGAGAGCCTCACAGAGGCTCTCACATCCTCTGACCTCCTACCCCTCTGGCCTTCCACCCACAGTGATCCTGAAGCAGCCGTCCAGCTGCTCTATGATCTTCAACTCTCTCGTCCTCCTGAAATCCAGGTCCATCTCCAAACCTACCCTTTGCCCCTGGTAAAACATTCATCTCCGCTCCCTAAACACCCAAACCCGGCTGCTCCAGCGCAGGTGGCAGAAAACTGGTCTGATGGTTCACCACCAACTGTTGCTCGAGCATCTCCAGACTTACTGCCGTTCTATGTTGCGCACGAAAATGGCCTGCTACCCAAATATCATCCTGGGGGCTAAAAACAACCCGAAAGTCCTTTTTTCCATCACCTCCTCCGTGAGCCCCCTCAGGCCTCCTCAATCTTTACTTCAAATGTGAAGTGCGATAAGGTCATAGACTTCTTCTCCTCCAAAATCCACAATATCCGCCAGGCAGCCTCATCCTCCTGCCTCTCATCGCCCACCACCACCCCCATTCCATCCCCTCACCCTCCCCATCATCAGCTCCTACCCCGAATCCCTTCCTATATTCCTTCTCCCCGGTCTCTCTTTCCTCCCTCTCACATACCATCATCTCAATGAAGCCCACCACCCGCTGCCTCAATCCCCTTCCCACCAACTTACTGGTCACCCAGCTCCCCCTCCTCTGCCCACTGCTGGCTGACATCATCAACCAGCCCCTCTCCACAGGATCAGTCCCTGCCCCCCATAAAACTGCTGTCATCACCCCCCTCCTCAAAAAACCTTCCCTAGGTCCCTCAAACCCTAGCCACTACCCCCTTCCTTGCCAAAGCACTCAAACGCATTGTTGCCAACCAACTCCGCACCCACTTCTCCTCCCACTCCCTTTTCGAACCCCTCCAGTTCCGTTTTCTGCCCTGCCCACAGTACAGAGACTGCGTTTGTGTCACAGCGATGTCCTCTCTATCTGTGCCTCCTTATCCTCCTGGACCTGTCTGCTGCATTCGACACAGTCGACCACGCCATCCTCCTCCACTGCTTGTCCTCTGTCATCCACCTCAGTGGGACCTCACTTGCCTGGTTCGATTCCTACCTCACAAACCACAAGCAGTACATCTCAATAAACGGCTTTTCCTCGCTTTCTCACCCAGTTACCTGCGAGATACCCCAAGGAGCCATCCTTGGCCCCCTCCTCTTCCTCATTTTTATGCTCCCTCTTAGGGACGTCATCCGCAGACATGGGGTACACTTCTACATGTATGCGGATGACACCCAACTCTATTTCTCCACCTCACTTTGCGACCACCTGTTGTTCTGTCAGCCTGCCTGTCAGACATCAAGAACTGGATGAGCGCAAACTTCCTGCAGCTGAATGTTGACAAGACGGAAGCCATACTCTTTGGCACTCGTCAATGTCTTCAATCGCACGGCTCTCACCTCCTCCACCTTCCCGGCCTGCCCCTAAAACACTCCGAACCCATGTGGAACCTAGGCGTCAGGTTCGACCTCCTACTGTCTTTCCTCTCCGGTCCCTCACCAGCACTGCTTTTTTCCACCTCCGACAGATCGCCTGTCTCTGGCAATATCTCACACCAAAAGCCGCTGAAATCCTGGTCCATGCCTTTGTCAGCACTCGGCTGGACTATTCCAATGCCCTCCTTGTGGTGGTCTCCCCTCCACCACAATCCATAAAATCCAACTCATTCAAAACTCTGCCGCCTGCATTCTCACCCGCACCAAACTTCGCTCCCCCATTAGCCCAGTCCTTGCCAGACTTCACTGGCTCCCTATCCCCGAGAGGAACGATTTCAAGATTCTCACCCTTGTTTTCAAATCCCTCCACTCCTCTGCACCCCCCCTACCTCTCCGACCTCCTCTCTTGTCAAACCAGCACCCATTGCCTTCGCTCCACAGGGTCTGGCCTCCTGCTTGTCCCCCGAATCCTCCACTCCACCATTGGCGGCCATGCCTTTCAGCCACTACGCCCTGAGGCTCTGGAACTCCCTCCCTCACTCCCTTCATCTCGCCCCCTCTCTTTCCAATTTCAGGTCCCAGCTAAAGACCTTTCTCTTCGACCGCGCCTTTGGTCACCTTTCTACCCTTGCCCCTGGCTCAGTCCCGGGATCCGTTATTGTGAAGCGCTCTGAGACGCTGTCCGGCATAGAAGGCGCTATATAAATCAAAGTTGTTATTGTTATTGTGGAGGCTTCATTTTCAACCCTGAAAAGTCATGCCTAACACAGAACAGAAAGGGAACATGCCAGGGGAAATAATGCACTGGTGCACTTGTGTTCCAGCAAGCTTTGCCAATGGGTTCCCTGGAAAGTTTAGTTGAAATCGGTAAGAAAACGTTCCTTGGTATTTTCATGGCCAACAAACTTTGTGTCGTTTCTTGAAACCACTAATTCATGTGAGTGAACAGCACATTTACTGGGGAATTAGTAAAGGATAGGAAAATATGAATACATTTGGACAAATTCTTCAATTAAATAAATGGGGGTGGGGGAGTGGAGGGGGAAGGAATGATTGCAAAATCTGACATTTGCAATGTGTTGAGAAAGAGCCAGCAAAGTGCCAGACATAGCTCCATTATCCATGGTTACCAGGGTAACTAATTGCCTGCTTAGCTGAAGTCATTTATTTTGAATTTTTGCTAGGGACTTGCCACCATGCAACAGGTTTATAATTTTCTTTCCAATGTCCTTAGTCTGAGCTGCCAAACCGTATTAGACCCTTGTGATTGGTGCATCACAGCAGAGGCCTCCTCACTTAGCACACAACTCCGCACTGAAATAGAACAAAATCTCTCGCTGTATTTAGTGATTGTCTTATGATATACCTCATTGTGTCTCATTCTCATTTTTGGAAAATCGCTCCTCCCTTCCAACCATCCACTTTCCCTGCTACAACTACAGTTAATGAGCTCTGAAGGACATTTACTGCTGAAGTTAAAAAAGATGAGGGAAGAGTGGGGAAGGTGACTGAAAACATGGCCAAAACAATGGGTTTTTAGGTGGGATTTGAAGATGGAAAGGGAGATTGCTGCCTCCTCTGATTGCACCATTCTTTCTAATTCTTTGTCATCTGCAAATTTATCTTACACTGAGTCTACAAATCCAAGTCATTTATATATTCATGGAACAGGTAGGGTACAAGTACAGACACCTGAGGCAAACCCATAATAACTCTGCATTTTGACCTATGTCGCCTCACAAAAGAACCTTTGATTCTTTCCCTTGAGCTAATTTTGAATGATGTTCATATCTTGTTAAGGAGTCTTTCAGAAGCCACTTTATCAAATGGCTTTGGAAGTCTAGATATACTGCACAATCAATTTGGGCTGGCACCTCCTCAAAAAACATCTCTTGAGTTTGGCCAGATAAGACCTATGCTTTCTGAACCTGTGTTGGCTGTCAATTATGACATTATTTTTATATAGGCAATCTTCATATTCCTTTCTGATAATTGACTCCATCATTTCCTCTATTATTATAATAATCCTTGCATTTTGATGTAGCACTTTTCACGTCTTCTAGATGTCTCAAAGCGCTTCACAGACTATGCTATAAAGTGAATTGACTGTATATTTGTGGGTGAAATGCGGCAGCCAATTGCGCACATCAGTGTCCCACAAAAACAGTCGTAGATTAAAATTACCAAATTTATAATTGTATTTTTTCGAGGGATTATTATTAGGCATGTGGAGTAAGGAAACTTGCCAAAGGTTTCACCCTGCCTGGAATTAAACCCAGGTCTCTCGTTTGCAAGGCGAGTGCTCTACCTGAACTACAGGACTCCACTATTGAAGTCAAGCAGTGGGTTTGCAGTTGCCAAGCTTATTTTGTCATCCTTCTTGAATGTGGAAACAACATCTGCTTGCTTCCAGTCTGCTGGAACCTCCCCAGGCTTGATTGACTCCCTCATGATGCCTCAGTGCTTCACAAATCTCTTGCCTTGTCTTCCTAAGCACCCTGAAGTAGAGTTCATCGATCCTAGGGAATTTGCTAGTTTTCAGCCCCTTGAGCCTATCCAGAATTTTAAGTCTCCTTTATATTTGAGTCCTGGAGCTCACAACCATGTTTGCTGGCCATTGGGAGCATGTTCTTACTGTCCTCCCTGATAAAAAAAAATCCAGGAAGTTGGAATCTAATATGTTTGCTATGCTCAGTTCATTCTCTTTTTCAACCCATTTGAATCCCTTAGGGTTTTAACATCTTCCCCGACTATCCTCTTACTGTTGTCTTGCTAACATTTGGGTGTAGAAAGTTAGAGCTCGTCCAGGACATGCTCAGAAAGGCAACAACTGGTCACAACAGCACTGGCCCGGGCGTCAAGTGGAGAGGTAGAGTTCCATGTCATCTCTGCACAATGTGAAAGTGAACTCCATGTCCTCGAATCATGTCACCAAGGAAGAGCTTATCGATAGTGAAGAGGAGAGAACCAAGGGTGGAACGCTGAGGAAGCTACATGTGGATAAAATATAATTTTACATGCATATAGCTCATTTCATGGTGAGAGGACATACCAAACAGCTTAACAATGATGACTTACCACCCAAACTGAGAGGTGTGGAAGGTAGGAACAAGAGGATAGAGGAGAGGAAAAATAATAACAATCCTTGTATTTGATGTAGTGCCTTATATCTTTGAGAGTCTCTCAAAGTACTTCACAGAATATACTGTAAGGTGAATTGACTGTATATTTTGTGGGTGAATTGACCGAAAGCATGGCAAAGAGGTGGATCTTGAGAAGGACTCTGCTTGGATGGGAAGGGAAGCCTTTGGAGGAGACCAATAGAAAACACTGGGAAAGATAGGAGTGTAACTAAGAAAGGGCAGAACTGTGGTGGTGGAGCAGGGAGAAGAGGAAAGAGTAAAGTACTGATTTCAGCAACATAATACTTTGCGATGAATCCCCATTGTGTTAAAATGCCTAATGAAGTTTCAGTACTTCAAATTCCTTCATGCCTTGTCACCATCTTATCTCTCTGGGCTGCTTACTGCCTAACCCACCACCCGCTGCCTCCGCTTGACTGGCTGCAGCTTTCTGTTTCTCCTTGGTGCCCTTCGTTCCACCAACAATGGCCACCCAGGTAGCAAGCCCATGTGGAGCCCATATGGGCATGGACCATTTGTCCCATATGGGGTCCATATGTTCTTGCTACCAGGGCATACTTTCAGCCACTATACCCCAAAACTGTGAAACTCCTTTCCTGAATCCGTCTGACTTGCTCCTCCTTCCCTATCTTCAAGTCGCGCCTGAACACCTTCCTCTTTGACCGTGCCTGCCATCATATCTGCCCTCCCATCCTCCCCCCCCCCCCCACCCCCACCGGCTCATGGACACCATTGTTAAGCGCTCTGGAACATTAACCTGCATGAGGGCACTACAAGGCCGTACGCAGGGGGTGGGGTGCGTACGCACCCCCCCAAATTATAAAAGGTCCACATTTTCCGGGGTAGAGAATTGCATTTTTTTAATCAAATTTAAATACCAAGTAAATTTATTGAACATTTGTGCAACAATCAGTTCTTCAAAACTATGTATAAATTATAAATACACATCTTTGAATGATTTAGTATTAATATAAAATTATCGAGTCACACACCAGAATCGGCGTCTCCCCAAAACATACCGCGTCGATAGACCAGTCCATGACGCGGCGAGTCTGTGACTCGTGATTGGATAAACATAGGCGCGCGCCAAGACTCAAATCCATCCTCGTTTGGAAATCATCCCTATACAGCCACAAGGGGTAGCACCAATTCTGGAGTTAAAATCATCTTTTCATCTGATCACCGTAAGTAAAAATTGCTCAAGTTTTGAGAGGTGTGACTGTAATGCTAGCAAACAATGACAACATATGTACAAGCTTCTGAGAAATTAAAGCTTTTGAGAACCCAACA
This sequence comes from Hydrolagus colliei, assembly GCA_035084275.1. Taxonomy (NCBI): domain Eukaryota; kingdom Metazoa; phylum Chordata; class Chondrichthyes; order Chimaeriformes; family Chimaeridae; genus Hydrolagus; species Hydrolagus colliei. The sequence goes on from CM068742.1 coordinate 74,405,013, forward strand.
AAAAAGTTATATGTGTCTGGACGGGAATGCCTATCTTTAAAAGAAATACTTATGGACGTAGGCCTATGCTTTAGCGCCTATTCTACGTGGTGTGTCAATCGGAAATCATCCCGTATACAGTCACTACATAAAAAGGTAGCACCACTTTGTGGAAGCTGAAATCGTATTTTAATCTGATAAATGTAAGTAAAAATGACTTAAGTTTTGATAGGCGTGTTTCTGAAATATCATGTTTCTTGTTTTGTCTTGATTATCACATTAGATTTATATTATTAAAGATGTATTCCTGTCATTAAAAATTGCTTTTAGAGACGTCCACTGGCATGCAAAAAACATATGACCGCAAAGATAAACAGTGCGACTTTATTTCACATTCAGTTTTGTACCCAGAGTGAAAAAACATCAATGTCGCACGAATTTGGCATAAAAATAGTTTCACCATCATCTGATCGAGCGAACTCGGGCATTGACAACCACACTTCTGCACTGATCCCTTCTCTCCATGCAGCCTGACAACTCCCGCCTGCCAATACCCGAATCGCGCTCCAGAGTATCGATGTAGGTTAGGGTCGGTCTACCTCGTGTTCTGTGACCGTGCAATGGTTCCCATAGGATAGTAGCACTATGGCCAGTTTCCTCCCGGCTTCTCCAGCTATGTCCGCTAAACCTAAAACGCCTCTGCAGTAATGTCTGTGATACCAGTGTGGTAGTGTACCATATAGCTATTTGTCAGGTGCTGTCGCCAGTAAACGTTCAGGGCGTCTCTTAGAATCCTGGTATATACCTCACGAGTCACCTAATCTCCTGGTCGAGGTTTGCCTAGGTGTCCAGCATTCTGCTCCGTATAGGAGCGACTTTCAGCACTCGCGTTAATGCACATTCATTATAATATGGAAATCGATATTGGTAGAGCGGTTGACGTATTCGCTTCAAAGCGACCGAGGCGTCTCGAATACGGAACGCTATTAAAGAATTAATTTCCCCTCCCTTATTTTTTCAAGTATTTTTTCGTCAGATCAGTATTGCTTGATGGGTCACTTCCTTTAATTTTGATTCTAAATAAATAAATAAAAACTAACTACACTATTGCTTACAGTTCAACGATATTTTCAGGATAATGCTGATAACAGGCTTGTAACACGTGTGAATTAACTGTTTGACACTGATTTTCAGTTTCTGTATATTTTCTTGTCTTTTATAAAATTTGCTTTGCTGGAATATCTGAGCACATAATTCATACTTTACTCTTACATTATTGTTCATTACAGTCCGAAAGAAATTGAGTCTTAGGATAACAATGCAGAACAACTTATTAATTACCGTCAATCTGTAGTTTATGATCATTTTCTCTATACGCATACATTTATCAAGCATTCGTCATTGTACTGTGTTAATTGGATTGTAATTTACTTTATCGTTCGCATTCCTTACATCATCGAGTCAACAATCGTGTTGACTTTTATCGGCGAACACATTCGACCTTCCCAATTATACACGGACTACCGGGGAAAATAAAAACACTGAATAAATAATGATGCTCATAAACACCAAGGGCATGAAACATTTGCCGTTCATATTGGATCTTCTGAACCGATTAAATAAGACCTCAAACTGTGTAAAACGTCGGAGCCTCGAGGGGGCCTCGGGTGCAGCCCGCAAGCCCCCGGCCATTGTTGGTCCCATCACTAGCAATTCGCACCCCCCCAAAAAAAATCCTGCGTACGGGCCTGCACTATATAAATGCAAGTTGTTGTTGTACTGAAGAAATGGATAAATATTTGAAAGAGAACAGGAAAGTAACTAACTGATTAATAGATCTGTAATATTTTTCTTCAAATAAATTATCTTAAATATATGCACCAAGGAATAGTGGGAATAAATTTAACAAAGGCAAGCATTATTATATTAGAAACACAACTAAATCAATAGCATTTAGAAAGTTCAATGGAGTTTATAAGAAAAAGCTTCTTGTCATTTTATGGTCAATACACTTTATAACATTTAGTTTAACAGTGAATTACAACACACCATAGAAACTGTGGCCAGAATTAGGAAAGCATTTGAATTGATTTTAGTTGGTTAAAGAGGGATTTAATTACTGTTACCGTCACCACATTCAAAGCATGAGACAAAACCAAGGGAGTCTGTCAATCACAGCGATATCAGACCCATGCTAGCCTGAGAAACCCCTGGAGACTGATTGATAAACATGCTCCAAATCACAATTTGGATGTGACTGACAGGATTCTTTTATTTTGGGTTCTAGCCTGGCTCAGTTAGTGTCTCTCTCGCCTCAGCAGAAGGTTGTGGGTTCAAGCCCCTCAGCGAGAGCTGAGCTCATGGGTCCAAATTGACGCTTCAATGCAGTACTCATAGATTGCTGCGTTGACATAGGTTATTTCGATGAGAAGTTAAAAGTGGAGTCCTGCCTGCCTGTTCAGATGGACATCAATGACGACTGCATATACCTACGATTACAAATGACAGGAATTACCTGTGAAAGGCATTGCCATATTTCACTATATCAAAACGCAAGGATTATGTAGAAGGACATAAAAGCAGCACAGCATACATTTAGCCAAATAGTTGTCAAAAATGCCAAAGATGATTCAGGTGAGACGTAACAGCTTAACAAAATTATCTTTCTCCCTCCAAATCCAGCTTCCAAGTCTTATGAATCCATTTGTGTTAAGAATGTAGTTGTCCCTCCCTTCTTGGGGAAAAAATAGTTATGCATTTACCCAAATTCTCACGTAATTCAAACGTGCTTACAGAATGGGTGGTTGGGTGGGTTTTCTGGAAGAATGGCTCAGATAGGCCTTCTGTGATCTTATAATCAGATATTATTCCATTTATTTTCTGACAGGAAAGGGACTCTTCTTGCCAACAATGGTTTTGCGATCCTTGGGGCTTTGTTAATGTCCCTGAGTAAAACAGCTGGATCTTTCGAGATGTTGATTTTGGGGCGATTCATCGTTGGAGTAGACGGAGGTGAGAAACTACTTCATTTTAATAAAGACTGTCAGGTTACTCTCAGAGTTACTGAGTGTTTATTGAGTAACAAATATTTATAGAATATACTAAACCCTGGAGTTCCTAGGAATAAGCTTTCTTTATTAAAGTCTGCAGTAATTATGTCCTAAATGTGACTCCTGTGTGAATATTGTCACATATTACCAGAACTTTGAGCCAGCTCAGTAGTCCTCAAGTCATCTGACAAGCATACATCCTACCTAAAAAATACTGTCAGTGGGACTAAAGTCCCCTCTTTGCCTTGTTGAAAATAAATTTCTGAGGTGATAGGACAAACTGCTTTGTAGCTACCCAGACACTGCAAGAAATGGACGTAGCAATAGCTGAAATGAAAGAATGTTTGACAAACAGTTTCCCAGATCACAACCATGATACCTTGGACAGCAGCCTGTAGCTTGATAAAACCAAGAGTAAGTAGTTGTTTCTCAGCGCTTTGGGACAGCATATGATTGAATTGAATTGTGTATTCAGAACGGCAAACACTGTCTTTTAAGTGTTTCGTTTCAAACACTGCTGAGGGTTTGATGCAAAAAGAATGAAAATCTAACCTCCTACATCAACACGTTGTGCAAACAGATTGATTTTGCTGATGTTTTGATCTGACCAGAATTATTTTGACAGGCTGCTTGTTTGGAACTTCCTCCCTATGCCATCCTTATGCTTGATTTATTTGTGGAAATAATCCAACATTGCCTTTAGCGAGAGAGATTTAGAAGATGGATTTGTGCTCTCGGTGAGTGTGCAGAGCTCTGTTGATTGTTGTTAATATTATCGAAGAGCCAGTTACATAAACGGATCTACAATAACAAGGGGCAAGAGGGTGCTTAAAGGTTCTGGAGTGGTCAGTTTGAACCACCTGCATTTCATTTTTGTTGCAGTTGTGGAGATTGATGTCCTGCTGAAACCATCTTCTCCAGCTGGTCTCAGCAGCCAGGTTCCAGCGCAAATTGGCACACAATCAATTCATACCAGGCTTTTCTTTGTCATTTGGAGTACTTTTTGCAGTGAATCACCGGCACAAAGCTATTATACCCCTGGACATTGGACTACTGGACGAAGTGGCCCTCAGACACAGTGATGTTTCATCTGATCTGAATTAGGGGTATTTAGGTTTATGTAGGATTTGTTTTATAAATAGGGGTATAGAGTACAAAAGTCAGGAAGTGCTGACTAACCTCTATAAGACTTTGGTGAGGCCTCAGCTGGAATACTGTGTTCAATTCTGGTCACCACACTACAGAAAGGATGTGAAGACTTTGGAAAGGGTACAAAGAAGATTTACTAGGATGGTGCCAGGATTGAAGGACTTCAGCTATGAGGAGAGGCTAGATAGGCTAGGGTTATTCTCTCTGGAGCAGAGAAGATTGAGGGGAGACCTAATAGAGGTTTATAAGATCATGAGGGGTTTCGACAGGGCAAATAGAGAAAAACTATTTCCACTTGTGGGTGAATCTGTGACTCGTGGTCACAGGTTTAAAATAGTTTCAAGGCGAAGTAGAGGGGAGCTGAGGAGAAATTTTTTCACTCAGCGAGTTGTTCGAATCTGGAATGCATTGCCTGAAAAGGTGGTGGAGGCTGATTCGATAACAACTTTTAAAAGGGAATTAGATCTTTATTTAGGGAGAACAGGTCTATTAGGCTATGGGGAGCGGGCAGGTCAGTGGGATTGAATCGCTCTTTTCAAAGAGCCGGCACAGACTAGATGGGCCGAATGGCCTCCTTTTGTGCCGTAAAATTCTATGAATCTATGAATCTATGTTATTTTTAAAATAGGACTGCATTGCTACCCATGAGGAAAAAAATGAACCTGAGGAAAGGTTGCAGGGATAGCAGCTGCTGAAATCTCTCCTCTCAGCTAGTGGTGATGTAATTTCACAGACAGGTTCTAGTGCTTGAACAGCTACTTATGTGGTTCCTGGGATTGGAATGAGAAAGGTTCCAAATGAATGAATCAATGAATGAAAGAAGCCTTGATGTGGAACTACTTGCTGTGCACAAATTAGCTGACATTTCACGTACAAAATACAATAATTACACTGCTCGGTATATCCTGTCAAGCACTTTTGGTCATCCTCCCAATGTGAAATGCACTATGTTAAATATAAGGATTTGTTATTATTTGCAGTGTGAATGGTGACAGAGGTTTGTCATACATAAAGAGAAGGGAGCAACACTGATAAGGGTCATCATTTGTATTTCCATGAGGGAGCTGGCTAATAGCTAGATCAAAAACAAAGGTTATTATCCAAAGGCTTGTCCTTCTTGTGTGAGCCTAGAGAACGAGTTTCGGTAATCTATTTGGCATCATCCTTTTAGTGAAAGGCCATATTCTATTATATTATATTATATTATACTATATTATATATATAATCCATACACATCCATGGTTTTGCAGGGGTTGCTGGATAATGACAAGGAGGAGGGAGAGTACCTTGGATTAATTTTCCTCCCCTCCCTGGCTAAGAGACACTGAGACAAATTGGCATCAGCTAATTGAGCGCAGACCAGAGAATGCTCCTGGAACCTTTCTGGTCGATAGGACTTTGGGTATATTCACCCAACAGAGCAGGGCCTTATTTACTTGTTTGCATTCCTGATATTTCGCTACTAAAATCTAAGTGTGTGACTGAAATGTACAAAGGACAATGCAATAATTCATGTGCTGTTTAGTTTCACTTTGAATAAATGCAGTGGTTGCAGTGCTACAAAATACTTGGCTGAAAAGATTTACTCAGTTTTGGATATGCACATCTCATGCTGTGCTATCACTGGGCTGGCCAATTGGCAGTCAGACATGCTCAATTCTGCACAATAACAGCCTGATTAGTTTGATACTGTAGTTCATCTGTAGGCATGTTGATTGGAATTTTCCAGCAATGTGTTGTGTCACAGGCTATTAGATATCTGATGATGAAGTGTTGCTCTCTCCACAGGCATTGCCCTCAGTTCCCTACCCATGTACTTGGGTGAGATCTCACCAAAACAAATCCGTGGCTCCATAGGACAGATCACAGCTATTTTCATCTGTTGTGGTGTCTTCACTGGTCAAGTCTTGGGGCTACCAGAGTTACTGGGCGGCAAGGTCTGTAAAGTTTAACTTATCTTATCCTATGGTTACAGTGAGCTCATTCATTAGTATTATGATGAAGCACATTAGTTTTTTTTTAAAAAAGCTGATTGTGTCCCAGTGCCAATACAGTGCCTTTCAAGTCTGGGTGATGTCTCAAAGCGCCACAGGATTTCTACTGTACATTGCAGTGACTGTGCACTTGATAGCTGAACATTTAAATCCATATGATAACAATGTTGAGAGAACAACATTGAAGAATGTAGGAGTTTTTTTTTAATACTCAGAGCTACAGTTAACTGTGTGTATTTCAATGCCTTAAGCTTAGATATATAGTCTAACTGAATCCCAAATGTATCAAGGAAATCCCTATTCAAATGTTGTACTCTGCTTAATCATCAGTCTCTCTTTCAAAAGTATACTCAGTATTAGTTTGTTTGATAAAGAAATTAGCATGAAATTACAAATATTGGTTCAACTTCTTTTATCTTAGATTGGAGCTTTATACTGTACTATATAATCACAAACCAATTACTGCATTTCTTTGTCAGAATGAGCTCCAAGTAATTAAAGAAAGAGAAGTGGGGATGCTTATTGTAAAACATTATAGTGCTCTTTTTAAAGAGAAATTAATGTGGATTTGGAAAAGATACCTTATGCCTCACAAATCAATTAAACTTTTTTCAGAAAGAAACTAAGTTGGTTGCTGATGCCAACTATCCAGTGAATATAATTTATTGTAATTTGCAGAATCATTTGATAAAGCTCCACGTGAAAGTAACAGGCAAAATAGCTAATTGGATTGAAAATTTCCATAGCAATGAAGAGGATAAATGATTGGTATTGGAAAGCTTTGTCTGGGGCCAGTGACCAGCAGAACCCTACAAACATCTGTCCTGGGTTTCCTGCTATTTATACATTATTCATGCATGATTTAGAGGAGATACTTGGAATATTTTAGCATTTGTTAATGATACCAAGCTATGTAGGATGGTGAATGATATGAGAAGGATGAATAGCTTTCAAGAAGATCAAAATCTGCCACTGGGCTGTAGGATAACAGCACTGGCCTAGACTGAAAGCTCAAAGTCCTGATATGTCCCTTGAACACACAACTTATTGATTCAGATTGCTAGGAACTGAGCCAGACTGACACTTAGATAGTTAAATGGAAATTGAAACAGTGTAGAAGACAGAAGACAACATAATTGCTGCAGAATTTAACAAATTTAATTTATATTATATTTATATTTGATTCCCTGGGAGCAGGAGGGGGAAAGTCTAATTGGGTAGGATATTTCGATTCGGAAATTCATGAAAGATACAACTGTCACATAAAGCTTTTCATGTAGAGTAACATTTCAAAAGTTTAACAGTGAGAAAGGTAGATATTTATAAGGGTTTGGAAGCAGAGAGAGAGAGAGGAATCAGAAGCTTTGGAGTTTTGCAAGAGAGTTCCATTAAACGGGAGCAAAGTGCTTAAAAGATTGTGAGTTGGATGATGTGGTTAGCGGAGTAGAGAGAGTGGATGGTGATGGATTGTGTCTGTTGGAGATCACAGAGGACGGTAAGGTAAGAGTTTAAAAGTTACAAAAGATATGTCCATCCCTGAGGAATGTTATCTTACCAACAGCTAAATCTGCTACAAAAAAAAACAATATACAGGAATCTTAGCTATAGTCAGCATAGGAAATAAACCTAACCTTGTTAATGACTTTACATTTTGTAGCAGTAACAAAAGCCACAAATAATTGGTCACACGATCTTGAAATTCCCCAATAAGTGAAGCTGTAAGTAAACAATTTAAAACAAATATTTGACATAAATTAGTTCTGATGTAAAGTGATGATATGAGTGTTTGATGCCTGTTGCATTCACTCTCCACTTAACTTTACAATAGTGCTCCTGTGAAGCACTTTGGGACATCCTTCTGATGTTAAAGTACTGTACCAAATGCAAGGATTATTATACAGTATTATTAATAATCAATTCAATGCTGCTTATTAATATTAATAAACTAACATCAGCTCTTGCTTCTTGTAGAGCTGTGTGTAATAATGACTGCTCTCCCTGCTGTACTGCCCAGCTTCATCTCTTTAATATCAATTTTCTTTCAGTCTGGGAGAGAAGGACTTGCCTTCAATCAGTGCTCTATTTTTCTGATTGTCAGTTTCTGAATGGTTTGCTCCGTTTATTTTCAGGAAAGAGAGGTGGTGATGGCGTACACACTTCTGAAATGCCCTCCTCACCTGTATCCCCAGCTCCACTATCCACAATATCCAGTTATTCCAAAGCTTTGCTGCAAGCAGAGTCACCTGCATTAAATTCCATACCCCATCACACCAATTCTAGCCAGGCTCCACTGGTTCCCTTCCTATCACTGATTGGATTAATTTCAAGATACTCACACTCGCCATCAAATCCTTTCATTCCCTGTCATCTCCCTACCTCTCCGATCTTTCCCAATCCATTCCGTGTTACCTCCACTCGACTGGCTCCAGCCATCTGCTTGTCGCTTGTACCCACCGTTCCACAATCAGTGGCCGCACTTCCATCTTCGGTTAGTACCTGAAGACCTTCCTATTCGACTGTGCACATGATCATTGTTGGGATTTCTGATCCCGAGAGTTCAAAATAATGACCCAACAATCCTTAATAAAGGTATAGCGATTTAATGATTATAAGTAATAAAACATGATAGAATAAAAGAATCATACTACCAGTCCTATGTAGAATACAATGCTGATTTCAGGCTGTTACACCATAAGTCAGGTTCAGGCTTCTCATAATACTCACTCGTTCTAACTTTCCTTCTCTAACTGACCCTTCTCTGCCTGTAAAGCAAAACAACTGGAACCATGACCCGTTCCAGTAGTTCTGGACAACAGTGGCAGGCTGGAGATCTCGGTTTACCCTGAGACACTCCCCAACTGTTGTAATGACCCAGGTAGCAAGCCCATATGGGCCCCTTATGGGACAAATTGGGTTGATCCATGCCCATATGGGCCCCACATGGGCTTGCTACCTGGGGAGCCCCTCTTTCTCTCCTATCTTTATACTTTTCCATCATAACTAACTCAGCCAGTTGATCACTTGGACATTGTCCAGAAGCAATGTCAAAACCAGACAATCTTAAGGCCAGGTTTGCAGGGCGTTGTTATTCAACTCCTCCCTTTATCTTATCCACCGCGGCCTGTACTCACCTCCCTTATTTTCCCAGATCTTGAGAGGGCAATGTACACCTGGTGTTTTGTGTGGACAAGTTGTTTCTCTCCCTTTTGCTCAAGGTTGCTGACCATGCCTGTGTTGTGGATAGATTGTTTTAATTGGTGCCTGATTGGAACTAACTATAAATTTTTAATACCTCCATATCCCAACATCACCTACCCCAGCCTGACATCATGCTCCACCACTGTCAAGTGTTCTTGGACTCTGCATGTTGTTGTTGTATGTGTTTCTGATTGCTTGCATGAACTGAAGCACTACTGCAGTTTTCTTGCAAACCTAAATTCAGAACGACTCACAGACCCCGAGATTATGAAATGTTCCTTGGTAATCACAGAATCATACAGCACAGAAGGAGTCCATTTTGCCCACTGTATCTGTGAAAGGAGCTGTCCAAATCAATGCCACTCCCCCGCTCTCTTCCCACTGCCCTGTAAACCTGTCCTTCCCATGACTGAGTAGACCTATTCGCACAGTAATTGGCTTTATGTTTATTCTGCAACATCAGTTACTGACAGGTCACCCCAGCTCAACTTCATTTACACAGTATCATTCGAACCAGTTCGCCTAAATATGTAGCCAGATTTAAATGTAGTTATAGGGTACGATTCCCCACTGGTTGTTGACTGAGCTCACTCTGCCAAGGTCAGTGTGTGTGACCACAGGAGATTTAGCCTCTAAATGTCTCACATTAAATTACCAATTCACTCTGTCAAAGGGTGCAAAATAATTATTGCATTAGTATTATTAATACCAGGAGCGCCTCAAAGGGCTTCACAACATTTCCGTACAATGTAGTGACTGTATAATTGTAGACAATAATAATAATAAGCCTTGTATTTGATATAGTGCTTTTCATGTCTTCTAGACGTCTGTCTCAAAGCGTTTCACAGAATATACTGTAAAGTGAGTTGACTGTATATTTGTAGACGCGGCAACCAATTGCGCACAGCAATGTCCCACAAACAGTTATGGATTGAAATGATCAATTTATTATAGCTGTTTTTTTTGGACGGATTATTATTAGGCATGTGGAGTAAGGAAACTTGCCCAAGGTTTCGCCCTGATCTGCTTGGATTCGAATACGGGTCTCACGCTTCTAAGGCGAGTGCTCTAACCACTGAACTACAGGACTCCAGATATGGACCATTTGGACAAATATTTCCTTGCATTATGTTGTGCCTTGCTATTCATATCATTGCAGAATTGTGTGTTTGCAGGTTATGTATTTATATATTTTTGAGCAACATAAGCTAAATCTGAGTTTGCTTTTTAAATTTCTTACATGAATGCACATGAGTTTCACAGAGAGTGTGCACCCAGCAGAGCATCGCAACATAGATGTGATATTCCGGTCTCTAGGTTTCTGTCATTGATTGACAAACATGTTCAGCAATTAATTGGATCACATATATGTTACTGATATCAAAGATTTTGTGAAGGTCAACCCAGGGTTCTTAGAATATGGCTCATGGCATATGTGATAGGCAGGTGCAGCAGTGCTGTTCCAAATGTGCTTAAAAACAAAAGGAGAAATAATCTGACATTGATATAAAAGGCTTGTGCACCCTGACCATAGTGCATTGTACCACCACCTCCCACCCCTCCACCCCCCCACCCCCCCTCCACCTTTGCGACATTGCCCGTCTCTGTCAATACCTCACCCCAAGAGCTGCCGAAACCCTTGTCTGTGCCTTTGTCACCTCTCAGCTGGACAACTGTAATGCCCTCCTTGCTGGTCTCCCCTCTTCCACCATTCACAAAATTCAGCTCATCCAAAACTCTGCTGGCCTTATTCTCATCCACATCTAACTTTGTACAGATGGTACAGAGCGGATCGATTATGATGAGAGGCTGGGTAGACTGGGGTTATATTTCTTAGAGCAGAAGAAATTAAGGGTTGATTTGGTTAAGCTGTTTAAAATGATGAAAGGAATTGACAGGTTAGATACTGAACAACTTTTCCCATGGGAACAGGGATCAATCACAAAGGGACTCGGAACAAAAATAGCTGGAACAGAGGTCAGGAGCCTTTCTTCACAGAGAGGGCTGTGAAGCTGTGGAACGTCTTATAAGAATCCCTCTAAAACAAAAACACAATAATAAAATTGGTCACTTCAATCCACTACAGTTTATGGGACACTGCTGTGCGCAATTGGCTGCCATGTATAGTTCACAAATACTCTCGTTACAGAATATTCTGCGAAGCGCTTTGAGACGTCTAGAAGACGTGAAGAGTGCTACATCAAATGCAAGGATTATTATTAATACTCTGACATAGAAAGCTGTGGAAGCAGAATCAATAGAGTTTAAAGAGCGAGGCACACAGATAGTTAATAAAGGTTTTAAGCAGTATGATGAAAAGTATAGGGATTAAAAGATGTCAAGATCTAATAAATTGGCCTCCAGTTCTTCTTGTTTTCTTATTTTTCTAAATGCCATCAAAAACTGAGACTCATTTGGACAAAGCTGAAAGAGATGGCTATAAACCTCACACAAAAACAGAAATCGCTGGGAACACTCAGCAGGTCAGGCAGCATTTATGGAGAAAGGGGAGTGAGTCAATCTTTCGAGTCTGCGACTCTTCGTCAGACCTGGGGGCCATGTTGGGAGGGAGAGGCTTTTAGGACTAACAGGGCAAGCAGGCTAACCAAGACAAAGCAAAAAATGGGATAGAGGACAGAAGGTGATGGGTTAAAGAGGTATTAATGTTGTAAACCAAAAGAGGGGATTGTAACAAAACTGGAGAGAAGAGATGGTATTAATATTAAACTAAGAGGGGGGCATGAAGAGGCAAGGTTACGAATTACATGTGCACGCAAGTAGTCAGACACATCTTTTTTTAAAATCGGTCACTCAATCCACAACTGTTTGTGAGACACCGCTGTGCGCAATTGGCTGCCGTCTTTCGCCCACCAAAGTATACAGTCGATGCACTTTACGGTGTATTCTGTGAAGCACTTTGAGACGTCTGGTAGATGTGATAAAGTTCTACATCAAATGCAAGGATTATTATTCACTTGACTCCTTTAGCACGACATACATGTTTCATTTGTGATAGGAAACACAGTTCACAGATACGATGGGCTGAACTACCTTCTGTGTGCCACAATCGTCTGTGGTTTCAATAGAATGAAGACTGAAGAACGTCTAGATTCTATTTGAGGGTAAAAATAATAATAATAATAATCCTTACATTTCTTATCGCGTTGTCTCAAAGAATTCAGCCTTCTGCTTGTTGGGCACTTATTGAGGAGTCTATAAGGTTTACCTTTGTGTCAATATTTAGCAGATTTAAATGTATCGACAAATCCCTGACGCTTTGCAACAGTTTTAAAACTACTCAAGTAAATATAGGAGAAAAAAGGTCTTAAAATACCATTTCCAACCTTTTTTAGACACACACATACAGGCACTACACACACACACACAAACACACAGACACATACAAACACACATGTAAAAAATTGAGAATCTGCACACTATATGAAAATAGGCTTTACACTCTCCGAGTATTGATGATTATTCCATGTTACTTTTGGAGAGCAGGAAAGTAATTTTTCAGAAGAATGCAATTTTGTCTGCGAGGGGATGTTGTATAACAATGAAGATCCATGGCAAATAATGTAAGGCTCCAACAAACTGACAGAATCCCAACAAAACTGACAGTCAGGAATCTATTACACTCCCAATCCCCTAGAAAGCTGCTACGGATAATGACTTTTCTGGTGGTAATATATATGGATTCAATTTGCTAGGGAACCATATCAAGATACCCTTTGACAGCAGAAGACCTTGGGTTTGAGATTATTGAATCAAAACACTGGTTGTCAATGTATGCAGCTTTTCCATTGCAGCTTCAATTCCAATCATACCTTTTGTTTTACAGCAATACTCACTATTTTTATTTTTCCAAAGTGTGAATTTGCTCGGAGTGTTTGCAAATATCTTGCAGCTCATTAGAGCGCAATGAAGAATAACAATTAACCCTAAGGTTTTGGCTGTGGTATCTAATCCATCTGATTGTGGGTAACACACAGTTTGATCTGCACCTGGCAGATCAGTTCGCAGGCATAGCCACATTTCCAGATGGGAATTTGTGTCACAGCGGAGAAGACTGCAGAGAATCGGTGACATAATTTTGAGTAGGTGAACGCTTTCTCATGGATAGTCCATTGCACTCGGTTCAATATGTGCAACTTTCTTAGATCCCTTTTGCATAAGTGTAGGCCTAGATGGTACTGATGCAATTCCATTTTGTAGTGTTTTGTAACAGCATGGAAGGCTAACGCAACCCTGGTTTTACAAAGGTGAAAACTGCTCTGGGTTCCTCCTGCTGGTTTCTTCAATGCCTCTTTTACTGGTAGTTTGTGTGTGGCAGCCAGGTGGTGGGAGCTCAGGCCCGGCTGTGATGCCCAAGGCAGTCAAGTGGTTGGTGACCTTTGCTGTTGAGGCTCAGACATGAACAGCGGCCAGTGGGTGGGGAAGTGGAGAGCAATCAGTGCCAGGAGCAGGAAAAGAGTACGAATGTCTGGGACACTGTTGGTGATTGGATGACCTGGAGGTTGGCCATATTTTTTTTAAGTGCCGGATGCAAAAAATTGGATATTTCTGTGTTGTCACAGACATCATTTCTTTGCTTGCAAAGGAGGTGACAACGGTGAGCTAGTGACCTGGCCATTGGCCGTTTGAGAGCGAGTATTGTGCTCGCTGGGGAATGAATGAGGGTTACATCGCAACCATGTTATAAGCATATTGGCGTTATAGTGAAATCGATTAAAACAGGGATTCATATCGTGTGTATGCAATGAGATTTTATGTATTAGATTTGTGTGTATGTGTGTCTGTAGCAAGGAAGCTTAACTTTCCTATCTTATCTGAGTTCCTCCGATGCCATTAGCAGGCTGCTTTACAGTATATTAGTCTCATGGAATGTGAAAAAAAAACAGAAGACTCCTCTGTTACCCATCTGACCCAGCCATTGAGGGAAACTATCAATATTATAATTACCTCAGAATAATAATTGCTGTGAGGCACTTTAAGACGTTTCAATATCATAGGCACAAAATAAAATACATTGGTAATTTATTATACTTGAGTGGTTCATTGATATACAGTGGTGCATATGAAATAGGAAATTGCAGGATAATCCATGTGTGATGCCGGATCTTAGAGAATATCAAATGATTTGGGACAGCGAACTACACAAAAAACACTTTCGTCCACATAATTTAATACTGTTTTATTTTTGATGTACTTGGTGTTTGATACATCATGCATCTCTAATCTGACTAAAGAAACTGCAAGATTGAGTTCTTGGAACTTTAGTTCTGGATAGAAGAAAAACAAAATCACTTTCAAGCAACAAAACTTCCCCCTGAAGCCCGAGGTGTCTGCCTGGCTCAGTCTGTAGTTCTCTTGTCCCTGGGTCAGATGGTGGCGGATTGAAGCCCAGAGAATCAGATGTTCTGTTGCAGTGTGGTGCACAGGAAATGGTAAGTGACATTGATGAAGACCCGATAATCCAGAAGTCATAAATTTTTTACTTGTAATGAAGAAATCAAAGGATGAACAGAAAGCAAACTGGCCGGCTGCACATACCTGTGTAAATAATAATAAATATAATAATCCTTGCATTTGATATAGCGCTTTTCACATCTTCTGGATGTCTCAAAGCGCTTCACAGAATATGCCACAAAGTTAATTGACTGTATATTTGTGGGCGAAATGCGGCAATTGTGCACAGCAGTGTCCCACAAACTGTCGTGGATTGAAGTGACCGATTTATTTATTTTTTCTTTTGAGGGATTATTATCAGGGTTGTGGAGTAAGGAAACTTGCCCAAGGTTTTGCCCTGTCCAGAATCGAACCCAGGTCTCTCGCTTGTGAAGTGGGTGCTCTAACCACTGAGCTACAGGACTCCACAAAACCAACTATCGCAACCTGTTGCTAGCGCCTTGGGACATCTTCCTATAGGCACTCTATAAATGTAATTTTGTTGTTGTTGTTGCAGCGTTGAGTGGGTGAGATTTATAGATCTCAAGCACTATTATAACAAGGTTCCAATGTATTAATGCAGCGAAAACATGCACATAAGCATGAAACAAATTGAGGAGAAACATGCAAATGAGTGCAAATGATGTTCAAATCCTAGGGACAACTGCAAGGAAATATTGAATTCATTAGGTTTGAGTCTACTAATAATATCCAATAACAATGTCCTCTATTTGCAATAAATTGCATCTGATATATTGAATGGGGATTATATTTAAAGCACTGTGCATTATTAACTCAGCGTGAACTGAAGCATGCCAAGCTTTGAACAATCTCATCAAAAGGAATATTCATTCAAGGTAGACAAATGCTGATGAAAAACTAATTCAATCATCTCTCGAAGCAAAGATTGACCTCCTTAACACTGTTCACAGTAATAAAATGAGATGCGTATCACTGCATAAATTGGGAGAGCAAACGCAAGATCCCCCACACCCTATTGAAAGGAAAGACAGCAGATGTCCAGTGAAAAGGTGCTGCCGATTCAGGTGGAGTAGCTGTCAAGTGGACAAGTGGCAAAACTAAAATCAAATTGTGGTGACTTTTTTTTTGCTATCGGGTCCAAATGTGTCAGACTCCCAGCTGACCCTGGTGCTGCTGTGAGGAGAGAGGAGATTAGAGAGGTAGGGGATTGCCAAGGAATAGTGTGAGGAACTTAGAAGTTGATCTCCTTTGTGACAGGGAGCCATCGGAGCTTGGCAAGGAAGGACTGGGACAATCGGGGTACAAAGTTTGATGTGGGTGAGAATAGGGGGCAGAAGTTTTGGGTGAGCTGAATTTTGTGAATGGTGGAGGAAGGGAGCCCGGCGAGGAGAGCATTCGAGTAGTCCAGCCAACAGGTGACAAAGGCTTGGACAAGGGTTTCTGCAGCTTTTGGGGTGAGGTATTGAAGGAGATGGGCAATGTGGCAGAGATGGAAGAAAGTGGTGCTGGTGAGGGACCAGATGTGGGGGAGGAGGCATAACTGGGGATTGAACCTGACACCTAAGTTGCGCACGGGTTCTGAGAGTTTTAAAGACAGGTCGGGTAGGTTGAGGAGGTCAGAACTGTGGGACAGAAGTGTCCACGGGAGGCAAAGAGTATGGCTTCTGTCTTGTTGACGTTTAACTGCAGGAAATTTGCGTTCATCCAGCTCTTGATTTCCGACAGAACATCAGGGGAATGGTGGTTGCAACTGGAGGTGGAAAAATAGAGTCGGATGTTATCCACATATATGTGGAAGTTTACCCCTGTGTCTACGGATGACATCACCGAGAGGGAGCTTATTGATGAAGAAGAGAAATGGGCCAAGGATGGATCCTTGAGGGACCCTGCAGATGACTGGGCAGAACTGAGAAAAAATTAGAAGAACCATTTGCAGAAATGTAATGCTGGCGGTTTGTGACATAGGACTCGAACCAAGTGAGTGCGGTTCTACTGAGGTGGATCGTGGAGGTCAGGCGATGGACAAGGATGGCGTTATCGAACGCGATGGAGAGTTCTAGGTCTGATGAGGAGGCAGAGGGAGCCCTGGTCACAAATAAAGAGGACATTGTTTGTGACTTTCAAACACAAACTGTGGAGCATGTGTATTCCATTTCAGACACTTGAGAAATTTCCATTCCTGTGTGGACCTTGTGGTTTGGTTTGAATGCTCTTAACACGGTGATGGGTTTTTACATGTGTCAGACACCTAGCTGATGAAAAAAAATGAAAGCAATTTATTGGGGATTTTTAAAGTTACCTTTTCGTGACCAAGGTCAAGAGACATCTTTGTCTGAAGCATTCTTGTGAGAAATGCTTAATTTTGGGACAACACTCAATACACTGAAAGGTGCCTTACCGGTAGGAAAAGTGGATATTTTAAAATGATTTGAGTTTAGATGAAGTGTTCCACAAATTATGTTTACAAGGTCACTGGAAGGAATATGTTTTGCTCTCCTGATAACAGATTGTGTGGGAGGAGATGAGCAGAGCAACAGAGGCTGGTATTATTCACAAGAATCTGGAGAGTCTAAGCAGCTCGACTGAAGATGGCTAATGCCATTTAATATGTTGAAATGGAAAGGAAAGGAATGCTCATGGGAGTAAAGATCATCTTTGATTCAAATAAGTTGAAAGATTGGACCAGATTAAGTAATTGGGAGTGGTTAGAAATAAATGTCTGTAGATGTCTTTGTGGCAGTAAGGTAGTAATTTGATAAGATAACATCAACAACACAATTACGCTTATATAGCGCGTTTCACGTCAGCAGGACGTCCCAAGATGCTGGACAATCAATATTTCAGACCCGAGTTGGGGACACTGATGGGGAGGGAAAGGTAGGGATTAGAAGTTGCCGATGGAACCATCGAAGAGGAGAGTCTTGATGTGCCATTAACTGTATAACACAATTGTGAAGCAGTACTGAATTTGGATGGCTAAACCTCTTGAGTGCTGTTAATGTTTCGTCCCAAGACTCTGAAAGACGTCCTCCTGATGTGAAAGACGCTTTACAAATGTAATGTTGTTGTTGTTTGTCATTAACCATCCTTTTGACCCATTAATGATGTGAGCTATCATTTCTGTATTCACCCGGGCTGAGCACACAGTTTTCAAAGTACAGTATTGTTGTTTAGTCCCTAGCAGGTTCCTATGGTAAATGGAGCATAGTTTGACATTCGCTGAATTATATTGTGTCATTCATACTGCAGGTTAGCAGATACTCTGAATTAATTGTACAAAGACTAGTCTGGAGTAAGAAAATCACAGGTCCTTTTTCGAATCACTGAGCTCATCTTTCACTTCTCACGTTGGGTATAATTTGCATATGGCATTCTTCAGCCAAAGTATACAATGCCCTAAATCAAATGAATAACTACAGGTCAAAATAAAATTCAAAGATCTCTGAACTGCATAGATAGAGTGAAAACTCTGCATCAATATAAGAACATAATCTACATTATCCATCACTGGCATGTGTTACTTCTCTGGCCCCAATGGAACTGCTCACTGGAGGATTTCACAAGATCATAAGATTGACGTTGATGAAGAAGGCCCTTCAGCCCATTTGATCTCATCTTTCCAGCATACCCACCCTACCATGCTCCAATCAAAGCATCACTCCTTTTTAAATGAGCTCAGTGTCTTAGCCTCGACCGCTCCTCCTGCCAATCTGTTCCACTTGTTAATTACCCACTGAGAAAAGAAAAACTTCCCAAGCCTGTGTCCTGTTGTTCTGCTGCCTTGGTGCTTCTGAAAGTTTTGACCTGGGTTTACTTTGTCAGTTCCAATAAAAATTTTATATACCTCGATTAGCCCGAGCTTGTTTGGTCAGCTATTTCTGTATTTATCCTTATAATCTTCAGCCTTTTCTCAGATATTTATTCAGATGTTTAATTTATAAAGGTTTTGCAACTGCAAAAGAATACAGGTGAGGAAAATAATTATAATAATAATAATCATAATCATAATAATGATCCTTATGCTAAGAACATTCCATTATAAATTGAAATGTATTTATCATTCTCCACAGCGGAAAAAAATCTCATGTAATCTGTAAATCCCATGTCAGGATTTAGATTTGCATCGTCTAAAATGACATCCAATGTAGTGCAGGGGGGCTGTTGCATTTTCACTGTTGCCATCATTTGGATAAGATGCTAAACCGAGGCTCTATCTATCTGTTCAACTATCCCATTGCACTGGTTGCAAAAACAAGACAGTTTTCCCAGTATTCTGGCCAATAATCTCCCAAATAAAATTGATCAGTTGCTCCATGACCTTTTGTGGGACATTGCTATCTGTAAGTTTGATGCCGATTATGTTTGCCTACAAATATACAGTCATTCCATTTCCCAGTTATTCCTGTGAAGGGCTTTGAGACATCCTTTTGGCACTATAGCAAATGCGGGGTTTATTATTGTTTTATTATTGTGCCGCACCAGAGGTTTGTTAATGTTCTGCTCGTTTCTTCTTGTTCTTCTATTTTGCAAACTTTGCAGCATTTTGGAGCTGCGGGCTGACATCTATAATCCTTTCTCCATTTTACTCGGTATTCAGCCTGGCACTGTGATAGTCACTGTGCAGCACTCACCAATCCTAATCTGCGTGAAGGGTGCAGTGTAAAAGTTGTTGTTGTTGTATTTTAAAGCTCTGGAATGCGTTCAGCCTAAAATTCTATTCCTTGTCTCAGTTGTTGGATATTGTTCCTGGAAGTTGCTGACTTGGCATTTCCGATTTGACAGCTGTGAATTTCTCAAAAGTTGCAATTAAAGCATCCATTCCAACTTGTGAATATTGCAAATTAGATCCCTGTGTTATATGCTCTATTTATTCATTTCCAAAACCGGAACTGACATCCGCTTTGGTTTGCACCTGATAACTTGAGATGTCTTAGTCCCTCAATTACTATTCTGCTAATATCTAGATTTCCTATCCAAAACAAGGAGTCATCTTGGCTCAGTCAGTAGCTCTCTCGTTTCTGAGTCAGAAGATTGTGAATTCAAGCCCCATATTAGGACTTTGAACTCAGCATTTAGGCTGACACTTCATGGCAATTTCTGGGATATTGCTGTGCATAAATTTGCTTCCAAATTCCTTGAAGAAACAGTCACTATACTGTACAGTGAATCCTGTGAAGTATTTTGAGATAATAATAATAATCCTTGCATTTGATGTAGTGCTTTATCACATTGTTGAGTCACCTCAAAGCCTTGAGAGGATATACTGTAATGTGGAGTTACTGTATTTTGTGGGCAAAATGCCCTACTGATGTGAAATGCACTACATCAAACGCAGGGATTATAATTACTGTATTAATGGCTAACTAGCACACTGCTAATTCATGCAGCATTATTTAATCACATCCCCTCATACTGTGTGTAGCCCACTTTACCCTAGTCTCAGTGGGTATCTCTGAGACCTCACTTCATTTAATCAAACAGCAGCAAATAAGATTCACTGAACTCACTAAAGTAATGTGACCTCAAACTGGGGGTAACTACAGCCCCGTGAATTTATTCTGCATTCGTTCTTCCTCATTGATTTTGACTTATTCAGTTCACAAACATTGTCAATATTTATAGTGTGTCTCTTCATGTTCCATTCATCAAAATCTTCTTCCCTGCTGCCTATCCATTGCTGTCTTCCATTTGCAATACCCATTTATTTTATTAAGTTACTTAGTGTATGGTGAGGAAGTCAAAGAATTCCATTATGTCAATTAAATGTTTATGTTATACGCCTTACAATACACTGTGCAGACTCAGATACAAAAACAACAATTTGCACTTTTATGTTGCGTATCAGTCTGCCTCAGTGGTAACATTCTCATCTCTGAGTAAGAAGGTTGTGAGTTCAAACCCTACATCAGGATCTGAAGTCACATAGTTTAACGTGAAATATGTTGCATTGTTGGAGGTGCTGTCCTTTAGAGAAGACATTAAACCAAGGTCCCATCTGCCTGTATTTGTGGACGTTAAAATGGAACTACAGTATTCAAAAAGAGAAGTGAGTTTCTCTCCCGGTGCCCAGGCCAACAATCCCCCAAATATAATTGGTCCCTTCCTCCAGGGTTGTTTGTGGAACACTGCTGTGCACCAAATGGCAGCCATGTTTGCTCACAAAATACATAGTCAAACCCACTTAGTACATCCTGTGAAGCACTTTGAGATGTCACTACATTATGATAAGGCAAATCCTGGATTGTTATTAATGTTGTTACTGTATATAGCACCCTACAAAACATCTTAAATTACTTTAATGCACTCAGTCCTGCCTTAATTTGTAGCTAACCTAATACTTCTTCCATTGACATTAATTCCTTTTAGTTTGACTGGTTTACCACTGTTGTGTATACTTAACTTGGCTGCTGCTGTTTGTTTTATGGAACAGCCCTGACTCTTGCTTTGCATTTTTACACAAACGATAAGGACAGGATTCCCATTAAAATGAAGGTAAGGTTTAATTTGTTTATCTTTTGTGGCTCATCCAATTTCACGTAAAAAAACTTCCGATTGCAAAAATAGCTTACATAAATGGGCCGCAAAAATACACTATTCTCATATGTCTGAGTTTCTCACATTCTTCCTTCTTCCTGGAATCAGTAGTGCCAGTCATGTGATGACATTCTATCTTCTGAGCTTCTATTCACTTGACATTTTGCACTGAAACACAGTGTTTGGTTCAACTTCTAAATCCTCTTCAAACCCTACAACTACTGAGTCTTCACTCATTCGGCTTTGCCTCACCTCTGAAACATTGCCCATCTCCATTATTACCCCTACCTCAGACTGCCAAGACCCTTATCTACACTTTCATCACCTCCAGACTTGATTATTCCAAGGCCGTGTTCACTAGATTCTTCAGCTCTTCTCGTGACACCAAGGGAAGAGAAAGAGAAGGCAGTTTAGCCTCCTAAGCAATTAGGACTAGGAACATAGGAACATAAATTGTCCATTTAGCCCTTCGCGCCTGTTCCGCCATGTAATTAGATCATGACTGATCTGTAACTCAACTAATCCTTTCAATTCCAATTTCGCGCTTTCTCCCTAATACGCTGATCTGTCAAAAATCTATCAATTTATTGACTGTTTGTGGGACATATGGAAATTGGCTACCGTGTTTGTCTACAAATGCAGAACCACTACATTCCAGAATAAAATTGTGGAAATGCTTGGGGACATCTTGCAGACGTGGTAAGGACTATATCAAATGCAAGGATTGTTATACAGGAGATAACTCCAGTTGGGGAATTAGCACCAGTATAGCAGGTGTATAATGGCCGTCTGTGCTGTAAGTATCTGCTAAATCTCCGAATTCCTTGGAGTAGCAAAAAGCAATTTAAATATATGTAGCCCCCTTCAAGTAAGATAACTTCTCGGGGTAGGGCTTCAATGAAAATACTTGATTTTGCATACAGTCCAATTAAGCAATTAATTGTTGCTTGAAGAAATGTTCACTTTGCATGAAAATCCCTGATATCATATTGCCCTTTAGAGGAATGCACTCTAACTATGCCGTCATGTTATACAACATCTGTCCTCAGATACAGTCTGTACATATTCAGGTGTGTGGCTGCCCCAGATGCCACATGGTGTAATACTGTACAAAGATTTAGTGGAAAATTACAAATTTGTCATTTGTAATTTTCACAACATGTCTAATTGTGATTTCTGAAAACTCGCAAATGATGTGTGTTTGTGTGTGTGTGGGGGGTGGGTGGGGGTTGGGGAGAGGAAGTAAAGCAAAATACACTTTTTTCAAATCACACCAAATTGTAGTACATTTACAAGTAAGATGACTGGGTTTCAGAAAAATTATATTTCTTGCCTTTGATATAGTACTTATAACAGTGCATAGTACCACAGCCTGCTTCAGGTCCCCCAGCATACCCGCCACACCATCGATGGGGAGGCTTTCAGCTATTCTGCTCCTGCTCTCTGGAACATATCTCTTTGACCATGCTTTTATTTATTTTTGCCTGCCCCACTCTCCTTGGCAACCATCTCTAGTTTGGGTAGCCAACTGACACTCAAGTACTTTAAGATACAACAATAGCAATAGCAGTTGACAGTAGAGGAGTCTGACATCGAGCTAGGTGGAGAGGGAGCGGGAGGTGCCTGTAATAAAAAAAGAAAGATCTTTAGATGGGACTTGGAGGTGAGGAGGGAGCAGGCAAGATGGAGGAATTGAGGGAGAGAGTTCCAGAGTTTTGGGACATATGGCTGAAAGGACGGTTGCCGATGGAAGAGTGGAGGGGATGAGGGATAAACAAGAGGTCAGAGCCAGTCAAGCAGAGCCAGCTGGTGGTGGAGTGGGGTGGGGGGTAACCAGTTCGGCTAGGTAAAGAGGTGCATAAAGGGATTTGAAAACAAGCGAGAGGTTCTTGAAATTTATCAATTTGGTAAATTGGGTGCCAGTGCAGCCTTGCAAGGACTGGTGTGAGGGGATGCAGAATATTGTGCATCCTCCCAGGGTGAAGGATGCTGTATTAATGTAAATTGTATCATTGTACTGTATTGTGAAGCTCTTTGCAAAACAATACAATACAACAATACAATCTCAAAAGAGTTGGGGAAGTTCAACTTGCATGCACAAAAGTTCATAAATCCAGCAGCCAATATCACACACAATAATGTCGTACAAACAGCTAGGATCAGTTTCAACTGGTAAATTGTTGGCTGGGGCACTGAGACAGAATCAAAAGTTCAATAAATTCAGAAACTCAGAAGAGGCGAAAATGAACAAACATTTCAACTGTAATCATCTCAGGAAGAGAGTGTGAAATTGACTATCTGGAAGGTGTTGGAAGCAGATGGCACAAAGTTGATAACTGGATAACTGTTTGGTCTAGAAATTAGTGGAGTGATAGAGATTGAGTATTTCTGGAATATTTATTACATTTACACACAAAAATACTGGATTAGGAAGATCTTGGATAACAATCAATGAATACTATAGGTACTGTGTGGAATTCACTAGGATGCTATCTGGCATGTAGAGTGATGTATATGTGCAAGTAGTTTTTTGAACAAGGACCAGCCAGATGGATAGCACTGGTATTTCCCAGTCCTGTGCATTCCCATGTTCCTACATGACTCAGTCATGCCAACCTAAGTACTAGGAAATTGCTTTACATTCTGGTAGCTGTTCGCACAGAGTAAAGCTCTAGGAATTGGCATGTAAACATGTTTACCAGCATATCGGCATCAAAGAACGTTTCCTCACCTCTCACTCACTGTTGTGTAACATTTGGTTTCTAAGTGTTTTAATATACAGATAATTACTGATTAGTTGGCAGCAGGCTGTGGGCTTTCATTCCAGGCCTATATTGTTCACAGCAGCGAAGTTATTAGTTGGCGAATTGCCATGCTTCCTACTCAAACAAGCAGTGGGAGGGATAGACATGAATAACTCATGCAGATATATAACGCTGCAGCTTTTCAGCTGGTTGTTAGGGCCTCGTTGGGACCAGTATTATACTGATAGAGTTGATACTCACAAATTTTATTTGTTTACTCATCCTTCACATTTTCTTGTTACTTTGATGGAGTGTTTATAAAGGTTGACTGGTCTGAAGCTGTTGTCTAAGTACATTTTATTTTCCACTTGTGTCTAGCCCACACTGATAATAAAAGGAGTGTGGAAGAATTGTTTTTTTAAGTATTAAAGAAGCACATATATATTTATTGTAAGTAGACCATTCAATCCTAAACCACATCATGACTGATCTGCACATAAGTTCTGTAGCACTGTGGTTAGAGTACTCGCCTCGCAAACGAGAGACCTGTGTTCGATTCCCAGCAGGGCAAAACCCTTGACAAGTTTCCTTACTCCACATGCCTGATAATAATCCCTCAAGAAAATAATTTGCTCACTCAGTCCACAACTGTTTGTGGGACATGCTTCGCGCAATTGGCTGCTGCGTTTGCCCACAAATATAAAGTCAATTCACTTTAGAGTATATTCTGTGAACTGTACAGTATATTCTATATCAAAGGCAAGAATTATTATTTACTATTTTTATAAATATAATTTCTCTCAGTCATGTTCTCTATCAAACATAATAATAATAACAATAATAAACCTTGCATTTGATATAGCACTTTTCACATCTTATCAACCTCTCAAAGCATTTCACAGAATATACTGTAAAGTGAATTGACTGTATATTTGTGGGCGAAACGCGGCAGCCAATTGCGCACAGCAGTGTCCCACAAACAGTCGTGGATTGAAATGACCAATTTTTATTATTGTGCTTTTTTTTGGACTGATTATTATTAGGGGAGTGGAGTAAGGAAACTTGCCTAAGGTTTCGCCCTGACCTGCCTGCATTCGAACACAGGTCTCACCTTGCTTATAAGGCGAGTGCTCTAACCACTGAGCTACAGGAGCTCCACATTTGTCTACTTCCCTTATAAACATTTCAGTTGACCAGGTATCTACAGCCTTTTGTGGCAGTGAATTCAACAATTCCACAACTCTGTTTTTCTGATTTCACTTTACTGATATAGTTCTAATTTTATGATTATAAACTCTAGTTTTTACAATTATGATGATGACTCCACTTGTTAAAATCTTCCGTGAGTTTTGGATATAAATCAGGTCTGAGAAGGGGAGGAAAGCTTTGCTTGAAAATGCAACACTAGAATTCTTAAAGCTCACCAATTGAACAATAGGCATCTGTGTGACCTTCCAAAGTATCAACCACAGACGAATGTCGGCCCATCTAACTCATGACTCTAAAAACCGAGTGAGTCATTTAGCTTGCGATCATCATCGGACTATTTTGCATACCTCATCAAATGCAGTGTGCTTTATTTTTAGCTGCTCACACAGCTGTGGGAGGAAGTGATGGGAGCAGTTTGAAACACATTTCCTACAACAACAAAAAAAAAGCATTTCCTACAAAATCTGAGCTCTGCAGGCTGGACATTACTGGAATAATTGAGAGCACCTGTCCCTTCTCTGACATTGTGTTGCCAATGATCACTCATGCTATCTGGATAGCCTTGCATGTGAATGGTATGGTGACAGTTTTCCTGTGCCTTCTCTTCTTATCTTTCCGCCAACCTGCCCCACACCACCCCACCATCACCACACCTCTCTCTCTCTCTCTCTTTGTCTCTCTATTGAATCACAGAACTTTCCAGCACAAAAGAAGGCCATTTGACCCATCATTGCTGTGCTGGCTCTTGGGAAGATCAATCCATTCAGTCTCATTTATTTTCATAAGTGATCAGATACATCGTCCCACGTGAAGGGCATTAAAGAAATGGTAGTTATTCTTTGCATTTTCCCCATCCGCATACAAAATATTTAGTTTTAGATAATGATTTAGTTCCCTCTTGAAAGCTGAGGATTATGACTGAGAAGAAAGAGAAACAAAAAAATCCACAAGATCTAGCTCAACAGATTACTTAGTGGTTTATTCCACCCACTGTTTTTGTTCCCCAGAACTCTGCCTTATTGTATAGTAGATTAAATTTTTATATTCCCTGCGGTGGATGTCAAAGCTATACTGAAGTGTCTCTAAAGTGTTTGGATGCCATATTTCACTTCTCGATGTGCAGAATTATAAGTTTTTATTCAGAATGAATAGATTTGTTCATTGCATTCAAGCATTTGTTTCTTTTTACAGAACTTGATGCAATTATATCACACTTAAACAGGCTGCATAGCGAGCATTAACTAGCCCTATCAGTCGATTGTGGTTGAGGTCTCACTCTGGGATCGAGCATCCTTAGCTCTGTTAGTTACACAATAGCATGCAAACTCTCATTTAAGTATTTATTACATTGACATGTGTGACTGTGGTGTTTGAGGGTTTTGTTTGTATCTCTCAGATTTATTTTCCTAAATCTCCCCTCACCTTGCAAGTGGAAAGAGGAATTCTGCCCCCTGTGATGTACCCACCCAATGTCCAGGAAATCACTTGGGACTGCCCTTATACTCATAATACATCTTCGCTGTTGACTCTTCCCATTACAGTACAGTACTTGGAAATCACAGAGCTCCTTAACTAGAATTTATTTTGGTCAACCACTGTTTGACACATCGTAAGAGTACAGTATCCAAACCAGACTGCGAGCTCTGTGCATCAGACCTATATATAGAAATTTGTTAAGTACAGTACTACTATTTGAGGGCAAACATTGCCCCATTCCTCTCTCCCCTTTGGTAGCACGTTTTGGTGATGTGCTGGGCACAGTGGCTTCAGAAATAAAAGCAATTACTGTATTACGAAAGGGAAACCACTGGCAAGTGTACAGTAGGGTCCGTCGATATGGAAATTTTCCGATTTAGATATATTGACGGGCTCATATCAAGATATACAGATATATCGATATTTTCGGGGTTTTCGTACTGCACATGCGCGCGCGTCATGATGTGCGCGCGCATTCGGGGTGCGCACGCATTCGGGGCCTATCTCCTCAGGAGGTAAATATCTCTCTCTCTCACTGTCTCTCACACTCACTCTCTCCATCTCTGTGTTTTTCTGTCTGTGTCTCTCTCCTCTCTCACATCCCCCCCATCTCTATCTATCTATCTGTATATTATCACATCCACCCCGTCTCCCCCCCTCCCGTCTGTCGTCGTCCCCCCGCCAACGTCCCTCTCTCCCCCCACCCACCCCCGCCGCCATTCCTCTCTGCCCCCCCCGCTCCCCCCCCCCGCCGCCACCGTCCCTCCCTCCCCCCCCCGCCACCGTCCCTCTCTCCCCCCCCACCCCACCCCACCATGTCTCTTCTCCCCAGCCGTCTCACTCTCCCCCCACCCCTTGCATACCTGTATATTGTATTCGAGGACTATGAATACAATATGGCAGCTTGCACCTCGGTCTGTGCATTGTGTATAGAGATGAGCATGCTGGGTCTTGTAGTTCAGTGCTCGCGCATTCCAATTTTTTCGATATATCGACTTTTTTGAGATATCGATATTTTGAAAATGTCTATATCGGCATATCGATACGAAGATTATATCAGATATAACCGATATATTGATATATCGCCGGACCCTAGTGTACAGTCATCACAGAAGCTACAATCCCAAAGCTGGTAGAGTTGCCCATCCTATGAAATCTACCTTTATGCTGTCAGGATGAAAGCTACTTTACATTCAGCTGTGGACCCCATGCTTTGGTCCTAACCCATGACTGCTCAAGTCCTTGGGACGTCCTCCTGAATTGAAATGCACTCTACAAATGTAATGTTGTTGTTGTTGTTGTTGTTGTTGTTGTAGACTTGTACTCACAATTCCACATTGCATCAAATTGAAGCTGTGCAAAGCACAAATCCTGCCTGAAGTTCACGTACACAATGGTCCCTGTGCACAGTAAGGCTGTAGTCAAGTCCTCCTCATCCGAGTCCCTGGTGTCCGAGTCCTCAATGTCCGAGTCCGAATCCTCCATATAAAAATTCACGCCCATCACCAATTTATACATACCATATATCTCCGCGTATAAGGCTCACTTTTTTGCACGTCGGAAGATCTCGAAAGTTGGGGGTGCGCCCTATACGCAGATACAAGAAATTTTGAGCCTCAGAAATACAGTAAACAGGAGGGGCGGCCGGCGCCCTGTCAGCCGGGGTTTGGTCAGTGTCCGGCCGGGGTTGGGGGGAGCGGGTGACGGGGCTTCGGCCTCGGCCGGCCGGGCAGCAGCAGCGGACTTCAGTGCTGTGCTTGCTGCCTGCCTTCTGCCAAACCCAGTCTGCCTGCCTCACTCCCTTCCGCTCTGTCTCCCTGCCTGCCTGCCTCTCCCTCCCTCCCTGCCGCTCTCTCTCCCTGCCTGCCTGCCTGCCTCTCCCTCCCTCCCTCCCTGCCTGCGTGCCGCCTGCCTCTCTCCCTCTCTCTCTCCCTCTCTCTCTCCCTGGCTGCCAGCCTGCCTCTCTCCCTCTCTCTCTCCCTGGCTGCCGGCCGGCCTGCCTGCCTCCCTCTCTCCCTCCCTGCCTGCCTGCCTCCCTCCTTCCGTCCCTGCCTCCCTCTCTCCCTCCCTGCCTGCCTGCCTCTCTGTCTCCCTACCTACCTGTCTCTCCTGTCTCTCCTCCCTTCTGCCGGCAATATCATTGAAAATGCTTCCGGTTTTTTTCACCAAGAAAAGGTCAAAAGTGGGGAGTGCGCCTTATACGTGGGTGCGCCTTATACGCGGAGATATACGGTACTAGAATTTCAGTCTTATACCTTTTTTTGATGTATATTACTTGCTACGCTTTGTTCACAAGGGTTTGGGTTCTTACTTCATGGCTTTATGCAATAAATTGGCTCATTATCCCGAAGTTCAAGTGCTTAATGGTTTGGTTCAAGAACAAATTAAAATTCTATTTTTAGTCCCTGAAGTACAAGGAATATTGACTTCTCAAGTTATCAGTCACTTGTCTGATAAAGTCATTGCACTGATATTCACTGAAATGAAGATTCACAAAATGCTAAGACAGTGATATGCGTTCATTAATTTGAGCAAAGTAACGCGGTCGGGCATGAAAAACAAGTGTCTAGAAAGTTGATGTTAATCCTCTCCAAACATGCAGTTAAGCAATAGTTCCACAATAATGTGTGCCTTATTAAATTTGTCTTTCGGAGTGCTTCAAATTGATAAGTTAACCTAATCAAAAAATTCTAGCTCAAATGTCTGACTGCAATTTAGAGACCTTGCAGTTTAAAGCTGACTTGGAACTAGTAACTAGGCTGGCTTGTGGTATACACTTTTATTCAAACTGGTGGACAAGAATTCAGTGAATTCCTTTTACGAATCCCCTAACTTTGTGTGTTTTCTAATTCCATTCTCCTTTCCTTTCTGTCTGTCACTCTGCTCCCTGTCTTATCTCTCCCACTGACTCTCACTGACTCTCATCTGTCTCCCTTCTTCTGTCTGAAGCAGATTTATAAAGTCAACCCAGAAGGTATCCGACTGTGGGCAGACTTTAAGAAGCAATAATCGAGTCTAACCTTTAATTTGGAGAGGCAAGGATTCACATGGCACAGGCATGATAATAATAATAAGAAGAATCCTTACATTTGATATAGCGCTTTCACGTCTTCTAGATGTCTCACGATAGTGTGAATGGCCTCCTTCTGTGTTGTACAATTCTATGATCTCCAAATCCATCTAGATTTATAAATCTAAACCTTGTTTGGCAAATGTATTTGAAAAGGCACCTGATATTTTGCTGTGCCCCCCTTTTTGTGGGGAAAAAAACAAAGTCTCACTTTATTTTTCCTCCATTTATACAAATGATCTGGACTCGTATACACCAGGAAAATGTGTACACCAGCACAATCAAATCAGTTAGGATTCAGTCTCATGATTACTGTCAAAGTGGCAATCTTTGGTTTCGTAATTTTGTTGTTGTTCTATCCCCCCACCCCCAACCCCCCTCCACCTCAGCATTCCCTTTCCCACCTGCCTGGCATAATTTTACTGGAAATGCACATGTATGAACCCCAATTGAAGACACAACGATTGGATTGGCTTGTGTGCATTTGTATGCGTGCGTGTGTGTGTCTATGTCTCTCCAAGTCCGAGTCCTGCACAGCCGAGTCCAAGTCCCAGTTCGAGTCCTGCCACGATGGCTTGTATTGCACCATGTGAATTGCACTCATCCTAAACCATCATCTCCTGGCTGTGTTAGGAACACTGATTCAGTATGATTCACACTGCGATCAGTAAGGTGTGCGCTGGTTGTAAATATGATTCACTTTCTCACTATGCTTGGCCAACCTGATTTTGCAAGCATTCCTCACCAATGCTGGGCTAAAATGCTAACTTTCCGATGCTAACTTTCTCAAAACCCATTACTATGGTTACCATTAGAAATGAAGCAATAACACAACATGCCAGTTTGTTATTCGCGTTTCTCTGAGAAAATCAGAGGTGTCTTGATTCCATTGGGGCCTGACATTTAGTACCAGCACTTTACAGATAATTAACATATTTCCAGAAAGTCTGAGAGACAGAAAGGTCAGTGTAGAGCTGGACAATTAGCTACATTAGACTTGCTGAAACATTACACATCTTACCCTTTTAGAGTTTATAGCTTTACATAAATCGTTACTTCAACATGGCACCACCTTCTCAGTGCTGTTCTGGGGCTCAAAGATTTTTCCTGTTCTTAAACATTAGGTCATTTTGTTTTTGACAAGTTTTTATTGTTAAGACCACATGAAATTTGGTGCCACTAATATTCTCTGCTACCATGCAATTTGATGCGATTTGACTCAATCAGACCCTCCTAGATCAGCTTCCATTATTCTTGAGTGCTCTCACATTTGTTGCATAGCCATTAACGTTTATCTTTGTTCTCATCTATTTCACCCTGGCCATTTCTGGGTAGCCCATAAATCACCTGCCACCTTATTCCTGGTAGCTGGCTAAAACGTTGTGCTTAGAACTAAATTCTGAACTCAACTAAATCCTGTCAAATGTCCTCTCTCTCTCTCCCCCCCACTGCACCCCCCCCCCCCCCCCACACCCCCACCTGCCCCTCAACACCACCCACCCAGTCCTGCCACCGCTTGTAGTCGCTCACATAGCAGAATCCTGATCTTCTCTAGTCTCAAACCCTCCTCTTTCTTGCTTTGTTGACAAAACGCAGAGAGTGGCCCAATATAACTACACCTGCTTCTACCATTCCAGATTTCATTTGAGATATTAAGCAATGAGCTTTGTAAATGTTTTCACACAGTGTTAGAATTATACAATATTTGCAAAATGTACACTTTGGTTAGTACAATATAATTTACAATACAAGTTACATTTGTGTAGCTATTTCCTGTTGGAAAGAAATCGCCAAGCCGTTGTATTGAATGGCAAGCATTACCCTAAGAGATAATTCCTCCTCATTCCTACAGCTCCAATTTCTCCTCCAACTTTCGGTCATCCTTCTCCCACTTTTATTTTTGTGCTCATTCCGTGCCCATGAGAGTTTCTCACTACTGAGCAATCAAAGCACTTTCCATCTCTGCATGTCAACCATGTTATGCCATGATCCCAATGTGTAT
Source organism: Hydrolagus colliei (assembly GCA_035084275.1). Classification (NCBI taxonomy): domain Eukaryota; kingdom Metazoa; phylum Chordata; class Chondrichthyes; order Chimaeriformes; family Chimaeridae; genus Hydrolagus; species Hydrolagus colliei. The sequence goes on from CM068742.1 coordinate 74,436,851, forward strand.
TTTCTAATTTGCTAGTTTTTTTTGATATGTTGAAGGCCTTAATCTCATGAGATCTTCAAATGACCTTATTCCCTTTTTGCTGCTGATTCTGTCTGGAACATGCAACTCCTTGTGAAACCTGTCGCTTGGCTTCAGTTCTCAGTTGAACCATTCACAACATGTCTGCTTGTACATTCTTCAGTTCTCTTCCCTTCATTTCTATTGTTTTCCTCTTTCCCTCTTTAATTAAAGTGCTAACCTGTGTGAAGCACATGCCATCTGGCGTGGAGGGTGCTATATAAATCAAAGTTGTTGTTGTTATATACATAAGCGGCTGTTTGTGGTTTGCTTAACTATGCAGGGAGTCAGGCAGGTTAAGCTAGAAGTGGAGACTTCTGATGCGTGTCCATTCTCTTCAGCTGGACGTTAAAGGTCCCACTATTGGAAAGTGAGTCATAAAAGACAGAATACATTCCATATACTGGCACTGTACATACTGTGTATCTCATATAATTTTGATGCACCGGGAAGACAATAGCACGATAGCAGTAACATTATTGAATCACTGGTGTTGGAAAGAAGAAAGAAAGAATTTGCAATTTTTTATCATCATATCACATTGAAATGTCTTAATATATTTGACTCAATACAGGGTATGGAGGGTAGTTGCATGTATTCGGCTCCCCTTTCGCAGCCACCCTGCCTTGTTGTATAATAAGCGCTCTGAGACGCCGTCCGGCATGGAGGGCACAATATAAATCAAAGTTGTTGTTATTGTTATTGTAATAAAGGAAAGACTGATGTGAAATAGAATTGAGCATGTTCAAGAATTTGCTGATTAATCTGAAATTACCTGAATGGATCAATGCTGTTCAAGTCTGGTTCATTATCATCTGGACCAGTAGTTCTCAACCTTTTTCAGTAATGTACCCCAAGTTAATTTTCAACATTATCGTGTAACCCCACCCAACCACCCCCCTCATTCCATTTGCATTTTATAATCAAGCTTTTCTTATATAACAAAATAACTAGCACATACAAAATTAGGGGAATAACAATTAAATGTACAATTTGGAAGGCTATAAAACACTAAATAAATCAATGTACCGCCACCTGTACCCCCTGGAAGTAATTTTGTACAAATCATGAATCATCAAATTTGGCTAGGCTTACAGGTTTTCATGTTTCACAAAGTGTATTATTTGTTCACACTGAGGGTGTGTATTTTACTGTGTACATCTTCAGTTGTTAATTTTAGTTTCTAGACATCATGGACTGGAGTCATGTGGAGTACTGTATCATGTGGAGTCCTGTAGCTCAGTGTTTAGAGCACTCGCCTTGCAAGCGAGGTTCGATTCCAGGCAGGGTGAAACCTTGGGCAAGTTTCCTTACTTCACACGCCTAATTTCTCCCCCCAAACATTTGGTCAATTAAATTCACGACTGTATGTGGGACACTGCTGTGGCAATTGGTTGCCGCGTTTGCTCACAAATATATGGTCAATTCGCTTTACAGTAAGTTCTGTGAAGCGCTTTGAGATGTCTAGAAGACGTGAAAAGTGCTATATTATTATTATTATCATCACTGAACCTTTTAAAAACATTCTTCAGGCAAACTTGAAGCTTGGATGTTTGGCTCAAACTTTCAACCGTCCACTCTGCAGCCTCAGCGCCTGCTTCCAGTTAATTGCCCTACTTCCTCACTGAAGTGTCCCTGAACTCTCAAAATGCATGATATTCTATTACCCTTATACATATTTATTAACGTATTATCCTTTCAATTTTTCACTTCAAAGAAATGTATTCCTTTATATAGTTCCAACAAAACACCACCAGAATCTCCAGGTTTAAAAGTTAGAAGGGAGCATTTGAGGTTTGTACATCTGCTCTTGATGAATGTCTGAATGTAAATCTTATTATGGAGTCCTGTAGTTGTTAAATACAAGGATGAATTTGCCAATTGTTAGCATGATGTGAAACACTGAGAAAAGTGAGTAAATCTGTAGACAGCTAAAAAAAATTCCACCCACCATTCAGAACTTTCACTGTAGTCTAAAGCATTAAAAACCCAGCAGCACAATAATGGCAGTCATTATTGGAGCCTTCCAAAGCTTCCACAAAGCAAATGCATCAGCCTGTACAGAATTATTGAAAACTTATTATTGTTCCACTAAAATGTCTGTGTAGCACAATTAAATTACTTGTAGCATTCAGAGGAGATCAAGGGCATTGGGTTTACCATTTACTTACAACCTTTGTATGTAGGGCTCCATTCAGAGTTTATTCTCTCGATATAAGCTTTAAAGTATTGTTGTTCCGTCAACACCTACCACTTATTCAGCTAAAAAGTTGAAGTAAATGCAAATTTGCTTGCTTTCCACCTGTAGTTCAGTGCACAAAAAGTACAAGTACAAATGTACAAATGTGGAGTCCTGTAGCTCAGTGGTTAAAGCACTTGCCTCGCAAGCAATAGACCTGAGTTTGATTCCCAGCAGGGCAAAATCTTGGGCAAGTTTCCTTACTTTCACACGCCTGCTAATAATCCCTCAAGAAAGAAAAACAATAATAAATTGGTCACTTAAATCCACGACTGTTTGTTGGACACTGCTGTGCATATTTCGTTGCTGCATTTCACCCACAACTACACAGTCACTTTACTGTATATTGTGTGAAGTGCTTTGAAGAAATCCAGAAGACGTGAAAAGCGTTGTATCAAATGCAAGGATTATTATTAAGTAAAATATCATCATTATGATGAGTTTGGATCTCTACAATCACCAATCTGGAAGTAGAAATTCCACCAGCATCTGAATTGACTCTATTTACTGGAAAATTTAAGAGTCTAGAATTTGGCAAATTCTTACACCCAGGTTCAATTTTGTTTTCTTTTAACAAACACTGAAAACTGGCTTTGAAGTTAGACGCAAGTCAACAGTTTGTCAAATTCTGGTCACTCTGAAATGATTCAAAATAAGAGTGAATCTCAATGCAAGTGCCATTTCTGCCCCCACTGTTCCATCTACTGTTGATGTGATGTTCCTTGATGTTATTTTGTGGCTCTACTAAGAAAACACTGATTGGGGTGCTGTGCCAGAGATGAAGAGGTAGCCAGGTTACATCAAGCAGACGGCATTTTTTATGATCTTGCACCTTGGGAAGCTGGCAGCTGTTGTACAATAAATGTCCCCCACTGTCACAAGAGAGAGAGAGAGAAAGACGCACACAGCAATGATCTTCCATCAGCTTGAAAATCCTGTCCTTTGAACGACTTTTTTTCCCTGGGAAAATTTATCCGAATGTAGCAATTTAGGTTCCCATGTATTTAACCCTAACCTCAAAGATCCCTTTCTCAGCTTGTGATCATCTATTTGTTACCTTGATTTCTACATCCCCATTTAATATCCTGGACACTTTCATGGACTTACTGATAACAGCCAACTCTCATTTGAATTCAACCATTTAGAAGGAGATGCACCAAGCTGCTGTGGTTCAGATACAAATGAAATTACAATTTATATTCAAGAGGAAAATGATCCCCTAAGGGCAGTGCTTTAGTAAATATATATACAGTATATGAGAGTGAAACCAACCTCAGAGCATATGGGCGTATGATAAGCCCCAGTTAGGTCTGATCAAACTCACTTGCTGGATACATGTTGCGGAAGATATATGCACAATAACAAAGCGTTGAAAGCTGTTCACACTCTCACTGTACCAGAGCAGGAATTGGTGCAGTTGAGCATACACTATGCATGTCTGGGATCGTTTGACACACAGCATTGAATGGAGGGCTTCGTTCATTGCTTACTTGTATACAGTATTTCACAATAATCACTTGATCAATTGCATTTCATTTCAGGGTGGCATTGCCTTCACATGCGTGCTGGATGGACCTTTTATTGGCCAGGAGAGTGGGGCATAGAGTACTGTGACACACGCTCACAAGCAAAAGCAAAAAAATCATCGTGGGGTATAAAGTGCTTCAGTGTAACGTGGCTTTTGTTTTCCCTCTTTCCAAAGGAGTCCACTTGGCCATTCATGTTCGGACTGATTGCTGTTCCTGCACTGATACAACTCGCTATCCTGCCCTTCTTCCCTGAAAGCCCCAGATATTTGCTGCTTGAAAAGAATGACAGTATTAAAGCACGGAAAGGTAAAGTCACCGCAATGCAGTTCAGTTCTGATAATACAACACAAAAGCAACAACTTGCATTTCTATAATGCCCTTCACGCAGGGTAACTTCCCGGAGTGCTTGACAATGGTGCTGTTTAATGCCAAGCCAAGGAGAAAGGGACAGTGACTGTAGGTCTGATCAAAGAGGAATGTCTTCAGGTTATGATCTTTTTACATAAATCAATTCACATTTGTATAGCACCTTCCTCGTTGGCAAAGACATCCCAAGGTATTTAACGTGACCGGCTTGGCATCATCAGATCGTTCATCGCACAATAAACAGCGAAGCATTGTAAAAACGTCTTGTCAACTCTATAGAAAAGATTTAATAATTCATCGGGTCATGCTTGACATCAGAATGGAGCTGAGAGAAGCCTGGTACAAACATTTCTGAATCCTGTCTGTTCTGAGAGCTGAGTTCCAGGTTATGGGAACATTATTCAACCTCTTCTCAAATAGATAATTTCAGTTTATGTTTCTTTTGTTTCTTTAATAAAAATTTTAAAACTATATTTTCTCAAGAAAAAACACAATTGTAGCCTAGTAATAGATAGGAGAAGGCAAACTTGAATTATGTGAAATGCTATGTGAAAGAAACTAAGGAAGTGGAATTTTTTTTGTAATTAAAAAAATAGACATACTATTGTACCAAATAGGTTAGGTAGTTCAAGGGCAACAACCAAAGATTATATCTGTGGATCTTGTAGCATCTCCCTTGAATGTCGATGGCACCGGTACATCCACCAAGTCTCGTATTGCCATTTGGCTGCTCATTGTTTCACTCATTCTCAGTTCAGAGATGATGCCATTATCTATTGCCTATCGCTTCTTGCTCTGACAAAGTGGTGGTGGAACCTTCTTTGTTGTCTTGGTGGTAATGGTGCTCCCAAGACAGTGCCAGGTAGGAAGGCTCTGACACAGCAACAAAGAAAGGAAAGTTACAATGTCCAAGACTTGGAGGTGCTAATTTGCAAAGATCTGAATTCTCGAAACACTACTTTCCACTCATTCTGTAACCAGTCCATGACTCTCAAGTATTTAAATTGATGCTACAGCAAAGTACAGAAATACAACCTTTTTATTGGAAAGACCTCATAGTGTAATGTAGGTTTGCATTTTTGTCGATTGATAGACACCAATAATAATAATAATAAAATAATAATAATAATCCTTCTACAGTATTTAGTGTGGCGCATTTCTTGTTGGGTGGATGTGTCAATGTACAGTGACTGTGTGTTTTTAAGTGGGCAAATGCAGCATTCAATTTGCTCACAGCAATGAACCACAAACAGTCACGGAGTGAATGACCAAATTTGAATTGGGGAATTATTGGCCATGATACCCGGAAAAACACCTTTTTCTTTTCAAACATGTTATGGAATCTTGAACGTCCACCTGAACAAGCAGACAGTTTAACATCTCATTCGAAAGACAGCACCTCCCAACATTGCAGCACACCCCAGCACCGTGTTTGAGTGTTATCTTACTCTATATGAGTTCTAAATTTCGCACTGAGTTGAGAAAAAAAACTTCTTCACTCAGAGGGTAGTGAATTTGTGGAATTCTCTGCCCCAAAGGGCTGTAGATGCTCAGTCATTGAGACTGAGATTGATAGATTTCTTGTGGATAAAGGGATTAAGGGATATGGTGATAAGGCAGATAGGTGGAGTTAGAATAGATCAGCCATGATCTTATTGAATGGCGGGGCAGGCTTGAGGGGCCAAATGGCCTATTCCTGTTCCTAATTCTTATGTTCCTATATGTTCTTAAATCCTGCAAGTGGGAGTGACCTTCTGATTTAGAGATGAGAGCGCTACCATTTGGGCCAGACTGACACATACATATAATGTAGGCAATTGCATTTGCTTCATTATCCTGTGTAGTAAGAGAATTTAATCATGAAAAATATTGTACTTGACATTGAAAGTAGGTAGTGGAGAATTGTCAATATAATGTCAATAATGTGGCTCCTGTTTGTATCTGGATGTGGCAGGTCATTTAATGATACTGTATCTGGCTATGTTAGGTGAAAACCTGTAAGTATAAACCACAAGATTGTTGTTTTCAGTCAGAAGAAATTCTTCCTTGTCTCCGTCCTAACCTGTTTTGCTCTAATTTTAAGATTAATGGCAGAGATTAATGGCAGCCTTCCAGTATCTCACCACTCCTCTCACTTCAGGCCAAAACAATGAGTGTTGGCAGGATTTTTGATGGTACAGTTCTCTTGTAACTGATGAGCCACCAGGGGGAGAAAATCATTTACTGCTAATTTTATAATCCTAAACAGCTGTCAAATCATCCCTCAATCTTCTCTTTGTGTTAACTAGCTCTATTAATTTGGGATTCAATAGCAATTCTTTAAAGTGGTGCAATTCTACAATGCAATAGGTGGGCGACTGATTACTGTCAGGGGGAATGGAATGAAAATCGTGTCTCCAGTCAGTGTCTGCAAATGGGTTGCATGTTAGCATCCTGTAGCTCAGTGGTTAGTCTTACATGGATGAGATTTGTGTTTGAATCAGGCAGATCAGGGCGAAACCTTGGGCAAGTTTTTTACTCCACACGCCTAATAATAATCCATCCAAAACAAAAACACAATAATAAAAATTGGTCATTTCAATCCACGACAGTTTGTGGAACACGGCTGTGCCCAGTTGGCTGCCGCGTTTCTCCCACAAATACACAGTCAATTCACTGTATATTCTATGAAGTGCTTTGAGACATCAATAAGATGTGAAAAGTGCTAGATTAAATGCAAGGATTATTATTATTATCAATAATTTTTATACCATTTACTGCCAATTAAAAGAATTATAGGTGATTCTATATTTGATCATGGTTAACCCATGGATTAATAGCTCATTTTAGCTCCCATTACCTTTGCATCAGTATCAGTAGTATACATGCATTGATGGTCTAAATCCCAAAATAGATCTGAGTACAGAAGTGATTGATAATGTTTTGATTAATTTTCTTTATAGTAGTGCAGCCAAAGATCATAGAAGAATCAGACCGTAGAGATGCATACTATTTGTACGGATGATAATCATCCTTGCCTTTGATCCATAAATGTAATACACCTCCGGCAATTTTAAGCTTCAGTCAATCTGACAGCTTTCACACAGTTGGATCTTTCACGATATCTTTATCATCCTGTGATCAGCATAGGCTGGCTATGCACTTACATTAGGTTTCTCTGTTAAGATGTGTCCAAACTGTCGCCCAGAGGGTTTCTTCCAGACATCATCAATGATATGGCAAACTGGCTTGGGCATCATTACAATCCTTGGTTTATTTTGAGAATCATCAAAGATCAAAATAACTCATTGGAAACCTATGTAGAGGGAAGAGAGTACAGCACTGCCAGGGCTGAGCTTAAGTGCTCTGAGAAGCTACCCTACATGAGGGGTGCTGTATAAGTACAAGTTGTTGTTATTGTTGATGCTGGATAACTGGATATCTCGTCACGTGTATTGCTAAATAGGGAAGTTTCTTTTGTTCGTTATCATCTATCCTCAATTGGAGGGTGGGTTGGGGGTTGGGGGCAAAGGTAAATAAGGTCTCTTTGGGTTTGAGTTTCAAAGTGAAATGCTTAGCAGTGGAATATTACAATCAAGTCTATTCTCTAAGGTGGTCTTGGCCATCCTGTGCCTGAGCCAGGCAGCTCCAGAGCACCTCTGATGACAGACTAGCCAGCCTGGGTTGTTAGCAGGTTTGGAAGGGTAGGTCTTAAGGGTGCTGGATCGTGACTTGTCTAGAATGGAAATTTGGGTGGATCGCAACTTATGGTGGTCTAAATTTCCATTCCATTCGGTCTCTATATCATACCTCGCACTCCACCTCCCTTCCCATCTCTCTGTGTGCTGAGGGAGCATGCAGAACGATGGGAAGAGCCCTGGAACGGGAAGTAGTGCAGAGAACGACTGGTGAGCCTGGGTGCTAATTAGGTCGGCTATGGCCCTATGGCTGGAAACAGGGATTTTATCCACTTGGCTCCTGCAAACTACAGCCCAAATGGATAGGTTGGTCTGAGTTGGACAAACAACAGGAAGCTTGCCAGTGTTTGTTTTTTCCCAACGCACACTCTGGGGTCCCCATGCCTTGGCTCTTGCCAACTTGTAACTAAAGCTTATGAGATTAGATACGTAGGATGTGGCCACATGGAGAAAAAGTATACACTCCATGCCAGAAGCACAGAGGCCATGCGCGCTGAACCCTCTGTGGTTTGGTTGAAAGACTCGCCGGGTTTCCACATATATCAGACATCTACAAGTAAAATCACTTTAATATTAGTGCTGGTGTTGAGGACAGGACTCAAGTCAGGAGGCTTGTCTGGTGTTACATAATTCAAGAGTGAGAAGAGGAAATCAGAGTTTATTTGATACCTGCAGGAGTATCAGATTGACACAGAGACTCTCTGTTGCATTCTTATGAGTCAAGGCCGTACGCAGGGGGGGTGCGACGGGTGCGTACGCACCCCCCCAAATTATAAAAGGTCCACATTTTCCGGGGTAGAGAATTGTATGTTTTATCAAATTTAAATACAAAGTAAATTTATTGAACATTTGTGTAACAATCAGTTCTTCAAAACTATGTATAAAGTATAAACTCACATCTTTGAATGATTTAGTATTAATATAAAATTATCGAGTCGCACACCAGAATCGGCGGCTACCCAAAACATACCGCGTGGATAGACCAGTCCATGACGCGGCGAGTCTGTGACTCGTGATTGGATAAACATAGGCGCCAAGACTCAAATCCATCCTCGTTTGGAAATCATCCCGTAAACAGCCACAAGGGGCAGCACCACTTCTGGAGTTAAAATCATCTTTTCATCTGATCACCGTAAGTAAAAATTGCTCAAGTTTTGAGAGGTGTGACTGTAATGCTAGCAAACAATGACAACATATTTACAAGCTTCTGAGAAATTAAAGCTTTTGAGAACCCAACAAAAAAGTTATATGTGTCTGGACGGGAATGCCTATCTTTAAAAGAAATACTCATGGACGTAGGCCTATGCTTTAGCGATGTCTACGTGGTGTGCCAATCGGAAATCATCCCGTATACAGTCACTACATAAAAAGGTAGCACCACTTTGTGGAAGCTGAAATCGTATTTTAATCTGATAAATGTAAGTAAAAATGACTTAAGTTTTGATAGGCGTGTTTCTGAAATATAATGTTTCTTGTTTTGTCTTGATTATCACATTTGATTTATATTATTAAAAATGTATTCCTGTAATTAAAAATTGCTTTTAGAGACGTCCACTGGCATGCAAAAAACATATGACCGCAAAGATAAACAGTGCTACTTTATTTCACATTCAGTTTTGTACCCAGAGTGAAAAAACATCAATGTCGCACGAATTTGGCATAAAAATAGTTTCATCATCATCTGATCGAGCGAACCCGGGTATTGACAACCACACTTCTCCACTGATCCCTTCTCTCCATGCAGCCTGACAACTCCCGCCTGCCAATATCCCAATCGCGCTCCAGAGTATCGATGTAGGTTAGGGCCGGTCTACCTCGTGTTCTGTGACCGTGCAATGGTTCCCATAGGATAGTAGGACTATGGACAGTTTCCTCCCGGCTTCTCCAGCTATGTCCGCTAAACCTAAGACGCCTTTGCGGTAATGTCTGTGATACCAGTGTGGTGGTGTACCATATAGCTCACTATTTGTCAGATGCTGTCGCCAGTAAACGTTCAGGGCGTCTCTTACAAGCCTGGTATATACCTCACGAGTCACCTAATCTCCTGATCTTCTGAACCGATTAAATAAGACCTCCAACTGTGTAAAACGTCGGAGCCTCGAGGGGGCTTCGGGGGCAGCCCGCAAGCCCCCGGACATTGTTGGTCCCATCACTAGCAATTCGCACCCCCCCAAAAAAAATCCTGCGTACGGCCCTGTGAGTGCCTTAGGATGTCCTCCCGACGTGAAAGGCCTTCTATAAATGTAAATCTGTTATTGTTGTTATCCCATTTGTGATCCTAATAAACGAGCAATGTTTTCCCCAGCCATGGCAATCTCTCTTGCCAGTTATGCGTTCTTGTTCTGCCTGTGTAATTTGGCCACTCCAGCAAGATTATGTTAAAGATTTCATCTTTAACATAACAAAAACTTTCATCTTCAAAAATATTCTCCCCTGTTTTCCTCAAGAATGCAGGGCACAGTTGGAGAACTGAAACGGTGTAGTTTATTACATGCAGACGTTGACAGTTAATTGATTTTCCTTGACTCAAGCTCTACATGCCACTGTGCATTGATATTTTAATGTCTTAGACATGTTGTGCGACCTCTCTGCATTTAGATATATTGTATCCAAGAACAAGAGGTAAGTGGCTGACCAAGTTTACCAACATGTTTATGCCTTGATAGTTTTCTGTGCTTTCTAGGTGAATGAAGATTGTTATTCTTATACTTTAGCTTCAGCGCCTTGGGATGTCCTCCTCACATGAAAAGTGCTACACAAATGTCATTTTATTATTGTTGTTATTGTTGTTGTACATCTTAATGCTTCCACTCACAGTTCTCTGTCTTGGATGTCCTCCCTACGTGAAAGTTGATCTACAAATGTAATTTTGTACTGTGTTGTTGTTGAACTGGTAATGCACATCACAACACAGGTTTCAGTGTCCATTATCTCCTAACTACCTCATCCATCAGGTAATTAAGCAGGTAATTGCTTACGGATATTAGTACAGTAGTATGCATTCCACAGGCAGGTATTTTGTAGCATTTCCTGTGTATCGAGTTTCGCATTCTTGAAATGCAATGTTACAGGGTTGACATTTGTAGCAGTTCACAATGCATTTTCCTTGTGATAATAAACACAATTTGAACCTCCTGCAAATTTGATCCATACTTTTGAAAATATGGGGTAAAATCTGTTGTTCTGCCTGTGCAATTTGGCTACTCAAAACAACAACAACAACAATAACAACAACAATAACAACTTTGATTTATATAGCGCCCTCCACACCGGACGGCGTCTCAGAGTGCTACTCAGACAAGTACAATAAAGATTTAGTTTTTATCTTCAGAAACACTCTCCCTTAAGTTTTAAAGTTTTCTTTAAAATGCTGGACAATCAGGGATTTGGATCTGAGCTGGGGATTAGGAGGGGTGGAGGGGTAGGGGTAGGAGTGTGTTCATAGGCACGATTGAAGAGAAGGATTTTGAGACTGTTGAATAGCTTGAGATTAGTAACTATTGAACTCAGGGAAACATTAGCATTTGTAGCATGTGTGATTGTCGTCCTGGGTGTTTCTACATCTAAAAGTGACTATGATGTTCTGAATTCAATGGGCTATAGAAGAAGGGTGTTACCCCCATGACACGTAAATATCACTGGGTCAATGGCTACCTATAAAACTTGAGAAACTGGGTCACTGCAGTATTTCTACCTTTGGCATCAGCAGGAACTTGCCAGCAGCTCTCGAGGGAAAATCCGATCAATCCGCCTTTCATCCTGGCAATCGGACATGCTTGTATTTTATGTTTTCGAGCCTGATGGGGTTACATCCTTTCAGCTCGTTGACAATGAGTGTGGTTGAACACCTTGTGACTGGACCGTTTTGAGGGTATTTGTGGCAGTCAGCTCCAGTTCAGACCTAATTAAATTCATCTTTTGGACAGTTGCAGGTAGCTCTGATGTTCAAATTTGACATTTATTGAACATGTACTGAATGAAACTATCCATCAACACCATGACTTATCTGGGTTACCACTGAATATTTAAAAAGAAGTATCGTACCTTACTATTCTGCCCTTGTGTTGCACCTTGACAAAACTTAAACCTATCTGCCTGCATTCTGTGTGTATTTATATATAAGGCCTTCTGATGGATTGTGTCAGCCTGAACCAGTGGGAGCACTCTCACCTCTGGGTCAGATGATTTGGGGTTCAAGCCCCATGTCAGGACTTGTCTAAGGTGTCACTCCAATGCAGTGTTAAGAACATAAGAACATAAGAAGTAGGAGCAGGAGTAGGCCATTTGGGCCTTCAAGGCTGCCCCGCCATTCAATCATAGCTGATATTCCATTCTAACTCCAGCTACCTGCCTTATCCCCATGCCCCTTAATCCCTTTATGAATGAATTGGTGGGGGGGTGGGGTAGGAGGGCAGCGGGTGGGGAGGGTGTCTTTGCTGGATGCGCTGTCTTTCAGATGAGATGTTAAACCGAGGTCCCATCTGCCTGTTCAGATGGATGTTAATGATCCTATGACACTATTCAAAAAGAGAAAAGAGTCTTTTCCTATGCTCTGGTCAACAAAAATAATGATAATAAATTGGTCAATTCAATCCACAACTATTTGTGTGACATTGCTGTGCGCAATTGGCTGCTGCGTTGCGCCCACAAACTATACAGTCAATTCATTTTACAATATATTCTGTGAAGTGCTTTGAGATGTCTTGAAGATATGATAAAGTGCCATATCAAATGCATGGGTTATTATTATTATTACATACACTCAAACACCGCTCAGCTTTACAAATATTCTACAGCAATTTTTATTTTGCAGTTTGTTGGTTACATTTTTAAATTGCATAATATTAACAAATCAAAACAGGGGAAACATTAACAGCCCTGGCAGTGGGCATTACAATGCGAAAAACAAGCTATAAACTCACACTGTTAAGATTGGTGAGTTTACCGATGATCGCAGAATGCCCTCCACCCTAAATTTAAGACACTTCGACAATGTTATAAGGTGTTATACTAAACGCAAGGATTATTATTATTATCCCTGGCTAAGCACACTGTCTGATATGCTATCGAGCCACATGGAGCAGGAGGATCCAATATTATCATTTGTTCACTCACAACAAACCCCCTCCTTTCTCAAATGTACTGTATGTTTGCTTACGCCTCGGGAGAAGGCTCTTTTTGCAACTGGTAGATAATGTACTGCTTTCTCTTTTATTTGATTCAGTGAATCTTCACTCAGAGGCTATGGTACTGCTGGTGGATGTGTGACTGATGGTTGCTGCAGTGATATTTGATTTTGTTACCACTGTGCTTGACATTTTTCAATGGAATAGGACAAGCAGTTTTATTCAACAGGTAGTCAATCATAGAATCTTAGACAGCACAAATCAGCCTGGCAATAAAACTAGGCGGCAGGATTCAACAATAAAAATATCGGAGTCCTGTATAAATATTACAGCTTCCTGTAGCTGTGGTAACAGACGAGAATAGAGTCTAGAGAGAAAGATGGAGGAGGAGGCAGATGAATAGAGAAAGTGAAAAGATATTACTCTCAAGCGCTTTGGGATGGCCTCCCGAAGTGAGAAGTTTATTTACATAAACGTAAATTTGTATTGTTTTACGATCAAGTAGGCCAATCTGATTTGCATACATTCTGATAAAAAGACAATAAGGATTTAGTTTTAGTTTTTGTAACAACCAATTTTAATCTGGAGTGTTGTTGGCCAGGACACAGGAGGAAATTTTTTCTCTTTTCAAATCTTGCCATTGGATTTTTAATGTCCACCTGGATAGGCAGGTGGAGCATGGTTTGTGAGTTCATCCAAAGGATAGCACCTCTGACAATGTAGGGCTCCCCCAACACTGCACTGGACACTCAGCCAGTATATAAGATTAAAGTCCCGACATATTTTTCTGACTAAGAGGCGAGAGTACTATTGACTGAGACAGGCTGACCGACAATCTAGTGAGTTGAAAGACAGTCTTAACTGCTTTCATGCAGGAGAAAATATTTATGTAATTAAAAAAATATTCTCCAGATTTAGCTACAAAAATAAAATGTCACCTACATAATTGAGAAATTAAAGCCAGAAGATGATATCATCAATATTACAGGTTGCATGGCTAGTTACTGCTGCTTCCAATGATAAATATATAGGTCAAGGATAAAGAGATTTTGTCCAACTAATGAAATTTGTCTTTGAACAAGTCAGGTTATCATAAATTGCTCTGAATCACTGCATTACAAAGTTCAAGCAGAAGCAAATTAACAATTTTTAGCCATTGAAATATAGTTGCCTACAAATACAATCACTAAACTTAGCGGAAATTCACTGTGAAGCGGTTTGAGACTTTTAGGTGTTGGCGGCATCAAATGCAAGGATCATTATTACTCTTAATATTATTATTTAAGTATAGTTCTGTGACAAGACTGCAATGGCAACACTGGAATAAACTGATTGCTATGATACAAAATAAGATTATATATTATATATATATCAAAACTAAGCAGAAGTACTCTGTTGTAGCTTAAAAATCAAAAGTATTGTTTGTTTTATAGAGTTTACTTGTCAGTAAGAAGAACAGCAGTTGTTTCCATTGGATTCAAGCCAATATGTCATTGAAAAGTTTGAAATAGCACCTGCGAGGCCTAAAGGGATCTATGTCTGTCTGTAAGTCATTAGCCATCTGCCATTATTTTGCCATTGGTCCAAAATACTTTGTTTTTCTATTGGTTGTGAGGGATGGACACCAGAGCATCCTGGGGAGGATTGCACAAATACAGAAGCCGATAGCAACAGCAAAATATGTCATAGATGCAAGAGAACAAGGAGCATATGATGTGAGAGAAGAAAACTCAGCCAAATTATCCGATTCTGCCATTTTGAAGGTCATAACGTGAAACATTCAGAACATTATACCCTGTGATCTTGTGGTCACTTTCATCAGCCCCACCTTGAGACTTGGAACACACACATCTAGGCTGACACTCCAGTACAGTGCTGGTGGAGTGCTGCGTTGTTGGAGGAGCCATCCTTCAGATGAGACATTGAAGGGTCCAATTTGTCAATTCAAGCAGATGTTAAAGATCCCATGGCACTATGCAAAAAGAGAAGGGAATTTCTCCAAGTATACTGTCGAACAACACCCCCAGATGAAAGTGATCATTCACTCCTAGCTGTTTGTAGACCATTGGCGCTAGAAACTAAGTCCCAGGATTCAACAATAAAATTTGTAATATATACAGGTCCTGTATACAGGTAGTTGTGGCTGTGACAAAGGGCTAGAAGTTAGAGAGACAAGCAGGGTGGCAGTGTGGGTTGAATAGAGCCGCAGCATTTGGTTGCATTGGATTAAAAATAGATATTTGTTTATTACTTGAAACAAATCCGTTAAAGGACTGATAAATTCATTGTAATGACAGTCTGGGGTAATGTTTATATAATCAGGTGAACCACAAGTCATCAGGAGGAGGTAATTTGGATGTATTTTAGGAAAGTTATGTTCCAAAGCCAATGTTCAGGAGTTCACCTCTAATGTGTGTGGTTATACAGTGTACAGTTTGTGAAAAAGAGCCTAGGGACCTCTGTGTACTTGTGTGTCAGGCTGCCTCAGAACACCTTTACCTCTGAGTCAGAGGTTGTGGGTTCACGTCAGATCACAAAGCATAAGTTGACATTCCAATGCAGTGCTGGGAGGGGTTGCATTGCCCAATGAGATGTTAAACCGAGATCCTGTTCAGGTGGACATTAAAGCTCCCACGGCTCTATTCAAAAAGCGAAAGGAGTTTCTCCCTTTATCCTGACCAACAATTCACCAAACAAAAGTGAATCACTCATTCCATGGCTGTTTGTGGATCATTGCTGTGTTTTGCCCACAAAATAGTGTGAATCCACTTTACAACAATATCCTGTGAAGTGCTGTGAGACATCTCGACGATATGTTCAAATGCAAGGATTACTATTATTACACCAAACACCATAGATTCATAGATTCATAGAATTTTACGGCACAAAAGGAGGCCATTCGGCCCATCTAGTCTGTGCCGGCTCTTTGAAAAGAGCGATTCAATCCCACTGCCCTGCCCGCTCCCCATAGCCTAATAGACCTGTTCTCCCTAAATAAAGATCTAATTCCCTTTTAAAAGTTGTTATCGAATCAGCCTCCACCACCTTTTCAGGCAATGCATTCCAGATTCGAACAACTCGCTGAGTGAAAAAAATTCTCCTCAGCTCCCCTCTACTTCGCCTTGAAACTATTTTAAATCTGTGACCACGAGTCACAGATTCACCCACGAGTGGAAATAGTTTTTCTCTATTTGCCCTGTCGAAACCCCTCATGATCTTATAAACCTCTATTAGGTCTCCCCTCAATCTTCTCTGCTCCAGAGAGAATAACCCTAGCCTATCTAGCCTCTCCTCATAGCTGAAGTCCCTCAATCCTGGCACCATCCTAGTAAATCTTCGTTGTACCCTTTCCAATGCCTTCACATCCTTTCTGTAGTGTGGTGACCAGAATTGAACACAGTATTCCAGCTGAGGCCTCACCAAAGTCTTATAGAGGTTAGTCAGTACTTCCTGACTTTTGTACTCTATACCCCTATTGAAAAGGCTAGTATCCCATATGCCTTCTTAACAGCCTTGTCTACCTGTCCTGCCACCTTCAACGAGTCACTAACACAAATCCCCAGGTCTCTCTGTTCCTTCACACCATTTAAAATTGTACTATCTAGCCTATATTGCCTCCCTTCATTTCTTCTCCCAAAATGCATCACCTCACACTTCTCTGCATTAAACTTCATCTGCCATGTGTCTGCCCACTTTACCAATTTGTCTATATCCTCTTGCAGATGGCTACTATGCTCCTCACTATTTACTATTCTCCCTAACTTAGTGTCATCTGCAAACTTGGAAACTGTACTCCGTATACCCAAGTCCAGATCATTGATGTAGATTACAAACAGCAATGGTCCCAAAACTGATCCCTGTGGCACACCACTGCTCACTTCCCTCCAATCTGAAAAACAGCCGCTCACTACAACTCTCTGCTTTCTGTCTCGCAGCCAGTTGTGGATCCACGCTGCCACTGTCCCTTTTACGCCATGGGCCTTTAATTTCCTAATAAGTCTCTCATGTGGCACTTTGTCAAATGCCTTTTGAAAGTCCATGTAAACTACATCAACTGCGCTACCATTATCCACCCATTCCGTTACCTCATCAAAAAATTCTATCAGATTTGTAAGGCAAGATTTGCCTTTAACAAATCCATGTTGACTGTCCTTTATTAGCCTATATCTTTCTAAGTGAAGATCTACCTTGTCCCTGATTATGGACTCTAGACGTTTGCCCACTACCGACGTTAGACTGACTGGTCTGTAGTTACCAGGCTTGTCCTTCTGCCCCTTTTTATACAAGGGAGTAACATTAGCTATCCTCCAGTCCTCTGGCACGACCCCTGTGTCCAAGGAAGATTGAAAGATCGTGGCCAGAGTCCCTGCTATTTGCTCCCGTGCCTCACTTAGTAACCTAGGGTGCATCCCATCCGGACCAGGTGACTTATCCACCTTGAGCAACGTCAACCTTTTTAGCACTTCCTCTCTGGTTATAATTATTCTATCCATTTCTCCTACCCTCTCCTCTAATACCATGGCATTGGCTGTATCCTTTTCTTTTGTGAAGACAGAGGCGAAGTACTCATTCAGTACATCAGCCATGCCCTCTGCCTCCCAAATGCCATTTGGGAAGAATTTTAGGGAACACATGAACAATGTTTATGGCAGATGTTGTTTTATTATATTGTGCAGAAATACACAAATAACTTCAAGGTTAAATAACACAAGATAACTTTTATGATGGGATTTTATGCCCCACTGTATTTCAGCAACAACTTGCACTTATGTAACATCCTCTATGCAGGATAGCATCTCAGAGCACTTAAGTTAGATTATAACCTGTTTTTTATAACTTCAATGAGGCTGGTCCTAATTTTTGTGGATAGCTACTGTGCTCATGAAAATAACAAGACTCCAAGCTTGAGACTTTGAGACGCTTAGAAGAAGTGGAGAGCGCTACATCAAATGCAAGGATTATTATCATTATTATTTTATTTTTAATACAGAGCTGCGAACCAGAGCTGTGTTTGTCTGAAAAGCCAGCATAAAATAAAACAGCAACAAGTTGCATTTATATAGCAGTAACTAGCACTCATATATAGAATGAGATCCTTTAACATCCACCTGAATAGGCAGCAAGGCTCTCATTTTAACATCTCATCTAAAGAATACTATCTCTACTATTGCAGCATCCACCACCTCCCCACCCTTGGTGGTTCAACTGCTTGAATTATTTCCTGCATAGTTTCGCAGACACAAGTAATGTGTTAAACTGAAACACAGACACTACGCTAAACAGATAACAATCCTTGCATGGTTTATCACATTGGCAAAGTATCAAGAGTTTTCACAGGATTGTGAAGTGTATGTAAATGTACGTGATGAATTTCATTACATTAAACAGAATACATAATCCAGCAAACATCTGCATGTAAGCCAAGTGAAGGTTGCCTGACATACAAATAGATGAGAAATTGGTATTTGCAAACTACAGTAACTCGTGTTCAAATCCATTCACTCTCTGCCACCTCTCTACTTCTCCGACTTCCTCACTCCCCAATCCATCACCCTGTGCCTCTGTTCGACTGGCACCAGCCTCCTGCTTGTCTCTCGCACCCTCCACCCCACCATTGGACGTCGCCCCAAAACTCCGGAACACTCTCCCTCCCTCCCTTGCTGCCTCTCTCCGCTTTTTCAAGTCACACATGAAAACGTTCCTCTTTGACGATGCATATGGCCATCTCCTGGTTTGGAGTCAGGCCCTACCACTGTTAAGCACTCTGAGACGCTACCCTGCGTGGAGGGTGCTATATAAGTGCAAGTTGTTGTACAGTGGAGTCTTATTCCTAATTTTAACTGAAGGTTTGTGTTTTCAGGAGTTCCCCCAAGACCTAAGTTGAATTTCAAGTCCTCCCACTTCCCTGTCCTAAATACCCTTGGGAAATAGCACCTGAGAGATTTTAAAGAATCACAACTTACTAAGTTTCTGTGTGTGTGTGTGTATGTGTGTGTGTGTGTGTTAGTTACATTGCCAGCTGCCGAAACTCAAATACATTCATTCATAACATCCAGGCTTCACTATGCAAACTCTGTGCTGCAGGTCTCAGTCCTGCCCTCCATCCTCCCTAATCCCTACTCCCAGCTCAGGTCTAGAACACTGTCTGTCCAATGCCTTGGGACACCTTTCCGACGTGAAAGGTGCTATACAAATCTAATTTTGTTGTTGTCTTTCATTCTCTCTGGCCAATGTCCTGTCACTGAGCCTCGGAGATTTGCTGTGTTACTAAGCTTTGCATGTCAATACCACTGGGAGATTGCACAAAGCCACACGTTCAAGGAACATACTCCTTCCAATGCAGAAGGAGAGATGGTTTACAGCAATTCTAAGATTGTAGATTTCATCCAATTTTTATGTGATTAGATTTTGTTTAGGTGGGATTTACTGAAGTGATTTTCTTTCTTGCTGATAAGCCTAACCCACCCATCAAGAATCTTGTACAGGCATTCCATCACGAAAGCTTTCAGAATTGCTAACATGTGATTCCTTCAATCAGATATTTAGGATCTCAGACCAGTTTTGATAGCAAACAGGGAAGGAGAGAAGTGGGTGGATTTAAGGAGACTTTCAGAAAGTGGGGGTGAAGTGGCTGAAAGCTCACAGAAGATAGAACAAGTGGGGAAAAATGTTCTCTTCTCTGGCATTATCTCATTCAGTGAACATAGCAATTCACCAGGTATTGATCATAGAATCCTACAGCACTGAATGAGGCCATTTGGCCTAATGTGCTGTGTCGGCTGTTTGAAAGAGCTATCCAATTAGCTGCATTCCCTTGCTCTTTCCCCATAGCCTTGCAAAAAAAAATAATCTTCCAAGTACATATCAAATTCCCTTTTGAAACTTATTATTGAAACTACTTACATCACTCTTTCAGGTAGTGATTTGCAGACGAAATGATTGTGTGACAGAGGTGCCGTGTGAGACAAGGTCCTGTGTACATCTCAGGGAAATAGTTCAATTACACGGTGTGCGTAATTGCTTAACATATTCAGCTCAAATGTGATCCAATTAAGGAAAAAAAGCACTGTGACGGCTGAACAGTTCATTGCAGCAAATTAGCACATTTTAAATGGATATAGCTTAAATGTTTTGTAAAGTGGATTGTAGCCTTTTTTGTTGGACTTAACTTCAGACTGTGACCCTTTGTATGCAAGCCTAATGCCTCAGTCATTACTACACTCATTGACAAGAGTCATGAAACTGGAGCTATTCTGCTGCCTACGCATTGTTCTTGGCCCTGATATGAGTGGAAGGAAAGCAAAGTCTGCACATCGTTCTGCTAAACCACTGCGTAATGATCTGCAGTTTTTTTATGCTCATGAAAAGTTGTCACCCCTCTGACTTGATAAGGCTTGAAGGGGTTTAGGGACAGGTCAGGGTAGTGAAATTGAATGAACACATTGCTCGGAGAGCCAGTGGACCAAAGGACCTCCACTGTGCTGTGAGTGTCTCAGAGATTCTATAGTTATTTTCTCATGCTTTAAGACATTACACTGATCTGATTAAGAACTTTGGAGATGTGTGTGAGTGTCATGGGGAGGTACATTCACAGAGTTTCAATACTATTGCCGAGGTAAATTCTGCTTTATTAGTAAGAATTTATGTGTGGGTTGTGTAGTTTATGTACCTTGTGGTCTGAATGGAATTGTCTTTTTTGAGCACCAAATAAATGCCCGCCATCGTTTCTCCCAGGATTTCAAGTCTTTCTCGGAAAAGAAGATGTCATGAAGGAAATGGAAGAGGTGAAGGCAGAGAAAAGAAACCAGAGGAGCGTTCACTTGGTGTCTGTTTGTCAGCTGTTGAAACAACGCTCCATGCGCTGGCAGGTCTTCACGGTTATTGTTGTCATGGTCAGTTACCAGCTGTGTGGTTTGAATGCCGTAAGTACTCCAGCGATGTTATTGACTCTTTCAAGGTGAAAAACTGCATCCCACCAGTCCTTTGAATTGAGATATTAAACTCCTTTGGATGAAATGTGCACCCAATTCATGCTTGTTCAGGCGAATGTGAAAGATCCCACAAAAGTATTCAAGAGGAGAAAATTGGCCTTTCATTTCATGGTAAATTGTGGGACATTGTTGTGAACAAATTGCTGGTTAAGTTCACCTGCAAATACAGTTACATTACTACAATTTAGGGAAAAAAAATCAATGATATACACTTTGAGAAGATTTGATGTGGAATGTCAAATCCAAGGATTATTATTATTGTGTATTGGTGTGGCTCAGTGGTTAAAGCATTTGCCTCGCAAGCGAGAGACATGGGTTCACTTCCAGCCAGGGAGAAACCTTGGGAAGTTTCCGTACTCCACCTACCAGATAATAATCCCTTGTAAAAAAAAAGCAACAATAAATTATTATTAAAGTGCCTGGAAATCAATAAATTACCCAATAAACTTCCATTTTATATAAAATGCAAGGATTATTATTATTTATCTAAATTGTTATTTTCATTTCTATGTTATAGGACAAAAATAACTTGCAAAATATAGCTCCCCTTGTGCACGATAGAGTCTTGGAGTACTGATATCTGATTGGTATAAGCGATGTTGGTACGTGGTACGGCAAATTTCCTACAGCTCAATGTCAACAAGACAGAGGCCCTCCTGATTGGCTCACGCGAGCGCCTCTGCACCTCAGGCGCTGACATCGTCAGCATTCAAGGCTACTCCACCTCTCAAAGCCAATCAGGAATGTGGGCGCCTTGTTCGACCCCGAACTATTCTTCCTCCCCTCACATCCACTCCATGACCAGCACAGCCTTCCATCACCTCTGCAATATTACCATGCTCCATCACTACCTCACTCCCACCCATCCCACCGAAACCTCATTCATGCCTTTATCACTTCCAGGTTCGACTACGGGAACTCTCTCCTCGTCGGGCTTCCCAGCTCCTCCCTTCATAGGCTGCAGATCAGTCAGAATTCTGCAGCTTGTGTACTTTCCCATACCATGCTTTGCGACCACATCACTCCCACCCTCGCCCATCTCCACTGGCTCCCCATCCCCCAGAGGATTGAATCCAAATCCTCTTCCTCACTTTCAAGGCCATTCACGGCCTTGCCCCCACCTATCTCTCTGACCTACTGTCCCCCTATCAGCCTGCCCACACCCTCCGTTCAGCAGACTCAGGCCTGTTCCGCGTCCACCACCCTAACCGTCCAACCATCGGCGGCCGGGCTTTCAGCCTCTCTGCCCCACACTATGGAACTCCATCCCGTAGTCCCTCCACCTTGCTTCCTCCCTTTCCTCCTTCAAGGCCGGTCTCAAGACCTTTCCTCTTCGATCACACCTTCGGCTGCCCCCCTAACTCTTCCCCCTCTCCCACTCTCCTTCCCCTTCTCCCTACCCCAATCCTCCCCCCACTGCTCGGGTCCCGACCTGACTGTTCAGCACTTTGGGATGTCCTCCTGATGTGAAAGGCGCTATATAAGTGTAATTTTTGTGGTTGTTGTTGCTGTTGTGATGTCAAAGAGCATTAATTAGTGTCACCGGGAGAATGGCAACGCTTACTTTTTTGCATTCAATAACTGATCTAAATATTTTGCGTAGTTCTGACCCGATAGTCTGAAACTTTCAAACTGATCTTTAGATCCTGCTATAATATGGAGCTGGGAGTCATAATGTTTTAGCAGTAACTGGCCCCATTGAAGTCTGTGAAGTATTGCGATAGAATATTTGCTAATTTCTCTTGCTTTTTTAAACAATCGATTGGGGAGTGCACTCTTAAACTTTAAGAGGCTCTTAAACGAAAGACTGAAATAAATGGCTATTTAAATATACATTCGGGAACCGTTTTTAGTCTTATTGAAAATCATTGTGAGCTGACACTTAATTACAGTTCTATTTTTGGTTATTAACCTAAGTGTGGGTGGCTGCTGTCCTACCCAGCCATCATGTTCACATAGAGATTGTCATGTGGGGGCTTTGAGTATAACTAAAGTGGATTTTTAAAAAAATCTCTGGTGCAAGACAGGGCCATTAAGGGTGAGGCCCATTCTATCAATTTGTTATGTCATATCCAAGGCTCTCATAAAGCACAGGAAAGCATGGCACATTTCCCTACATGGCAATAAATTCCTTTGGGAGAAAGGAAATAATTCATTGTGGCATATCGATGTACTCAAATATGGGAGGTTTTCTGAAAGCATTGATGCACAGCTTTTCATAGCAGCTATTCATGTTTTAAAGACTATTGACTGACTTGAGTTTTTAAAAAAAATAAGAAGTCCCTTCAACCAATTCCTCAATAGACAGCCAAAACATCACTCTGGTAGCTTGGAATTCCCAGTTAATTTCATAATGAGTAAACTTTTATATGCGGGTTCTAATCAGAATCAGAGTCTTGTTGAGAGATTTAGTACCATTCTTAGGTTGGGAGCAAACCATAATGACTGGAAGATTAAAGGTGAAATATGGAGCCACTAATAGGCAAAAAGCCGTAAAAAAACAGATTGCCTGAAAATAAATTATTTCCTTTGGGTTACACTTTGGTGCGAATATATATAAATAAAAGTCAATGAAATGATGAAACATGGAAAGATCAGTTGTCTCTGACTAACCCCATTAGAAAAATTGTCTTGTATGTTTTTCATTCAGATGTTTGATTCAATCTATTCAAACTACTTTGTACTATGCCCTGTACTAAATTATAACATTGCAAGGACTAAGATTTTGCTTGGATGAAATTAGCAGTGTTTATGAAACACCATTAATTTACCTCCTTTCTAATCTTGCTAAAATTACAATTTTGCTTGATCGGACACATTTAGATTCTCTGTTCAGCTGAAGTAAGTGTATTCAGTGTCTGCAGTACTGTAGTATAATTGTTATCAGTAGTCTTAATTATTTGTACAATATATATTCAGCTCGCAGTTTTAGCAAATACAAGGTCGAAATACAGCAGACGTCAAGTTCTGTTTTTGCCCTGTGTGCGTCAGTCCTTCCCAGTGCTTGTGGGTTGGTTCTGGTTTGATGCATCTTGAGATGTTTCATTTGCTCTTTCTTCCATTGCAGATTTGGTTTTACACGAGCAGCATCTTCAGAGAGGCTGGTATCCAGGAGCATCAAATACCCTACATCACCCTGAGCACTGGCGGCATTGAAATTCTGGCTGCACTTGTTTCTGTGAGTACAGAGCACAGAATTAAATCCGGAATACTGTCTGTCCAGCGTCTCCGGACATCCGCCCGATATGAAAGGCTCTATTATTAAAGTAATTCGGTTGTTGTTGTAAAATCAACAGAGACCAAGCATAAACACTCATAGTGAAGTGTACAATACAAAAAAATATATTTATTTGTTGTTATTTATGTTTTATGTTAACTTATCAATTAATAAAAGGCCTTCCAAACCAATAATAATAGTAATGGCATCTGATATATCACTTTTCACATCTTGTAGATGTCTCAAAGCGCTTCACATAATATACTGTAAAGTGAATTGACTGTATACATGTGGGCGAAACATGGCAGCCAATTGCACACAGCAGTGTCCCACAAAAATTACCAATTTTTTTTGAGAGATTATTATTATTATTAAGCATGTGGAATAAGAAAACTTGCCCAAGGTTTCACCCTGCCGGGAATTGAACCCAGGTCTGTCATTTGTAAGGCAGGTGCTCTAACCACTGAGCTACGGGACTCTATAACCCAGAGAGAGAGAGACAGAGGGATTGTATTGATTAAATTTTAGTTAAACTTCACTGGACCAATTTCACCACAGAAATCCTATTTTATTTCCCTTTTCTGATATTTTCCAAGCATGGGCCTTTATTTGTTGCATCTCCAGATTGAGTAAATTCAGGTTCTATTTGTCTAGATCCTGGAATCCACAAAAATCTTTCATCCCACTACACTATATCCAGTATACTGCCGTTCACGTTATTTTGCCCACAAATATGTACAATCAATTCACTTTACAGTATATTCTGTGAAGTGCTTTGAGACACCTAGAAGACTTGAAAAGCGCTATAACAAATGCAAGGATTATTATTACAATAAAAGCCTGTTTATCCAGCACCCTCAGGACCTGGCCAATGCCGGTTAAACGGAATGCCGGATATTCGGGCGGCAAGTTGCCGAAAATCCAACACAAATTTTTAAAACTTATTTTTAAACAGACCATATTAATAATAGACTAAATAATAACAGAATATTGTATGGATACTTACCAATAAAGCAATAAATATTGATTACAGTCTATAAACACAGTACACAATCACAAAGCAAACTTCTACAATGGTGGACGGAAGAGTTTTGTTCCTCTTAAAGTGGTACTGTCGCTTTTTCCTCTTTCTCTCCCTCCTTCCCTCTCTCTCTTTTTCACACACACAAACTCAGTCAGTCTGGCATCTCCATGGCTCCAAACCCAACCCCCCTCCACTCCTTTCATTTTCCATCTAAATTAATCAACTCACCCCCTCTCTCTCTCTCCCATCCTCTCCCCCACCTCTCTCTCTCCCTCCCACTCCTCTCTCTTTCTCCCCTCCCTCCGCTTTCCCTCTCTTCCCCACCCTCTCTCTCTCCCTGCCTCTCTCTCTCTTTGTTCCACCCCATCCCCACCAAAACACTGTATAAACCCACGATACAGTCAGGCTACACAGGCAATACGTTGTATCTGTCAGAGAGGGAGGGAGAGAAAGAAAGGGGAAGAGATTGAAAGAGAGAGGGGGAGATAGAGAGGAAGAAAGGAGAGAAAGAGAGAAAGAAAAAGAGGGAGAGAGAGAAAAAGGAGAGAGGGAGAGGAAAAACAGTGCCCCTTTAAGATGCAAAATTGGAAGTGCCACTACCGGCAGCAATCAGAACTAATTGTACTGTACTCTAGTGCAACAATCAACTCATTAAATGCGCCACTTTGATTGTGCCGGATAAGATCCGGTTAATCGAATGGGAACTTTTGTTTTGAGGTGCCGGTTATATGGAAGTTACGGTTGATTGGGTCACGGATAAACAGGCTTTTACTGTGTTACTATAGCCTTTTAGCTCTGCTTTGAGGAGAGAGGCTTCGCTCATTGCCAATGGACTTGAAAGAATAAATCAATGTACAATTACTATAACAGTTGATAGTGTAATGATAGCGAGTAAACAATTTAGCTGAAAATGTGCTAGCAATTTTCTAGATCAGCCAAACTATTGTTGACAGTATACTTGTAAGTGGTAATATATCAATGATAATAACTTTCTTGATGACTTTGCTGTTTTTTCTTGAATCCATTGCCAAAGTTCTCTATAAAGTCAGTTGTTTTTTCTTGGCCAGCTGGGTGTCTGACACTCATGGAAACGCAACACCATTCTTAAGAGGATTCAAACTAGACTGAGAGTTCCACATATGTATACCATCTACACATGGAAATTTCCCTACAATAGGCAAACACTTAGAAAAAGGCACAAGCAGATAAATAAAGCGAGAGTTACACTGAATGCTTGTAGCTATCACAAGAAAGGCAACAACAACAAACAACAAAATTACATTTATAGAGCACCTTTCACATCGGGAGGACGTCCCAGGACAAAGGGTAGATAAAAATAATAGATCTTATCAAATATTTACAGCTAGTCCTATTGTAAATGTATTACAGTAAATATATATATAAAAATAGAAACCTTGGCCACTTTGATTCATGCCTTTAAACTATCCTAAATTTCCAATGCATTAATTTACATTTTATTTTTAATTCAAACATTGCAATGTTGTTTGATGTGGTGAAACTGGTGGAGGCTTGATAAAACATGATGGGTTTATGGCCCCTTCTCTTGTTGGAAATCACTGTACGATTTAACATTTCCAGGTGGGGAAACAAATAAGTATCAAGTGTAGTGAGTTCATGACTGTAAGGCATTGATCAGTTTCACTGGAGAAAAACCATTTATGTCAGCTGTTTTAGTTATTGAAACAAACAAAACTTCAAATCCTGCCAGGAAAAAAATTAAAATAATATTTTTATTCAATCTATTTTGAATGTTTCACTTCTTTTATGTGCAAATGATTAGAAATTGTAGCTTTGTTTCCTTCACATGTAGAATCATACAGTCATGTACTGTGATTCCCTAATAATGAATTGGAAGTGGGGACAACAACTGGGAACAGAATATCTATAATCGGAACTGCAGGAACTCCATTTCATAAGAAGATGGTATCAAAGTGGGGCTCCTGCAGCTCAGTGAGATATTATATGTACAGCTTCCCCATTAAGAATCTCAATAGAAATAGCAACACATGGATGATATCAATACTGTAGGATGTACCAAGACTGCAGAATAAGACAGCGTAGTTTAGAGTTATAAAGGGGCAATTGTGGGCACAGGGATTCTCTCCATCCCTGTTAAATGTGCTAGCTAAAGCTCTCATGTGATCCTAGCTAGACCAGTAGCAGAATATTTTCCTCAATGCTTTCAAAAACAAGTTGTATGGTTTTAATTGGTTAAACTCCAATTGTACCCCAATGAAAACTTTCTGGTGTCCAATCCTTGGGCTCTTGCCAACTTGCACCTAATAATAATAGTAATCTTCCTTGCATTTGATATAGTGACTTATCACATCTTCGAGACGTCTCAAAGCGCTACATAGAATATACTTAATATTCCAATATTAGATAATCAGGGTGAATCCCCCCATGGAGAAAGGGCACGTTCCTTTCCAGACACAGGAAAATGTCCAAGTGTTGGTGGCATATGTATGTATAAATCTACCTGGTTAACGAGGTTTGATAGCTATTAACGAGCCGTTAATAGCTATCAAATGCGATCCAAAGTAATCTTGGGGGCCAAGGACAACCCCAGGGTTCTCAACTCCACTCCACTACCTGGAATCAGTGCCTTGGGACATCCTCCCAACGTGAAAGGTGTTCTATAAATGTAATTTTTGTTGTTGTTGTACCAACCAGTTCCTCTATCCAACGACTCACACCTTTCCCACCCTCCCCTCCAACTCCAACTTCAGGGAGATGCTGGATTTCCTTGAGGGAAAAACCGAGGGAATCTGTTCAGTCACCTCTGCCCTCCCAACCACCACCCTCTCCCCCTCACAATTCATGCCCTTACCCATCCTTCCCTCCACATCTTCGAACCTGTCTCCACACCTTCGAGCCTGAGAAGTAGGAGGGGTAAGGCCATGGAGGACCTTATGGGGGGACGGACAAGAATTTTGAACTTGATTGGGATGGGGAGTCAGTGGAACTGGGTGAGGGTGGGTGTGGTAAGGATCACGGAGCCTGATACTGGAGAGAGCACAAGCTGCCGACTTCTGGATGATCTGCAGCTTGTGGAGGGAAGATTTGGGAAGGCGGACAAGCAGGGCATTGGCATAGTCAAGCCTGGTTGTTCCAAAGGCATTTATGGGAGTTTTGGCGGTCAGTCAGTGGCTATATCGTGCATTGTTGCGGAGGTGGTGGATGGAAGAACAGATCATGGCACACAAATGTGGGGAGAAAGTTGAGGGTGGAGCAAGATGCGCAGGTTCCTGACTGGTTTGGTTAGGTGGAATGTGCATCCGTGGATGCTGATGCTGCCAGAGCCTGAGGTGCAGAGATGCTGGCACGAGCCAATCAGGAGAGCCTTGGTGTTGCTGACATTCAACTGGTAGAAAGTTGGCTCTCATCCCTCGGGACCTGGCCAGTGCCGGTTAAAGCGCCAGCTGGATATTCGGCTGAAAGCCCAACACAAAAAAAAATGTAATTACATTTTTTAAAACATAGCATATTAACAATAGACTAAATAATCATTTATATAATATAAATAATAATTTTACACACAGTGACCAGGCATGTCAGAGAGATCTTTAAACTGGTTCAAAAGTTACACGTCTGAATGACACTGTTCTCATTGGGGGCAGAAGAGGAAAGCAAACGTGTTATTGAGAAAGCAGCCCCGTTGTCACTGTTCAGTTAACTTTCCTTCCAAATGATCCAAGGATCAGCATTGAAAGCAAACGTTTCATTTCACTTTTAAGTTAGATTTATTTTTAACATCAGACTGGGGTAAGGGGAGGCGCTGAGTGTGTTTCTGATTTACACTGCAGCTTCCCAAGCTTAAAGATATTTGTAAAATAAACCAGACTTGAGAGGTGTTGCAGGGGTTTATGTCTTTTATTAAAATAAAAGCTGTGATATGCATTGATCTGCAAGCTTTGCTCAGGGCGTGTGTGTGTTTTGCTGCTTTGTGGCTAAATTAATGAACTCACCCTTGCTCTCTTCCTCCTCTCTCAAACCGGCAGCTGTACCGGCAGCATTCTGAGTTAGCACCATCTTCAGGTGCTAGTAGCAGCATTCCAAAATACTGACGCAAAGGGATATTTTTCTAGATAACTTCGCGTTATTTGAATGGGGACCTTGTTTTTGCGGCGGCGGTTATATGGAAGTTACGGTTGATCAGGTCACGGATAAACAGGCTTTTACTATATTTTGTATTGTATTTAGTTATTTTATTACCTCAAACTGGCCAAAGTATCTGAATGAATAGATTTTTGTTCTGATGATACTCTTCACTTTATCACTTTCTATTCCCCTGAGTTTCTAGTGTATATCCAGAGTTTCAATTACTGTTGATCTTTCTACAGCAGAAATTCACATTATTCTGCAACAGAAAATGTGAATATTGTTTTAAAAACTGGATGAGCTGACAACCTAGCCTGGGTTAAGTGACAATATAATAGTCCGTGCATTATTTATTCATAGGTTAACGCTGCAGCAAATTTCCATAAAGCAATGTCATATAAACAGCCATAAGATGAATGGTTAATTTTATCTGGCATCTTTGTATCTGGACCATCTCTTATCTGGTCCAGATACAGGGAAAAACTCCATTAATGATTTGAATATTTCACATAAAAACATAAGAATTAGGAGCAGGAGTAGGCCATTCGGCCCCTTGAGCCTTCCCCGCCATTCAATAAGATCATGACTGATCTTCTAATTTAACTCTAACTACTCCACCTACTCACTCTATCTCCATATCCCTTAATCTCTTTATCCACAAGAAATCTATCAATCAACATCCTCATGCAAAAGGTGCTATCTAAACGCAATTTGTTGTTTTTGCTGTTGAATAGGGTCATGGGATCTGGACCCTGGACCATGGTTTAATATATCAACTAAAGAAAAACACCTCCAACAAGCCACAACCCACCAGCATTGTTTTAGAATGCCAGATTAGACTGTTCGTGTGTGAGGATGACACCCAAATCTTATCTTTCTGCCTCTACCCATGACTCCAGGACCACAGCTGTCCTGACAGACTGCATATCAGATATTAAGTCGTGGATGAGAGGTAACTTTCTACAGTTGAACGTCAACAAGACCGAGGCTCTCCTGATTGGCTCATGCCAGCGCCTTCATGCATCAGGCACTGGCAGCATCAGCCTCTATGGTTGCCCACTCCACTAAGTCAGTCAGGAACCTAGGTGTCTTATACGATCCTCTGTCTTTCCTCCACCACATCCAAGCCTTCCCTCACCTCCGCAATATTGCCTGACTCGGCCACTACCTCACCACTCAGGCCACCAACCCCCCCATTCATGTCTTCATCACATCCAGGCCTAACTACTCTACTGACCTGCTGGTCGATCTTTCAGATTCCTCCCTCCTTAACTTAAGATGGAGATAATCCAGAACTCTGCAGCCCATGTCCTCTACCGCTCCAAGCTCCATGACCCCATCTTCCCCATTCTCGCCTAACTCCATTGGCTCCCATCACCCAGAGGATTCAATTCAAGATGCTGGTCCTCACATTCAAAGCCCTTCATAGCTTCGCCCCAATGCTCTACGATCTCCAAACCCCTTACCAACTTGCCCGCCCCTTCCACTCAGCAGGCTCCAGCCTGCTCCACGAACCCCCACCCACCCACCCCTCCATTGGTGGGCAAGCCTTTAGCCACTCTGCCCCAAACTTCTGGACCTCCATCCCACAGTCCGACCTCCTCGACCCCTCCCTGGCCTCCTTCAAGTCCTGCCTCAAGACCCTCCTCTTCGACAGTCCCATTGGTCACCCCAAATCCCCCCCTTTCCCTCCACAATCCCCAACCCCAGCTCGGATCTGAAACAATGACTGTCCAGAGCCTTGGAGCATCCTTGTGATGTGAAAGGCGCTATACAAGTGTAATTTTGTTGTTGTAAGCACAAAATCTTAATCAGGGGCTTCAATCCACAACTTTCTGACTCAGAAAAGACTGCTACCAACTGACCCAGGCTGTACAGAAATTAAAAACGAGCAGCTAATTTTTCTATATATCTTCTATGACCAGATTTAAAAGTAAATAACACGAGATGTTAATTAAAGGGCCATTATTATCTAGCAAAGAAGAAACTTATATTTTTATAGTGCCTTATTACATTAAAAAGTGCTTCACAGGTAATTATATTTGGATATGATAAAGTGCTATATCACATGCAGTGATTGTCATTACAGGTACCCCGCCCCAACTGCGGCCTCGTCAACCGCGAAACTCACACATCCATGGTTTGCTAAATGTGACACGGCTTATAACCCTTGCTTATCCATGGGTTTTAACACTAACACTAGCGTTTAGCGCTAGGACCCAGTTGCGTCAACCAGCCTCGATATCGCTTCACGCTAGTGTGTAGCAATAGGACCCAGTTGCGATGTTGCAGTTAACCAGCGACAACGCTTCTCTCTTAGGATTATGGTAAATAACATGAATTTATTATCGCTTCTCTGAATCCTCTCTCTGTGTGTAAGTGTATGTCTCTCTGACTCACCTTCTCTCTATTTCACCTTCTCTTGCTCCCACCTCTCTGTGTCTGTGTGTAGATCAGTCGGACAGCTGCCCCAGCCCTATGTGTCACCCCCCCACCTCCCCCCACACCCCACCCTCCGTGTGTGTGTCTCTCTCTCTCTCTTTCTCTCTCTGTGTAGGTGAGTCAATCCACGACAGCTTTGCGGATTGCTGCAGATCCTGGCAGCCAATGCTCCCAAACTTACTCCCCCTATCCCCATATATGTTATAACTGTTTGTGTTTTTTTAGTTCTACGAAACGCGAACTTACTTCCCCTATCCCCACGTTTCCCATAGGGCCCTGCATTTTCCAACCGCGAAAAAGCAATATACTCCCCCTATCCCCATGTTTCCCATAGTGCTCTGCATTTTCCAACTGCGATTTTACCAACCGTGGAGGTTTAGAGGAACGTATCCCTGCGGTTGGGGAAGGATACCTGTATTTTATTTTACATGTCAAGTACAGTGTGGCCAAACATTGTAATAGGAAGGGCTACAAAATAGCCATGAAATGCATAATTTTTCTTTGAGTAAAGTCATGGAATCTTGTAACATCCAACTAAAGAACACAAAGAACAAATAGGATTGGGCATAGCTGTGATACTTCTCTCTCACCTTCCCCCACAATCTCTCTCTCTCCCCACTCCCCCTCTCTCCACTCCTTTCCCCCTCTTTCCCCTCCATTCCCCACATCCCCAACTGTCCCTGTCTCCCCCCCGTCCCTCCCCTTCACCAACAAGCATTCAATGTCAAGACTCAACAGGATGACTGGTCATCTGGGAGAGGTTAATGGAGTGCTGTATCTGCCTGTGGGATTCATTCTCAACATGAGTCACAGCCTTCAGGAGAAAAGGTTGCAAATTGCAAAAATTATTAAACCTAAATATAGGACCAAGAAAATAACTTGTACTTTTATAGCACCTATAATGACGTCACAAAGGACTTTGCAGTAATTACCGCTCATTTCTCACTGCGACCACCATTTGAATGGTGGTCCTAATCTATAGCATTGTCAACCAGATGTGCTACCAACTGAGCCAGGTTGGCACCCGCCGT
This sequence comes from Hydrolagus colliei, assembly GCA_035084275.1. Lineage (NCBI taxonomy): Eukaryota > Metazoa > Chordata > Chondrichthyes > Chimaeriformes > Chimaeridae > Hydrolagus > Hydrolagus colliei. The sequence goes on from CM068742.1 coordinate 74,469,672, forward strand.
GCCCTCAGTAGCGTTCACACAAAAATATCCTTTTATCTGCAGCCAGTGTGCACTTTCTACCACAGATAACAGAGAGTCTCAGCATTAGGGGTTTTCTAACATTATCATGAACTGAACCAGATGAAAATTCCCTCAGTCAGTCATGGATAATGGTCCCTTGCAAAATTACGTAAAACATTACAGCGCAATATCAGACCATTCAGCCTAACTAATATGTGCCCTTGTTTATACTCGCTTCTCTCCTAATCCCCTCTCCTATACTTCTCTACTCCCTTTTCCCACGTGTGTGCATTGAGTTTCAACTTAAACACATTCATGCTTCCTGTTTCATACTTAGCTTCCAGCAGTGAGTTTCACAATACAGTTGCAGTCCTCTTGCAACTGAAGTTACATTAAATATGCAATTAGTGACAAATCATCATAGCTTTGATGAAGTGCCTCTATTAATCACAACCATTAATAAATAAATAAGCCAGTCCAAGGGGAACCATCTCTTTCTAAAATGCCATGGGACCAGAACAGTTTTAGATGCCTCCAGTGCCATCCCAGACAGTTCCTGAAGCCAGAAGGAAGGAAGACACACTAGGGTCCAGCAGAGTTTTAAGGCTAGTTTCAAACCTGTTTTAGATGTAAATTGAGCAATTAGTTTGAGTCTTACCATAGCAGTTTCAATCTGGTATGGCAACGATACTGCAAGTTGGAATTTTATTTCTAATTATGGCTTGAAAAAGCAATCCAAATTTGTTTTATCTCATTACTTTCCTGCGTAGTAATTCTGGGTAGCAAAGGTTGTTCATCTTTATAGAATATATAAATGCAAATTGCAGCAGACGCCAGATGTCTAGCACACCAAAGGGTTAAGCATTCTGTGTGAGAAGCTGAGGTCTTCATGCTGGGTAATTGAGATGCACAGAGCTATAGTCACAAAAGTAGCTCTAGCTCAACTGTAAATGAATGTTATAGTTTGCCACAAAAGATGGTTTAGAAAAACTCAAAAAGATAATGGAATGGGTTCCCGCTTGGAAAGGACCATGTGGGCAGACATTGTGGCTGAGATCACAAGCGAGATTTGGATGAAAAAATTGACTCTTTGGTCTCATCCTTCCAGAATACGTCTTCCTATTAACTCCAGGAGTCTGTTTGGAAAGATCTGAATGAAACAATGACCATGGTTAAACAATGCATACAACGGAAGTTATGAAATGAATGTAAGGTGTTATGTAACAATCGGGATTGTGACTTTATTTCTGTGGAAGCACATGTCATTTCAAGTTCCCATAAAGATACCACAAATGGTTTGCTGTCAATGTTGAGGCTGTGGTTTACCATTTTTTAGATTGAAGCAAGGGCCGCAGTCCATAGTGCTGAACAACTCAGATGTAAGATGGAAAAGGTTAGGGAGAAGATCCAATTAAGCAAGAAGCTGCAGTTAAACAGGCACTAGGAGAAAAGGAAAATATGGGATGTTTCAAGGGTTGGCGGGAAAGCTGAGCAGGTCAGATCATAGAAGTGGCTATGTGAAGGCTGATGCAGATTTATTGCTGAGGCACTCATGTTTCCTGTCACATTATTGCATCCCGCTCTCATTCAGTGCTCAGATTGATGAGCCCGAGTGTTAACTTTTTCCCTGAGGCAGATGTTTCTTTGAACTCTCTGTGGGATACCATATCCCTGGAAGCTTTTTATCCAATGACTGCCTTGTTTGCCTTCATTCTAATGCAGAGCCTAAAAATTACAGAGAAATTGCAAGAATTATAATAATGCTACAGTGGATGCCTTCAAAAAGCAGACAAATTGGATTCGCAGTGCGGGGGTGGGGGGTGGGGTGGGGGGTGGGGGGGTGGGAGGGGGAGGTGGGGGCAAGGATTCCTGTTTCTAATCCTTTGCTCTCAGTAGAGGACTAAATATTGGAAATAATACTGCTTCTGTATTTTAACTTATTTCATTCCATGTTCAAATTTGATTTTCTTCAGCTTCCTAATTCAAATTTGGCTTTGAATTTGAATAATGCCACATCTGAGCCAGATATCTGTCACAAATATCCCCTTTTCCAGAGTCCAATCCCTTAAAAAAAATCTTTTAATTGTAAATTGGTTACTTGATCCACAATTGTTTGTGGGGACACTGCCGTGTGTAATTCGATGCTGCGTTTCGCGAACAAGATATTTAGTCCTTTCGCTTGACAGTATATTTTGTGTAGCACTTTGAGACATCTAGAAGATGTGATCAGGTGCTATATCACATGCATTTATTATTATCATCACTAAAAGGTCCTTTTTGAAATGCCTTTTTTCAGGGCTGAAGATTCCTGAATATCTAGCTATTCCTATTACACTGGGAATCAATTGTGTTGCTCTTCTGTGCAACCAGGGCTTCCTTCCAGGGTAAGCAGGTCTCCTTGGAGCTGAACTGGCTCCTAGGGGATATGTTTGGGCAATCCGATATCAGGATCAAACCAGCCCTCTGCAGTGGCCTCGGTCCACAGTACTCCAGGGCTCTGCTGATGACAGGTCAGCCACAGCCTGGCTCATTGGCAGGACTTGGAGGAGCAAACCTGATTCTAGGGAATCTTCCCACTTAGTTCCTATTAACCCTGAAAACCAATTGGGTTGGGTGACCCTAGCTAGACAAACAACTGGAGAGTTTGCCAAGCGGTTTTATCTAATTAAACTCCCAAATTACCCCCAATTCACACTCTGGGGTCCCCAAGCCTTGGCTCTTGACAATCTGCCCCTAACACTCTCTGGATTAGGATATGTCCCTCCTGGGAGAGAGTGCCCAGGTAGCAAGCCCATGTGGGGCCCATATGGGCATGGATCAACTCATATTTGTCCCATATGGGGCCCATATGGGCTTGCTACCTGGGTGCTTATACATCCCAATAAATATTGTGGGAATTTCCATGTACAGGTGGGATACATAGAATGTTATTTGGAATACTCTTAAGCGTGGTGATGAGTTTCCACATGTGACACCCTGATGAGCAAAATAAATACATCCTCTCACATCCTCTCACTGCTCCAAGGAGTGACTAAGGCTGTATCAGTGCTACAGACTGACATGGGAGGTGAACTTACATTCCTTTGGAGGTGATAGGAGATGTAAATTGAGAAAATGTGAATTTCTTGCTACAGGGAAACTAAGTAAATGTCTTTTAAACTCAGGGGAAGTGCTTTGTCGGCATTATAACCCCACAAGATTTGTAACTTTTTTTCCACTGTGATTTTTCCACTTTAATTGTTATGCAACTCAATTTAAGCACTTTAAAACATTCTTCTGCATGAAAAAACAAAACTAAATAAATAATCCTTGCATTTGATATAGCGCTTTTTACCTCGCGAGGATATCTGTATACAGGACACACTGCAATGTGAATATGTATTTTGTAGACAAATGTAAAAAGGCACTATAGGTTGTTGAATGAAAATGTACAGTTGTAGAAGGGAAAAAGGTTGGGGATAAAGTGTTTTTTCTTAAAACAAATTAGAATATGATCCTTGTCATCCCTGAATTTAATGTAGCCCCTTATCATGTCTTTGAGACGTCTCACAGCTCTTCACAGAATATACTATGAAGTGATGGCGAAATACAGCAGCCAATTGTGCACACCAGTGTCCCACAGACAGTGTGGATTGAAGTGACCAATTTATTATTTTTTTTCTTCTTGAGGGATTATGATCAGACATGTGAAGTAAACAATTTGCCTAAAGTTTCGAACTGCCAGCAATCAAACCCAGGTCTCTCGCTTACGACACTGAGTTGCAGGTCTCCACAGAAGGCAGTAAAAGAATAATGAAATAAGAAGTCAAGTCCTTCTAGGCTTCTATTGTCTGTAGCCCACACATTATTCTGAAAGGATTTCATGCTATCTAGGAGAGATCGGTGGCTGAATGGCACTGCTGTCAATCAACTGTGTGATAGTCACAAAGGAGCAGGAAACCTCTCTGTCCATTCAAAGGGCTGGGAGATGGAAAACAGTCAGGACTGGCACACCGCTTTCATTACTGTGAAACAAATTAGTTTGTAAATTCATTCCAAGAATAGGAATGTAATGAATTATTGATGAGCAGGAATAAGAATACCATATTGAAGGTACCTTTGCCAGCATAAACGTACAACATCTCTATGCTGTACTCCTCTGTGCTGTGCCTCCTGTTTGCTGTACCTCTTTGTGAATCCTCTCTGTACGGTACCTTCTCTGTACTGCACTTCTCTCTACTGCTTCACTGCTGATCCCTCAGTCTGAGCTCTGTCATCTCCTTTCAAGATGCATAGAGACAGGAATACTAACACGTGTGTGCTCTCAGGCTTTGTTAAAGAAAAGGAGTGCAATTTAATTTGAATGCGAATAATTCAGGCACAGAACTGATCCTAAGTACAGATCTTAAGTACAGATGCAGCAGACATCTTACATTACAGCTTCTCTACTCAGAAATGTGTGACTAGGATTGCAGGTTAATGTATTGCTGAGATGCAATTACATTAAACAGTTGTGGAGTAAAATGTTTATTTCTAAAGACTAACTTTAATTCCATTACAACTAAACACAGTTGGAGGAACCCAAATAATTGGCGAATTAGCACATCAGTTTCTCATTTAAGTATTTTTACTTTCATATAATTTCTATCGCCCCACTCAAATCTGTAACCTACTGTCATCCCTCCCTGGTTACTCCTCCACTTGCAACCACAGTCCTGCTTCATGTCCCCGCTCCACCATCGATGAGCAACCTTTCAATATTTCTTTCCTGCTCTTTGGAACTGGAATCCCTCCACCTCACTCCCTCTTCATCACCTATGAAACCTGCTTCAATCCCCGATTGTTTGTGGGACGTTGCTGTGCACAATTGGCTGCCATGTTTCACCCACAACAGACACAGTTAATTCACTATATAATATATTCTGTGAAGTGCTTTGAGATATCTCAATGACATGATAAGATGTTATATCAAATACAAGGAATATTATTATTAGTAGTAGTATTACGACTTAACTTTTCAACCATTTTCGAACACTTATCCCCTCTCATTCTTCAACTCAGGTTCTAGTCAACTGTGTGAAACACCCTAAAGCATAGTTAACTAAAAGTAATAAAGGAGCTATAGAAATATAAATTATCATGGTTGTAGTAAGAAAACTTCAACAAGAATAACAGTTTGGGCTTACAAAACACCTTACACATAAGGACAAGTAAATGCCTCAGAGGACTTCATAGAGCAGCGTGGGAGTTGGGAGGGGGGTTGACCAAATGATTTCTAATGTAACAAATGGTTCTTCAATTGCATTCCATGGACTGAGGCCATAATGAATTTTTTTCTGCTGAAATTTCCAATTCCCCGGAAAGTCATAGGAGAGATTCAAAAAGGAGATGGGTGGATACTCGTGAAGTCCAAATATTACAGGAATTCTGTTGAGGAAATAGGGAGGTGAGATATTAAGGGAGGTAGTGGTGAACAGTGGTCATGAAATGGTCTCTGGTGGAGTGGGTTTGGTAGGCCAAATAGCCTTCTCAATGTAATGGATTAAATGTAATCTCATTTAATCACACATTGGGGAATAATGAAAGGTTATCATTGAGGCCATTCATTTGAATCTTAAACATCAAGTCAGTTTTCTATAGTTCTTGAAAGATTTTAAGAGGCGGAGGCTGGGGGTTGAATCATGAGAAACTTCCTCCTTTTTTCGAATCTTGGGATATTTAAAGCACACCTGAATAGGCAGATGAGACCTCAGTTTAATGTCTTATCCAAAGTTCAGCGCCTCTGACAATGCATTGCTCCCCCTGCCCTTCAATGGATTGTCAGTCTCGATTATGATTTCAGTGTCTCAACTTGGAACTTGAACCCAAAGCCGCCTGTATTAGAGGGCTACCAAGTCAGCCAGATTGGTGGATGAAGGTAGTGCAGTTGATGTAGTTTATATGGACCTTCAAAAGGCATTTGACAAAGTGCCACTTAAAAGGCTTATAAGGAAAATAGAAGTCCACAGCGTTAAAGGGACAATGGCAACATGGATCCAGAACTGGTTGGGAGACAGAAAGCAGATAGTTGTGGTGAATGGCTGCTTTTCTGACTGGAGGGAAGTGTGCAGTGGCATCCCCCAGGGATCGGTATTGGGACCACTGCTCTTTTTAATTTATATTAATGAATCTGGACTTGGGTGTAGGGAGTACCATTTCCAAGTTTACAGATGACATGAAGTTAGGAAAAATAGTAAATAGTGAGGAGGATAGTAGCCATCTACAAGAAGATATAGACCGAATGGTAAAATGGGAAGATACATGGCAGGTGAAGTTTAATGTGGAGAAATGTGAGGTGATGCATTTTGGGAGGAGGAATGAGGGGAGGCAATATGGGCTAGATAGTACAATTTTAAGGAGTGTGAAGGAACAGAGAGAGCTGGGGGTTTGTGTAAGTGAATCTTTGAAGATGACAGGACAGGTAGATAAGGCTGTTAAAAATGCATATGGGATTCTAGGCTTTATAAATAGGGGCATAGTACAAAAGTCAGGAAGTTCTGACTAACCTCTATCAAACTCTGGTAAGGTTCTCAGCTAGAGTACTGTGTTCAATTCTGGTCACCACACTTTAGGAAGGATTGGAAAGGCATTGGAAAGGGTGCAGAGGAGATTTACCAGGATGGTACCAGGAATTAGGAACTTCAGTTATGAGAAAAGGCTCAAGAGGCTAGGTTTATTCTCATTGGAGCAAAGAAGGTTACAAGGAGACCTAATGGAGGTTTTCAAGATCATGAGGGGATTCGTTAAGAGTAAACAGGGAAAAACTGTTTCCACTGGTGGGTGGAAATTGTACTATCCGAGGTCACAGATTTAAAATAGTTTCTAAAAGAGGCAGAGGGGAGATGAGGAGAATTTTTTTCACTCAGTGAGTTGTTCAAATCTGGAATGCATTGCCTGAAAAGGCAGTGGAGGCTGATTTGATAACAACTTTTAAAAGAGAGGTAGACGTTTATTTGGGGAGGACGGGTTTGCATGGTTATGCGGAGAGAACTGGGCAGTGGGATTGAGTTGCTTTTTTCAAAGAGCCAGCACTGACTTGATGGGCCGAATGGCCTCCTTTTGTGCCGTAGGATTCTATGATTCTATGATAGGTTGCCACTGTGGTTATGGTTTTTTGAGAAGCTCTTAAATAGATATAGTTCTTCTGACATATAGCAAGTTGTGATTAAACTATTTGAGTAGTCTAATCTGATTAATGGTTTTATGAAGTTAACATTTATTCCCCCCACCACCCCTCAAAAAAAGGCTTCAGAATTTTGGATCTAAATAAAAACTGATTTTTTTAATTTCACTCCCCAAATTACATCGCCAATCTTAGTTACTATTGCATTGAACAGAAATCTAATCCTATTAGGTGGTTGTATAATGATTTGCAGCACTAGACTAATAGAGAGTTTAATAAAGTATCAAACTATAGCCAAATAACATTTAATACAGTCTGGCTCCTGACAATTGGATGAAATCGATGTTTTAGCTTATTATGATCCAGTGACTTGCATTGTTGAAAAATGCATCCAAGTGTTAGAAAGACCTTTAATGTTTGAAGTGAGATTTTCTAATCAGCAATAAGTAAAAGCTCCAATAATCAGAAAATTACACATTTGCCACATTAATTTTGATTAATGAATGAATGCAATAGCTTTGAATATTCCCACTCTGTCTGGTAGTACTAGGGCTCATCATTATCTACAAACTGTGGATACAGTGGCAATCTCATTCTTTCTCTATTGTAGGCATGTATACGCTGGAGTGCAGACTGAGTGATCAGTTCAGTTTTCATTATATTTGCTCTCTATCGGGTATCTTCCAATGCCTTGGGACGTCCTCCCGATGTGAAAGGTGCTATATCAATGTAATTTTGTTGTTGTTATTGTGTTTCTAAACTGTGTTTGAGAATCTTTAATCTTGATTTGCTGAACATTTTTGAAGCTGGAAAAGCCTCATCTTCATAGCCTGTGGTGCATATACACACTTGTTGCAGACTTAACTCTAGATTTGGCTATTGAGTTAGTATTAGTATTCAGTATTTTCTGCAGTGAGTCCTGAAGATTGCACAAGATCACACGAACGGTTTTGTTCAAGAAGGATCATTGGCCTCTGATCTCACCCCCCTAGAATATCCACCCCAACCACCTCCCGTTACAATATCAAGCTGTTTTTAACTGAGTCCAGTGTCCTGTCTCAATCATTCTCTCTGTATCTGGCAATCTATTCTAGTCATGAATTAACCTTTGGAGAAAGAAAAAAGAATTATAAACTTATGTCTCTTGTTCTACAGTGCATCCCTAAATTATTGATCTGGCTTTCTTTTATGAATTTCTTTTAAAATTTTATATTCCCCTTAAGGTCCACTCTGAGAATTTTTTTTTCTCAAGAAGAGCCCAAGCTTGGCTAATGATTGGTGCTACCGAAGGTGAGCCCAGCCACTAATTACAAACACAGTGATTTCAACCACTGTTGTGGCCTGTGAAATTGCTTAGAGATGTAAATTGAAGTTTCAGATTTTGAATAGCAAACTTTCAGGCTCACTTTTCACATCAAATAAACCAAGTTGATATCCTGTAATGCGTTTCAACCAGGTGCCATTATTCCGAGGTCACGAGGGAGGGATTTTTAACCACATTCCTTTGGGAACAGATCGCGTTTAGAAATGCTAACAATATTGACCCCGGAATTTTTCAATTGCTTATTAATAGGTAAGACACGGATGGTGATTGAAGAATTACTTTGCTTTTTCAGAGCTTGACTATTGAACGCCTTGGTCGAAGGCCCCTCCTTATTGGGGGATTTGGTTCCATGGCGCTGTTCTTCGGATTACTCACGGTGTCCCTAAATCTACAGGTAAATAAATGCCAGCAAACCACAGCTAGAGAACAGCAACCCGTAAATACCGTGTGATTCACTACACAAGACAACAACATCAACAAAATTACATGTGTATAGCGCCTTTCATGTCGGGAGGACGTCCCAAAGCCCTGGACAGTCAGTGTTTCAGATTGGAGTTGGGGTCGGGATTGGGGAGGGGAGAGGAAGAAGGGTGACCGATGGCACCGTCGAAGGGGAGGGTCTTGAGGCCGGACTTGAAGGAGGCTATGGAGGGGACGAGATGATGGGATTGTGGGATGGAATTCCAGAGGTTGAGGGCGGAGTGGCTGAAGGCTCGCCCTTCAATGGTGGAGCAGGTGGGTTGGGGGACACTGCATAACTAGAATGCATTCTGTTTGGAGCTAAAATTGATGCATTTGTAGCCTTACATTTCCCATAAATACACACAAACAAAACTGAACATCATTTATTCTTTCACTAAAGTGATATTGGGCTATGTCAGACATTCCATATTCATAACATGTTGGCATCAATGTATTGGTATATTTGGGGTCTTAAATATACCTGAATTTCCAGGAGATGCCCCCACCCTAATTTTATCGGCAATGTCCTTGAAGCAAAGGAGCTCACGGTCCAGGGTGACAGTCCATTGCAATGCAAGGCAAGTCAACCTTTGATGGTGGAGCCATCCTTCGGATGAGATGTAAACCAAGGCTTGTTCAAGCAGATGTTAAATGGAACAATTTGGGAAGAGAAGTTTCACCCATTGTTCTAGCCCCCAGAAAAAAATTAGTAATTCACTTCACGGTACTGCTAGGCACAAATTGGCTGCTGCAATCGCCTACAAATACACAGTCACTACATTCAGTACTATATTTGAAGCTGTTTCAACAATGAAATTGTAATAACAGAACATGTTATTGTTATTATTGTGATAATTCAACACATCACACAAAATACAAATTGGTTGTAATGCTATCTAAAATCAATATTCCATCAGATTTTAAAGTGGCCCCATAGTGCCACACACAGCCAGCCTTTTTCACTCTGTGTCTGACTTTCTTCCTCATACATATTTGTCCATGTGATTATATGACATTCGCTATATATATATTTTTTTACAGAATACAGTTTATTGGATGCCTTACATGAGTATTTTTTTCATCCTTGGTGTAATAGCGTCATTCTGCACTGGGCCAGGTAAGATTTCACAATAGAGTATTGTAGAAGTTAATTCCATGTGTTCTTTAAAACAATGCTTAAAGAAAATAAAGATGACAAAATGCTTTCACTCTATCTTTTGTGTACGATTCCTGCATTTCTTTGGATGAGCAATGCATGCATTCAGTGACTCACAATAACTTAGGACGTCGGCCAAAACCATTTATAGAAAATCATTTTAATTGTTCAGTTTAGCTTTAACCTTCCTCAATGTTATCGCACCATCCTCCTTTGCCACATAATATGAATGATTTGTGAATCCATTTACTTCAGCTGCTTGGCCCCTATCCCATGTTAATTAACTCTGTCTCCACTTCTTACACTGGTGTTGTTTTGGGCATTGACTGGCTCATAATGTAGTGTCATTTGATTTAGTTCACTAACTGGCTCCATGATAAATTAAAAGAGAAAAGTAGTGTAAACCTGCTCAGGACCTCGCTTTCTTTCTGTACCATGTAATTAGATCTATGAATAATATGCGCCCACAGCCAAAAAATAACTGAAAGCTTTATGTCGGGAAAAATAGGAGAGGGTAATTGGTTTTAACCCTTTCGTATCTGTTTCCCAACATTATGATAGCAATAATTTGCAATTATATACAGCCTCTTGTGTAAAATAAATGTCTTTAAACCCTTTACAAAATACAGTAGAAACTGTTAAGTTGGACACAACAGGGCAGGCCGTTTTGTTTGGCTAAAGCGTCTTCCACTACATAATTGATTGGAAGTGAAGGTGAATTTATGTAGATAAGCACAGCAGCCTTTCGTGTGAGTAACTTCCTAATTTGAAATTGATGGTAATTTTGGATTAGGAGAGCAATTTAAAACAGGATAACTACCTATTCACATTAAATATTACAAAAAAGTAAAACTGCATAGTTTCTAACAGTTCTGCCGCTGATGGAGGAAGCAAGGAAATAGATTTTGGGAGGGAGTTTCAGAGGGCAGGAGCATAGCGACTGAGGTCTGAACATACCAGAAGTAAACACACATGTAGATATAGAATGTAAATGTTGATACTTTGGGGTGGAGGTGGGGCGGTGGGAAAAGAAGGATTTTTACTTTATGCGTGTAATATGAGATATATTCGGAGTTGCCTAATGCCCAGGTTATTTAACAACAACAACAACTTCAATAAGCGCATACCTAAAATTTCACTGTGAAATCAAATACCATTTGATTACTAGGTGCCTCGGAATGGAGTGGAATAAATTTTGTGTTACTGAATGAAACCTTTACTAAAGTGAAAGCTGCAAAAAACTGGTGGTGTTTCTTCCTCCCTTCCACCTGCTCTGTTGACCTAGTTTATTCTCCTCCTTTCTGACACTATGCACAAGCCTAGTTGTTATAATTAGTTTTATATGAATTATTTCTTAGTGACAAATGACTGGTAGAAAACACACTACCAAATGTAGTTGTAACCATTTTTACTGCACTCCAGGGCTCTAAATTCTACTTTGGACAGAAGCAGAAGCATATTCCAGTTTCTTCAGTGATGTGTAGCACCCATTACAAGCCGTTCAGCATTCAGGGCACAATTTCAGTAAATGGGACACTGTAATCTGCTACGTGTTGCGGAAATTTGTGATATTTCGTACAGAATTCTTAAGGAATTGGGGAGCCTCTAATTGGCGGATTACTTTTCCATCGTTCATAACCTCCAAAAATATATATATAAATTTGGTCACTCAATTCACAAATGTTTGCATGACACTGCTGTGCTCAACTGGCTGCCATGTTTTGCCCACAAAATATACAGTCAATTCACTTTACACTATATCTGTGAAGTGCTTTGAGAAGTCTCATCAACACGATAAGGCACTATATCAAATGCAAGGATTATCATTAATAGTATTATATTCATTATGAATATAATGAATATAATACATATACATATAATACATACAATATATAATATAATATAATGAATATAATACATATCCATCTTTCTTTTTAAAGAAGTTTTATCGAGTTTGCATCAACTGCTTGTATTTGGAGCCTTATTTTTCAGTCTGAGCTGCTGGTAACTAGTGGCACCTTGATTTGGATTAGTGTAGCTGAATTGTTAAGCTTTATTTAAAGTCAATATTTGCTTCTCCAGCAAGCAACTCTTCTTTGGGGAAATGTAAATCATTTTTAGGATTAATTCAGATTTGCAAACCATTTTGAACTAGTTTCCAAATGAAAGGAGCGTAACTTCAAAGTACATTGTCTGTGAGGGCCTTGCTAATCATGTTCCTTGCAACTTCCCTTCTTTGAAGATCCTTAGTTGAAATGTTCCTCTGTAGACTCCACATGGCAGTGATTTGATTAAAAGTAAAGTCAAACAGCTCTTCTGAGGTGTGAAGCTCAGAAGATTGGTGAGACGCTCACCTCAGAATAGCTGTATATTTGTGGGCGAAATGTCAGTGGCCTTCCAACCACCCAGGACTCGCATGGGAGTAAAACTGAAGGACAGCTTCCCGGCAACACAGGCACCACATGGTTTCGGACCCGAGCTGGGGTTGGGATTGGGGAGGGTGGAGGGCACGGGTAAAGGAGGTTGTTAGATAGCTTTGTGGTTGTGGGACCTTGCTATTACATTCACCCACAAAAGTCGTCATATAGTTGGAATACTTTACAGTAAATCCTGCAATAATGTTTTAATGGCATGATAAGGCGTTTTATGTCAATGCAAGTATTATTGTATAGCTATCTAGTAAACGATTAGATCAAAAGTCTTTACTTTGGATTTGATAGGAAACAGCCTATTTATGTGAACTTTCTCATCTATAACAACAACAAAATTACATTTGTGTAGAGCCATTCACATCGAGAGGATGACCCATGACACTGGCAGTCAGTGTTTCGGATCTGAGCTAGGGGTCGGGGATGGGAGGGTGGAGAGCAGGGGCTGAAGGAGGGTGATTGACGACACAGTCAAATGGAGGATCTTGAGATGGGTCTTGAAGGAGGCAAGGCAGGGAGCAAGGCAGAAAGACTGTGGGAATACCAGAGGATGTGAGCAGCGTGGCTGAAGGCTCACCCACCAATGGAACGGGCAAGGTGGGGAATTGGGGGTTAGGAGATTGCAGAGGTAGGTGGAAGCAAGGCTATGGAGGTCTTTGAAGGTGAGGATCAGGATCTCGAATTGTATCCTCTGTGTGATAGGAAGCCAGTAGAGGCGGGCAAGGTTGGGCATGATAGGGTCATGGAGTTTGGTGCGGGAGAGGACTTGGCAGCAGAGTTCCAGATGATCTGCAGCCTACGGAGGGAGGAGTCAGGGAGGCTGACAAACGGAATTTGCATTTTTAAGACAGGACATTATGAATGAGTGTATGAGGCTTTTGAAGGCCTGTGGTACGAAACATTGGCACTGATCAAAGTTTACATGAGAGGAGAGGAGGTGGAGGAGGATAGAGTGGTCAATGGTGTTGAAGGCAGCAGAGAGGTTGAGGAGAATGAGGAGGCAGAGGGAGCCTAGGTCTCAGATGGACAGAATGTTATTTATCTCTTAGACTAAAGTTGTGTTTGAGCTGTGGACGGCACAGAAACCTGATTGGAGGGTTTTGTGAAAGGAGTGGCGGGAGAGGAAGAGTGAAGCTGGGAAGCAACAACGTGGCAACAACTCCTCCTTGTTCCAGGACCTTGCAGAGGGAAGTTTGAGATAGGGCACTAGTTTGACAGCAAGGATGGAGAGCTTTTAAGGATGACAGACATTTTAAATCTGGTTATCAAACCCTCTTGTAATTTAGGTCCCCCTTAAACATTTCTTCTCTAGTGAAAAAAGGCCTAACCTATCCAGTCTATCCTGATGGTCATAACTTGCCAACCTAGCCTCATCTTAATAAATCAATGTTGTAATCCTTCCATCGCTGTTATTTCCTTATCATGTGGAGAAAAGAGCTGAACACAATACTGCAAATGTGGTCTAACCAAGATTTAGTATAATTAACAACAAATAATAATAATCCTTGCATTTGATATGCACCTTTCATACTGCATTAAAGTACTTTATAAGATTTACTTTAAAGTATAGTGACTGTATACTATAGGCAAATATTGCACATTCATAATCCTGATTTATAACATTTCATCCACAAGTCACCTTGTCCCCTGTGTTTTTTCCTCTCTACATTTTTTTTTACTGTTGAGTCTTCATAACATTCAAATTCGATCTGAGCAGCCCTTCAATATGTTTTGGGTTCCAGAAGAGGGTTTACTAAGACTGTTATCCTTGTAACCTGTCCTCTTGCTTCCTATGTTTGCAAGCCTTGTTGCCTCAGCCTCATTATGTCGGAGGATCGATAAGAGGCTGCTGACCTCTCTATCCTCAGAAAATAAGCATAGTGAATTGGATTGTAAAAATGTCAGTGCTTTAATGATCAATAAAATACAGAAAAATAATATTTGACAGCAGCACCTACATCAAACTGAGCTATTTCCAGATACACTTAACTCTGGTGAGTGCTGAATTCTTCATGTTGTGCTTCAACAGTGTGATTCCTATCTGTTTTAAGGTAGAGTGTTACACATCAACTCCCTGTTAGCCTGTATCTCTTGCACCCGGTAAGAATATGACTCTCTTTTCCTTTGGAGTTAACCCATGACTCACCAGACTGTGACCTATTCGGTAACTTCTTGCTTTCTACTGGCCAGTGAATCAGTGACTCGTGGGTGTCAATTTACGGTAGTTAGCAAGTGAGCAAAAGAGGATGATTAGGAGGATTTATTTTTACACAGAGAGTTATTATGTGGAAAGCCCTGCCTGGTGTGGTGGTCAAGGCAAGATCTATATTAACTTTCAAGAGGGAACTTGCTTTCAAAGCCCTCCACGACCTTGATCCTTCCTACCCTTGTGACCTGCTAACTCCACACAGACTTAATAATAATAATAATCCTTGCATTTGATATCGCGCTTTGCACATCTTCTAGACATAGAAGACAGACCTATTTGTTCATTCTACTAATCCATGTGGAATGATCCATGTCTGCCGTCCGGCTCACCACATCATTGGTGGTCAGGCCAGCAGCCTCTCAGCACCCACCCTTTGGAACTCCTGCCCACAGTCCCTTTTCCTTGCTTCCTCTCTTCCCTCCTTCAAGGCCCATCTCAAGACCCTCTACTTCAACCGCAGCTTCGGTCATCTTCCCTGCCCTCCACGCCTCCTGATCCCAATCACCTGCTCGGGTCCCAAATCACTGACTGCAGCACTAAAGTGTAGCATAGTGAGCTCTGACCTCACGAGCCCTGAGTCATTGTTCAGATGCTGTACAAACACCATTTGTTGTATGTTCTAATTTACCTCTACAATATAAACTGGGTACGGTGTTCTGTGATACAAAATATTATAGCTGTTTTATTTGTAAAATATTTTAGATATGGTGAGAAAATGTAGGTTAACCTCAGCTCTCCATTTTGCAGGCACTTTGTAAAAACCTTCTGTAACTGTTTAAATTAATGTATCCTCATAGAACTCAGAAGCATTCACAGATCATATATCACGTGCCCTAGACCTCTTTCAGATTACACAGTTTTACATTTAGCAAGGCTTTAACTTCACTGAGTGTGACAGACTCCTGGTCTGGGTGTGATGGATTCCTTGTCTGGGTGTGACGTAATCAATAGTCCCTGTTTACAACTCAAACTCGCTATTCATGACCCCCGCTATTCAGACACTGCTAGATTGTGCAGCTTAATATGGCTGTGAAGCTATTATGAAGACAGGATAGGGGCTCTAGTTAGCACCAATAACTACCTGAAGTTCTCCAATGTCATCTCCTCAGAAAACAAATAAGCTGATGTATATCTACGAGCATTCACTAAACTGGCAGCTCTGACCTCATGAGCCCTGAGTCATCGTTAAGATAACATTAATACAAAATACTGCAGATGCTGGAAATCTGAAACGAAAACAGAAGTCGCTGAGAACACTCAGCAGGTCAGGCAGCATCTATGGAGAAAGAAAAAGTGAGTCAACGTTTCGGGTCCATGACCCTTCATCAGAACCTATGAGAGATCTGAGATATGAGATCTTCCCATGAGAAAGTATAAGTGGTGTCGTGGCCTGCTACAAGGTTATGAAGGGGGCCATAATTATGTTATTTTAAAAATTAAAACATTGACTTTATTTCTGGACTGAGAGTGTGGGATCTGAAGCTCTCGGGCCTGTAGACAAACAATCTGCCCATAAGTTCCAAGGTTATTTATAATCTGGTTATTTATTATCCTGTTAAATCATAAAAATGGGTCAGCTTCTATTCTCAAAAATCTAAATGCACAATGTATGCACCTCAGTGGGTAATCTGTCTTTCTGCGTTGTCTTTTTCTTTATCTGTCTATCTGTCTATGCCTGTCTGTCTTTCTGCCGGCATTTGTCTTTCTATCTGTCTGTCTTCACCCACTTATCTGTCTTTGACTGTCTGTCTGCTTGTCTGCCTGTCTTTGTCTACCTGCCTGCCTTGCTGTCTGTTTGTCTGCCTGCCTGCCTGTCAGCCTGTGTGTTTACAGCTGTCACTGAATTATATTCCTTTGTTAGAAACAGAGAAAAACAATTAATTGTATATAATAATCCTTACATTTTGATGTAGCGCTTTTCACATCTTACCGGTGTCTCAAAGAGCCTCACGGAATATACTGTAAAGTGAAATTGACTGTATATTTGTGGGTGAAACACGACAGCCAATTGCGCACAGCAGTGTACCACAAACAGTCATGATTAAAATGAACAATTTTGTTATTGGGTTTTTTGGAGGGATTAGTAGGCATGTGGAGTAAAGAAACTTGCCCAAGGTTTCGCCCTGATCTGCCTGGATTCGAGCACAGGTCTTGTAAGGCGAGTGGTCTAACCACTGAGCTACGAGAGCTCCATTTATATAATGTTATAAAGGTGGAAACACGAATCTTGTAAAACATTCTTAAGTCATACAATATGTACAATGTTATAACATATAACAGCCCACTATAACAGCTCCACTATGAGGGATCATTAAAATAGTCTCCACCATTCCTAATCCTAATACCAGACTAGAGTGTAAGGGGGTTGTGACATAGAGCACCTGATTCCAGTTGTTTGAAAAAGAGCAATAATAACAACAACAATCCTTGCATTTGATATAGCACTTTTCACGTCTTTTAGACGTCTCAAAGCGCTTCACTGATTATACTGGTGAATTGACAGTGTATTTGTGGGCCAAAAGTGGCAGCCAATAGCGCACAGCAGTGTCCCACAGTCAGTTGTGGATAATAATAATAATAATAATACCCCATTGCTTCGACCCCCTCCCCCGAACGAGTGTGAAGATGCAGTCAGAAATTCCCCTCCCACCCAATTATTGATAGGGGGTTAGGAGGTCACAAAAGTCGGTGGGAGCAGATAGATATACACACACACACCACACACAAAAACACACACACACACAGAGATAGATATACACATTTTTATAGACACAAACACACACAGGAGTCTGTTGTGAAATCCCCCTGCTACCCTTGGGAGCCTCGGTAAATATGGAACTGTGCCTGGACACAGATTTCCATTGTATCACAAGGTAGTTGAGGTGTGGATCCATCAGTGCTGCCTGGAAAAAGGACAAAGTATTTCACTAATAGCGACTATTTATATCAAAGTAGCCCAATCATTGGAATACCTTTTGCAAAGTGAGTGTGCGTGAGCCGTAAACAGGACGTTGGCTATCTAGCTGCTCCTTTGTACTTTAGATAATTCATTATTTTCCTTTAAAGCGACAGATTTGCAATGGATTCAAATTTAGTTTGGGGATTTAAGGATGAATCTTCCATAATTGTAGAAGTTTAAAAAAATACAACTTTGGGCATGCCATTTGTTAGTGGTGTCCACCTGTAAATAAATACCACTATCCCGTCATGAGACCTATGTGGGGGTGAAAAAGTGCAACTGTCCACTTACCACTGGAAAAAGGGCCTTGTGGATCAAACTGCCTGTACGTTACGTCAAGTCACCAGAGACTGCCGCACAACCGAGATCGCCCGAATCAACGGGCGGTCGAGGAGCTTCGTCAAGTCGCGCCTGTGGAGCTCGGAGCAGAAACCCTAGTATGTGTCATAAGGCACCAATAACTCTAGCACTTTCTTGAGATACACTTTTTCCACTCGTGTCCAAGTAGCTACACACTGCACAGACCTTGAAACAGAAAGCAAAGTTTTGAGACTGCCTTCCAGCCATGCTAGTGTAATTAGTTTGGAACTGAAATAAAGGCTTTACTTTGGCACAGGCAGTTTTGTTTCGATCACTATTGCCTCTCACTGTATGAAATCAACTTATTTGTTCGACTAATAGAAGCGAGTCTGCTGAGAGCAAATTGCAGTTAATAAAAAGCAATCCCTGTCTTAAATGTGTATCAGTCACCATTCAGTAACCTGACTCGTGAAGCATTTTATAATCGCCCACATCAATTTTACTGGTAATTGCAACAACTGAATTCATTTCTTTCTCTTGAGTTTCTTTGCAAGTAATTGAGATGATAGATGACTCAATGCATGCACGCAAACTGAATCTCCAAGGAAAGATGCCTGAACTGTAAATCACTTGTGAGATCCGGTTAAGACATTTCTCCAAATACATATAAAATGGCAGGCGCTGCAAATCTAAGATATAAGCAATAATGTTCCGAATCTATCTGGGAGATAAGTCTATCTATATAAGTTGTAAAATCGCCCAAGACATACATCTGCTTAGTCCCGTTCAAGAATTCATATTCATATTCCATCCAAGTTTGACTTAACTCATCCTTTGAATAAGTCACATTATGTGTATGGAGCCAGCTGGTACTACTTACTGTATTAACCTCCTTCAACTTCCCAGATTCAATTGTATTTTTGGTAAATTTCTTTCAAATGCAACACTATTGAATATTTTATGTCAGCCCTGCAGACTTTGCAATAATAATACTGCTCTAACTGCAATTACACTTTGTTAAAGATTCCTCCCAAATGACTGCAGTACATTCAGCTACTTGTTTTTTTAGCACTTCAATTTGAACTTGAATTTCCAGTGGTATGTTTTTCTACAGTTCAGATTATTGGTTTGATTTACTGAAGTCCCAATGTACAAATTGGAAATTGCCCCAAATCACTGGGGATTTACTTACTCCGTGAATGGGTCTGGAGCTCTTTGATTAACTTCTTTATTGAGCCACAGGAGAAACTCATCAGCATTGCTATTCTCCATGGAGTACTGTTGTCCGATGTAGTAAATCAGAATAACTGGATACTCTATTGACACACTATTCAGATATCAAGGAAAACACATAGAGCGATGTT
Source organism: Hydrolagus colliei (assembly GCA_035084275.1). Lineage (NCBI taxonomy): Eukaryota > Metazoa > Chordata > Chondrichthyes > Chimaeriformes > Chimaeridae > Hydrolagus > Hydrolagus colliei. Next base: position 74,489,016 of record CM068742.1, read on the forward strand.
ATTAATAACACAGTCAACAGATGGAACAGAGCCATTATGTTGAGAGATTGCACCAAAAGGCAAATTTGCTACTCTGTGATTTCATGAAATGAGAAATCAAAGAAAAGAAAACACTGTAAAGGGAGGGATAATTTGCTGATATTGACCTTGTGAAAGGATATTTGGGAATAATGCGTACAGTGTCCCACACAAAACACCTGGTGGGTAATAACAGGCTGACATTGTGAAAACTCAGACTGTGAAGAGTATAGGATTTGCATAATGAAGAGTGTAGAGTATAGAGCGCATAGTAACCATTTCTGGGCATATCTAAATAAATAAATATCTAAGAACAAATTAAAATTGCCAAAAGACTGTAGGTAAGCTTTTCTCTCACTTGATTTTATTCACATCTTTAAAATAATTGTGCCTTCACGAAAATGCATTGGCTTCACTAGCAATTAGTTTTGAGATATTTTGCGCGGGACTTATTTTCATGTAAAATAACTTTTCTTCTGAGCTATTTTATAATCACAACTCAGCGAACCTTGGAATAAATAAACATAATTGAAGTATTTGCCAGTGAAACAAATGGAGGTGTTCTTGAGCTGCCTAAATTTTTGAAAGAATTTAACAAATTTAGTAAAATTACTGGTAGTTTGTGTCTTGTACACAGCGACATTCAATTAATTTAATAGCAATGTAAAAATTGATTGATGCATATGTAAAATAATAATAATAATTCTTACATTTGGTATATTGCCTTTCATGTTGGGAGGACGTCTCAATGTGTGCCACAGTATGTACTGCAAACACAACAGCCAATTTGCACAGAGCAATGTCCTGCAAACTGCCATGAAGTGAATGACCAATTTTAGGACACCAGTTCACCTACTCACCGCTAGATAAACAGGCATGTTTAAATTTGTGACCCTGCAGTGAAGTAAGGACTAACACAAATGTTGTACAATTAATCAAGGTTTATTAATTCAGATTAATACTGGTTATAAGTAATTAAGCAAATATATCCAATTATGCTTACGTATCTACATTTATTGTAGTTCACAACGGTTTAAGTTAACCAAACCAAATGCTGTGGAAGAGATAGAGGAGCAATATCTAATTTAATTATATTATGTCAATCAAAAGCTTTCCAAGTGTTGTTTTACGGTTTCCAGTTCGATATTACTCAAATGTATCCAGGCATTATTGTATGGTTCTCAGTAGGGTCCGTCGATATGGAAATTTTCCGATTAAATATATCGATGGGCTCATATCGAGATATACCGAAATATCGATATTTTCGGGTTTTTCGTACTGCGCATGCGCGCGCACATTCAGAGTGCGCGCGCATCCCGGGTCTCTCCCCCCCCCCCCAGCTGTCACTCCCCCGCCAGCCGTCTCTCTCCCCCTCCCCCCAGCCGTCTCCCTCCCCCTCTCCTCCCCCCCCCAGCTGTCTCTCTCCCCCTCCCCCCAGACGTCTCTCTCCCCCTCTCCTCCCCCCCCCCCCCAGCCGTCTCTCTCCCCCCCCCAGCCGTCTCTCTCCCCCTCTCCTCCACCCCCCCAGCCGTCTCTCTCCCCCTCCCCCCAGCCGTCTATCTCCCCCTCCCCCCAACCGTCTCTCTCCCCCTCGCCTCAGCCATCTCTCTCCCCCTCTCCCCCCCCCCCAGCCATCTCTCTCCCCCTCTCCCCCACCAGCCGTCTCTCTCCCCCTCCCCCAGCCGTATCTCTCCCCCTCCCCCCAGCCGTCTCTCTCCCCCTCCCCCCAGCCGTCTCTCTCCCCCTCACCCCAGCCGTCTCTCTCCCCCTCACCCCAGCCGTCTCTCTCCCCCTCACCCCAGCCGTCTCTCTACCCCTCACCCCCCCCCCAGCAGTCTCTCTCCCCTTCACCCCCCCCCCCCCTCCCCAGCCGTCTCTCTCACCCCCCAGCCCTTGCATACCTGTATATTGTATTCGAGGACTGTGAATACAATATGGCGGCTTCGCACCTCGGTCTGTGCATTGTGTATAGAGATGAGCATTCTGGGTCTTGTAGTTCAGTGTGCTCGCATCCCGATTTTTTACTTCGATATATCGTTTTTTCTATATATCGATATTTTTAAAATGTCTATATCGGCGTATCGATATGAAAATTATATCGGGTTTTAGCGATATATCGCCGGACCCTAGTTCTCAGTTACTATCACCCAAAAATATCCAGGTATTATTGTACTTTTAGAGTTGTTTGATTTGTAGTCTTGATCTTCCTTCTTTAGAAGCTGTAATATGGTTTGTGACTCCCAAGTTCCAATTTCTTCCGTTTGCCTCTTCTTTCTTCAAATCGATCTCTGTTTATACTGTTGATTAGGTGACCTTTCACCTGTTGCCTTTTGTAAGATGGTTCCTTTGTAAAAACAAATGCAGCATAGCTCTCTCCATGCAGACCATTTTACCATGAGAAAATGACTGATAAGGAATGAAAACAGTTTGTTGTATATCAACAGTCTTTTGTTTCTCCTCCTTGAGAAAGAATTTTCTACAAAGCTATTCACAACCAGCTCCCTCATGTGAGATTGATCATGAGTCTAAAATATATAAACATCGCAACTATAATTTGAGATACTATTTAACACATTAATTATAGAATCTTACAAGTAAGGAAACTTACCTGGCGTTTCGCCCTGCCCATGTCATTTCGATTGCAAGGAGAGTGCTCCAACCAATAACCCACTAGACTCTACGCATTCTAAGAAAAGGAAACATTTTCTAACCACTTTGCTTTGTGGTTCCACACTTGGGGGTAAAATTTGCACTTGTTTGATCATTTAAAATGGCACCTTTTCTATTCACTGCAATTTGCTGTGTTTAGTTTGAACTAACATGGCTAGATTCATAGTAGTACATGGGAGGTGAGGGGAACCTTCATTTCGCATGCCAAACAACTAAAACATAAATCAGACTGACATGAAATTGGTAGTCAGGTCGATATTTCTGTACCTTTATTCTCCCAAACGTAGTACTGGTACAAGCTTGAGTGCGACTAATTGACCCATGGATAAAAGGCAATTAGTTGCAATGTAAAAGTGTACCAGTCCTTCTATCCAGATAAAAGATGATTTTGATGTTGTGAGTTTCCCAACCACATGTTAATCCCTGGTGTGCTGTCAGGTTTTCAAAATACAGTTTGGAAAACTCTTAGATTCTGTTTTAATTTGGAAGCTGCTTCTATTTGAAAAACTGCATAAAAGTCACGTCCAAATTAAGGCTGGATTTAAGAAATTTCCACAATCCTCTCCACCTGAAATTGTAAAAATGTGGATTGTAAAATGGTTAAGGTATTACAGGCTAAGACTAGGTGGATTTTGGGCTTAATCCACAATGTGCAGCAGAAATGTTTGAGAAGACTATATGTGGAGCTCCTGTGGCTTAGTGGTTAGAGCACTTGTCTTGCAAGCTGGGAGCCTAAACTGGGGAGACCTTTGTTCGAATCCAGGCAGGTCAGGGCGAAATCTTGGGTAAGTTTCCTTACTCCACACACCTAATAATAATCCCTCCAAAAAAACCACAATAATAAAATTGGTCATTTCAATCCACAACTGTTTGTGGGACACTGCTGTGCATAATTGGCTGCCGCGATTCGCCCACAAATATACAGACAATTCACTTTACAGTATATTCTGTGAAGCGCTTTGGGACGTCGATAAGATGTGAAAAGCGCTATATCAAATGCAAAGATTATTATAGAAATTATTATTAGTCATTATTTCAGCCCCTTTTGAGAATGTGCACTGTGTGAGTTGAGTGACTGTTTCAGCGAGTATTGGCTCATGAAGAACAAAATGTAAAGGCTGTCTGCATCTCAAAAGCCAAGAGACAACATCTGAAATCAGCTGTGAAATGGAAACAGCTAGTTTAATGCCAGTTGCCTTGTCAATAATGAAGCCTAATCTAGTTCCTGCCAATATAATGATAGAAGGACCGAGCACAGAGAAATGCCATATGTCCAGCCAAAGAAAGAAAAGTCCCTGAATGCACGACCTGGTTCTTCTGTATTTGTGTGTGATCCTGTCTGAAGAATTTTTAAAAGTTATTTTTGCCTTCCACGACTTGGTGACGTGATTCACATCTGCTTACTGGCAGAAATCAATATGTCCAAAATGTAGTTGTATGCTGTTGCATATTTTTGACTCTCCGGTAATGCTATGTAATCCAAAACACAATGTAAATTCACTCGGTCCTTTCATTTCAACCTTACAAATTAATCTCTTTCAAAATCTGCCCAGTCACTTTCCCAGAATAGTTTTATCCTTGAATCATCTGTATTCAATTGCCACATAGGTCCTTAAAGTAATATGCAACATCTCCCCAACCCCACCCAGTATCACTGAGAGATTGTTATTATACAAAATGGATGAATTTCTTAAGCACAATTGGTGAGAAAAGGGTGCTTCTGAAGTTGTCAGAGACTAAGCTCCAATGATGTAACTAACCTTTGCTCTGTATCTGGTCACTGTGTACTTGACCTGAAAGTGATGATAAAGATGATTATATTTAATAAAGCACCTTATCACATTGCCGAGACAGCTTAAAATGATTCACAAGATGTACACTGTAAAGTGTAGTGACTGTGCATTTTGTGGCCAAGAACGACAGCCAATTTGCACATAGCAATGTTCAACAAAAACAGCCATTGGCACCGGTGTTGCCATTTGTGGGTCAGGTAAAGAGTAGATACAGGATAACATTGCAAAATAAATGTGACTGTATAAATGTGATTGGGTATAAATGTGACTATGCTATAAATGTCACTGCTATACAGGTATCCCTCCCCAACCGCAGGGGATACGTTCCTGAAAACCTCCACGGTTAGTAAAACCACGGTTAGAAAACAACAACAACAACTTTGATTTATATAGCGCCCTCCATGCCGGACGGCAACTCAGAGCGCTTCAATGCAGGGAAAATGCAGGGCCTTATGGGAAACATGGGGATAGGGGGAGTAAGTTTGCTTGTCCTTGAACTAAACACAAAAAAATCATGTTATTTACCTAAATTTTAATGATGATGGGGGAGATGGTTGTTATGTGCTGTTACATGGAAGAGGCGCTCTGCCCGCCCTCATCCTCTGCTTCCTCCTCCAGATTATAAATCACCGACGAGTGTGAGGGGGATGAATATGGAGAAGGTGGTGGGTGACACTGAGGGGGGTGGATGCAGAGAAGCGACATTGTGTCTGGTTGATTGCAACATCGCAACTGGGTCCTAGCGCTAAACGCTAGTGCAAAGCGACATCGTGGCTGGTTGATGCAATTGGGTCCTAGCGCCAAATGCTAGTGTTAATGTTAAAACCCATGGATACGCAAAATTCACTGCCGCGGTTGGCAAAGGTTGTCGCAGAGAGACAACCATGGATAGATGAAATTCGCGGTAGAAAAAACATGGGTGGGGCGGGCTACCTGTACAAAGCTTAAGCTTGTAATGTGGATTTCTAAGGCTACTATTCTACGGGATGATCATAAAAATCCTTATACAGTATCTCATTGAATATCGCTATTATGTTAATCAAGCACAATCTATCTCTAAGATCAATGTAAGACATTTTGCTTGGGCATTATCTGCTCAGTTTTCATACCACCCCACCAGATGTTTTTGCTTTTTCAAAGATTGCCCAATCTAACACTGATTTTGATCAAATAATCTGTGTTAAGATAACCGACATTGATGTTTTAACGGTAATTATTGGGGTAGTGCTGGAACAAGTGAGATATATCAATTATTATATTATCTTTCACATTTGAACTGTGGTGTTTTCACTGGGCACGCTTTCATAAAGTTTTATCTGTTCTCATAGAAATTCAAGTGAATAGCTTTTGTCCCTGTTCTTGTCTTGAAAATAATGGGATTTAAAGACGAAACACTAATATCCAATTTGATGTTTCTGGAAGGTAGTTGTTTCACATGAGTAATGGTTGGTGCCAGAATTCCAGTCATGACAGACACATACTGTATAACAGAAAGTAGCTCTAATTTTTTTTCCCAAAGGCTAAATACGTAAGTTTGATTGGGCAGCCAATTGCATAAGGGCTTTGTGAATATGGAGCTATTATTAACACGAAAACGATGTGCTGCAGAGAATTAAGGAGTCGTGGTGAATGTTCAATGCATGGGTATGATTCTGACTCTATGTGGAACTAATTTGTTTGCAGCACCTGCAATCCGTAATAATAGGATATAAAGTTTACATCAGAAAGAAGAGGCCATTCGGACCATTTTAGAATTTTATACTAATATTTCTTGCATTTGAGATAGCTTATCAAATTGTTGAGACGTGTCAAAGCACTTGTCATGGTAATGTAAATGCAATTCTGGTGTAAATTTAACACTAGTGTAAATTAGTGTCCGGCGATATATCGATATATCGGTTATATCGATATAATTTTTAATATCGATACGCCGATATCGGAAATTCTAAAATATTGGTGTATCGAAAAATTCCATATTTAAAAAAAATCAATATATCGAAAATATCGGTATATTGTGTCTGACGATATATCGATATAATCGGTATAATGCGATCTTTTCCAGCTTACCTTGTCACCGGCATTGCAAACCTCCTGGGCCTAGAGCACGGAATGTGCGCTCACCCCCGAACGTGTGTACACCCCGAATGCCGCACACCTCCAAATCACTGAACTAAAAAACTAAAAGCTTGTCTCTTTGTCTCTTCTCTTGACAGTGGGTGATAGGATTGGGGAGCCAGAGTGAGGGGAGTGGGGGGGTTGGGGAGTGGGGTGTTGGGGAGTGGGGGAGGGTAGTGGAGGGGGGTGGTGTGAGGCGGGGTGGGGGGGGGAGAGAAGAGGGGAGAGAAAAAATGGCTTCACCGCCAACGCTATTCCATCCACTGCGTCCTATACATTGGGAATCTGGGAATTTAGAGGAGCTAGATTGCAATATTATATGTGTTAAGCATTTATCTATTTTATGCACTGAGTGAGTGAGACTGAGTGAGTTGAGCGAACGAGTGAATTATTCTTAAATGTAAGGAATGTTAGTTGTCCTTTGCAAGAGCAAATGCATAATAAAACACTTTTTTTCTTTTTTTTTAAAAAGAATAAAAGCATATTCTTGCCAGTGGCATATAATATGGGTTTGTAATAAACTGTTCAACATCTAAACTAATTTCAAAAATATTTTCTTTCTATAATGAAATCAAGGTACTTGATTAAAATACCTAAATAACTGTGTCGTCCTTTTACAGCAAGCCTTATTTTGAACGTTTTAATGTTTGGAAAAAATAACATACGGGCTCAAGTACATCTATTAATAAGATATAGATGCAATTGTAACCTGATTGCTTTAATTGTAAGCTTGCAATTAAGAGACTGTTTTTCTAAAAAAAAGTCTAATATAATAGAATTGACTTTCGCAGTTTGAACTAAAAGGTCTTTTAGTAGTTCAGCGCTCCGAATATGGGAGCATCCCAAATGTGCGTGCACCTCCAAATGCACGCGCATGAGCAGTATAAAAAACTCGGAAATATCGATACTGTATATCGGTATATATAGATATGAGCCTGCCGATATATCGATATCGGAAAATTTCAATATCGACGGACCCTAGTGTAAATGCAACTACTGTACAATGTAAATGTATCTGTAGTAAAATTGCTTCTGTAGTATTAATTTAGCTATAGTATAAATGCTGCACTATAAGTACAGCAGTTCATAATTCTATAATTGTGAATTTTTATCCCAATGTAAGTTTAAAGCCGTCAAGTGACTCAATAAATCTTCAAATTGGTGATTTTATCATACTTACTATAGGCTAGTTCTTCACTGCTTCTAAATGTTCCAAAAACAGTATTGTGCACAATAAAATTATTCATTGCAGGTCTGTCACAAGCAAGCTTCTGCAAAAAAAAATTGAATTGTTGTCCACTTAAATATTTGTGTCCATCAATGTACAACACTGTTGGCTTGATCTTGTACAGTAAACCTCAAATAATACACATAAGTTGAGACCATACATTGAATATGACTTATGTAAAGTATGAATTATGTCAAACTTTCAGAGAATATAAATTCTTGAATGGAGCTTGGGAAGATGTACAGTTTAGATTATACGATTTATACAGATCAGGCTTATTTGAATCTTACTGTATGATACCCGAGCTAAAGATCTTTTTTTAAAAAAAATGTTTTGCTTGTTTGTGCAAAATTCTGGGAGCAATTCTGCTCCTGTCTGTATGCAGGGAGCACTGGTAGCAGTGACCACTTCATGTTGGGTTAGAGCAGGATAGCACTTGGTGGATAAATAGATTTTATTCTACAATAAAGCGGGACAAAAAATAAGGGAGCTTCTCCGATGACTCACTTGTGTGTAATTGGAATGCTCTGCCACAAACCATAGTTGAAGAGTTCATATGTACTTTAAGTAGGAATTCAGTAAATGTTTGAGAGGAATATTAAAGGTTAAGAGCAATTAATAACAGCCCAGCATTTCTCACGGTCTTAGCTTTACTACTTTTTTTAAAATATAAAAGGAAAATGTAATTGTGAAGAATTTTTGAAAATTCCTTAATTCACAAGCCGTTTGTCAACGGTTCGTTTTAAGACTGTTAATGTAGCCGGTACTTTTAAGAAGGTACATATCACATTTGTAAAGCGCCTTTCACATCGGGAGGATGTCTCTAGGTTCTGCATTAGACACAGATTCACAATGTTACCAATTAATTTGTCGCAAGGCAAGTGTTATAATGTTCACCATCACAGTCAAAAGTTCAATTTATTCATGTTTTTGAATCCATTAGCTTTCCAGAACTTTAAAAGTTTTTCAGATAATAGGTTGAAATTGCGACATGATAATTGCCACATTGCTGCAATCACAATTTTGATTTATGAAGTGCCCTTTACATCAGGAGGATATCTCAAAATACTTCACATAGGTAACTTGGAGAACCTGAGCTGGGTGCAGAGGGCGGGAGGGAAAGGTAGCTGTAACCACAGTCTCAAAGATTAGTCCAAAGGTGTATATTGAAGCCAGGAAGAAAGCGGAGGGACTCCAGGATGAAGTGCCAAAGCACATACACAGAAAGTTTGTTGGTAAATGCAATCGAATTAGTGAGTATCCTCTTTGGCAGAGAGGTAGGTGGAATAATAATATAATAATAATCCTTGCATTTGATATAATGGTTTGTCACGTCTTTGAGACACGTCAAAATGTTTCACAGGACAAACTGTAAAATGTAGTGACTGTGTGTTATGTGGGCCAATTGCACATAGCGATGTTCCACAACCAGTCGTGAATTGAGTGACCACGTTATTTTGAAGAGGATATTACCCCGAAAAGTGATACACCAATTGACTAACAAGTAGGTTCCTACTTACTGTTCTGTAAAGAGGTATGTGTGTGTGTGTGTGGAATAAGGAAACATGCCTAAAGTTTTGCACTTTCCTGTCCCATCTGGGAATCAAATCCAGGTCTTCTCACTCGCGAGAGTAGCGCTCTAACCACTGAGCTATAGGACTGCACAGAGAGAGGAGAGAGAGTGACAGAGAGAGGGAGAGAGTAGATTCGTGATTTGACATTGGTTTCTGAGCTCAGCTGCTGAGGTGAACTGGGGAGATCACTGTTGGAGTCCCACTGTCCATTACCATAGCTTCAATGTCACTTTGCTCCTCCTCCTACTCCTATCGCTGTAGAAATGTGGGACACCCTGTGAGGTTTCCTGAGGGCTTGGTCTCACCCTCCTGGCCTCAGGGTCACTAGTCCTTGCTTCCCACTGACACCAACGCTGACACAAAGCTTCCCTGAATCTCCTTGGAACTAAGATGGCTCTAAGATAACTTGCCTGATAGCAAAGTGCTAGAAGCAAATCAATCCTGAGCCAGATAGGTCTATAAAACTTCAACCGAACGCTGATGATGGAACAGTCAACCTGGCTTATTAGAAGGTATCATACAGGGTATCTTCTCAGAGCACTTAACAGTGGTGGATTGAAATTACCAATTTATTATTGGGGGTTTTTCAAGGGATTATTATCAGGCATGTGGAGTAAGGAAACTTGCCCAAGGTTTTGCCTGGAACTGAACCCGGGTCTCCTGCTTGCAAGGGGAGTGCTCTAACCACTGAGCTACAGATCTCCACATACCAAGTATCAAGTAGGACGTGTCAAGTAGTACTCGAACCATGTGAGTGCAGTCCTAGTAAGGTGGATGAAGCAGGAGAGATGGAAGAGTAGGATGACATGGTTGAATATGTTGAACGCGGCAGAGATATCCAGAAGGATGAGGATGCAAAGGGAGCCCCAGTCACAGATAGAGAGGACATTGCTTGTGACTTGCAAGCCAAATACATAATGGTTAGGATGGTATTAGTTGGACAAGTAGCATAAAGTTTGAGTGTTACTGACATTCATATGTGGAACTCTCAGAGTGGTTTAGATATGCTTTAGTAGAGCAATGGGTTTCTGTTGACCAAAACAAATAGGGCTGAGTCAATCGAAAAATATCAATGGATATGATCCCCTCATCTCAGTCACACTGGTATGCCCATTGGAGTGCCAGCTTGTGTGATCCTATCTCGTCCAGACCATTTTTACCAACAATGTGATAATTATCACCACATGATTGGATACATTTTCACCCATCCTGTTGGTGATCATCCATTTTACTGAGAATTGACATTGATGTATAGTGTGGCTTGGCATCATTAGTAAAATATCCATTACGATGGCATTTCCCATTCCAAACACACAATAAATAATTTACCTTAGATGGCTAAGGCTTGTTAGAGTCTAAAGCCTGAACTGGTCGATGCTCCCTGGACAATATATCCTATTTATTTTGTGAGCATCTGTGCTGCAGTCTCTCAGTAATCCAAACAAATCTTGATAATTGAATTGTGCTGTGTTGAAATTCTATGGGATGCTTGTCCAAATGATTTTCATATTGTCGATAAATTATATGTGGATTTTCAATGAGATAAGTGTAAGTTAATACATAATGGAACAGCAACAGCAACCATGAATACCTGATGAAGAAGGGGTTGCCTTAACCCAATTGGATGAAAGATTTAAATGTTTATTATTCACTGTAGGTTTCACATCTATGTCAAACACGAATCAAATTTTAGGTTCAATCTCAAGGATATTCAACCATACATATATGCTAGCCTTCTGTAGATCACTGGCACATTTGGGATATCAAGATTAAAACTGAGATCTTCGCATCCATACTACTGAACTAATACTTCTGCTCATAATAGAAGTAAGTGTGTCAAGCCATCCTACTGGTACTCTGCATTATATTTCCATCTATGCTAGAGCAACAGTTGGTAAAACACATTTCCAGCTACCGACAGGAGTTTTAAATCCAGGTAATAAATATGCATTTTTGACCCCATTAAGTGCCGTTTCTGGCCTGCTCCATGTTCCCCTCCCCACCATCTGCAGGCAAGCCTTCAGTCATTCTGCCCCTAACCTCTGGAATTCCATCCTGCAGTCCCTCTGCCTCGTCGCCTCCCTAACCTCCTTCAAGTCCCGTGTCAAGACTGCTCTTTGACGGTCCCATCGGTTACCCCAAATCCCCACCACCCCTGATCCCGACCCCAGCTTGGGTCTGAAACATTGACTGTCCAGCACTCGGTAAAATCACGTTCGGTAAACTTAGTAAGTAATGGGAAAAAGGAGGTTAGGGGAATCCATCCACAGGCTATCCAACCTCAAGCCTCCAGGCACATCCACACCCAAACAACGTGAGGTGCATACTGAGGCAGGCTACAGCCGGCTGGCCCGCTCTCTCCGCTCGTCATTCTCCCCGCTCTAACTGACTCACTGGAGACAATAAAACAGTACCTTACACTGCCACAGCTTGGCTAAATTATTTTACCTTTGGTCCTGGAAGTGTCCAGCATCCTCCCCAATGCGCATGCGTGCGGGGCCAGCCAGCACGTATACACAAATTTTACTTGCGTTACACAAAAAAGTGCTGCATTTATTTCTTCGCGTATAGGTGAATCCACAGTTGAGAAAGTCCTGTTCGGCAAGGGTTGACTGTACCTCGATATTGCCCATGTGGCTTGGTATTGGAGAACCAGAACAAGCCACGGGAAACTTGCTTGATAGTGATTTCAATGTAATGCAGTTAAACGCCAGCAGTACCCCAACACACATTCTGGGATCCCCAAGTCTAGGCTTTTGCCAGCCTGCGCCTAATACTCTCCAGAATTAGGTATGTAGGATCCGACCCTCCAGGGAGAGAATGTGCATACTATTCCAATGTGGGAATTTCCATGTGTAGGTGGCAATGCAAGGAACTCAGTTTTGGTTGGATGCGTTTTGACATAATAATAATAATGGAGTAAGGAAACTTGCCCATGGTTTTCCCTGCCTGGAATTGAACCCAGGTATCTCGCTTGTAATGCTGATGGGTCTCTGCATGTGGCAGACGCCTCGCTGACCAAAAAACCTCCAAAAATAAAAGCATTTGACTTTGGGTATATGCTTTTAATGGTGGAGGGAGTGGTGGTTGGGGGGGGTTAGGGAGGAGGTGGAGGGGAATTCCTCATTGGCAGCTACAGCCAAAGTCACAGCCTGGTTCTATGAATAATGGATAGTGTCTGAAAAATAATAACATGATTCAATCATCAAGTTGAATTTTTACAGTCAGCAGTAATGAATATTGTATTATTCGCTCACTGAACAAAGTTCATGTGGATTCAATTTCAGTTTGTCTTGGACAAAAATTCCATTTAGTTTAACACATAATACCTTTGGGAGGTCCCATTGGTGGCCGACATCAGCGAAGGCAATGCATGTACTGCTTAACGGAAATTTAACACCCGTTTCTAGTTGCTTCTTAGATATGCGTTTCTCACAAGTCAATCGCACCCATCAACTCATTCTTTGTGAAACATATCCTGACTATAACACTGGTTCATTTACAGGTGGGATCCCTTTTATCCTCACTGGCGAGATGTTCGATCAGTCCTGTCGAGCTTCAGCATTTCTGATAGCGGGCACCGTGTCCTGGCTCTGCAACTTTGCCGTGGGACTTTTATTCCCTTTCATTCAGGTATGGTCCAAACATAGTCTGGCAATTGTGGAATGTTAGACCCACAACAGTGCAAAGTAATTTATACAGCAAGTGGAATAAATATTGTCCTACATGCTTATAGAAGGTGACCTCTTTCTATTTTATGTATCTTAATAATGCCACCAAACAGCATGAATCTCAAAATAATATCTTGCATTTGATATAGCACCTTTCAAGTTCAAGAGTACATCTCAAAATACTTCACAAGATTTACTGTAAACAGCCAGGGCGTGAGGGACCAATTTTATTTGAGGGACAATTATTGCCAAGCACACTGGAAGAAACTTGCTTTTCTTTTCAAGAGTGTTTTGGGTGATCGCTCTAATCTGGGCAAAGGGGCCTTCTGGCCTTCTGATCTCATCCTTTCAGAATACCCACACTACTATCCCCCCATCACAGCATCACGCTGTTTGTTCAGTGATTCCAGTATTCTGATTAAAAAGCTGCTATGAACTAATAAACTGTCAGAGCAGCCTGATTGACCCAAGCAGTCTTCTATTTTTAATGGACTACATAGCACAGAATCACAACTATATGGACTTTGCAGCACAGAAATATGACTACATAGACTGTACAGCATAAAAACAGATTGTTTCTCCCAAAGAGTCCATACTGTTTATACTCCATACAAATCTCCACCACCCCACCTCTGTGAAACCTTGGGCAAGTTCCCTTACTCCACACTAATAATAATCCCTCTAAAAAAAACAATAATAAATTGGTCATTTCAATCCGCGACTGTTTGTGGGACACTGCTGTGCGCAATTGGCTGCCACGTTTTGCCCACAAATATACAGTCAATTCACTTTACAGTATATTCTGTGAAGCACTTTGAGACGTCTAGAAGCCGTGAAAAGCTCTATATCAAATACAACGATTATTATTATTATTAATCCCTAATTGCCTCTGCAATACCTCTCTATTCCCTTCTCCCTCATGATCCGGTTCCTCTTTTTACTGCTCATGTCGTATTTATTCAAAACTAAGGCTCCCCAAGATTTTAGAATGTTTGATGGTAAAACACAAACTTTAGTGCAATTCTAAGATAGTCACGTTTTATTCACAGATGTCAAGTGCTTACCTTATATAGTTTGTAAAATAATATACAGTAATAATAGTCCTTTCAAGGGGTCTCAAAGAGTTTCATAGGATTTACTGTAAAGTGGGTGTGATTGTGTATATTTTGTGGGCGAGTTTACAGTCAAGTAAAATTTTTCTTAAGATTTTGTGAATCTTTTTCGTCAAACTCTTTGCCTGTCTCTCTTTCTATCTCAAAGTCATTCTGTCAGAGACTTGTATCATCTCTGTTGCTCTCTGTCTTTCTCTCTTTCTGTATCTCCCTCTATAATCTTTAATAATAATCCTTACATTGAATATAGCGCCTTTTGCACCAGGAAAGGATTGGATAACAGTAATAATGATCCTTGTGCTTGATATGGCACTTTTCACATCTTTTAGACGTCTCAAAGTACTTTACACAAAATACTGTAAAGTGAATTGACTGTATATTTGTGGACGATACACTGTAAACTGCAGTGACTGTGTGTTTTGTGGCAGACGATTTGCACACAGCAATGTCACACAAATAGCCATGAAGTGAATGACTCATTTTATCTGGGTGTATTGTTGGTGGCCAGCACCCCCCGCTCCCCTTCAAACTTCATTGGAGTGCCGTTATTGACTCCATGAGATCCATGTCTCAATGTGGGGTTTGAAGTCACAACCTTCTTCCTCAGAAGAGAGTGCTCCCAACTAAGCCAGGCTAATACAGAATCTATCTGTCTTTTTCACTCTTAACTTTTTTTTGTCTGGCTCTCTCTCTATATATGCTGTAGCTCAGTGGTAAGAACACTCACCTTGCAAATGAGAGACCTGGGTTCAATTCCCAGCAGGGCAAAATGTTGGGCACTTTTCTTACTCCACTCCTCTGTTTACCAAGCAATATGTAGGAATCCAGTTATTAGTCAATTCGTGGATCGCTTTTCTGGGGGTAATAATTCCTTCAAAACAAAAATAATAATAAATTGGTCACATCAATCCATGACTGTTTGAAGGATACTGCTGTGCGCAATTGGCTACCCCATTCTGCCCCCAAATATACAGTCAATTCACTTTACAGTATATTCTATTAAGCACTTTCAGACATGTCGAAAACTTGATATCAAATTTAATATCTGTTTGTGTATCCAACACTACACTCTACCTGTAAAATAATGAACTCTTGGATTCACAATTCACCAATTTACAGTTGCACTAAAATCATGAACATATCTCAAGTCCATGCACATAATTACATTTTCTTCCCAACAGTAAGGTCAGACTTTAGTTAAAGTTCACCTATTTGATGCAGACCTAAGTAACAACAACAACAACAACAACAACAAAATTACATTTGTATAACGCCTTTCATGATAGGACGACATCCCAAGGCGCTGGACAGTCAGTGTTTCAGACCCAAACTGGGGTTGGAATCGGGGTGGGTGGAGGGAAAGGAGGGGATTTAGGGTGACCGATGGGACCGCCGAAGAGAAGGGTCTTGAGGCGAGACTTGAAGGAGGCGAGGGAAAGGGTGAGGTAAAGAATAAGCCTGAAAATCTCAGGTACCATCAATGTTGTTATTGTTATTAATTATTGGCTGTACCCGTTGCAGGTTTGCTTGCAACCAAAGGATCCAATGTGGAATGCAGATTGACATACACACACATACACACAGACAGACAGACATTTTATCTTTATCTATACTCAGCTGGGAGGACACACTGGGAGGACTCTTGTGTAAGTTTACCAGAAGAAAAATAACTCACTGATTTGTATATTTCAAATATTTCCCACCAGTTTGTGTTTATATTCTGGAGGCTGCTACGAGCCAGAGTGTAGATTCTGATACATGACCATTGCTCTCCCAACTCTGACCTAATAACATTTCCACTCTAGGCAAAACAATTTAAACAACAGCTATGTGCCCACGAGAGTCCTTGGTTTCTATGGGTTGTTATAACATGACTGTTATACAACAGCTATTTCGTCTAGCTGGGGAAGCTCTGTATAGTGAGTGGTTCTGTAACTATCGCTCCCTGTACAGAGATCAAGAGCTTTAGCCGCTGGGTTTGGAGAGACAGACTTTTTTGCTCATTTTCCAGATGTTGGGGGCAGTTATAGTGTCAAGGTAGGTTCCGGTGGAACTATTACAGTATTAGACTTATGGATGGAAACCACCAGCTCCTAAATGCAGTACAGCTTCTAAAGCTTCTAAACCCATGCATTCGTCACATCAAGGCTTGACTAAAGAAACTCACTCCTTGTCAGCCTGCCCAGTTTATCCCTTCACAAGCTGCAGATCATCCAAAACTCTGCAGCTCGTGTCTTCTCCCGTACTAAGCTCCACGGCCACATCACTCCCACCTTCACCTGTCTCCATTGGCTCCCCATCCCCCAGAGGATCGAATTCAAGATCCTCGTATTCACTTTCAAGGCCATCCACGGTCTTGCCCTCTCCTATCTCTCCAACCTGCTGACTCCCTATGATCCTGCCCGCCCCCTCCATCAGCGAGCACCTTTCTGCTCCATGTCGCCCACCTGCCCAACCCTACCATTGGCGGCCGGGCTTTCAGTCTCTCTGCCCCCACACTCTGGAACTCCATCCCACAGTCCCTTCATCTCGCTTCCTCCCTCACCTTCAAGTCTGGCCTCTTTTTCGATTGTGCCTTCTGCTGCTGCCCTCCAAACTCTCTGCCTCCCCTCCCCCCTACCCTGCCCGTCCCCTGTGCTCGGGTCCCGACTCCTGACTGTTCAGCGCCTTGGGATGCCCTGCCGACGTGAAGGGCACTCTATGAACGCAATTTTATTGTTGTTGTTGTAAACACAGTACAGCTATTGCATAGCTCAATAACAACAGCATTTACATACTTGTACGCAGTATACAGCTTATATGTTAAAACATCTCAAGACTCTTCATGGATAATCACTGTCAAGTGATTGTCAGCTCTTCACTGTCAAGTGTAATGACAATGCATACGTAGATATTCCTGGATATAAAGAATAACCGTTGATTCAAGCACTTCAATGGACAAAACAAATAAAATCTTGTCTGATGTCGCAAGCCTTTTTGAGCCTAGCTTGAAAAGGGGTTGGGACTGAGTCATGATAGTTAATAGAAATGGAAATTGTTTCTTTTTCCCTCCATAAGCTGTTAGCTATTATGATTATCATCATTAATATTAATATTATTACTATTAGCTCTATTAGCTGTTGGAGAGACTAGTAAAAGGATTCCCATATGAATACCAATACAACAATAACAATAACCAGTATTTGCATAGTGCCCCTCACACGGTGTAGAGTTTCAGAGCACAATAGACACAGAATGGGGGAAGCTCTTCCATAATATCCTAAAATGTTATCACATAGAAACAGGCTATTTGGCCCATCAAGTTTATGCTGGTGCTTTTCTCTGCATGGGCCGCCTCATCTGATCCACTCTCCTGCTCACACCGTGAATGACAGATGTTACAGATAACTGAATCTCTGATTCAGATTTGAGAACAATAAGAAAATTGCAGAACAAATTAATGACCTGGACATAATTAAAGGATTGTTTTCACCTCTCCAAATAATAAGCATCCAACAGGTTTCCTGAAAAGAAATCTCGTGAATTTGTATAACATCATTTCCCCCCCAAATCCCCCACCCACCCTTCCATATAACAATGTCAGATTCAGAAAGGTCCCAGATCCCCAAAGTTAAAAACCCAGTAAGGCCATTGTAGTTTACTTGTGACATTATCAAGTCAAGCTACAAATATTGGAAACCACCAAGGAATTTGATTTTATACAAAGTAAAATGAATTTCCACAGATGCCAATTCATCTACGGAGCATCCGGTGAAGCATAGTGATTGTAACAAGGTCAGAGCTGTACTTAGGGGGGCTAAACTGCATCATCACATGATATACACTGAGACCAAAGAGATTATATTCAAGGACAACCAAGTTATCTTCTACTTCAAATGAAGCAAAATATTTCAGCAAAGAAAGTGAACTGGAAGTAACCAAGCATTAAAGCAAGATGGGTGGAGGCTCAAGGTGACTGAGAATGGGTCAAAAGCAACTGAATAAACTTAACACAGAATGACAGGAGCCTGTGGGGGAAAAGGAACAAGGTGGCAGAAATAGACAATGGTCTGATTTAAAGATTCTAGTGGGAGAGTCAGAAAGAGGGCAAATATGTGGACTGAAATAGAAATTTAAGTTGCATTTATTAATGATAATCCTTACATTTGCTATAGTATATTGCACATCAGGAGGGTGTCTCAAAGTATTCACAGGATTTACTACAAAGTGGTATTTACTATATGTTTTGTGATAATAATAATCCTTATTATATGCCATCCTTCACAAGAGATGCTAAACTGAGGTCTCATCTGCCTGTTCTGGTGGATGCTGAAGATCTAGTGACAACACTTACATTTGGTGTAGCGCCTTTCATGCCTTTCATGTCTCACGTCTCAAAGGGCTTCACTGTGAAGTGCCTTTGTGTTTTGTGGGTGAAACCACAGCCAATTTACACACATAAACAACCAAGACCTTCTGACTCCAAAGTGAAATTGAGACTTAGGGACTGTTAGCCAAGACACTGGGTAAAACTCCCTTTTCTTTTCAAATTTGCAAATGGTACAATACTTTTTTTTAGTTATAGAAACTTCTTCTCATGCTTTACATACAAAAATGCAACGCAATTATGCAATCAGTAATTTTCTTATTCCAATATTCTTTCTTGTATTTTGATGTGACTTCAGGCCATAAATTTTCTGGAGAGCAATTTGAATAATGCTGCACCAATGCTCCAATGACCTTTTAGGTTTATAACAAGCAGCCGGCTTATCTATAGTAATAAAGACTAAATATCTGTGTATATGTCATTGGATAAGTCTTGTATAGGGGAGTGTCATGAGCATATTTTGGGGGGATCTCCTATCGTTGATAAGTGTATTCAAAAATGTTTTAATTAAGTCTCCCCAAATGTATGCATGATATTCTGCAACAAAGTAGTGACTGAGGAAATCACACATGCTTCTAGAGAGATACATCAATACTAATCAAGATGAAATCTCTGTCTGTGGGTCTGTCTGCCAATAACGCAATAAGAAATTAAGGTAGACACATGATTTATACCTCATCAGAAAGATCTTGCATGGGGGAGTGTCAAGGGCATATTTGTTCTAATAAAGACGAAATGCCCATGGTTGTGTGTGTCTGTCAGTGTGTCAACAATGCAATAACCGATTGATGTAGAGACATGATTTAGTGTAATGGGTGTAGTTTTTGGCGAGGATCTCCTATCCTGATCTAAACAAGCTCATCACACACGTATGGACTCCCAACAAAAGGTCCTCCAATCAAATGTCTCCCCAACAGGAGACCTCCCCTCAGAGTCCTCCCAAAAGGATATGTGTGCAGCTATGTGAACAAGGGATACTAACGAATTCAATAGTACATTTTCTTAATGTTAAGGGATAAAAATGCCCAAGAAGGAAAGATCAAGCCTTTCAAGGACCAAATAATGTCAGACCAAAGAGAGAAGGCTGATTAAATGAAACTGATTGCAAGCATAGCTAATTTATTTGTAATGGATTAGTTTCTCTCTCCTTCCTGCTTAAACTAATAATCTTCTAAGAGCCTCACTTATGTTTCAATATGGAATTTAATTAAAGATATAAAAGTCTTTTAGTTGAACATTCATTGCAAGAAAAAAAGATAAGAATCAGAGTGCCTTCATTTTACACTACGACTCATTATACGTCCACAGGCAACCTAGATAAGGCTGCTCAATTAATCAATGTACCTGTTGATTGCCCGTCTTGACTACTTACCTGGAAATTGAGCCAAGCTGGACCCAAAACACTTGACCCACATTGACAATTATGGAATTAACTTAAATTTGACCCAATATAAACCACTCAATCTAGATCTAGGACTGCCAGAATAGTGTGTCAATGATATGAAGAATCATCCTTGCATAGCACCTTTCACGTTGGGAGGACGTCCAAAGGCGCTGGACAGTCAGTGTTTCAGACCTGTGCTGGGGTCGGGATTGGGGAGGGTGGAAGGAAGGGAGGGATTTGCATTTTTGCTGTTGCTGTTCTTCAGATGGGAAATTAATCTGAGGACCCAACCTCTATTATTTCAAAATGAGTTGGCAATTTCTCCCAGCATTCTGGCCAAACATCCTCCAAATAACTTGCTCATTCACTGCAAGGCTGTTTGTGGAATTTTGCTATGTGTCTGTCTTGAAGCTGTTGAGTTAACATCAGTTACCCACAAAGCATTTTGACATTGTAGACGCTACATCAAAACAATGCAAGCTGAAAAGATAAATGTCAACTTGCTGTCAATTTGTTTAGATTTCAAGTATCAGTAGTTTTTGTTAATCTTAGACATGTTAGGAGCATATTAGGAGCATTTTAGGAGCATATTAGGAATAAAAGTTTTTTTTACAAACTTTACAAAAATAAGAGTGTTTTCTGTTTGAAATACTCCTCTTTTTGGAGAGAATAACATATACTTATAAAATGATATATTCTCCATTGCAATGAATCCTCGTCAACTAGACTGCTCCAGTGATGCCTGGTATGTGTGTCTTGGAGCAGTTTTCCTGAGTTTAAGGGAGGGAGGAGGGAGAGAAATAGCAGTGTGGGAATTGCAGCAGTCTAGATGCTTATCTGAGCAGCCTTACCCCAGAAAAGCATGACAACTGCCCATGCAGTATTTTTTGGAACTGATACCTCCCATACATGTATCATGGTTGCCTTCATGGTTTGGGCTTGGATTTGTTCCCCACAATGCAATTATAACTGTGCAAGTCTTTGTTCATACGGCGAGGAAGCAACATCCATCAGGACCCATTCAATATGTCAGTTGCACTGTATACTAATTGTCATTACTGATATTATACATGTGCAACGTAGGCCTAAATGTTCACTTATTTTAGCCTGTCTGTCAGACCTTTCTGTCTTAAAAGTTTCAAATGGTGCAGAATTTTAAACAATTCTTTGCTTTGATTTGCAAGGAAGTGTGGCTTACTCAGGCCTTGATATCTGACTGTCAAAGTGGACAGAACATCATTGGAGTAGAAGTGGAAATTAAAATTTGGGTCCCATACATGTGCAGGTTAATTCTGTATCTGTGGATAATGTCATCAAGAAAAGGAATGGAGATAAGGAAAAGGAGGAGGGTTATGGATTGAGCCCTGAAATACACCATGGGTGACTGTGCAAGGGAGGGAAGAAAAACCATTGAAGGAGGAAAAGTGGAGGAGGTGGGTCAAGCAGGATTGGAACCAGATGAGAATAATGTGTGAGAAGAAATGACTGAAACTAGTATCAATTTGGGGCCTAAAATGAAGTGAGCATGATATTATACATATCATTATATATCCTGACGACATGTAAATTTTGCAGCTAATTAATTATAAAAAATAGATTATAACACAGACATAGCTGTTCAAATACTTTACTGCCTTCATCACATCCCGGCTCAACTATGCCAACGCCCTGCTTGTTGGCTTTCCCAATTCCTCCCTCCATAGGCTGCAGATAATCCAGAGCTCTGTTGCCTGTGTCCTCTACCTCTCCAAACTTCGCAACCCATCTCCACCAGCCTTGCCTGACTCCATTGGCTTCCTATCATCCAAAGGATTCATTTCAAGATCTTGGTCCTCACAATCAAAGCCCTCCATGACCTCGCCTCACCCTACATCTGCGATCTCCTAACCCCTTACCAACCTGCCCGCCCCCTCCACTCAGCAGGCTCCAGCCTGTTCCATGTCCCCTGACCCACCCGCCCACCATTGGCGGATGAGCCTTCAGCCACTCTGCCTCCAAATTCTGGAACTCCATCCCGCAGTCCCTCTGCCTCACTCCCTCTGTAGCCTCCTTCAGGTCCCGTCTCAAGACCCTTCTCTTCGACGGTCCCATCGGTCATCCCAAATCCCCCACTTACCCTCCACCCTCCCCCTCCTCAACCCCAGCTCGGGTCTGAAACAGTGACTGTCCAACGCCCTGGGATGTCCTCCTGACATGAAAGATGGAACTAAGTGTAATTTTATTGTTTTGGTTTCTGAGTATAGTAATTCCATGATCAGAAGATTGATCATCTGAATGGATTTTTCTTCATTCCAGACTAATGCTCTTATTTTAACTGCTTGGGTCCTGACTCTTGCATGTTCAACTCCTTGGGATGTCCTCCTAATGTTCTCTACAAATGTAATTTTGTTGTTGTTAATGTTAACCTTTGGACAATTCCTGAATGAGGTTTATCAATTCCAACACTAGCTTATCAGATTCACAATTCATCAAAGCAGGTCTGTGTACCAGCATGGCAAGATGGAGATTGATCCGGGTAAGTACACAATGAGAGAGAAACAGCAACACACTAGAGAGGGGGATGCATACATAAACATGAAGATACTGTGGTGCGGGTATTCGGCTCTCTAACTAACCAGGCAAGTCAACTTTGGAGCTAAAACATCATTGACCACTAATTCAGTTCACTACAATGGCACTTACCTGATTGTTTATTAATGTTATTTATATATATATGTATATATATTTTACACAGAGTTCCTTGGGATCATACTGCTTTTTGGTGTTTGCTGGAATTTCTCTGTTAGGAGCAACATATCTGTACTTCATCTTACCTGAAACCAAAAATCAAACCTTCGCAGAAATATGTACGTTATTCACCATGATCAATAAAAGGCTTCCTGAATCTGCAGAAGAGACTGTAGAAGAGACTAAAAACATTAAGGACATGGAGCTTGCGGAGATTAGCGCAAGAGATTCGCAGAACGTCAAGCTCAACGGTGAGCCTGATGATGTGGTACACACTTTATGATGGGTGGTTGGCAAGTCTTTGTTAACTCTTGGCAAACCAAACTCGGAAGGCGTTTCATCATTGTTGGTATGTGTAACCACTTGCAATCACTTTGCTGTCTGGTGTGTGGAGAATGTCTGGGTTTCAATGGAGGAATCCTGTGAGGAGCAGGTTAAGCGTGTCCAAGAAAGATATTTGAAATAAAACTAGAAATCCTGGAAATCTATAGTGGCTGGATGAGCACATGGATGAGAACGATTAATAAATGTTTAACACATGATCTGTCCTCCAAGTTCTGATGGGATTCTATGAAGAGTTGTGTGCTTATTGCCCTCCTATCATCAGCCACTTCTGCACCCCCCACATTCTCCATCCCAGAGTCCCTTCAACTCTCCTGACCTCCCCTCATTTGAAGCCCAACTCAAGACCTATCATTTTTAATCAACTTTCCCCTCCCTACCCACTTCGGCTCAACAGTGTCAAGCACTTTGAGACATCCTCTCGACATGAAAAGTGCTATGTAAATTATAGTGTATATTAACAAATATGTCTTTCTCATTTATGTACTGATTAACTTGCTAATTAATTAACGGCAGAATATCTATGTTGTATTCTAGATTTTCAGTATCTGCAATTCTTGGTCTTTTTATATGCAATTAATTTTTTAAAAAATTTAGTACAGTATTAAATTGATTCAACAGTATGTAATAATAATATGTGCATTTCTTATCATTTCATCAAAATGTCTCAAAGTGCTTCACAGGATTTTACTGTGAAGTGTAGTGACTGAATTTGTAGGTGAACACAGCAGCTAATTTGCCAATAACACAGCAATATCTCACAAAACTGCTAAGAAGTAAATGTCCATTATTATCTGGAGGTTTGTTGGCCAGAACTCTGGAAGAAAATCCTTTCTGTTTATGAATAGTGCCTTTGGATCTTTAAAGTCCACCAGGCAGATGCAGCCTTAGTTTAACTTCTCATCTGAAACATATGGCATTTATAGCTCAAAGGAAGGCCATTCAGTTCAGCATGCCCGAACTGAGTGCCAAGCTATCTTTTCCACTGGAGCTATCCACTCTAATTCCACTCCCCTACTCTTATTTTTCTTCCGTTCATAAAATTCATAAAAGTGAATTCATAAAATTCCTCTTTTAAATCAAGAGTTTAGACTTGGCTCCAAGACTCATTTATGGTAAGATATTTAACATTCTAAAATGTGACATTCTTCAAACTTGTTTTTCGTCCATTTAACGCAAAATAAACACAACAGTTATTGAGATACTCTGTCTGTAGAGTAGTCTTATTTTCTTAAACTGTCTGATTTACATTCCTGTAATTCAAAAAATATTATGTGTACAGTATTATGTCTCGCTGTGTTCAGTTCCTAATCCTAAGTATTAAGCAGAGAGTATGCCATGTGCCAGCAGGGAACAGGGCAAACACACGTGAGAGTCATCCCTGAGAGGTGCAGGTATCTCTGGCAGCTGCTTGCAAAGGCACTGAGATTGGCCTGGGAGCCATCAGCCACTTAACTCCAGGTGCCAAGCCCCAGGAAGCCAAAGAAAATACTAAAATGAAGGAAAAGCAAGTTTACCTAAACAACCCAGGAAAGCCCAATACAATATAAATTTACATTTACTGTTTATAGTGCCTTCCATGTCCGGAAGACATCCCAAACCACTGAATAGCAAAGATGAGGGGAACAAATCATTATGATAAATGTTAGAACACTGCACTCAATTCACCATAGCAATCCATGCATTTAACAGAATTGTTTTCGAAACATCTGAAAGCACTTCGCAGGATTTACTGTTGAGTGAAGTGACTGTATTTGAAGCCAAATGCGGAGAGTAGTTAGGATATGGAACGCCCTGCTGAATGCAGTGGTTGAGGTGGAATCCATAATATCTTTTGAGAAGAACTAGGTAGATATCTAAAAAGAGCACTTTGCAAGGGTATCAAGAAAAGACAAGGAAATGGGGCTAAATGGCTCCATAGACTGAACAGCAGTTCTTTATAATGCAAATGCTACGGTTCTACAATCTTTTATGTTTTAACATTACATACTGCAATGAGTGCTTGTTATTGCCTTACAGATATCTTTATTGTATGTTTAAAATTAGTCATTTTTCAAATAAAATTTGGGTATACTTATAATATAATCATTTTTGCATTTGATATAGCACCTTATCATGTCTTCAAGGCGTCTTCAAGTGTTTCACAGAATATACTGTCAAATGGATTGACTGTATATTTTGTGGGCAAAACATGGCAGCAAATTATGCCCAGCGGAGACCTACAAAGAGTAATATTATTATTTGATTTTTTTAATTGGATTATTACGCCTGGAAAAGTGATCCACCCAATTGACTAAACCCCAGGTTCCTACTTACTGCTAAGTAAACAGAGGCGTGTGGAGTAAGGAAACTTGCACAACATTTCAGTCTACCCGGGAATTTAACCCAGGTACCTTTGTTTACTCGTTTCGGTTTGCAGTGGATTTGATGATAAATATTTGTAAAAATGTCTATTTTACACTGCTTGGCAACAACGTCTTGAGTTGAGAAATAAAAACAATAAAGTATCATTGTTGCTTTGACAATGGGTATGTATCATTGTGTATTCATTATTAATAATAATCTGTTTATGTCAGGCAAACACAATAGCCAATTTGCACACAACATTGTCCCACCAAGAGTCATGAAGATCAATTTTATTTCAGGGAATGTGGAGAAACACCCTCCACTTTTTGCAAAGAACCTATATCATAAGATGCCATAGGAACTTTAATGTCCACCTGAATTTAACATCTCAGGATGACACCTCTGACAATACAGCACATCCCCAGCACTGCATTGGAATGTCAGCCTCGACTGTTGAGTTCAAGGCTCCAAGTCCTAATCAGAGTTTAAACCCACAAGTTTCTGAATCAGAGGCGAGAGTGCTAACAACTGAGCCAGGCAAACTGACACCTGTTCAACTAACTGAAGTGAAAACTACATTCCATACTTGCAATACAAAATATCATATTTTAGGAACTTTCACAAGTGTGGAATGCAAAACAGTTAGTAAACAGTGGATGTTATATTGCTTCCTATCAAATCACTTGGTGGGGTATTCAAAAGCTTAACTTTTTAATGAAAATTGCAGTGTTACAAGAAATGTAAAATGTGCATTGTCCCAAAATAATGTGTACAGTGGTACAGGATAATCTCAATTACAACAATAACAAATTGCATTTGTAAAGTGCCTTTCAGCTTGTGATAACATCCCAAGGTGCTGATTTCAACAACAACAACAACTTTGATTTATATAGCACCCTCTACGCTGGACAGCGACTCAAAGCGCTTCATAATAGCAGAGCCCAGGACCAGGGGCAGGGGTAGAAAGGTGACCAAAGGCGCTGTCGAAGAGAAAGGTCTTCAGCTGGGACCTGAAGCTGAGAAAAGGGGGGGGGCAAAGCGAAGGTAGTGAGGAAGGGAATTCCAGAGCCTCAGGGCAAAGTGGTTGAAGGCACGGCCGCCATGGATGGAGAGGAGGATTCGGGGGACATGGAGGAGGCCAGACCCAGTGGAGCGAAGGTAACGGCTGCTAGTTTGAGGAGAGAGGAGGTCAGAGAGATAGAGGGGGGATTTGAAGACGAGGGTGAGGATCTTGAAGTCGATCCTCTCTGGGATAGGGAGCCAGTGAAGTCTGGCAAGGACTGGGGTAATGGGGGAGCGAAGTTTGATTTATATAGTGGAACATTAATTCAGTGTTTAAAATTGCACTGCAATTTCTTATAAGCACATAAGGCCAACTTAATGGTAATTTACCAAACAGAGCAGAAAAATACACCAATGAATTCCAACAGAGCAGAACTAACCCATTGTTCATTCCCAATTGGTACACAAACTGTTAGATTCAAATATTAGAAAATTCAATGATTTCTGTGTTTGTTCCTTTGTGACTGACATGGGTTTGTATGAGCGTGCATCATATCTACTTGTCCTTGACTCCCAAGTCAATCACTGTCCAGTCACACTCCACTGGATATAATGGTGATGAGTATCAGTAAATGATTGCTAATGTTCAATGCTAGTGGTTGAGGAGTATTCATGCTGCTATCACTTTCTAGTAGTTTGTACAGGCCTTCTGCACTGAGAGGTTTTTGCCTGACAGCACAGGTATAACAATGTTTGCCAGGGATACTGGAGACATAGGCAAATATGCCCAGAAGCACAGGGGAGATAGCTATGAATAGGAATCATTTTGTGAGCAATTAATTCTGCTCTCTAGAAACGATTTCCTGCTAAATTAATTACCGTACTGAAGGAATATATTATTGTGTGGAATTTGCAAGGTATAGCCTTGTGTCATTGGGTCTAATGGAGGGATTTCCCACAACAAGCATTCAGTGAAAACTCTGATAGGACTATTGAATAGCGTTCGGTGACCTGTATGAAGTAACTTGCTAGCTAAGGCAACCAAGTGTGTACACTTTAGCTGCAAGTCAGGCATTGCTGACAGGGAGGTAAGTGACAGAAAGACTCAACACCCAGTTGTCCTACCAATCTTTTCAATTGACCATTATTCTTTAAGATGCCACTGAACCACTGAAATCTACAAAATAGTAGGCAATAATTTGACCCACTGTACTGGCATTGCTGCTCTCGATCTTTCAATGAGGCTAATCTAAATTCCCTGCTCTCTCAACCTTACTGAACATGTGTGTATCTAAATCTCTTTGAAATGTTTCCTCCACCCCCCTAATCATCTCCGACCAAAAGCCACCCATTTACAAATATAGTACTTTAGTTCAATATTCCGAAAATCTGCTAAAATAATGAAATCTTCCTCTGCTTCCCTGCTTGACAACCAACCCCATCATTGATAAGCACTTCTAGACCTTATCTTACATAAGGATGCTAGATAAATGCAAGTTGTTGTTGTTTAACTGACCCTTTATGTTAGACACAATGTATTCTCAGTGCAAAGTTGAACTTGGTTGATGTGCTGTGTCCCTCAGATTAAAATCCCCTTAAATAAATAGAAATAATAAAATGTGGTCACTGAATCGACCACTGTTTGTGGGACGTTGCAGTGCATAATTTGCTGTCATGTTTCACCCACAAAATATACAGTCAGTTCACTTTAAAATATATTCCGTGAAGTGCTTTGAGTCATCTCAAATTTTATAATATTAAAATATTATTATCATCCTCTGTGTGTTGTGAACCGCTCCTTAGTCATACTGTCCTTGAAAATGTTCTTTAAAAAGTGCTTGGGTTTTGTGTAGCTCCCTATAGCATCAAAACGTATTTAAAAAGTAATTACTACCAGCTCTCGTATTTGTATTGTACCTGGCAGTCATTTTACACCATAAGGTCCTACAAACAGCCATTGGATAAATAACCAAGTCATCTCGAGATTATTTTTGCAGTACACAGGGAGACACTAATTTTTTTGAAAAAAAATCTTTAATTAAATTAGTGGCATTGGAAAACAAAACTGAGATTGTCTATGTTAATTTGCCTCCTATCGACTGGACTGAAATCACACTTTGCGAATAAGTCTTCGATTGCATTGATGAGAAAGCAGTGAACAATGCTAAATCTAACCTCATCCAGGCCACTGTGACCTCCATACTTGACTTCCCATCTACAGCCTGTAACCTCTTTTGCACTATGAGCCGATCACACCATATTCATCCAGCTATACTATTCCTAGCAGATGAACTTGAAGGTCCTCATGCTCTCCATCAAATATCTCATGGCCTTGCACCTCCCCCATCTCTGCAATCTCCTTCAACCTTGCTCCTCCACCCACTTCTCCAACTCCACCAATGTTAGCCTGCTTCATGCCTCCCGTTTTCTCCACCCTACCACATTAGGCAAGCCTTTCAGCCACTTTGCCCTCCAGCAGATTGACAAATCACTGCATGATTATCTTTACTAGACTCGACTAGTAAACAAATTGGACAACTAAACCAAAGTATCTGAAGTTGACAGGAAAGCCCTGGCATAGGACTCTCCATCTTAGCAATAATTAAAAACTGTACATTGACAAGATTTTAAGAAAAGTTTGGAAGGTGACAGCATTTTTTTAAAAATTGAGTAATTTTTACACTGTATCACACAGTCACTTATTAATGTAAATCATCAATGTTTGACATGAATTATATTTCTGAATCTCCAGATGGGTATTTGAATATAAATAAGTACAATGCAATCACACACCTCTTCAAAGGCGTGAAGGCAAGGAAGGGAGGAACAGTACAAGGAGTCGTGCTCCTTAGAGAAAATAGAAGCACTAAAACTGATATGATTGATAGACAACTCTGATTTTGAATTACCAGGAAGAAAGAAATGAGTAATAAAGAGAAAGTTTTAGATAAACACAGGAGGAGACAGTTAGAAGACCAAAGGTAGAAGCAAATACAGAGCATGAAAATTAAAAAGACATGTGAAGAATTAAAGAGTGGAACAAATAAATAAAAAGGCAGAAGGACAAAAATAGAAGATCAGAAAGAAAGGAACAGAGAGGACCAGAGAGGAAGAGAGAGAGAGGGAGAAACACAGACAAGTTAAAACAATTGAGAAAGATAAACAAGATAGAGAGCACCAGAGAAACAAAAATAGATAAACAGAGAGTCTGCGACATAGAGAAACAGAGTCACAGAAAGGATCAGCGAGGAAAACAAAACACGAACAAATAAAAGTGAGAAAACTAAACAGATTAAAAAAACCAAGAAACAAATGGTTTACTGAAGAGAACGGAATCTGGAATTATTCATTTATGTAAAAACTTAAGCATTTATTTTTATCTTTGAACGTCATCACTTTTTCAAGTTCAATTTCACACTTGATGTAGCGTGCATCATTCGACCCAACTTGATCTCTGCTACAGCTCAATACACGGGATGCACAACAGTGAATGAATAATTAAACTATTGAACGATTTTTCAGGATTAAACCAACACTTCCTTTTGTATGTCAGACATATATAATTATCAAACAATCTTCCTGAACAGAATGATATATAACTTGCAATACTTTGTGAGCTGGTCATGGAAAAGTTTGTCTTGAAGACAATGCGTTCTGCACTGGGGGCTTTTGACCTTGCTTTAAACTCATTGAAGATAAACAGATGATGGGATGTATTGAAAAAGATCTGGTGAAATGCCTTTGTGACTCAGTTTCTTTTAGACATGTCTTCTGAACTTAACTACAACAGCAGCAAAATTATATCTGTAGAACGCCTTTCACGTTAGGAGGACATCCCAAGGTGCTGAACATTCAAGGGTCAGGACCTGAGCATAGGTTGGGGGTGGGGGGGTGGTGGTGTTGGGATGAGAGAGCACAGAGAGGTGTGTTTTGATGGAGTGGGTGGGGGGGCTGAAGGCAGGTCGAAAAGGAAGGTCGAGCGTGGCAGGGAAAGAACTAGGCTAAGGGAATGTGGGATGGAGTTCCAAAGAGTGGGGGCAGAGAGACTGAAAGCCTGGCCGACGACGGTAGGGCAAGTCTGGTGGGAAACTTGGAGCAGGCCGGAGCCTGCTGAACGGAGGGAGCAGACAGGTAGATAGGGCGTCCACAGGTCAGAGAGGTAACAGGGGGTAAGGCCATGTGTTACTATTATTTTACAAATGGATTCATCTGCCTCTTCAGGTATACGTAAAAAGATTCCATGGCACTATCTGAAAAGAGTTTCACCTGGTGTCATGGCCAATAATCCTTCAGGTAAATTGGGCACTTCATAATTTTTATAGGAATGTATTGTGCTGTTTCTGTCTACAAATACAGAGTGACTATTCTCAACATTTTAAGTGTTATATCAAATGCAAGGATTATCACCATTTTAGTAATGTTGGGGTTAAGTTTTAATATAACAAGAAGTGAAGAAGTAATTTCCAATCACTGATTCCACTGGCAAATTGATATTTTCTGGATGCTCACTGGGGAATTTTTGGATGTTCACTTTAAGCTCTCTAGACATTATCCTATGTGAAAGGCACTTTATAAATGCAAACTGTTGTTGGGAGACAATGAACATATAACTTTATATGATTGCCCCTCATCCATTCAGATCTTCCCACACAACATTCCCATCATCTCAGTTTTGACATACTTTGCAATGTTTTCTCAGATGCCCACATTTGACATCTAATAAGGTATAAAACAGTTCAGTATTTTTGTACCTATCCTCGTCTTAAGGATATGAAATGTCATTCAACCAGAACCCAAATCTTTGCTGTAACACAATTGGTTACCGGATGACGGAACTCCATACCACAATTTCAGCGGTAGTTATTCTTTCCTCTCGGCTCACACACAACATGTTCCAAAGACTTCTTTCCCATATCCCATTTCATTCATTACTTTAAGCAAGCTTCTCAAGACCACAGTAAACAAACAGTTCCAGCTTGTCAAGTATTTTCTCTTTAACCCAAAGGTAGGGGGATAGGGATATCAGATTGTTTGTCACTCTGGAAGGAAAGATTTATACAAATGAACATTAGAGGTACTTGTAGGAATCAGCATCACACTTAACGCTTGACTTAAATTTGTCGACAAAGGTAGTTTAACTCATGCCAGCGTAGAGGTGATGCACACTTGCCTCAGACAATAGGAAGCGACAGAGGATGATTCCTTACTGACGAGATCTGATAAGCACTAAACATGAGATTGCCAGTCAGTGATCTTCATAGTACTGTACATAGGAATGTAGCTAGCAATTATTAAGTTGGAAAATGCTAGTGAAACTTGTCAGTTTTTAAACAAATCAAAGACTTTACCTGTGCCATGGTCCATTATGAAAAACATTGACATCTGGACAAATCTCTGTCTGGCACTAAAGACTTAGTGACAATTCTAACAAGAAAATCCTATTATAAATGCGCATTGTTAAAGTCTCTAAAACTACCAGCGAGACAAAATCCATTATCTGGGCATCATTGTGACAAGCAGCTATGGATCTTAGGATTTTGCAAATCCTGAACACTTTTTTTTAAGTTAGCCGAGTGTCTGACATAAATGGAAACCTATCAGCATGTCTAAGATTATCCAAATGAGACTGAGAGTTCCACATATGTATGCCATTTACAAATAGAAATTTGTCTATGTCCACAATGGAAAGGGCACTCTCCTGAGAGGGTCACTTGCTTACCTAATTCCAGAGAATATTAGGCACTGGTTGGTAAAACGTAAGGTTTATGGACCCCAGAGAGTGCATTGAGGCACTGTTGGAGTTTAACCAGTTAAAACTGCATAGCTTGTGATTGAGAGAATATATGTGTTAATATAACACAGAATTAATGTTCCACATTTTCAAGTATACATTTGGCATTGTTTGTTTTCAAGATGCTTGAGTGGTAAACCAGCACATCATGATATTCTATACAGGAATTATTGTTCTTTCCTCTCTGGGATATGCAAGGCCTATAAATTCAGACTATCCAGTTCTCAGAATGAAACTCCAAAGGTCTCCTTGTCATATGAATCAATCAGTCACCTATTTGCCCACTTCCAGGAGATGGATTCTCACCAATCTGCAGATTGTTTTCTATATTCTTTTGAATGTATTAAATGCACAACAGCGAGGTTCTGCTTCAATGCAAAGTCCATTTTAGGAATTAATCATTATGAACACTGGAAGCCTGAAATTTCTCATGGTCTCAGCCTTCATACTATCATCTTAACACTCTAGATAGTGCACAAATTCCTAATTTTTGAAGCCTTTTTACACATTACTTTTTAAGAGAAAGGAGTGAGTTGGAGGGGGGAAGGAAAGACTCTAACAGAACCGAAATTGGAAGCACTCACCTCCCCTAAATCACACACACATACTCAGAGTTGTGGCTATATTGAGCTAAATCCCATGAACAGCACCAGATGCCTTCAAAACCAACCCAGCTAAGCAAAGGCTGAAGCAATTGAGAACAGTATTGGTGGATAATTGGATAAATGTAGATTGAGATGAACAAAAACTCCAAGGGACACTGCAATTTCAGGGATGGTTTTAAACATGATCATAATCTGGAGTTTGCTTGATTTCATTGTGGAATATCTACACCAACCTTCTCACAGGAGGTACTATCATGGCAAAAGGCATTGAAAACCGTAGGCAATATACTGGCATCTCCCATTGACCTGAATGGCGAGCCTCAATGCGAAGTTTGGCATTTCCTTGCTGAAATCAGTGAAGTTGAGAAACTCACAAATGTTTCCTTGCTGACGTTGTCGAACCTGTGACACAAAATGTGGTTCCAAGCTATTTTATCTGAACACCACTAAGCCATGATCCCTCAGCGGACTTCCGTTCATGCTCCTGTAGTGCCACCAAGTGGCTGGATGGCTTGGCAAAGCCTTTCTCCCAACCGCATTGGTCACGCATCTTGTAAATGAAATTCAATCTTTCTCTGCTCCCTGACAACTAATTGTAATGATTTCCAATAGTGACAGTGATTACTTATCAATACATTCCCTCACTCTAAGAACCTGGAGCTGCACAAATCCCATTCATTTCCGCAGTATTCCAGGAGATTGTGTTGATGCCATTCTTGCCTTCAGGCAGTTCTTGGCCCCAAGTAACTTTTTCCTCAAACTCTTCAGCCAACTGTATGTATTTCCTCATATGAGTGCCACACACCATTCCCAGTGGTACCATCCAGACTATGCCCAGGGTTTTGCTGTGGTTACAATGATCACCTGATTGGGTCATCGTATCCATTCTCACAATTTGTCAGTCAACCTTCTAGCCCATAAGCAGATCATATCACTAATTGTATTTCAAATACTTCTCTACTTCCTTTGAACCATAAATCATATGCACTTACCAATTTGATTTCCAAGTATTTATATATATATTCATAATTTATATACTGTGCAATCCGTTGATTTTGATCAAGTACATTTGAACAAATCTCACTGGAATTAAATACAGAATATGTACTATAAATGCAAAAATATATGTAATTTTGATTATGGGCATAACTGTGGTGTGAAGTGTTAACAAGTCTCAGATTTCTCCTTGCTTGATAATCTTTACACCTAATTATTTCTATCACATGCAAATATGCTTATCTCCAATTCCTCCAACTATCCTGACCTTCCGCAGGCAATAGACTTTTAGCATAGCTTAGTGATTCGTACACTGCAGTGTGCAATAGGTTAGGTTTTATGCTGAAGTGCAGAGATTGAATAATTATGTGTGGCCTTCAATCTTGGTGAGTGCTGCATTGTCTGAGGTGTTTTCTTCAGATGAGACATGAAAACCGAGATTCTGTCTGCCTGTTCAAGATCCCATGACACCACGCTAAAAGAGTGCAGACTTTCTCCTGATGTCTTGGCTAACAACCCTCAGATACAAAATTTGGTCAATCACTTTATGGCTGTTTGTGGAAATTATTTTGTGCAAGAATCAGCTGCCGCATTCACCAACAAATACAGTCACCACACATTACAGTAAAACTGTGAAAAGCGATTTGAGTGGTTCTCAATTCTAAGGGCAATGTTACAGGCAATGTATCAAATACGAGGATTATATTATTTTTATCAAAGGAAGCTATTGAATTATTCTCCTCATAAGAAAGGGGAAAAAAAAGTGTAATATTGTAAGAACAGAGATATGAATCCTGCAAAATATTCTTCCGTCATACAGCATATCCATTGTTAGAAAGTATTTGCTCCACTACATCAGCATCACTAGACTGTGAGGAATTAGTAACATAGTTAGACTAATCTCCACCACCACTCAACTGTGTTAGCAAGCAAAACACACAGTTGTGTATCTATATGTCTGTCAGTCTTCCTTGTAGAACAGAAAATTGGAATACTATACTTTGCTACTCCAAATCATTTTATAAAGTTCTTAATATAGTCTGGACTACAAAACATACATGCATACATACAGGTTGTATGTATCTTCTTGATACATAATATCTTCTTGAATTCAGACACCTTACTATCTCCATTCCATTGATGTTGAAACCTAATTTATTCCAGAGAGTTTGATCCATTTACTCAAGATTTTCATCTCCATGGTCAATACTGACATAACCAGGCTAAGACAGGATGCTTATGTATCTCTCTGGTGAATTCCTACTCTGATCCATTGAATCAATCCAGTAATGGCTGCCATTTGATTATCAGGGACTTTTAGCACATTGAGAACATGTTCATGGTGCAGATTTGCTGTGTTCTATGGTCATTTGTCACAGAGGCTTGATTTTTTCTCTCTTTGTCTTGTGATGGCAATTGTTGTTTTTCTGTTGTTTGGGATTTTTATTTTCTGTTTCCATCGTAGATGAAGTTAAATTGTTAACTCTTATTGCTTTTCTAAACTTTTCCTGGTTTCACACATAGTCCTCTACTTGTAGCTCCAGTAGGGAAGTTACCACCAACAACAACTCGCATTTCTATAATGGTTTCCCATAAGGTAATGTCTTGAAGCACTTCACAGGGAAGTAGTGGCAGAGTCAGGCGATGTTGCAGAGGTGAGGAAAGGAAGAGGGGTAGAGTTAGTCACCAAGCAAGGCAGTGCAGAGAGGAGGATGAGTGAAAGTGGTGGGAGGGAAGTGGTCATTGGTGTGTTCAATGAGGTAGGATTTGAGGTGGGACTTAAAGACAGAAAGAGGGGAGTGATACGGAATGGTAGACAAGGGAATTTCAAAGCTTATGCATATAGAAACTGAAGGCTTGGCCACCAATGGTGGTAAAGAGAAGATGGAAGACATGCAGCATGCCCGAGTTTAGCTGAGCAGAGGAGTAGGGTAGGAGGAGATATACCATATTAGCACCATAATAACATTACATAATGAGCTTGGACTCCTTCATCATCCCTGGTTTAAAATCCTGCATGTCCCTACCTGGCAGCCACAGGAACTGAAGATTTAAAGAGAAGACAATCATTAGTTTCTCATGGCATTTAGGAATGGACAACAAATAATGGCCCTGCCTGTGCTGTCCAGAGAAAGAGTTAAAAGTTAACTGACATTTCTTCTGTTCTGTTAAATTTCTATCATTCTGAGACTGTCAAACACTGTCAGATCAGCTCTCAAACACTACACAGCTGAGGGGATGCTCATGGCTTAACAAGTCATTATAACACTCCACATATACATGTTTGACCACAATTTAAATGGTGGTTAAACATCTAAAATATCTGTCAAAAATAAAATTTTCTTCACAGATGCCAAATGATTCGTTTTATAAGATATAGAAGGCTTCCCATAGCAATGTCCCACTTCTGTAATTCTGTGAGTTGTATACAGAGTAGTAACTAATTGAACGAATACATTTGTGATGTCTTCCCCAACACATCAAATAAGGAATTAAATCTAATGTTAATCTGTCTCACTGACACAATGCTTTACTATTAAACATTGGACAATGTGAAGCAATTTTATAGGTCTATAGATATCTGTTCCCTCTTTGCCAAATGTAAGGATACCATAGTACATGATGTATCAGAGAGCATTATCATAACTCATTAGCTGTCACTTCTGAATCAGAAGTTTGTGGGTAGAAGCTCTATCTCAGAACCATGAACTCATTTTATCCAGGCTGACACTCTATTGCAAAGTTGGAGGAGCATAAATAGCCAGAGGTGCTGACCTTCGGATGAGATGTTAAACTTAGGTGCCGTCAACCTGTCTGGTGAACAGCAATGATCCATGGCACTATTCAATAGAGGAGGGAGTTTCTTCTGGTATCCTGGTGAACAATCCCCAAAATAAAACTTCATGATTGTGGGACATTACTATGTAGAAATTAGCTGCTGTACTTGCCTAAAAAATACAGTCACTATACTTTATAGTAAATCCTGGAAAATGCTTTCAGACATATTTCTGACCTGCAAGGTGGTATAGCAAATGCAAGGATTATTAGTATTATTATAACTATAATCCAACCTGGCCAACCTTAAAGCTTGGAGCTGCTCGAAGGTCTCCCAATCCAAGCCATTGGGTTCGTCCTTTCATGATTTTCTATTCAGTCTGATTCAGTTCCATGCTACATCTATCAACACTCAGCCTTCGTGCCCTGTGGTTCAGTTATTGGTTTATAGCTGTAAGACTACGTTCATTCACTCCGTTTCTTCTTTACCTTTTCTTTCTGTGTCACGGGACTCTGCCTGTTTGGCTCTCCATAATATCTTCAACCGAGGAGAGTATCCCGCAGCATATACACAAAATATTCAGGAGATTGGAAAAGAGTAGGCTCAAATGATGAGTGATGGGAAGCCAGTGGAGTCGGACAAGAATGGGGTTATAGGGTCGCGGAGCTTGGTGCGGGGGAGGACACAGGCTGCAGAGTTCCGGATGATCTGCATCAAATGGAGGGAGGTGTTGGAGAGGCCAAAAAGCAAGTCATTAGTGTAGTCGAGCCTGGATGTGATGAAGGCATGAATGAGACTTTCAGAAGCCTGAGGGGTAAAGTAGTGGTGGAGTCGGACAATGTTGCAAAGGTGAAGGAGGGCAGAGCAGGTCATGGCATAAATGTGAGGGAGAAAATAATTTTGAGGATCAAACAAGACACCTAGGTTCCTGATTGGCTTGGTGAAGTGGCATGTGCATCCATGGAGGTTGATGCTGCCAGTGCCTGAAGTGCAGAGGCACTGGCACAAGCCAATCAGGAGGGCCTCATCTTGTTGACATTCAACTGTAGAAAGTTAGTTCTCATCCAGGACTTGAGGTCTGACAGGCAGTCTGTCAGGAGAGCAGTGGTCATGCAACTGAACGTAGAGGCAGAAAGATAGAGTTGGGTGCAATCTTCATACATATGGAAGTTGACCCCATGTCTGCCGAGGATATCAACAAGGGGGAGCATATAGATGTTGAAAAGGACAGAGCTCTTTCATCCCTGAACATTTTGAACTTATCCATGCATCCTTCAGTGAATCATCAGGGAAGTATTTTTGTCAATCTCCAATTCTGAAATGAATTTATGCATAGAAGTCCATTAGCACCACAATGTATGAATGCAACGATAGGATCAGATTTCTCTTTTTTATGCTCATGCTCTGTCACTCACACTCACTAGTTTGCCTTGTGATAAGTCACGAGATCTAGCTGACAAGAAAAACAATATTATTTTGCCAAACCTCCCTGTCCCTATCCCCTGTATTCATTTGTGTGATTCTCTGGCTGTTTGCAGGGATAATATACCTCTTTGAGTGTCAGCAGGCAATGTCACTCTGTTTGCAAAGGGGGAATAATTGTTAATAAACCATCACATGCACAACATACAGCAAGTGGCATAGGCGGCAGCCTAATGGCCATCTGTAGGGTCACGTAGCATAATGGTT
Organism: Hydrolagus colliei; assembly: GCA_035084275.1. Taxonomy (NCBI): domain Eukaryota; kingdom Metazoa; phylum Chordata; class Chondrichthyes; order Chimaeriformes; family Chimaeridae; genus Hydrolagus; species Hydrolagus colliei. The sequence goes on from CM068742.1 coordinate 74,527,221, forward strand.
GCCTTGCCTTCCAAATAAGAGGACTCGGGTTTATTTCCCATGCGGGCCTGAACCTTAGGCAAGCTTCCTTATTCAACACGCATCAGTTTCCCTATCATTATGTAGCAAGCCAGTTGTAAGTCAATTGGCGGATTGCTTTCGGGGGATAATATCCCTAAATAAAAATTTGGTCACTCAATCCAGGACTCCAGTATGGGACACGACTATGCGCAATTAACTGCTGCAATCTCCCACAAAAGACACAGTGAGTTCACTTTACAATACAAAATGGAACTAGATTAGGAACTGTTCCATTTGTTGGTGACTTGTGCCCAGCCTATATGGTGCTTTACACCCCAGAACATTACATTTAAGGTTTGGAGACATAAATAGGAATTGTGAAGGACAAATTGGTGGAAGAGTCAAAATAACAGCACAAGGTTGAACATCACAGTGATGAATTTAGTTCCCCCAGTACAAACATCTCCTCAGCCTCCAGCGAGAGACGAGAATATAAATCCAGCTTCCCACTCCACATTGCTCACAGTTGTATAAACCAGACATCAGAGTTGTGCCTGTGATGGGCTGATGACAGGACCTTTCAGTTTGGATCTAGGTATAGTGTGGTGGGTAAAATAGCAGGGTAGGCACGTCATCATAAACCCACGCCCCCCCCAAAGCATCAGCAGACTGCTTTTCCCATCCTTTACATATTTACAGTTCTAATACTACTTACCATCCCACACCTTCATCACCTTTGCACCAAACTAGACCGTATATTAGATGTCAGTTACATTGCTTAGGCCAAGTATAACAATAAGAGTATTTATAAATGTTTAGATTTACTTACATATTTATTTGAAGGTGAAGTCCATCCGTCTTTCCTTCTGAACAAAGATTTCTGTAACCAAACTATAAAAATCATTGGTTTTGCTGCCCCGTAGTTTTAAAAGCCATTCCTTTTTGATTCATTTCATTAAATTCAGAATGATAATGGCTTATTGTCTGTACAAGCCATGAATGCAAGTTCCATCTCGTCGGTGCAGCTCTAGGCATGCGTCGCTGCACTACTTCATCAAGAAGCCTTGTGCGTTTGGTAGATTTGTTGAAAAATGAAGCAAATCCCTCTACTGTTTTAAAAAATATTTTACATTCAGGGATGAGTTTTGCAGATTGAGAAAGTACCAGATTCAACTTGTGAGTGTAACAGTGTATAAATGTCACTGCTGGGGCTTTTTATTTTATTTTGGCCTGAACTCTATTTAGTTCTGATGCCATTACAGAGGCTCCATTATAGGTCTGAGCTACCAGCTTTTGAACGCAGTTGTATTTTTCCAGGGCCCCCAAAACATACTCTAACAAGCTGTTCTGTCACTGCTCACACCATCAAATCCCAGAAATGCTTCCTTCACTTCACTGTTCAGCAGGTACCATCATAAAATCATAGAGCCCTGAGCTTTGTTACTAATGTCAGTCAACTCGTCTACTTCAATGGCAACAAATGGTGCTTGAGAATTCTCTTCTTTGATGTTATTTCTTATAACTTCCAATTGCTTCAATCAAATCATTTTGTATTCTGTTAGACAGACAAAAAATAGCAAGGACGACTGCAAATGTGTGGCTAACTTCTCATGGTAGCTAGCAATGAGGTATACAGGTAGACCCCGCTTACCGAATGCCCAGTTACCGAAACTTCACTATAACGAGGGTTTCTATTTGTACCACTTCTCTGCTTAACAAAGGCTGCTTTCACTATAACGAATGTTTACACACACTTTAAATCTTGCGGGCTTCTCGTATGCAGCTTCTCATGCTCAGCTTCTCTCTGGATGCCCCAGCAATGCACACTCAGTCTTTAGCGTGCCTCAATTAAGCAGTGCAGTGCAGCCCCTCCAATATGGGAGGAGCTTAAGCGGCACAATGCTTTGTGGCTTTAATATTAGTAAGTCGATGTAGGGGGTGGATAGAGAGATAGGGGAGGGGGTAGAGAGGGAGAGGAAGGGGATAGAGAGGAAGGGGGTTAGTGAGGAGGGGGGATAGAGAGTTAGAGGGGAGGGGGATAGAGAGGTAGAGAGGAGGGGGGATAGAGAAGGGGGGGATAGAGAGGAGTGTGGAGGGATAGAGAGGAGTGGGGGGGATAGAGAGATTGGGGGGGAGAGGGGGTTGAGAGATAGAGAGGAGGGGGGATAGAGGGATAGGGAGGAGGGGGCGATAGAGGGATAGGGAGGAGGGGGGATAGAGAGACAGAGAGGAGGGGGGGGATAGAGAGATAGAGAGGAGGGGGGGATAGAGAGATAGAGAGGAGGGGGGATAGAGAGATAGAGAGGAGGGGGCGATAGAGGGATAGGGAGGAGGGGGGCGATAGAGGGATAGGGGGGATAGAGGGATAGGGAGGAGGGAGCGACAGAGGGATAGGGAGGAGGGGGCATAGAGAGTTAGGGAGGGGGGGATAGAGAGATAGGGAGGAGGGGGGATAGAGAGATAGGGAGGAGGGGGGTAGAGAGATAGGGAGGAGGGGGGTAGAGAGATAGGGAGGAGGGGGGTAGAGAGATAGGGAGGAAGGGGGTAGAGAGATAGGGAGGAGGGGGGTAGAGAGATAGGGAGGAGGGGGGTAGAGAGATAAGGAGGAAGGGGGTAGAGAGATAGGGAGGAGGGGGGTAGAGAGATAGGGAGGAGGGGGGATAGAGAGACAGGGAGGAGTGGGGGGTAGAGGGATAGAGAGAAAGAGTGGGGGATAGAGAGAAAGAGGTGGGGGAATAGAAGGATAGAGAGAAGGGGGGATAGAGGGATAGAGAGAAAGAGGGGGGGGTGATAGAGGGATAGAGAGAAAGAGGGGGGAATAGAGAGAAAGAGGGGGGTAAAGAGAAAGAGAGGGGTAGAGAGAAAGAGGTGGGTAGAGAGAAAGATGGGGGGTAGAGTGAAAGAGGAGGGGGTGTGGAATAGAGGGAAAGAGAGGAGGGGGAGGAAGAAAGAAGCGCGTCACGTGTCCTGAAACACCTTGGACCAGGTTGCGATATTTTGCTGCGGTGACTGTGAAGATCTGGCCTGGAGCAGGTAGGATTGGCGTTTTTATTCCTGCCATTTTTGTCACATTCCAGATTCCAGACTTTTGACTGCTCAACCTGTACACCGAAACTGTTAGCGCTAGAAACTAAACTGATTTTAGCGGGGAGGCTCGGGTCGGGGCGGCGTTTTGGCTGCGGCCAAATATGGTAATACAGTTAAACTCTCGCTTAACCAAGGATTTTAAAGTTCCTAACCCCTTCGTTAAGTGGGGTCTACCTAATTGCCATGATTAACAGAACAGCTACTCTCATTATTACTGTGAAAGGCAAGCTCCTGTCTGATTAGATAGCAAGTGGCATCTGTCAGCCTTTTCAAAGTGTCGCGGTTTTCTTTGACATTTTTATTGTGCTGTTCAGTATGGATCTTTTGCTGTTCATTTAGAGCCAAATCTATTCACATATTTCCAAAGGTTTTCAGTGCTATCTGGCTTTGGATGTGAGAGACAGATTTCTCAGAGAGCAGTTGGCAGGTTGTTAACGTCACTGTATTGCTATACTGGGACCTCAATTAACGTCGGGGAGGTGTACTTGAAAAGTGTAACTTTAATTGAAACGACGTATAGTGAAACCTGAATGACTATAGGCCCTAATGGTATAAATAGGGGTTACATTCCTTCGGTACATTTCTGGTCTAACTTTTCTTAAACTAATATTAAATATAGACCAAGGACAATATTAGTAGTATTGAAAACTAGAATAAATGTTTAATAAATATAAAAATAAGATAATAAATACAATTAAGAGAACACTTACTGGAGATGGTTGATGTGGTCAGTGGGTGGAGTGGCGGGAGGGGTGGAGTCATTCAGATGAAGGCGTGGGATTACCAGAGAGGCCCCTCTCTCCCTCACGCCGCGTCACCAAACAGTTGATTGCTGTCACGTGTTTGTGCCTTCCTACATTTTTTTCTAAAGTTGTCGAAATGTACGAAGGAGCAAACACATGCAAGCGATCAGCTGTTTGGGGATCCGTCGTGATGAAGGGAGGGAGGGGCCTCTGGTAATCTCTGCCGACTGACTTCACCGGCTGGCTGCTGGGTCAGGAGGCCCGCGGCCAGTGGGTGGAGCCGACCGACCGACCGACTGACTCTGGGCAAGTCCAAACAACTTCACTCTCTCAACTCAAACTATTGTAACAGAAATGATTAAATCTCATTTTACAGTGCCTATTACAGTGGAAAACCTCAATGACTGTGTTCCTACATTCCGTGCTCACCAACTCTATCATCAACCCGTTCTGTGAGCTCCACATTAATCTCCCTTGTCCTGTCCTGATCAAACCTCAGCCTCTGTTCCTAACAACTTCCCATCTTGGCCTACGATGTGATCCAGAGATTGGCTCATATGTGTTCGGATGTCAGACATTCTGCATGAAGTCCACATCATGTTGCCAAACCTCTGGAGTGTAGAAAAATGCCAAAGAGTGAGAAAAAGTGTAATAGCTTTAGTTGCCACTGTAAGGTTTCCACTATTCACTTACCTGATGTTCCACGTATCCCCAGGTGCTAGAGCAGTGGTTCTCAACCTTTTTTGTGCTGTGACCCAAATTAACCACCAGCAGGTCCTCGCGACCCAAGCTTTTTTTTACTGCGACCCAAATTAGCCTCCAAAAGATCCTCCCACCCCTAGGGGGCGATATCACAACTGAAGCTTAGCTCAGCCAAAATGTTGTCTCTGTCTCTTTTGTGGACTAAGCACAACTCGTAATTACGCTCTTTATACAAATTGGTGGGCAGTGTCGCCTTGGGCGCCTTTTTTAGTGTTATAAAAGCATTTTCAACATTAAAAAAAAGCAACAACAAAAAATTCTGATGATCCTTCATGACCCTATTGAGGACCCTCGTGACCCTGATTTTGGTCGGGATCCAAGGTTGGGAACCACTGTGCTAGATACTCAGCGAAAGAAAAATGGTGTGAGTTTCAGTCATCAATGTACTGTTCCAACCAGCACAGACTTGCCTTCGGTTGACAGCTGAGGTGAAGCCCAGAAGTGAACAAGGTTGCAGGCATGGACAGGCTACAGGTCAACTTCTGAATAACTGAGGAGATCCCAGCCAAGCAAGAACCAACAGAAAGGAGCCTCCTCATCAAACCTGCAAATGATGAAACTTAATGAGAAAAATCATCCATAAATACAACAAATTGTATCAGTCAAATCATCAACAACAAATTGTATCAGTCAAATCATCAACAACGATTGATCCCACAAGGCTCCCATTACCCAAGGTTCAGATTATTTCCCTTCACCACCACAGAGAAACACCATTGCATGTGATTTACAGTCCACCCAAAGGACAATTGCAGACTTTCAGCCCTGAACTGACTCAACCACCCACTCAAGGCAAGGGCCAGAACCAACCCAGCCAAATTAACAATTCAGTCAACAACCCCAACCATAATCTCATGACGTGAAAGGTGCTATATAAATGTAAGTTTTGATTGATTGATTGATATTGATCTCCACCTAAACCGCCTTGACCACTGCACTAACCCAGTCTGTACAGGAACCGACTCGTGGCAGCCACACTGACCCAGGCTCAGCAGAGACCGACTTTCGGCAGCTACACATTGCTGGTCGCTAGCAAACCAGCCATGCAAACAGCTCTGACCTGGCCCTGGCGGCGACTGATCTGAGGGAACTGCACTGAGCCAGGCCTGACAGACTCTATCCCTCCACAACTGCCCGCGACCAACCTCGGCAAACAGACACCGACTCTGCCCCTGTACTGAAAAAACTAATGCTTGACCATTGGCCCCGACAGAAACTGACTCTCAAACACCAAACTGAGCCAACATTCGCAGACACCACCTCTGGGCAAATAAACTCAACCAACCTTCACACACCTTCACTACATTCTCCAAGTATAGGTAGACCCTGAAGGGGTTAGGGACTTTAAAACCCTTCGTTAAACGAAAATTTTGTTAAGCGAGAGTTTAACTGAACAGGTAGACCCCACCTTACCTAACGCCCGGTTACCGAAACTTCACTACAACGAGGGTTTCTATTTGTACCACTTCTCCGCTTAACAAAGGCTGCTTTCGCTATAACGAATGTTGACACACACTTTAAATCTTGCTGGCTTCTCGTGCGCAGCTTCTCATGCACAGCTTCTCTCTGGTTGCCACAGCAACTCACACTCAGTCTTTTGCGTGCCTCAGTTAAGCAGTGCAGTTAAGCAGTCCCCTTCTCCCCTCTATCCCCCCCCCCCCCCCCTCCCTCTCTATTCCCACCCCTATCTCTCTATCCCCCCCTCCTCTCTATCTCTCTATTCTCCCCCCCATCTTGACTTAAGCCACGAAGCATCCTGCCGCTTAAGCTTATCCCATATGGGAGGGTCTGCACTGCTTAACTGAGGCACACTAAAAATTGGGTGTGCGTTGCTGGGGCAACCAGAGAGAAGCTGCGCGAGAGGTCAGACTGCAAGTTGGAAGGAGAGATAAAATGGCATGAAAGTGCTAAGTCATGGTTATATTTTCTGACAGAACGGAGGTGTTCGGCAAATCTGCATGTGGTCTCCCCAATGTAGAGGAGACCACATCGTGAGCAGCAGATGCAACATACTGCATTGGTGGTAGGTATTGCATTTCCTGCGCTGGCATGGGAAGGTGCCGGGGGAAGGGGAGTGGCAGGTGGTTTTGATGGAGGAATCAACCAGGTATTCTCGGAGGGAACAGTCCTTTATGAATGCTGGGAGGGGAGGGGAATACTGGACTCCTCAATTAACGTGGGGGATGTGTTCTTGAAAAGTGCGACTTTAATAGAAACAACGTTAATGATAGACCCTAATGATACATTTCCAGTCTAAATTTTAAACTAATATTAAATAAAGACCAAAAACAACACTACAGCAGCCCCCGCTTTATAGCAGGACAGCTCAGGAGACGATTAAATGTCCCGTTTAAGCGAGGTTCCCGTTTAGGCGATGCCAAGCAGCAGACGCATTATTCACCCAACACAAAGCTCAGTACTTGGGCACATGCATTCTATACACACCAGAATCATAACACAACACGAACAAACACGGGTAAAGTACACACGGAAATCACGAAAGAATCAACAATGTTATTTTTTCGGTATAAAAAAACAACCCTACTGTTATTCCTTCTTGAAAGCAATACATTTTGATGAGAAAAAGGCATAACAATTAATCATTACTGCTACTTTGGCTACGTAACCAATGCATCGAAGATAAGTACAAGTTACAGTGTAGCACATGCACACATGACGATCGAACCTACGTACAATACAATGAATTGAATGGAACTTTTTGGGTGTGTAACTTCTTAGTTTGGTAACAAATTTGTTTGTAACAAACAAGAATTTCAACAATAAATGAAATAAATGAAGAAAGAAAGAGATGGGAGGGGGGGCATGAAGCATGTGTTCTGACGCATGTGTTCTGAAATATCCAACAATTATTGTAGATCTACACTCTGTTTAAAAAAATACATCATGTATTGAACAAGGGTAGAACTGAAAATCTGTGTTGACAAAAAATGTCCCGTCAAAGCGATGTGCAGTCTCGCTTATCCGATGCAAATAACACGCATAAAAACAGTCACAAGCTGTTTCGTCCCAATTAAGCTATGATCCCGCTTAAGCAGTTCCCGATTACGCGGTGGCGCCTGTACTTGTATTGAAAATTGAAATAAATGTTTAATATATATATAAATAGGAGCAAACACACGCCAGCGATCAGCTGTTTGGTGACGCGGTGTGAGGGAGAGAAGGGTCTCTGGTAATCCCACCCCTTCATCTGAATGACTCTGCCCCCTCCCACCCACTGACCACATCAACCATCTCCAGTAACTGTTCTCTTAATTGTATTGAGTATCTTATTTATACATTTACTAAACAACTGATAATAAATGTAATCAGCTAATATCCCTTCAATTAATCCAATTTTCTAAATTTTCTTCTAACTATTTATTAATCAACAACGTATAATTGAAACAATGTATATCGGGACGACGTATAGCAAGGAGTTCCATTAAGTTGTTTCAATTCAAGTCGCACTTTTCAAGAACACTTTTCAAGAACACAGGGAGGGAAGGGGGAAAAGTGGGAGAGAAAAGGGGAGCCCAGGAGTGGGGTTTTTTGCTGCGACCCAAATTAACCACCAGCAGAGGGTGATATCGCGATTGACGCTCAGCGCAGCTAAAACATTATCTCCATCTTTTGTGCAACTTGGCGCTGAGTCCACAAAAGCGCAACACGGCATCTCGCTGCCTTTCTGTTGCTTTTAAGATAGGCATATAAAATTGCAGTTAAATAATTTTGGTAGTTTGTACTAAAAATCATTTGCATTATGTAAAATGTGCATTGTAAAAATATAAACCATTAAATATTCATCTACAATTTAAAGTTTTTATTTTCATAAGGTAGGCACTGCCTACCCTGACTGTATGTCCATGGTATAGCGATAGGCAACAATGTCCTTTTGACTATTAAACTTTCCTACCTACCAAAAACTCTTCTGACTGCACTAATCCAGACTTGAGTGCTGCTGCCAGTGTTTATCAGGAACATAATTCTTTGCAGTTGAAATGTTTCTGAGCAACCAAACTATCCCGAACGCTCATATGACAAATCATTGAATTCGAAGATTTGTATCTCTTGTGCTCTACATTTCATTGCAGTTAATCCAATGCTGGTTTTAGACCTTTAAAGTCTAACGTCAATAGTGGGCAAACTTCTAGAGTCTATAATCAGGGACAAGATAGATCGTCACTTGAAAAATATAGGCTGATAAAGGACAGCCAGCATGGATTTGTTAAAGGCAAATCTTGCCTTACAAATCTGATAGAATTTTTCAACGATGTAACAGAATGGGTGGACGAGGGCAGCGCAGTTGATGTAGTTTACATGGACTTTCAAAAGGCATTTGGCAAAGTGCCGCATGAGAGGCTTATTAGGAAAATAGAGGCCCACAACGTTAAAGGGACAGTGGTAGCGTGGATCCACAACTGCCTGCGAGACAGAAAGCAGAGAGTTGTGGTGAGTGGCTGTTTTTAAGACTGGAGGGCAGTGTGCAGTGGCGTCCCCCAGGGATCAGTTTTGGGACTACTGCTCTTTTTAATATATATTAATGATTTGGATTTGGTTTTAGGGAGTACGGTTTCCAAATTTGCAGATGGCACTAAGTTAGGGAGAATAGTAATAGTGAGGAGGATGGTAGCCATCTGCAAGAGGATATAGGTAAAATGGTAAAATGGGCAGACACATGTTAGATGAAGTTTAATACAGAGAAGTGTGAAGTGATACACTTTGGGAGAAGAAATGAGGGGAGGCAATATAGGCTAGATAGTACAATTTTAAAGGGTGTGAAGGAACAGAGAGACCTGGGGATTTGTGTTAGTGACTCTTTGAAAGTGGCAAGACAGGTAGGCAAAGCCGTTATGAAGGCATATGGGATACTAGGCTTTATAAATAGGGGTATAGAATACAAAAGTCAGGAAGTGCTGATTAAGACTTTGGTTAGGCCTCAGCTGGAGTACTGTGTCCAATTCTGGTCACCACACTTTAGGAAGGATATTAAGGCATTGGAAAGGGTGCAGAGGAGATTTACCAGGATGGTACCAGGAATAAGGGACTTCAGCTACGAGGAAAGGCTAGATAGGCTAGGCTTATTCTCTCTAGAACAAAGAAGATTGAGAGGAGACCTAATAGAGGTTTATAAGATTATGAGAGGTTTCGACAGGGTGAATAGGGAAAAATTGTTTCCACTGGTGGGCGAATCAGTGACTCGTGGTCACAGATTTAAAATAGTTTCAAAACGAAGCAGAGGGGAGCTGAGGAGAAATTTTTTCACTCGACAGGCTGTTCGAATCTGGAATGCATTGCCTGAAAAGATGGTGGAGGCAGCTTCCATGACAGCTTTTAAAAAGGAACTAGATCTTTATTTAGGAAGAGCAGGTGTATTGGGTTATGGGGAGAAAGCTGGGCAGTGGGATTGAGTTGCTCTGTTCAAAGAGCCAGCACAGATTAGATAGCCCAAATGGCCTCCTTTTGTGCCGTATGAAACAAAATGAAAATAGGCATTGGTTTACGCCAAATGGTGATTTTATGTTGAATACACACAGTACAGTACTTTATTGTTACCTTACAAAAATCTAAATAACATCCTCAAAGGCATAACACAACAATGATTCTCGAGCTGCAAGTATTTGCAGAGGGAGTATTAAATGGATTTTAAAAGTGAGAAGTTTGTAGCATAAAAGTAAAAATGATTCTCAATATTTAGGGACCTTTGCAAGAAAATAGAAAATGCTACCAAATTTCAGTAGGAAAAAAAGCTGAACCAACTGAAAGGGCGTCAGATAGATAATTGGGTGAGTGTACTCGGGAAGCAGAACATTTTGGGTTCAAGCCTCAGTGTGACTGGAGTTCATATTCTATGATGACCCATCAATGCGGTAATGGGAGAGCCCTGCATTATCAGAGGTGCCTTCTTTAGATGAGACGTTAAACCAATATCTAGTCTGCCAGTTTGAAGTGGGAATTAATCATCTCGTGCTATTCAAAAAGAGGAAGGAGAAGAAATTGGTAAGCAAGTTTTATTAATAAAAGGATATTACACAAGAAGTTGTATTGAAAATAGTGTGAAGTAAAGAACTGACAGAATTTTTTCCAATTCTAAACCTGTCTCTTATGGGCAGTCATGGCTTCATTGCAGCTTGAGGCACCTCCTTTGAACATTGCCTTTTAATTTCTAGTGCTCAGCGGTAGCTAAACTTAGAGTTTCAGGTAGCTTGATCTCATTTTGATGCACCTACTTTATTAGACAGTACTGTACTGGCATATTTCCCCCGATATTAGTACCACCAACTCAGTTCAGGGCAGCAACTTTGTATTCTTTCTATTTGTCAATATAGTATTAACATAGTACAGTAGTCTCCGCTTTAGCAGGACAGCTCAGGAGACGATTAAATGTCCCGTTTAAGCGATGCCAAGCAGCAGACACATTATTCACCTAACACAAAGCTCAGTTTCTGGGCACATGCATTCTACACACACCAGAATCATAACACAACACGAACAAACACGGGTAAAGTACATGCGGAAATCACGAAAGAATCAACAATGTTATTTTTTCGGTTATAAAAAAACAAACCTACTGTTATTCCTTCTTAAAAGCAATACAGTCCCTCCCTGTGGCTGTTTCTTCCCGCGCGCGTTCTCTCCCTCATGACACAAGGTTAACTTTCTGTTGTAGTGTGTGTATGCATGCTGACGTACAGAGCGTGTACCGCTAGCTAGCGCTGCTGGCAGAACGTACGATCTTTGCACTACATGGATAGCCACTTTGCACACATGCGCATGCTGACCGCCGACACTTACGGACGTACATGCAACATTCAGCGTATTGTGTAGCTGATCAAACATGTTGGCACGTAAGTTCATTTGGCGCGGGTAAGTCTTTGACTCACTCACTCAGCTGTGAAAAGTTTTCTTGTAAACTTTCCACCACTTATGTTTACACTGAACTAGCGTGCCAACCACATGGCTCCACTATGGCTCTTGCTAAGCATGATAGGTGCCGTTGAATCAGTGTCAGCGCAATCGTGCAGCTACATTAGCTAAGTGCTTGTACATTATATGGCTGGCTGGCTGGCTGCGCTGTTACGTACTCCCTGTACGTACGTATGGCCAATAAGGTGTTACATGGAAGAAATATGTTACGGCAAGCGAGAATATCGGTGACTAGCAAGAAATATCTGCACAATCGGACCCATTTTGTCTCATTTTTTGCAAAGTTTTGAAGAATAGAACTGAAAATCTGTGTTGACAAAAAATGTCCCATCAAAGCGATGTGCAATCTCGCTTATCCGATGCAAATAACACGCATAAAAACAGTCACACGCTGTTTCATCCCAATTAAGTGATCCCGCTTAAGCAGTTCCCGATTATGCGGTGGCACCTGTTTTATCAATATACAGTAGAAGCCCATTTATCCGGCATCCGCGGGGCATGGCCAATGCCGGTTAACACGCCTGCCGGATATTCGGGCTGCTCATTGCCGAAAACCCACCACAAAAAAATTAAAATCTTTTAACACACCCCATACACACCAGATTAAGTAATAACAGATAGCGGAGGAGTATTGTGTTGGTGCTTGTTGTTGGGGCTGCTCTCTTGCGCTTCTCACCTTTACTGGTTGGGGTGTGTGGTCCAGCGATTCCTTTTTCAATGGGGGGGCTCCGCGCGGGTGAAAGAAGCGGCAGCGCGATTTTAAAGTCACGCGACTTTACCAGCTGGAAGCCAAAGCCCTAGACTCTACTAACGGCAAACCGAAATACTGCACCTGCGCGACAATGTGGGTTATCGGCTAGCGTTATCGGCTTGCCGCTAGTATGACGTTGAAGTCATACGTGCTCCGTTTTTTTTGCCCGCTTGGCGTGCTCCATTTTGGGGAGAGTCGCTGGACTGTAAACCTCAACCGCAGCATCTACCAGCAGGGGTGGGGAGCGCAGTAGAGTAGTTTTAACGGTGAGTGCCAATGCAATATTCTGTTATTATGTAATTATGCATTTACAAATGCTCCACTGCTATTGTTACGGATAAGCTCCAGTTTATCGAATGGGGACTTTTTTTTGGCATGCCGGTTGTACGGAAGTGCCAGTCTCACTTCCATATAACCGGCACGCCAAAAAAAAAGTCACGGCTAAATGGGCTCCTGCTGTAGTATTAATTGGATATCGCACACACACTTTAAAATTATCTTCAGCATGTAACATATTTCTTCTCTTTGTTTCGAATAGCTGTATACTATCAGCTGTTTATAGCCATATCCTAAAATGCCCAGACTCATTTATCACAACTTTGTAAAGCTGACAGGTTATATTTAACTCAATGAACAGCAAGAAATAGACTTCATCTGCAACAAGCATGCCTTTAAGCACTGTCTGGCTGAATATTGCTAAGTTCCATATAGGTGGGCTGCTTGCTAATTTTAATTTTAGAAATATATTTTATATACCAGCATATGCTGCATACTAAAAATGGTATCAAGCTGCCTCTAACCCACATTGGCTTTCTATGTTGATAATACTGTAGCTTGTTAGATTATTTAGGTAATAATACCTCCAAAAAATAATCATAATTTGGTCACTAAATCCACATCTGTTGGTGGGATATTAATGTGCACAATTGGGTGCCGCATTTCACCAAGAAAATATAGTCAATTCACTTTACAGTTTATTCTGCAAAGTGCTTTGAGATGTCTCAATGACATAATAACAACAACAAAAATAATTGGCATTTATATAGCACACTCCACACGGGGCGACATCTCAGAGAACTTCACAATGGCGAAGCTCAAGGCCGAGCCAAGGGGTGGGGAAAGGGGAAGGTGACCATAAGTGAGGTCAAACAGAAAAGTATTGAGACGCGACCTAACGATGGGAAAGGAGTGGTTGAGGCGAAAGTGTTGAGGGAAGAAGTTCCAGATTTTCAGGCCTCGTGGCTGAAAACACGGGTCGCCGCTGAGTTGAGGAATAAGTATCAAATGCAAGGAATATCATACAAATTACATTTGTAAAGCGCCGGAAGGGGGAGATGGAGCAGGCCAGAGCCTGATGAGTGAAGGGAGCAGATAAGTTGATGAGGGGTTAGCGTGGAGCCTGGTGTGCAAGAGGATATGAGCTGCAGAGTTCTGGATAATCTGCAACTTGTGATGGGAAGCATTAGGAAGGTTGATAAACAGGGAGTTGTCATAGCTGAGCCTAGATATAATGAAAACATGTATGAGAGGTTCTGCGGCTTGAAGGTTGAGGCAGTTACGGGATTAGGCAATGTTGGGAGAAGACAGAGAAGATCGGCACAGATAATAGTAATTACTATTATAATTATAATAATCCTTACATTTGATATAGCGCTTTTCACGTCTTCTAGATGTCTCAAAGCGCTTCACAGAATATATTGTAAACTGAAGTTATTTTACACTGTAGGCAATACACGGCAGCCAATTGCACATAGCAGTGTCCCACAAACAGTTGTAGATTGAAATGAACAATTTATTATTGGTTTGTTTTGAGGGATTAATATCAGGTGTGTGGAGTAAGGCAACTTGCCCAGGTTTCACTCTGCTTGGAATCAAATCTAGGTCGCTCGTTTGCAAGGCTAGTGCTCTAATCACTGAGCTACAGTACTCCACGAAAGGTAGAGGAGAAAAGACAGTTGAGGTTGAATATGATGCCTAGGTTCCTGATTGGCTCCGTGAGGTGGAGTGTGCATCTGTTGTCGCTGATACTGATGGTGCCTGAGGTACAGAGCCAATCAGGAGAGCCTCAGCCTTGCTGACATTCAATGTAGAAAGTTGAGGGTAAAGACAGAGATAGAGTGGGTGTCATTCGAGTACATGCAAAAGCTGACCCCACGTCTGTGGGTGATGTCACCAAGGGGGAGCATGTACAGGTTGAAGAGGAAAGGAATGAGGCAGAGCCCTGAGGACCACCGCACAAGATGGTGCGGGGGCTGGAGGAGAAGCTGTTTCTGGAGATAAAGTGAGGCTTAACTGGACTACTTAACTGTACGTAATTTGTCAATTAATTACAGCATTTAGCTTTGCAATAGCAAAATGCTTGGAAATTTAGTCAAAGTAATAAAACACATTTTTCCATCTTATCACTGGCACCCGAGCAGAGTTCCAAATCAACTATCTGGGAGAACTCACCTTCCTTCCCCCTCCAACCTCCCCTATCCCGACCCCAGCTTAGGTCTGAAACACTGACTGTCCAGTGCCTTGGGACATCGCCTTGGGACAGCGCCTTGTCCAGGACAAGTGATGTCCTGCAGCTTGGTGGCTGGAACACTTGACTTGCAAGCGAGAGACCTGGGTTTCATTCCAGGCGGGGCGAAAACTTGGACAAGTTTCCTTACTTCACATGCTTAATAATAATCCCAACAAAAAATAAGAATTTGGTCACTCATTCCACAACTCGTTGTGGGATACTGAGGGGGGAATGGGCCGTCGCGATTCTTCCATCAAATATAGTCAATTCACTTGACAGTAGGGTCCGTCGATATGGAAATTTTCCGATTTAGATATATCGATGGGCTCATATCGAGATGTACCGAAATATCGATATTTTGGGGTTTTTCATACTGCACATGCGCAAGCGGCACGCACATTCGGAGTGCGCGCGCATTCGGGGCCTATCTCCTCAGGAGGTAAATATCTTTCTCTGTGTCTCTCACTTTCTCCATCTCTGTGTTTTTCTGTCTGTGTCTCTGTCCTCTCTCACATCCCCCCCATCTCTATCTATCTGTATATTATCAGATCCACCCCGTCTCTCCCCCCCCACCCCGCCGCCGTCCCTCTCTCCTCCCCCCCCCCACCCGCCGCCGTCCCTCTCTCCCACCCCGCCCCCCCCGTCATCTCTCCCCCCCCCACCGCCCCCCCAGCCGTCTCTCTGCCCCTCACCCCCCCCAGCCGTCTCTCTCCCCCTCCCCCTCCCCCCCTCCCCCCCAAGCCGTCTCTCTCCCCTTCAACCCCCCACCCCAGCCGTCTCTCTCCCCCTCACCCCCCCCCAGCCATCTCTCTCCCCCTCACCCACCCCCCAGCCGTCTCTCTCCCCCTCACCCAGCCGTCTCCCCCCTCTCCCCCCCCAGCCATCTCTCTCCCCTCCACCCCAGCCATCTCTCCCACCCCTCCCCCCCAGCCGTCTCTCTCCCCCTCACCCACCCCCCCCACCCCCCCCCCCAGCCGTCTCTCCCCCCCCTCACTCCCCCAGCCGTCTCTCTCCCCCTCACCCCCCCCAGCCTTCTTTCTCCCCCTCACCCCCCCAGCCGTCTCTCCCCCCCTCCCCCCCCAGCCGTCTCTCTCCCCCTCCCCCTCCAGCCGTCTCTCTCCCCCTCACCCACCTCCCAGCCGTCTCTCTCCCCCTCACCCCACCCAGCTGTCTCTCTCCCCCTCACTCACCCCCCAGCCGTCTCTCTCCCCCTCCCCCCCCACCCCAGCCGTCTCTCTCCCCCTCACCCGCTGTCTCTCTCCTCTCACCCCTTGCATACCTGTATATTGTATTCGAGGACTATGAATACAATATGGCGGCTTTGCACCTCGGTCTGTGCATTGTGTATAGAGATGAGCATTCTGGGTCTTGTAGCTCAGTGTGCTCGCATCCCGATTTTCTACCTCGATATATCGTTTTTTTCGATATATCGATATTTTTGAAATGCCTATATCGGCATATCGATATGCAAATCATATCGGGTTTTAGCGATATATCGATATATCGCCGGACCCTGCTTCACAGTATATTCTAAATCAAATGCAAGGATTATTCTTATTGTTTTTCTTATTTACAAATGTTACACAAAAGTCCAAACCAAGAGATATTAATAGCAGATCTAACAGAAAGTTTAGGAGGAGCTTCTTTATGTAGAGAATGGTGAGCTTGTGAAACTCACTACCTGAAGTTGTGGTTGAAACCAGTGGTGGCTGCTGACCTTTTTGACAGTGAGGCAATCTCAGTTGGTTATTATGACAAAGGGCGTTTCACGATAGCACAAATCTTGGCCCCTTTAACATTGGTTTTGTTCCCACGCTGGCATTCCCTTGCTCCCATGGCTCCCATTGCAGTATTTCCTCGGTCCTTTATTCCCATTCTGGTATTTCCTTGATCCCTTGCCACTATTCCCTTGTTCCCTTGGCTCCTGTCTAGATGATACAGGACCTCACTTACCTCACCTGACGAACCAACACTATTTGAATTGAAACGCTCGATGTATTTAAGAGGAAAATTGAAGCAATCATGATGGAGAGGCAAATAAAATAATCCTATAATCCTTGCATTTGGTACAACACCTTTAATTACACTGTAATTTTCACAGTAAATCCTCTAGCACCTTTGAACCGCTAAATGCAACGATTACTATCGTGCAAGATAATAATAATAATCCTTGCATTTGATGTAGAGCTTTTCACATCTTCTAGACGTCTCAAAGCGCTTCACAGAATATACTATAAAGTGAATTGACTGTATATTTGTGGACGAAACGCGGCAGCCAATTGCACACAGCATTGTCCCACAAACAGTCATGGACTGAAATGGACAATTTTATTATTGTATTTTTTAGGGAGGGCTTATTATTAGGCATGTGGAGTAAGGAAACTTGCCCAAGGTTTCACTAACCTGCCTGGATTTGCACACAGGTCTCACGCTTGTAAGGCGAGTGCTCTAACCACTGAACTACAAGACCTCACAATATGGTTATTCCACATTCTAGACCAATGTGGTTCAACTGGCAGAGTGCAGATCCGGGACCATCTCCAACATTCCTCCCTTCCTGACGAATGTCTTCCTATGGCAGCAGCAGGAGCCGGCAGCTGGGGGCACACAGTGTGCAGAGTGGAAATAATGCCAGCCATTACTGCACTGTGTATAAATGTTATCACTGAGACTGAAATTTATTTTTTTAATTGGTAGTGTACATGTCAATTTTAATAATCCAACTAAGCTATTTTTGTATGAATCACATCATTATAATTGATCAATCTCGTTCTTTTTGCAGTTATATTCAACTGTTGTGCAACAGTACCCTTGACTTGCTCAAAGTGGGACATATGTATCATTTGTTTCAAAAACAGAAGTTGCTGGGGAAACTCAGCAGGTCAGGCAGCATCCATGGAGAAAGGAAAGCGAGTCAACATTTCGGGTCCACAAAGAAGACAAAGGAAAAAGAAAAAAGAGTGTGTTAACTGATGGGTTGAAAATGTGATAACAATGTAAGGGGGAGAAACAAAAGGGGGTGGGTTTGAAACTGGGGAGAAGAGGTGTTAGTGGTGAAGTGGTCTTTGTCTCCTTTGTCTCCCTTGTCCTGCCTTCCACCCTCGAACACTCTTACAAACCTCTCCCTCCAAACAAGCCTCTGACAAAGGGTAGTGGACCTGAAACATTTCCTTTCTCCAAGGATGCTGCCTGACCTGCTGAATTTCCCCAGCAACTTCGGTTTTTGTTTCAGATTCCCAGCATCTGTGGTATTTTGTGTTTTGTATCATTTGTTTGCCTGAAATGTTTGATTTCAGAGCCATCCGTTTGTGTATAATAATAGCAAACGATTAAACATCCGTCAAGTGGTGTTGTGGAATTGCTTCACCACTGGCATCACCCCTACAATTTAAAGCTCTAAAATTTCTCACTTGAACCTTAATTCTTAGAATTTAACATCGTGGATAATTCTTAAATGCAGTCTTAATTTGGAAACGGGTTTCTTTTTCAGTTCTATTGATGAATCACAGAATGAGTTCAATTTAATAATGTTTCAAAATTCTGCTAAATCGGAAATTTTAAGAGAATAGTTTGAAGGCTTAAAGTGTGAGAAATTATTACCGAAATAATAATGACAGCACTGAGTTTCTCCCCTACCCACATTGCCTCAGGCAGCACTGAAGCCTTTTGAAAACGTTCAGTGCAGACTTGCTATCTCCTTAAAGATGGAGTACAGGATAACTGCAGTTATGTTAAGAGAAACTGTTAATTGCGTCTTTACATTCTGGGAAATTGCCTCTTTATTAATAATAAACGAAAACACAGATGAGAAAGGGCCATTTGTAACCCTCCTTTCCACAGTTCATGCATGATCTGCTCTATCAGTGACTGCCTAACCTACCTTGAGGAAAGGCTACACAATGCTTCTCCCTGCCCTTCAAAGGTAATTCAAGCTAAACTCCAGAAAGCCTATCTAGTCTGACATCCTATTTTATTCATATTCTTACCTGTTGCTTTCCTTAACATGACATTTCCAAAATCACAATATCCCCAGGCACGTTGTATAATTCAAAGCATTACTATCTGTACTTATTCTTAATAACCTCCACTGTTTTCAGCCTTTTGATGTCACTATTATTCTAAAGTACAGGCAACACACAGTAACAAGTTTTATACCCAGTGAAGGAACCAATCATGTGCACTCCAGTTCCTGGCAGCAAAAACTCAGTTGATGTATGTATCAACAACAACTTTGACTCCATGCCGGACGGCGTCTCAGAGCGCTTCACAATAGCGGATCCCAGGACCGAGCCAGGGGCAGGGTTAGAAAGGTGACCAAAGGTGCGGTCGTAGAGAACGGTCTTTAACTGTGACCTGAAACTGGGAAGAGAGAGAGCGAGGTGAAGGGAGTGAGGAAGGGAGTTCCAGAGTCTTGGGGAATAGTGGCTGAAGGCATGGCCGCCGAGGGTGGAGCAGAGGATTCGGGGGACACGGAGGAGGCCAGACCCGGTGGAGCGAAGGCAGCGGGTGCTGGTTTTGGGAGAGAGATCGGAGAGGTAGGGGGATGCAGAGGAGTGGAGGGATTTGAAAACAAGGGTGAGGATCTTGAAGTTGATCCTCTCAGGGACAGGGAGCCAGTGAAGTCTGGCAAGGACTGGGGTAATGGGGGAGCGAAGCTTGGTGTGGATGAGTTTTGAATTAGTTGGATTTTGTGGATTGTGGTATCACGTATGGATGCTGCTGCATGATGCTGTAAGGGAACACTATAATCCAGAAAATTGCGGAGTTCCATAGGTTCGTGGTTTGTGCACTTGGTTCACAACCAATAGGACCCAGATTCAATTCGTGGACGGGTAAAAGCTTATGCAAGTTTCCATACTCCACACCCCTCTGTTTACCAGCAGTATACAGAATCCCAGTTGTTAGTCGATGGTAGGATCCATGGATAATAATCCCCTCCAAAAAAAGTTTTGTCATTTAATCCATGATATTTATAGGACACAGCTGTGTACAATTGACTGTCACGTTTCTCCTGCAAAATACATAGTAAATCCTCATTACAAGTGCTTTGCGAAGTGCTTTGGGATGTTTCAATAACATAGAGCGCTATAAGAAATGCAAGATTTATTATTATTATTATCTATAGAAGGCAGATATTTCATGGATCTGAAGATAGCCTGAAGATAGCCAGTCCACATAATGCAATAATCTAAGTGTTATTCACCTGATTGAAAAGATAGAAGCCTCATTTGCACAGCTTTATGAAGAATACCATTGAGGCCTGGAGAAAATATCGCAACAATCAGCAAAGGAGCACTGCACATTCTTACAAATGCACATATTCTGACCTCATAACCTTCATATTCAGGTAATATTAACAATATTGTTGGCGAAGTATCATTAGAAATGACAAAAACACAGTACAGGCAAGCCCCGATTTAGGACACTTCTATTTAGGACGTTTCAATTAAACAAACATAATTTTTTTTAACACCTTTTTATCAATATAGGACATTTGGTTTTGTTTTAACAAACAAAATAATATTTTTGCGCATGCGCAGTATATCACAGTCAAATTTGGCGCATCCTTTTGTCCATGTGCACAGTACATAGTATATTTGTGGGTAAATCGCGCTCGCACCTGATATAATGTATCCAAGCATTTGAACTGGCCAATAGCATGTCACGATGTCATTGTTTTAAAGGCAGCTGATTTTGAAGCGACACCACGTCATGTCAGTATTACACTAATTTCCAAACATTCCCGAGCAATTTCGAGCGATTTATAGCCTCTACCGCGTTTATACCATGTCGGAAAAGAGAGCAGTAAGTGAAATGTGCAGCAGTAATACCGCAAGCGTCAAGAGATCCCGCAAAGTCATCACTTTAAATACTAAATTGTAAGTGATAAAGTGCATTGAGTCTAGCAAAAAAGGTACAGACGTCAGAAGGGCTTTAGGGCTAGCTAGATCGACGGTGACTACTATAAAGCAGAATAAGGACAATATACCGGCAAGTTCAAGGTGCAAGCAGATTATCAAAACATAGGACTGTATTAAAGTTTGCCAGTATTAAAGTACAATACTGTAAAGTTAACCCAAGTACCCCTTTTTGGCTATGTGTGTTATTTTGTGTGTTATTTAACGTTTAAGGTCCTAGAAGTTTGTGAAAAGAAGACATCTCAGGTTAAAAATGGGACTGCATGGGAAACCACGTTTTGATTTAGGGCGTTTCGATCTGAGTACCATTTTCGGGAACGCAACCTTGTCCTAAATAGAGGTTTACCTGTGTTCTATTCCATTCACCTGAAAGATACAGCATTCTAGAGACAGCAATTATTGAAGCAATTATTCTTAGAAAAGGCCCATTTTGACCCATCTGATTAACCTTAGTACTCAGATACAGGCAACATGAACCAATCCTTCACTACCAACGAATAGGAAAAGTAATGGGATGTTTTGTTTTATTTAGCTCAAATCCAAGTCAGGTGTTTGGGTTGTTAAAATTAAAGCAAGTCTAATTCTGATTTTTTAGTCTTACCCACTGTAAGCTCATGAGTTACAGTACTTTGTTTTTTTAGCACAAGTTTCATATTCGTGGCAAATAGACTTTCGGTTTCTGCTATTGTAAATCTGTGTTACATAAATGTACTTTACTGTTCTTATATTAATAAAAACACTTTAATAATCCTCATTTAATGAAAGTAGCAAATACATCAATATAATTTGCCTTTTGATATTACTTTTCCCCCGAAGGCTATCAAACCACTGGGAAATGAGGGATTAGTGCATCGCACTGGAACATTGAGCTATCCTATTTAAACAATAATTTCTATATACACATAATTTGTGTGTGGGTGTTCTTTACTTTGATGTACAAGACGATGGATGAATACATTAGACTCTTCAATAGTTAAAAGTGTAAGGAAAAGTCACTCACCTTTTATTAAGAAACAATGCACAATTTTAACTACACAATTGCTGAGAATAATTTTTACTTTCATTCACAGTTGCACTTTCATGCTTTTTAAAAAATTATTCTTTTCATGATTGGCTTGTGATAAATTCAGCATATTTTTGTTTTTTAAAATCTGATGCTCATTTGCACCCAGGATTTTCATAGTTTTGGCATGATTTAAAGTGATTAAACCTCTTTCATTAAGCTATCAAATTGTTGTATCGTAGGTTGTAAATAAACTTAAGCAATAAATCACGGGAATTAAAGCTAGAAGGGGTTTGGGTACAGGGTGAGGCAGTGGGATGAAAGCACAGCTTGCTTTGAGAGCATGTGTAGATGTGATGGGCCAAATAGCCTCCTTCTGTGTAAATTTCTATGATTCTATGAATCAATGCCAAAATTCGTGCAGATTGTCTTTATTGTATTACCACAGAAATGATAAAATAATCAACAACTATTGTTTCTATCCAACAATCTATTGTTATTAGTTAATAGTTCCTGAGTTAACTCTTATAACATTCGCTTTGTTTCCAATCAATCTTGTTCTCTAGAGCAGTGGTTCTCAACCTTCAGCAATATACCCCTTGTTAATTTTCAACATTATTGTGTACCATCACCCAACCACATAAACACCACCACTCTCATTCCACACATTTTATGATCAAGCTTTTCATATATAACAAAATAACTAGCACATACAAAACGAAGGGGATAACAATTAAATATACAATTTGGAAGGCTATAAAACGCTAACGAAGAGAGCTAAATAAATCAATATACCGCCATCTGTACCCCCTGGATGTAATTTTGTACCCTGGGGTACATATACCCCTGGTTGAGAACCGCTGCTCTGGAGCACTTTGAGATGGTACTTTTAGGTGATATATATACTACGTAAACATAAAATTGTGGTTTGCCTGGGAAGAAGAGAATGCTAAATTTATACTATTTTTATCTAGTTCAATCGATATGAAACTCAGGCTTTGGATGGGACAAGACCTGAAAAGATAAAACCCAGCCAGACTTAGATAA
This sequence comes from Hydrolagus colliei, assembly GCA_035084275.1. Taxonomy (NCBI): domain Eukaryota; kingdom Metazoa; phylum Chordata; class Chondrichthyes; order Chimaeriformes; family Chimaeridae; genus Hydrolagus; species Hydrolagus colliei. The sequence continues at coordinate 74,549,965 of CM068742.1, forward strand.
CACAATACTTAAGCACTAGTTACAAGCTACAGATCATGGTATTCAAATACAGTGGGCGTGTGATTATGCTAACTACACCCACATAGCTGCAAGTTAGTCCTTGCCACAGACTATGGTGCTCAAATAAAGGGTTTTGTGATGATCTAACTACACCCACCTAGCTGGCTGCTTATGCTAGCTACAAGCTACTAGGAAAAAAAGCATAATAGTTCTCAAAATACTTTTGTTTCATTAATAGTTGGAAAATAACTTACATACAATCTATACATTATACATTTCATTTATACCTATCTTCTATGTAGGACTCTGTAGGATGTCATTGCCCACAAAATATATAGCCAATTCATTTTATAGTATATTCTGTGAAGCGCTTTGAGACATCTAGAAGACATGAAATGCACTATATCAAATCCAAGGATTTTATTGTTATTACTGCACTGTATATCTATATACTAATAAAACAACAATGTCTGCTTGTGTATTTGTCTGCACTTCAAGAGGGATCTCAATAAACGATTGACATAGAGACATGATTTGCAAATGGGACTGATGTGGGTTTATATGTTTTGGGTATCTCCTATTGTTCATGAGATATGACCTAAAATGTATTTCAGTTATGTTTTACTCAATGCAGTTAAACATGGTGGCTACCGAGTCAAAGTAGTGCTATAGGCATCGCGTGTCATTGTATGTATCCAAGTGGTGACGGGAACAAAATAAAGAAGACAGAAAAAGCTGAGTCACGGCAGCAACAACAACAAAATTACGTTTTTAAAGTGCATTTCACATCGAGAGGATGTCCTGTTGATTATAACTTAGACATTATAAAAATACCTACATGAAAATCAAACCTTTCCAGGATAAGTAAAAATACTAGACAAAAGAGAGAGAGAAGGCTCATTAAATGAAACTGAAGAACAAAGAACAGTGAGGCTACACATCAATGCTGAAAGAATTGCCAACAGCGCATCACAATGAGTTGTCCACTCAAAGGACAGCACAGCCAAAAATGAATCTTTCCACAGGAGTCTTCTCAGATGAGTATATCTAAAGATGAAATATTTGTCTGTGTGACTGTCTGTGTGTCAATCTTCATTCCATATTGGATCCATTGGTTGCAAGCATAGCTGCAACGGTTATACAACAACAACAACAAAATTGCACTTGTATAGTGCCTTTCACGTCAGGAGGACGTTCCAGAGCGCTGGCGTATATATAAATATACTGACCCACCCGCTTGGCTCAATCAGTAAATCAGCAAATCCGTAAATGAGGCCAGGATCCTTTCCGATTGGCTCCTGTTAATCGTAATGGTAGAATGGTCCTAGCTGGACAAGCGATGGGAAGCTTGACAGACACTGAGGAGCAATAGGTTTTGCTGATTAGGAACATGTGTTATCCTCGGTTGCTGGTAATAACCTCCTGTGAGTTGAGTCTGAGGAGACCAATGATTGGTTGATTGGCCGGAGTTTTCAGTTCAGGAAATTTGGATCCAGAACCTCTTGATTTGGCTGAGGGCCATTTGATTTTTGCTTGTCACTAACAGGGGATATTTCCCATGAATTGTGTGCCAGTTGATTACAAAGTGCGCAGCTTCTGTCTTGCACTTTGGGTTCTGCCCTTGGCAATGATCCAACTCTACAATTGTACCTCGTCTTTGATCTCGTCTTAAAATTTAAAAAATTGCTCAGAACTGCGTGAGCTCTTTGATTCGATCTTAATTTGAATTTGTTTTTCCAAAGCTTTTAATACGACTAGCTTTCAAATTAAGACTAAATTTAAGATTCTGTGCTGTCTTAAACTATAAGACAAAATGGTCTTACTTGCTAAGGCAAAGTGACATTTTGAGCTTTCTGCAAGAGCTCCCTGTGTGGTCGTGACTCTAGGAGATAGATCTACATCCAAGTACTGCTGTTTAGCAAATAAATCACCATCACCCTGTAGCACCAATTTACTTTTACTGTAATGTTCAACATGAGGGACAATTGTTCACCATCAAAACCTACTGCCAGGGGAAATGAAAGACGAACTTGTATTTTTTTCAGGAGCATGCATTTTTATAGCACCGATGGCATTGAAACATCTCAATTTGCTTCGCAGTAATTACTGTCACATCTAATGACAGAGAGAAAATGCAGCAGCTATTTTGTACACAGGAGAGTTCAGAGTTCCACAAACATCCACAAAGTTACGGATCAATTAATGTGGAGGATTATCAGCAAAAACACAAGGAGAAATTTCCTTTTATTTTTCAATAGTGCAAGGGATCCTTAACTTCTAGTAGAGGTAGACAGGACCTCAGTTTAACATAATAATATTATTATTGATAATAATAATCCTTGCATTTGATATAATGCTTTTCAGGTCTTCTAGACGTCTCAAAGCGCTACATAGAATATATATGAAGTGAATTGACTATACATTTGTGGATGAAACGGGCAGACAATTGTGCATAGCAATATCCCACAAACAGTCGTAGATTGAAGTCACCAATTTTTTTTGGAGGGATTATTATCAGGCGTGTGGAGTAAGGAAACTTGCCCAAGGTTTCTCCCTGCCAGGAATCGAATGCAGGTCCCTCGCTTGTGAGGCAATTGCTCTAATCACTGACCTACAGGACTCCATATCTCATCCAAATGTCAAATTCAATGCTCTCCCAAAACTGCATGGAGTATTTGTGTAGTTTATGATTTAAAAATCTTATATGCGTCTTGAATCCACAATCTTCAGATCCAGAGGTTAACTGAGCCAGGCTGAGAAATGAAACAGTCTGAGTGAAAGCAGAAATTGTTTATTCTCACTATTTGTAAGAACAACTACTGTACTTTGACTAGCAATCAAACCACTTTCAGATTTTGTTCTGTAATGTGTGAGAAAAACATTACATTTGATCTGTTATTACCATGAGGTCGACCCATTGTGCACCGATGGCTAAGAATAGTGTTTGCTTTGTTGTGTGCTGATAATGGAATTTCATGTCATAAACGTGTAATGAATAGAACAACGGTGACAACCATTACAGACAGCAAGTGATAGACTCTTTTGTGATTGTTGATAAGTAAATTGAACAAGGTATTTTGGGGTTTTGAGGTCTATTTTTTCATGGTTTGCTGCAATGCCAGTTCGTGCAACGATTGCTAATAATAGTCATTGCTTTGTTGTGGGTTGATAATGAGATGTCATATTATATACATGTAATGAATAGCCACTAGCATATGATAGACCTCTGTGATGTGATTTGTTTATAAGTAAATTGAAATTTAGCAGTGAATTGCCATCACGACCGAAATCCTCTCTTTGGTTCCCTGACGTCTCTGTGCTGTCGGCACGCAGCAAAAACAAAGAAAAATACCTCTAAGTTATTGGCAAAAAGATCACGATTATTTACTGCAGTGCCTTGGAGACTTTGCTCGCTTTGCACTATGCCGCTGTTGACCTGGTTAAAGCAACAAATAATTCAGCAATTTTTCCATCTACCTCCTTCCACTGTGGACAACAACAGCTTTGAACATCCTTTCAAATTTGATATGAAATAAATCAAGCTTACTGATTCTTTGACTGAAATTGTCATTGAAAATTGTTTGACTCTTCTGTGTACAGAATAGAGTGCATACTTTTACTGATAGTTACATCTACTTAATCCTGGTAAGCAATCCTCTTGCTTACCATCCACCCTCTAGAGTTTCTTTATGCTTATGCTTTTTTTTCTTTCTCATTCTGTAAATTCCTCTGGTTCTATCCATTTTTCTTTCTCTCTTTATTGAGGTTTTTATAATAATGAAGAGATTCGATCGGGTAGACAGAGAAACTATTTCCTCTGGTGGGGGAATCCAGAACAAGGAGGCATAATCTTAAAATTAGAGATAGGCTGTTTAGGAGTGAGACCACGAGGCAGTTTTTCACCCAATGGATTGTGGAAATCATAGAATCATAGAATTTTACGGCACAAAAGGAGGCCATTTGGCCCATTGAGTCTGTGCAGGCTCTTTAAAAAGAGCAATTTAATCCCACTCCCCAGCTCTCTCCCCATATCCGTGTAAACCCATCCTCCCCAAATAAATGTCTACCTCTCTTTTAATGACATGATGGGATGAATGGCCTCCTTTTTTCTGTAAATTTCCTCTGTTAGGTATCCAGAGATATGAGACATGATCTTATAGAATGGTGGAACAGGTTTGAGGTACTGAATGCCCCACTCCTGTTCCTATGTTTATATTCTAAATATTTAACAGTTATCAACGGCAACCCGTGAGAAAAAGAAGAATCTTGGCATACCTGGCATTTAACCCAAAAAAGATTAAATTAAAAAAATTCTGCACAATCTTGAATTTCACGACAATAGTCTTAAGACCGAAACAATGAGAAAAAGCTTTTGATAAGGTGCTATATTGCTTCTGAAGGAGCCAGCATGACATGATGAGATGAATGGTCTTCTTTTTTCTGTAAATTCCTCTGGTTCTATGTAAAAGATATCACTGGCTGTGTTTTCAATCTCTTGCATAGAGTAACATTGAGTATCACCCATACATCATTTATATCCAGTTGCTCAAAAGTGACTGAAGGGCTGTTTGTTTTGGGGAAAAATGAAGAACATTGTCTTTGACTCTTTTCAGTAAGAACATTTTATATTTCACAACCAGAAATACATTTGAAGTAAGATCACAAAACCTGAAAGCAATAAAGTAGCAGAGATGCAAATAATACATCAACCTCAGGTACTCGACAGCCTTTAAAATAGGTCGAGGTCGGAAGTCAAGAACTTTGTCCAATCAACTTCACAATCTGTACAAGCCTTGCGTACTGGTAGACAGTCTGATGTTGAAACTGCTGGAGAATCAAGTGCAGGGTCCTCTTCTTCAAAGGATTGTCACTTGAGCTGAAAAAGGATGAAGAGCAACATAATTAAAGATGGAGGAGAGAGGGCATCTGAACTTTTATTACAACTGCTTTTTTTAGTCAGTATTCTCTCTCAGTGCCTAGCAACTGACATGACTGCATAAATACAATATCATTTGGCTTCTTCACTAATCTGTATAACACGGCGTATTTTGCAAGATGGAACTGTTTTTTTTGTCAAATTAATATGCTTATGTCTGGATTAGTTGTCGGTCTATATTTTTTTGATATGACAAATTCTGCTTGTAGCTCACAAATCTTTTCAACAATGATACATACAAACAAAAATTGGGCAGTTGCTTTTTTTGTGTAAATGTCTTGCTCATCACGGAGCTCCTGTGGCTCAATGGTTAGAGCACTTGTCTTGAAAGCTGGGGAGACCAAGCTGGGGAGACCTGTGTTCGAATCCAGGCAGGTCAGGGCGAAACCTTGGGCAAGTTTCCTTACTCCACATGCCTAATAATAATCCCTCAAAAAAAAAACACAATAATAAAATTGGTCATTTCAATCCATGACTGTGTGTGGGACACTGCTGTGCGCAATTGGCTGCTGCGATTTGCCCACAAATATATACAGTCAATTCACTTTACAGTATATTCTGTGAAACGCTTTGAGACGTTGATAAGATGTGAAAAGCGCTATATCAAATGCAAGGATTATTATTATAATTGATGGATATTATTGCTGAGAAATACAACACTTTGCAATTCAGGATATCCAGTGTCAGAATACAGCAGCAAAACCAGCGAGCACATTGGGGGCAAAGCAGTATAGTTAGATGCAGCACAAAACTGTCTACATATGAAATATAAAAAGATATATTAAAATGTGGTATTAGCAGAATGAGACAAGTCATTATGATGGAAATGGTTGTCGTAGTTGACACTCAGGAAAAGTAAACAAAGTCTGTACATAAGTAGTGTGAGAAAAATAGAAATTAGTAAGCTTAATTGGAGATTACAGGAATAACGGCCTCAAGAGAGAAAGCAGGAGTGATAATAACCATGGAAGATAAAATATGGAGAGTTGGCTTTCTTCATTGACTGAGTAGGTAAAGGAATAAGAAAGCTACTGGTCAGTGGTGAGTCAGTTAATATTACCCTTGGTAGTTTGAACCCCATCCCAACTGGGGACAAACTCCTCGGAAAATTTATTTCCAAATTAAATAGTGCAAAAGGTGACATAAATACCCTCTATTCCTTTCTACTCCACGTATGCATTCAATCCCTTCTTAAATACATTGAAATTCTTTGTTCAACCACAGTTTCCTGCAGTAAGTTTTACATTCTCACCGCATAAAAGTTCCTCCTTAATTACCTTTTAGATCTGCTTGAGGGCAGGTTTTGGCTGAGCTATTATACATATGTAGATGAATGGCCAACACTTACTGAAGAACTCACATGTGGGTAATGTCCTTTCAAACACAACTGGTCAGAACTGACAAGAGGGGAACCACACCATGCAAAAGTGAAAAGAAACCAAATGCCTTCAGGGGGAGAGGATGGAGAGAGGGCAGTAAAGTTGGCAGAAAAATCAAAAAGCACTTGTTTTCATTTGGCCAGTGCATTGAAGCGCATCAGCAATCAATACATTCTAAACCTTTGGTGCTAGGGCGAAGGATTTTGTCTTTTCTGCATGAACTATGTAACTGCTGCATTGGCACTGGGAATAGCAATTTTATCACAGCTGTTCCTGGACTAACTTCAGTAGATATGATTTGTCTTGCTTTTACTGCTGGAAGCACAGAGAGAATGTCCAGGCGGAGAGCAACGCAGAGCCAGATTTATACTTCATGATCCTTCTCGGCTGGGAATGAGCAGAGATCTCCACATGTGCTTGATTCAGTCATCATGAGTTAAGTTTTTTCGGTGTTATTAAAGAGATGGTAATCCGATTACCTAACTACCTATCTAACCTTGATAATCCAGCATGGATTGGGCCCACTCACCTCCCGTATTTCGGAGTTGGCTGGTGTTTAGAAATCTACTTAGAAATGGCTGGAGAAATGCTGTTGCATACACCACAACAACAACAACTTAGATTTATGTAGCTCCCTCCATGTCGGATGACGTCTCAGAGCACTTTGTTGCTGTAAACACGGCACTGAAGCCAAACAATGAGAAGTAAAAGAGAGGTAGACATTTATTTGGGGAGGACGGGTTTACGAGGTTATGGAGAGAGAGATGGGGAGTGGGATTAAATTGCACTTTTTAAAATGGCAAATTTTAATTTGAAATTGTCATTTGACGTGACCACAGTGGCGACGCCAGGAGCTACAATCCCGGCTTTAAGGAGTTGCCGGCTTTCAGAATGTCGGATTATCGACGTTCTACTGTATTAATATATCTTGGACATCCATTAAGATACTCAAGACGGTTTAATGCACAATTTAAGAGCAGGATTGGAATTGATTCTGCCCACCCTTTGCATTACAGAAGTGACACGTGTGTGCGTCTGTAACCATCTGGTGATGGTGTTCTTGTCAGTCAGGCTGCAGAGCAATTTCCTTCCATATTGTGCCACTGAACCCCAATTTGTGCTGCACTTCTAAACACAGCACTGACTGGCACACATTCATAAAGAGTTTGCTCCATCTATCTAATCGATTGTATAACACCTTCCTCCAATACCATTAGCCTGAATTAACTCCACTTTGCTCTCACAGGTACACTGTACAGATTTTTCAACTGTTCACTCACTCACGTTTGTCTCTGGGTTGGCCTATACATATAGTAACTCCATGTGATTGTAACTACCTACAAAGTGCTTTAAGACATTCTGATAGGATAATGCATTATGTAAATGCAAGTTTGTTTCCTTCTTTTTCCCTTTTTTTTTCTCTCTCTCTGTCTTGTTTCTTTCTCTTCCTCTCTTGCAGCTCCCTGTGTACAAAGCTAAACCTTTGTTTTTAGGTTTAACTTTGTGCACAGCTATTCATAAGGTATAAGTTAAACAGGTTGTGCACAGCAGGCAGCTGAATTGGCACCTCATGTTGCAAGATCACGGTATAGTGCTATGATTCTGATTTTCCCTCGATTGTGCTCCTGATCTCAATCTGATTGATGTAAAGAAACCCACCTGCCATTTGTAGGCACAGACACTGAATGGTCATGGGACCTGTGAGAAACTAGGAGAATTTAATTGAATTCTAATCTCGTGACAAAAATCGTATATATTTTACGACCTTTTCCATTCTGTTATTTTGTCCTCTTAATATTTTACCTCTACGATGACTTGCTTGGCATTGGAATGTTCAAATCAAGCCACCCCTCTGTGGCAGCCTTGGTAGTGCCCTTCCTGAGCCAGGCAGGCTGCAGACCAGCCAGTTGTCCATCAGCTCAACTTGAAGGGGCAGACTTGACTCTGTGCTGGGAGCAGGGGATTCTTCGGCTCTTGTTAAACCTGCAAGCTAAACTCCTAATCAGTAAGATGCTCTTGTCAGAAGCTTGTCAGACAGTGCTCTCAATGGCAGGCTGTGTGGCTTTAGCTGGTTAAACTCCAGCAGTATCCCAAAACAATCTCTGGGGTTCCCAACCTTTGATTCTTGTCAACCTACGTCTAATACTCTCCATAATTAGGTAAGCGGAATGCGTACATTCAACTAGGGAGTGCGCATTCCATCCAGACATTGGGAAATTTCCATGTGTGGGTGGAATGCATATGTGGAACTCTCAGTCTGGATTGGATACTGATGAAATCCAAATTGATATCACGCTATGGGCAATTCCTGGCACATGTACAGCACACAAGAAGAGGCGTCAATGTCACCCTGACAACGCAGAAGTCAGACATTTATTCGCATGGACCGCTGGCTGGTCAGTGCTGTAAATTGAGAGGACTCTTATGGTGCAGGTTCACAGTAGACAATTAAGTTAATCCATACTCAACAGGGGTGACTTACAAGGTTGCCCATTTGTAACAGAGTTTCCGTGTTTCCGTGCATCAGTGTGATGTACTTCTGGTTATGGGAAGAAACCCAATTTGCTTCACGTGAATTCCTCACGAAGGAATGAATCCATTCAAAAACGTACTGCAAATTAGATCCCGATAGCAACAGAGATATAACAAGGTAGGTTTTAATGACTATTATTAATGGTAGATTATTAATGGTAATGTTCAAGGATCTGATCACAATCTGAGAAGAGGAGTGATATCAGCTGTCTCACTGTTAACACACAGAGAGATTATAATTATATGCTCTGCTGTGGGAGATCTGCATCTCGAATAAGCAAAAAGCCACATCCTCTGTCCTTCGGGGATAGTAGACAAGAAAGTACGGGTTGAATGATTCATTATCTGTATCTTGGAAATGCATTGAGAGTAAATTACGGGATTTTATTGTAATGGACTCTGGATGTTGGCTGTTGGGTGAGCCTGCTTAGATGCTGCCGTAGAATTGACAAGGTGAAGAGGGTTTAGAGTGGAAAGTGTCCCTGGTATTGTATTGGAATGGGGGCAGAGCCTGTGTCACTGAGGGGGGCTGAACAAACCCATTACTCTCGCTGAGGGCCGCTGAAATCTCTCTCTTGCTCTCTCTGTGTAGGGCCCCAGATATCTTTCTCTCTCGTTCTCTCTTACTCTCTTTCTCTGATGTTCCAGGTAGGAGTCCCCAGCCCAAGAGAGCCAAGTAACAGACCTAAGTGGGACCTCTTTGGAGCTGAACTGGCTCCAAGGTGACATGTTTGCACCATCGGCAGGACCATGAAAGGGCAGATGAGTCACCAGGAGCATCGAGTCATCCCATTCTGCTCCTGTTAACCCTGCAAGTCAAAGCCCTAACAGATAGGATGGTCCTAGCTGGGCAAGCAGTGGGAAAGCAAACATATGCAGTCATAACTGGTTTAGACTCCAGCAGTGGCCCAACACACATTCTGGGCTCCCCAAGCCTTGAATCTTGTCAACCCGCACCTAATGCTTTCCAGAATTAGGTAAGCAGGATGCGTCCCTCCAGGGAGAGAGTGCGCATTTCACTCCATCAACCCATCTCTGGGATATTCATGTGTTGGTGGGATGCATGGAATAATATCAGCTTGGTTTGAACACCCTGAAGCACGGTAATGGGTTTCCGTGTGTGTCAGACACCGAGTTGAGCAATAAATATCTTTTTTTAAACTGCAATTTTTCAACCAAGCATGTATGAGCACGTCAATATCTATCTGGTTCAGATGGTCATTGGTTACAATATTGTACAATACAAACCCGGGAACCTGCCCTCATAACTAATGATTCTGTACGCTTTCCAATTCACTAACTTCTCAGTGAACATTTCACTATGCCACCTTGACATCATCATTTAATGCCAATTACCAATTGCTGATAAGCTTGTCTGATTGCTTTTGCAAACATGAAAGCTTACCTGAGTGCCTATATCACAGCAGTAGTAATTTGTGGCATTCCTTACAGTTGACTTACATTAAACGGATTTTGTGCTGTGTCACTCAGAACACTACCTGGTTTTATCTGTTCTGAACTTCCTGCTGAGAACTCAAAGTGCTGAAGGGAGAACTGTGCGTCATAAAAACACTGTATGATGGAACTCGTCAAGATGGGTATTAAAAATGGGTATCAGAAAGTTGCAGAAAGGATACAAACAAACTGTTCTGAATGGATAAATAACCACAGTCAACCCAAAGCAGAAAAAGATATCTCTCCCCAGCATCTCTCCCCAGAGTAGATGTGAAAAGCGCAATATCAAATGCAAAGACTATTATTATTATTTTGAGTTATACTGATATTCCGCCCACCCCTGCCGTAAAATCAACAACAGCTTCGGCACAACTGCAGAAATGCTGGATGTGTACACAAATACATAGATACAGACATACAAACATACATACACACAAACACACAAAGGAAGCTGTACTTGTTCAATTCATACATACTGAACCACACATTATTCTGCAGATTCAAAAATATAACACATCTGCCCCAACAGCTTTTAAAAATTGCATAATATTTATTTATTTACCTATTAATATACCTATTTGTTCCTCAGTGAAGTGTATGCTGTATGTTGGTACAATACATCTGTTCCCACTAGCTATATTTATCTGTTACAGGAGTGCGAGTGTGTGAGGAAAATGCGAGCAAAATGTACGAAATTTTGCATGCCCTCTGAAATCCAGTCTACTTCAGGTGACATCAAACCTATTGTTTGGGTATTTTAAGATAAAAAACTATCACCCTGGCCTATCACCTCCATCCCTCCGTTCTACTGACTCCCTATTCCCCCAGACGATCGAGTTCAAGATCCTTGTCTTCAATATTAAAGCCCTCCACAATCTTACCCCACCCTACCTCGGTGACTTGCTAAAACCTTACCAAACCACTTGCTTCCTCCCCTTGGCAGGCACTAGCTGCTCCATGTCCCCAGCCTGCCCACACAGGTCAGGCCTTCAGCCTTTCTAAGCTGGAACTCCATCTCTGAGTCCCTTCATCTCGTCCTTCCCTTGCTTCTTCAAGGTCCAATTCAAAGTCTTCCTTTTTGACCCTACCTTCCGTCATTTCCCAACCCCCAAATCCCTGTTGAATACAACCCCCAGCTCAGATGCAAACCGTTGACTGTCCAGATCCTTGGGACGTCCCTCCAACATAAAAGGCACTGCTGTACTGTATATAAATGCAATGATTGGTTGTTGTACTAGATGTGTTATGTATTTTAATTTTAAAGTTGAATATGAACTTAATAATTAATATTATTATTATTATGAACGTAAATTCTGTTACTTCTGAATTATTTTGTTGGTAGAGAATTGCATACAATTTGTAGCAAGAAAGGTTTTTTTTGGAATATTGCAGTTATGCGTTACAGTGTCAAAGATTAACCTGGTCATGCCTTTGGTATGGCTATGTTATTCATGTCTGTGCATCATATTCTGTTCACATGATAACATAATCCATCAGCACTTGTTTGCTACCACCGACATGATGAACTGAATGGCCTTCTTCTATGGATTCCTGTAGCTCAGTGGTGAGAGCATTCACTCGCAGGCAAGAGACTTGGGTTTGATTCCCGACATGGCAAAATGTTGGAGTTTCCTTACTCCATATGCCTCTGTTTATCTAGCAGGAACTAGGAACCCAGATATTAGTCAATTGGAACTTTTTGGGGGGCAATAATTCCTTCAAATAATAATAATAATAATTTGGTCTTTTAATCCACAACTGTTTGTGGGACACTACTGTGTACAATTGACTGCCGCACTTCATCCACAAAACATACAGTGAATTCACTTACAGTATATTCTGGTGTGATAAGGCATGATATCAAATGCAAGAATTATTATTATTATAGGAATTTTTATGGAGGCAAGAGCACATTTGGCAAGGCATTCTAAGAAAAAAAAGCAAAGTTCCTGTATTACTGATCACTAATTTGAGATAAAAAATTGTGAACTAGATTTGTTGTGTTGGTTTATTGCATCTTCCAGTTTCTAAACATCGAAAGCCATTTCATTTGGGAGATTGATTAAAAGTACTCAGTTATTTTTGCAGGTTCCAGTCTCAAAATTGGTCATTTCAGAATTAATGCAAAAATCTAGTTCACAACTGCCACAAATTTAAATAATAATGCTTCCAATCAATATACCAGCTTTCTTTCATATTAGGAGGACGTCTCAAAATGCTTCTCGTAATATACTTAGAAAGTGGAATAAATTTGTATTTTCTAGGTTAATTTGTACTCAGCACATTTGGCAATGTCCCACAAACAGCCAGGAAGTGAATTGAGCAATAGACTGCAGAATAGCAGCAAGTGGAACCATAAGACATTTCTAGTTAGGCCAACAGTAATGTTGAACATCAGATAAGATAAATCAGGAAGCAATATTATAGAAGATCATGAAAATGCATGGGTACTACAGTATTTTCAGATTTTCAGATTTTTTTTCACAAACGAAAAGTGAGTAAATCCAGCTCCAGTCACTTTGGATCAAGAATAATTCACATAGCTAAACAACAACTTGGATTCATGTAGTGCCCTTACACCCAGGGTAGCATCTCGGAGTGTTGACCTAGCATTTTATGAATAAAACTTTTTAAAAGTTACAGCAAATGGAATTGATGGCAAACATGCTCTTGAGATTGTCTTCCAATATGATAACAAAAATCCTTACATATTAGGAGGACGTCTCAAATTGCTTCTTTGACCAAAGCTTACGGTGTCAATCATCCTTACACTTGATAGAGTGCCTTTCAGATCAAGAGAATGCACCAAAGAGACTTCATATGATTTAATGTAAAGTAAATACGATCAATGGGAAAAAAGCTCTGTTTGGTGACAATGACTAACAGGCTTCCACAAGGGACTGTTCTGAGTCTCCTGTTGTTATGATCTGAAGAAGAATGCTTTTTATTATCTTATCAAAATTCCTGATGATATGTATGTGGGACAGATTCACAAAATAGTTAAACGCAGCCTGAGGGAGGACAGTGTACAAGTCTTTCAAATTTTGAATTAAACAAAGAGGTAAATGTGGGGGTTTTGAGAATATGAGAGCTATTTTAATAATGAAAAGGCCTCAAGACAAAATTAAGAATAGATTTCCCCCTCTCTCCCCCACCCCCCCCACCCTGAGTGGTGAATAGGACACAGCCACAGAGAGTTGACTTTGCATCTGACATTCCATTAACAAACATGTCACCTTACAGCTGACTCCCCCACTCCCCATCTCCCTCCATCCCAGGAGGATTATAATCATTTGATTAAACATCTGACAAACACAGGTTGGAGTCCTCACAAGCTGGGTAGCAGGTTCCAGGAACTCACTGTGTGTTTCCCGGTAAGAGCACAGTTCAGCGTGAAATGTTCAACGGAAAACAATGGCTTTTCATATTAACTTCTTCCAAAAAATGTATGAAACACGCCACATCACCTCACATCACCCACATGACTGTGCTTAAATTGTGTCCAAATCTCATTGAGAGATCCACATATATATGGCATATATTTAGACATAATAATAATCCTTGCATTTGATGTAGTGCTTCTCACGTCTTCTAGACATCTCAAACCGCTTCACAGAATATACTGTAAAGTGAATTGACTCTATATATGTGGGTGAAACATGGCAGCCAATTGCGCACAGCAGTATCCCACAAACAGTCACGATTGAATTGACCAATTTATTATTGCTTTTTTTGATGGATTATTATTAGGTATTTCCCTGTGTCAGGAATGTAATGCTCACTCTCTTCCTGGGAGTACACACACCCTGCTTACTTAATTCCAGAGAATATTAGATGCAGGTTAGCAAAAAAAACAATGCCCATAGAGCCCAGAGTATGAGTTAAAGCCCTCTTGGAGCTGAAGCAATAAAAGCCACACAGCTTGTAATTGAGACTACCTGGAAATCTTCCTGTTGTTTGTCCAGTTAGGATCATCCTATGCTTCAGGGCTCTGACATTAAAAGAGGAAAGCTTTAGTATTGGTTTAGAATTAGATGTTTATCTGAATAGGTCTGGAGCACACAGAAGAATTTTTCACATATTATGTCAAGGCTAGGATTGAATGCTGGAGATGTTGAGATGTAACATGACAAGAGTTTTGCTTGCTTTTATCATTTATGAAAGAAGCCTGAATCTTTTAGGGCAGTTAATTGCTCTATATTGGACCCATCGGCAACTCCTTATCCACCCCTTCTCTCCCCTCACCCCCCCACCCCCGTCGTCAGCCCGGGTCTGAAGCAGTAACTGTCCAGCGTCTTGGGACATTATCCTGACTTGAAAGATGCTATACATATGTAACTTTATTGTTGTTATATATCCTCAACAAAATAACACAGCAATCTAATATGTGTGTATTTTTAAAATGGGATTCTTTAACAAGGAACCCAAATTGGTGTAAATCTCTGCCATGTTTTGCATTCAGAGTGGATGTAGTGGATGTATTTTGCTGCTCAAAGAAGGATGCACCATTGATGATCTGGATGTATATTTTTTATTTAAAGCAGGTTTCGTATTTACCTTATTTGGTGTATAATTTACAGCATTTCTTAATAAAAGAATCTGATAAGAATTCCTCTCGACAAAACAAACACCATTTCAGAAGTAGATTACACTGCAATGGATTTCCTGTGATTATGAAGTGTTCCAGGGCACTTCCCTGTGTGAAGTATGTTATATAAATACAAGTTGTTGTGTTGAAAGGAAACCCCACTTACACAATTTAGTTGCATATTGAAGAATCCCATTACGAAATACCACAAATGCAATCCCCGTGTTATTTTGTTTAAATTGAGTCCTGTAGCTCAGTGGTTGGAGTACTCGCCTTGCAAGTGAGAAACCTGGGCTCAATTCCAGGCAGGACAAAACCTTAAGCAAGTTTCTTTACTCTGCACACTTGATAATAATCCTTCAAAAAAAAATTGGTAATTTCAATCCACAGCTATTTGTGGGACATTGCTGTGCACAATTGGCTGCCCCGTTTCACCCACATATATACAGTCAATTCACTTTACAGTATATTCTGTGAAGCATGTTGAGACATCTAGAAGATGTGAAAAGCACTGTATGAAATGGAAGTATTATTATTTAAGCAATAAAGTAAAGAAATGCCCCCAAAAAATTCAGGCTGACAATTTGCTCTTTCATCGTCAAGAAATAACAGTGTTTTTTTTAAATACTTGCATTTGATATACTGCCGTATCACATCAAAATATCACAACATGCTTTACAGAGCTCTCTCAAGTGTTGTGACTGTGTATTTGTAGATGAAGTTGGCAGCCAATTTGTGCACAGTAGAGTCCCACAATCGGTCAAAAAGTAATGTATTGGTTTAATGTGGTAGATGAGGCGTCCAGGTCATACATGCGGGTCTCTGTAATGTATTAATTTTACTGATCAATGTTCACACTTTCTTCTGGGTGAGGCACAAAGACGGGTGTGGGAGCAGGAGAGTCTAATGATATTATTAACCACACAAGCACTTACTTTAGAAATAAAATCAATTAAAATTCCTCCACCCTAATATTTAAATCAATGTGTGCACCCTTTAATACCTGTATACATATTGCACTGTGCAGATAGATTTAAAATAAGGAAAAATTTAACAAACCTTGCATTTGATAATCCTTGCATTTGATATAGCACTGTTCACGTCTTCTAAACGTCTCAAAGCGCTTCACAGAATATTCTGTAAAGTGAATGGACTGTATATAAGTGGATGAAACATGGACTGTATATAAGTGGGTGAAACATAATTGTGCACAGCAGAGTCCCACAAACAATCATCAATTGAAATGACCAATTTTGTTTTGGAGAAGGGATTATTATTAGGCGTGTGGAGTAAAGAAACTTGTCCAAGGTTTTGCCCAGCTTGGAATCAAACCCAGGTCTCTCTCTTGTAAGGCGAGTTCTCTACCCACTGAACTACAGGACTCCACAATTTATTAAGAATGAATTTGTCTACCCAGAATCATAATTTTTTTCACAGAATCCAAAAGCATTTGGAGTCACCTTGATAGCTAGGCTTGTGTAAAGTGTTTAAGCCCAAGACTGTAATATTATTATTACTTATTATTCTAACCAGTAAATGACTCTGTTATTGTTAAATGAACAGTTTAATATAGTTTGGATCTTCATCTTCAATAAAGCTGTGTGGCTGTCTGTGATGTTCCTGACAATAGCTTAGATTTTATACCATATAAATAGTCTAACCCTCTAAGCATCTATTTGAACTGATCATCGTGAAGAGTGGAAACCAAGCACAACAGAGAGAAAGACAGAATAAACCTTAGTGTCACTTACCTGGGTGTTGGCTAATCCCAAACTGTGTGAATTTGCAAAGACGTGTTTGTTTTTCTTTCCAAACAAGACAGGGTTGTGGTGGGTGGGGGTGGGGGGAGGGAGTTTTGTGCACGATTTGTGCAAATAAATTTACATTCCACCTCTTCCACTCTCTATCTCTCAGTCTGATTTACTCCGTCCAGCACTGTGAATGACTTGGATTTTACAGCAGATTTCCAGTAGAAAAACTCTACTTGTGTCTTTTTTTGAGAGTGTGTCTGTGTTTGGTTGTCTTCAAAGAGTCTGCAGTTTCTCATCTGTTTTTTAAAGCAAGTGCCCAAGTCTTTGTCCCTTTCTCTCCATCTCTCTCTCTCACTCTCTCATCCCCTCTTTGAAGAGCTTGTTTGTCCCCATATGTAGTAGTAGTAGTAGCAGCGAGAGAGAGAGAGAGGGGTGATGGGGTGGGGGGGAGGGGGGGGGGGAACGACGACACATTGTGCCCTGTTGGGGTTTGGATAGTTAGTTGTGTGTGATGGATGCCAGCAGTTTACAAAACCAATACACACATACACACAACACACATACACACAGAAAAAGCTGATGAATTGGTGGGTGAGAAGAGGAGGGTGGTGTTTGAGGGATTTAGAAAGGAGAGTGGAGAGAAAAGATCTTTCTCTCTTTTAAATTTTTTTTACTATTATTTCATTCAATGTAAACCATTCAGGGTGAACGAAGTCATTTTGTCCAGGGAGACATCCTGGTCACAGTCCAGATCATAGAGTGAGTCGGTCGTGGCCACCATAGCCACCACTTGGTGACTGGCTGAGATCTGGGACATCCTGTCAAACATCTCCTCCCTGTCCTGGCCACAGTTGCCCACTGCGTTGGGGATCATGCTGACGTAAGCCGCCACGATCTCCCGGTGAAACACCGTGTCCTGGTTGTACGAGGCCAACTCGTTGCTGATGTTCACGGTCTCCACCGGGGTGTTGGCCGAGCACAGACTCTGGCAGCCCAGGAGGCTGGAGAACGCCTTGCGGAACTCAGCGTTGAACGCGTACACCACTGGGTTCAGGGTGGAGTTAGCCCAGCCACACCACATGAAGACGTCGAAGGCGGTGTCCCCCACGCAGGGCAGGCGGGAGGAGCCGGCCGAGCAGAAAGGCACCAGGCAGTTCACGATGAAGAAAGGCAGCCAGCAGCACACAAACACCCCCATGATCACCGACAAGGTCTTCAGCACCTTGGTCTCCTTCCTGAAGGAGCTCTTGAGGGAATGGTGGTGTTGTGGTTGTTGGTGTTGCTGGCAGTGTTGTTGTTGTTGTTGCTGATGTTCGTGTTGTTGCTGCTGCCGCTGTTGTTGTTGTTGTTGATGTGGGTGACACTCGAGGTGGAGCAGGTCTCTCTTGCTCCTCCGGCGGCAGCTCTTGGCGTGCTCTGCCGCCCTCTCCAGCGAGGCGATCCTCCTGATCTGGATCTGGGCAATCCGGTAGATCCGGGTGTAAGTCACCAACATGATGGCCACGGGGATGTAGAAGCTGATGAGGGACGAGGAGATGGCGTACGTCCGGTTCAGGCTGGAATCGCAGTTGGCGGCGCTGCTGGAGTTGACCTGGGACGTGGTGGCGGAGGCTGTGATGGTGGCTGATGGCGGAGAGAGTTGGTGTTGATATTGGTGTTGGTTGGCTTTGTGCCAGTTGAGTTGCACGGGGATGAAGGAGATGAGGACCGAGAGAGCCCAGGTCAGCCCGATCATCACGAAAGCCAACCTGCGAGTCATTTTGCGCTCGTAGCGAAAAGGGCTGGAGATTGCCCAGTACCGGTCCAGGCTGATCACACACAGGTTCAGGATGGAGGCGGTCGAGCACATGATGTCGAAGGCGATCCACACGTCGCAGAAAGCCCCGAAAGGCCAGTAGCCGGCCACCTCGGCCACCGCTTTCCAGGGCATGACCAGCAGGGCGACCAGCAGGTCGGACAGGGCGAGCGACACGATGAAGATGTTGGTGACTTTGGTGCGAAAGTGGCGGAATCTGAGCACGGCGGCGCACACCAAGGCGTTGCCGAACAGGGTGAAGAGGATCAGCAAGGACAGCAAGCTCCCAATCACCGCACTGACCGCCAGCTCCCGGCTATCACTCGCTGTCCGCTCCTCACTCTCGTCCGTCCTGTTGGACATGATTTCCTACCTGCAAACGCACAGCCTCCCTCCCTCTCCCTCCCCGAGGTTGGTGGGTCTCGCCTGGCTGCTCTCACATCTCTGATCACCCACTCTCAACCTGACTGACTGACTGCTTCACTCACTGGCTGGCTGCTGGCTGGCTGACTCATACAAGAGTTAAAGACTGTACAAAGAACAGTCAAAGAGACTTCATTGACGGAAAACTGGTCCAAATCAGGAGTTAGTTGTTGTTACTGTCTCACACGAAACCTCCTTTAGCCTAAGGCTCTTCCTGGCATCTCAAGCTACTCACTCACTCATTTAATTAGTTCATTCACCCACTCACTCAGTCACTCCCTCACCTCACTCACTCCCATTCTCACTCACTATCTCCCCCCTTACTCACTCACTCACTCACCCTCTCACTCTCCCTCCCTCCCTCACTTACTCCCTCCGTCCCTCACTTACTCCCTCTCACTCACTCACTCACTCACTCCCTTACTACATCCCCTCTCACCCACCCCCTTACTCCCTCCCTCACCCCTACTCACTTCCTTATTCCCTCCCTCCTTTACTCACTAACTCCCTCCCTCCCTCACCCCCTCTCTCCCTCCCTCACCCCCTTACCCTCTCCCTCCCTCCCTCCCTCCCTCCTTCACTCACTAACTCCCTCCTTCCCTCCCTCCCTCCTTTACTCACTCACTGATCCACGTTTCTTCCTCCGGGTACAAAGTTGAGGGTCGGAGGCAAGGATTGAAATTGCACAGCCGCCATCAGCCAGCGCTCACATCCATTCAATAACCCCCCGGGGTGTGGGTGGGGGGTGTGGGGGGCTGGAGTGAACCTATCCAGAGGCTAGACTGCGATACAGAGCCAGTTGTGCTTGCCATGCGTCCAGCCACAGAGATCCTGTCATGTTTCAGTGCAGCTGAACACACACACACACACAGAGAGAGAAGCATTCGTATTCCACATCCCTGAATGGACGGATTGCTCCATTTGGTCTTCGTTGGAATGACTGACATGAAGGTATCGAGGGGGAGAGGGAGGGAGGGGAGGCAGAGAGAGTCAGACACACACACAGAGAGAGAGAGAGAGAGCCTCCACGAGCACTGATTCAGAAGAAGACTACGAGATGGAATGGCTTAAAAGTGGACCAGGATAACCCGTCAAACAATAAAACCTTGTGTTCTTTTAAAATAATTTTTAAAAATCGCAAATTGTGTCAGATCTTATCACCAATTTACCTCCTGGAGAAAACTGCTACTTTTATCTCCCCGACTAACCGGGGTAAGTGAGTGGGTGGGTGAATGAGTGGGTGGGTGAATGAATGAGTGGGTAAGTGAGTGGGTGGGTGAGTGAGTGAGTGGGTGGGTGAGTGAGTGGGTGGGTGGGTGAGTGAGTGGGTGGGTGAGTGAGTGGGTGGGTGAGTGGGTGAGTGAGTGGGTGGGTGGGTGAGTGAGTGGGTGGGTGAGTGAGTGGGTGGGTGGGTGGGTAAGTGAGTGGGTGGGTGAGTGAGTGAGTGGGTGGGTGAGTGAGTGGGTGGGTGAGTGAGTGGGTGGGTGGGTGGGTAAGTGAGTGGGTGGGTGGGTGAGTGAGTGGGTGGGTGAGTGAGTGGGTGGGTGAGTGGGTGAGTGAGTAAGGGAGTGAGTGGGTGGGTGGGTGAGTGAGTGAGTAAGGGAGTGGGTAGGTGGGTGGGTGAGTGAGTGAATGGGTGGGTGAGTGAGTGTGTGAGTGAGTGAGTGGGTGGGTGGGTGGGTGAGTGAGTGAATGGGTGGGTGGGTGAGTGAGTGAATGGGTGGGTGAGTGAGTGTGTGAGTGAGTGAGTGGGTGGGTGGGTGGGTGAGTGAGTGAATGGGTGGGTGGGTGGGTGAGTGTGTGAGTGAGTGGGTGGGTGGGTGGGTGAGTGAGTGAATGGGTGGGTGGGTGGGTGAGTGTGTGAGTGAGTGGGTGGGTGGGTGAGTGAGTGTGTGGGTGAGTGTGTTCGCCACTTTCCCAATCGCTGTGCATTCCCGTCACTTGTTGTGCGCGATGGTGAATGTGTTGAACGGGAAGAGGCTAAAGGATCAGCAACTCGCACACGGCTGGAAACAACAACGACCCGCCAGCAGGAGCCGGCCGTGCCTGGTGCAGTCACTAGCTGTGTTACTAACACATCTCACTCTCAAACACACACATGATGCTTTCACAGCCAGAGTCAGTCAGCTACTGTGCACAGGGGGTAACAGGGAAGCCGAAGCTTGATACGCAGAACGCACACCACGCACAGTCGGTTGACTCCAAACTACTGTATACCTTCTGAAGCCCCTACAAAATGCACAGCCAATGTACTTTACCCCATACTCTGGAGGAGGGCACGGGGGGGTGGGGTGTATTGGGGATGGGTGGGAGAGTGGCCAAAGGCACCTTCGAAGAGAGGTCTTCAGGCGGAACTTGAAGGAGGCAAGAGAGGGGAAGGTGTGAGATGGACGGATTGAGGGATAGAGTTTCTAGAGAGGGGGGCCAGAGATGTTACAGGCCAAGCGCTGATGGTGGGGCGGGGAGTGAGGGGAGACCTGAAGCGGGCCGGTGCCCACCGAGCGGACAGGCTGATGTGGGGTTATGAAGTTGGGGAGTGGGGGGAGAAGGGCAGCCAGACTGTGGAGAACCTGGAAGGTAAGAACGAGGGTTTTGCGCTCATTCTGTGAGGAATGGGGAGCCAGTGAAGCCGGACGAGGCTTTAAATTGTGGAGTCCTGCAGTTTAGGGGTTAGAGCGCTCGCCTTACAAGCATAAGACCTGTGTTTCAAATCCAGGCAGGTCAGGGCGAAACCTTGGGCAAGTTCCCTTACACACGCCTGATAATAATCCGTCCCCAAAAATACTTGAATAAATTAGTCATTTCAATCCACGACTGTTTGTGGGACACTGCTGTCCATAATTGGCTGCCGTGTTTCACCCACAAATATACTAATTCACTTTACAGTATATTCTGTGAAGCGCTTTGAGATGTCTTCGACGTGAAAAGCTATGTATCAAATGCAAGGATTATTATATTTATTACAAGTTCCCCGAGCTTGGTGCGGGAGAGGACCACCTACTTTGTAGTTTTCCAATCCTAGTTCGGTTTACTTCGGATACTGTGTAATATTGTCTCACTCAGCGCAGTGTGTGTCGAGTTTGTTTTGAGTCTTGACCAAATCAGGCGTCTCTGCATGCCACTTTCCCAGTGTTCCTTTTATACTGTTCTAACCAGTCTCAATTGGGTCACTTCGTTTCTTTGTGTTGATGATCATTTAAAGTGATCTGAGAGGACTCCAAAATTTAAAGCATCCGCTTGGCTGCATCCTCGTGTTCCCACCCCACCCCCAATCCCCATGTCCCCTTCCACCTCATCCAGACCATCCACACTGCCTTCTCCCTCAGCCATGGCTCCTGCCACTCTCCCACTCCTTACACTTTCTTTGCCCCCATTCCCCCCACCACAATCACCTGGATGAAGTTCACCATCTGTTATCCCAACCCACTCCCCACCCAGCTGCTGGTCACTCAGCTCCCCACACCCTTCCCCTTGCTGGCCGACACAGTGAACCAGTCTCTCTCCTCAGGCTGCGTCCCATTCCCTCTGAAAACAACTGTAATCACACCTCTCCTCAAAAATCCTACCCTTGATCCCTCTAATCTCTCTCACACTACCTACCCTTCCTTGTCAAAGTCTTGGAATGTATTACTGCATGTCAACGTTGGTCATACTTCTCCCTCCACTCCCTCCTCAAGCTCCCGTAGTCAGGTTTCGCCCGAGAGCACGGAGACAACGCTTGTTAAAGTCACAAACAACATTCTCTCTACCTGTGACAAGGGCTCCCTCTGCCTCCTCATTCTCCTGGATCTCACTGCCACGTTTAACACAGTCGACCACGCCATCTTCCTCTACTGCCTCTCCTCCCTCATCGACCTTAAAGGGACCGCACTCGCATGGTTCAAATTCTACTTAACCAACCATTTCCATTTCATCTCAGCAAATGGTTTCTCTTCCCAACCCCTCCAGGTCACCTGCAGGTTACCCTAGGCCTCCATCCTTGGCCCTCTTCTTCTCCTTGTCTATATGCTCCCTCTGGACAATGTCAGCACCTTGGGACATCCTCCTAACTTGAAAGATGCTATAACAAGTGTAATTTTGTTTTGTTGGGAAACAAATGGGAAACTTCCACATGCAGATGCAGATGACACCCAAATCTATATTGCCTCCTCAAGCATCGACTCCAGGTCTGCTCATGTTCCATCAGCTAGTTTGGTGGACATCAAGGCCTGGGTGAGTGTAACCTTCTTGCAGTTAAATATGAACAAGCCAGGAGCCATACTCCTGGCTACCATTAACATCTTCATTCCTAAAACTCCCTGGGCTCTACCTCCGACTCGCCAAACCAGTGCTAGACGTAATCTAGACGTCCGGTTCAACCCCCAGCTATACTTCCTCCCCCACATCCAGTTCCTGACCAGGACTGCCTTTTTCCATCTCCACCACATTGCCCGACTCCAACAGTACCTTCCCCAAATGCAGCCAAACCCCACCATGCATGCGTTTGTCACCTCCTGCCTGGATTACTCCAACGCACTTTTCACTGGTGTCCCCAGCTGCACCATTTGAAAGGTCCAGTGATTCAGAACTCTGCGGCTCGCACACTAACCCAGACCAAACTCTGTACCCACATCTCACCAGTTCTGGCCAGGCTCTACTGACTCCCCCTCATCGAACGGATCGACTTCAAGATCCTCACACACATGGCAAAATCCATTAACTCGCTGGCACCTCCAATCTCCTCACTCTTTCAAGTCCCGCCCGAACACTTTACTGTTCGACCATGCTTCAACCACCTCTCCCACATGCCCCCACCCCGAGCTTGGAATCAGACTTTGTCATTGTTAAGCACTCTAAGACACTATGTGAAGGGTGCTGTATAAGTGCAAGTTGTTGTTTTCTCTCCACAGCTGTATAAAGTAGTAGTTGTAGTTGTAGAATTACAGAATCAGAATCAGAATCTACACACTAACTGATTTCCTGGCCATGTCGGGATTATCTATCAAGATAACTGCAAATACCAAGACCATTGAAGCCAACAGGAAATTGGTGACAAATGGCACTCATTTGATCAGGTTTTTCATCACTAGTACTTGGTGACCAGTGAAATGCTTTGTGGACAGGCTGACATTCAAGGCATCAAATGCAAGGATTATTATTACTATTCATAGTAGTCGAAGAACCTTGCTCCATTTGTACTAAATGTACTCCTGAAGTGAATAGGTTTAAAATTGTAGATTGGCTATTTTTCTCAAATAGTTTTCTCTCCCTTTTGAAGGGAAATATTGATTTTAATGTTAGCTTCTCGGCCCTGTGCCTAACATCATGACGCTGTATCAAATGCAAGGATTGTTATTATTATTATCAACTGTGAAAAGTACAGAGCACATCTTTTCAGTGGGCTCTGAATGTATAAATTGCACAGGCTCTCAGCAGGATTTGTTAAAGGTTTCCTTCATTCGATTGACCCATTGCTGTGGATGTGCCATTAATGGTGTTCCAATAACTTCAAACACTGGAAAATTTACCGTTCGGTTTATCAAGGCATTAAAATCACTACAAGTACGACTGAGTGGATATTCATGAACTCTCAGAAAGACTGACAAAAATGCAAAGGGATTAAACAGCAGAACTGCGGTATCTTGGGAACTGGCCTGACAGCTGCTTGATAGATTTCCAGAATACAAAACAGGTGCTATATGCCCCAATTATACAGTACGTTTGGAATTGGTACTGTATGAGCTTCTGCAAAATTAAAACATCAAATGTGCAATATTATGTGCCTGATTTTGCACAAATGGATGGTTTGGCTTCAGCAACAACAAAAACAAAATTACATTTGTACAGCGCCTCTCATGTTGGGAGAACGTCCCATGGTGCTGGACAGTGTTTCAGACCCGAGCTGGAGCCCTAATACTAGTACAGCATTAGTATTGCACTTGGCTAGATTTGGGGGCCAGTTGGGATTTTAACATGGTGAACACACTAAATCACCTTTCACTTACAGTAACAGCAGAGATTGACTGACAGGCTAGTTATTTTCTGTTGGTGGACATGTCACTGACTATCAGTGGTCAACAAGCAGCATCCTCGGCGGCCGTGCATTTAGCCACTACGCCCCGAGGCTCTGGAACTCCCTTCCTCACTTGCTTCGCCTCGCCCCCTCTCTTCCCAGTTTCAGGTCACAGTTGAAGACCTTTCTCTTCGACCGCGCTTTTGGTCACCTTCCTGCCCCTGCTCCTGGCTCGGTCCCGGGATCCGCTACTGTGAAGCGCTCTGAGACGCCGTCCAGCGTGGAGGGCGCTATATAAATCAAAGTTGTTGTTGTTATTTGAAGGATGTGTCTGACTTCCTATGGTCAGAGCTCTGCCAATCCACTCAAGTGATTCGTGCAGGCTGTATGACTAATGTACATTCGAACCACATTAATAAAGAACCCCGTTAGGGATGTGTGATTGATGCGGTATAATTGCGCTATCCAAATAACTTTACAGATACTTGAGCCTGGAAAGACCAAGGTCCATACATTTGCAAATGTATGGAAAAAAAATCAGTTCATGAAATTGAAATGTTTTAAACTGTTTAAATCATAGGTAATGAAGTGTGGGCTTTATTTATTCATTGTGGAATGACATTGAGTGATAGTAGATGTTTTTTTTGCCTCTGGTGCCTGTGTCAAAACTATTCCAGACCTGAATATAAAGGAAACAAACTTTGTCTAGTAGCTCTGAACTCTTCCCAACACATTCAGACAATGGGGGAAAACCCGAACCACAGTTAAAAGACTGCTAGAAAATTAATTCCGATTAACTTCTCCGATTTCTGAAGCTAATCAAGGGAAACTCTCAAAAAGGTTTGAACTGCACAACTCAAATCTACTTCTCTGTCAATTGCATACTCATTGGCCAAGGATGCGCTCTCTAGTCATGATTATAACCACCAAATGCGTTATCTTCCCACATGTTTGAACTGAAGGGACTGTGTTAAGAAAGCAATTTATTTGGTTACAGGGATGATTGATTGTGTGGATATTTGCTGCTGAAATGAAGAGCTGAGAGTGTTTTTTCTTTCATTAAGATGAACGAAGGCAGCTTGAAAGAACATGATCGCCCCCTATGGCAATGGCTAAACATTGCACTGAGCGATTGAGATGTACAGTAGCTACATTTTTTTGACATCTACCCAACTTGCAAATACCTCGAGAAATATGACAGCGTTGTGCAATTCCTCCCCTGTGGCGGTTCTGCCATTTGACCAGCTGAGGGGCTCAGCAATTACAATAAAATGTTATATAAATGCACGTTTATAAACCAGTGCCTTGGGTTGTCCTCCTGACATGAAAGGCGCACCATAAATGTAATTTTGTATTGTAAGTTGTTGTGGTTGTTCCTTGCTTCATTGCAGTTTGTAGTTTACCAAAACTTTTCATTTTCTTGTGTTGTTCATAATATTTCCTTGCCATTATTCGTCAAATTAGAACATTGCTTTCCCCCCCACCCACCCCAAATGTTTTGTATTTTAGTTACAAAATTGGGATTTCTTATTTTTCCTGGATTTTTCCTGTTTTCTTTGTTTTAATTGACTATTTATAATAACACTGAAATATTCGCAGTGTGCAGTCACTACATCTGCTATCAGATAGATTTCCTGAACAGATAGTTTAAGGGTTCTGAGACGTTACCCAATGTGAAGGGTGCAATATAAATGCAAGTTGTTGTTGACAGGAACTGAGTTTAACATCTCACCCAAAGGATGGCAACAACAGCAACATAATTACATTTATATATAAGTCTAGCAATGCACTGCTTCAATACTGATATGAAGTCTCAACTTACAAATGCAGTAGTGTGAGTGCTACCAAACAAGCAAGTCTATTTCTCATTTGTATTTGCTAATTTTGTTCAACATGAAATTCCTGATTTGAAAACATCAATGGAAGAAATAAAATAATAATACAATATAAAATTACATTTGTATAGCGCTTTTCACATCAGGAAAAGGTCTCAAAGCACTGATAGAAATGGGATGGCACACAACACAGAATACAATCAATACATTGTACTGTACTGCTATAAGAATGTGTGGGTATAGTATTTAAAATTCAAATCAGGTTCTAAATTCAATCACTCTATATTCAATATAAAGCAAATGTTTTTTAAAAAGTGTTAACAATAAATGAAATTGTGTACAGTATACTAAAAGGGTAATAACTATTTGAAGTAAAGTTGCAGATAAGTGTGGTTACTATAATTTGTAGAATTATACAAATGTAGTAAAAAAGCATTACATTATTTCTAGCAATTTGATTGAGTACTGTCAGCAGTTTCTGTTGCTTGTAAAACATTATCAGAAAAAGCCCAAATGAACAAATTGTAACATTTCATATTAAAATATGCAGTTTTCCTATGCATAATATAGGAGTGCATACAGTATAATTTAAGATTTTGTACTTGTATCACAGTAAAATACTAAAAAGACAGCTTAAAATTCAATACACTAACTTAGATGGACTTAAACATCAATTTATATTAATTAACTTAAACAGAATATCTCAAAAAGTGCTGCGGATGAATGCATGCGGTAAAAAATAGCAAAGGGCATTGCAATATTTACAACTAAAATCCACATTTCAAAACCATAAACCTTTTCTTCCAAGTCACTGTCAAACTGGGGCCGAGCTCCGAAAGCTGCAAGTATCCAAAACTTTAAAGGAAAAAAAAACAAAGTTTAGAGCATGCATTATTTTTATGACAGCGGCAAGTTTTTAAGTCTTTGAATATAATCAGTGGCTATGCTACTGTATTTACATTTAACTAACAACAACATCATTTACGTAGCGTTCCTCATGCAGGGCCAGCGCCTTGACAGTGGTGGAGCAGGACACCGAGCCAGGGAAGGTGACCAAGTTGCAGAGGAAGGTATTCAGGCGCAACCTGAAAATGGGGAAGGATGGGGCAAGGCAGAGGGATTGAGGGAAAGAGTTCCAGAGTTTTGAGGCATCGTGTCTGAAAGCTTGGCCATTGATAGTGGAATGGAGGGCATGAGGGATGAGCATAAACACCATGGTTTAAGTACTGAAGCAGTTCTTGCCAATACAGGTAATTCCCTGCATTGTACAACAAAGTTATCAGCATTTGCTCAAGACATTGTAAAACTGGGTTGATAACCTGTGTCAACCCCTTGACCTATGTGTATTTGGAGGGCGCTCTATAAGTGCAAGTTATTATATGATCATTCCTGGATGAACATCTTTCTGGATAGTTGTATATTGAAACATTTGCAGAATTGATGGCCTCTAAACCACTGGGAGAAACTCCCATCTCTTATTGAATGATGTCAATAGATCTTCGAGGTATATCTGAACAGGCAGAGGCGTGTAAGTACCTTTGTGCAGCTGTTATAATCTCCATGTTGAGAGTGATATATTGTGAAGACACATTTAAATATAGATGAAATTAGGAGGAGCTACTGAGTAAAGAAAGACTGGGGGGAAGGGGCAATAAGGATGGCGCTTATGAATGAAAACCGAAGAGATTTTTAACTTGTTTTCAAAATGCTAATTTTTTTGCTAGATTTTTCTCACCGAAATATTGCACAGGAATAAAAAGGCAGCAAAATTCTTGGTGAGTTGCCTCTTCTTGCTCAGTTTTTCCGATTGCCTTAAGATTGAGTGAGGAGGAAGAGGAGGAGAAGAAGAAGAAGATGAAGAAGCAGAGTCTTGAGAAAGACTCAAGTCACTGTTGTATCCTTCGCTGTTCTCAACCCGATCTCGGGAAGGTTTGGACAGAGAAACACATTGAGGAGTTGAGCAGGGCGACCGGTTATCTGAAGTCTCAAAGGCTTTGTTGAGGATCCCGCAATATGAACATGTCAAAGGGAGATCATTGGTACTGGATACTGTGAATATCCCTTGAATCATCCCCATATCGCTCTCCATTTCACCATGTTTCCGATAAAGGGATTCAATTATGAACAGATTCTGTAGGTATTTCTCAATTATGACCAGGACAGAGAATGACAAGTTCAGCCAAGTGTGAGGGGGCTGGCTTTGCCCACAAATAGAGGCCACGATGGAGCACCAGGACATAATCCAAGAGCCACATGAAGTGCTCACCAGCAGATTGCCATCCAATTTCCTGGTGGGGTTTTTGCAATAATCCAGGGATCTTTTGTCAACTCTATAGATGACCAGGCCGGCTGCAGCCACTGCAGACATCAAACAAAGCACAGTGATACCGTATAGATAAAACATAGCTACAGCTGACGCTCGCTGCTCTGCTGAATTTCCCACCTGAGAGCTGTACACAATGAGAATCCCTATTGTGGCTGCCAACACTGCAGTTCCCAGAACAGGACCTGCCATGACACTGTAGGTCCTAAAGGTGACTTTCAGAGCTCTGTGCTCTTCCAGGGTGCGCCCAACATTCTTCCACATAACGTAAAACATGGCAGATGCAAACACGTGAAACTCAATGTTGAACGGGTACATATAATAGGAACTGTTGTAGAATATAGCGCAGGCATTTGTATTGCAACTGCAATTTGGTCCATTGTCACCTACAAATAAATAGAATGAAGCATCAACACAGGTGATCATAAAAAAAAACACACATCAAATGGCATGGGTGGCTGGCTGGCATTTATATGACCTTTTTTTTCTGTACAAGGCTTAAACCCTTACCCACAGTGACATTTGTGAAGCCCAGTACTGCAAGTCGCCTTTTGTGGTCAATTGACTGATGCTTTGATTCTGAGATCACGCCGTTCACCCACAACAGCAAGTTTGTGAAGACAGCATGAATCATTCCAAACCTAAAGACAAATATCTGTTTGTGAAGCTTACAAAATGCAGCACATAAAATCAGAACTCAGATCTGGGGAGCACTGGATTCATACACGGAATATAAAGGACTGGGATTTATTATAATAATAATCCTTGCATTTGATATAGCGCTTTTCACATCTTCTAGACGTCTTAGAATATTCTGTAAAGTGAATTGACTGTTTACTTATGGGTGAAATATGGCAGCCAATTGCACACAGCAGTGTCTCACAAACAGTTGTGAACTGAAATAACCAATTGAATGTTTTTTTAGGGATAATTATTATTAGGCATGTAGAGTAAGGAAACTTGCCCAAGGTTTCACCCTGCCTGGAATTGAAGCCAGATCTCTCATCTGTAAGCCGAATGCTCTAACCACTGAGCTACAGGACTCTTATGTGGGCCATATGGAGTGTTGAAATCATTTAATCTTCCCCAATCAATTAAATGCATAATCTAAAAGAATTGTAACAAGTACAGAGGCAGAATTTCACTTAACATCACCTTTCAAAGGTTTGGAAACTTTGAATGACGTCCTTTGCATGAAACCACAGGAAATAAACCTGCAGATAAAATATAGATATGAGGAAAAAATACACTATGATTACAAATAATTATGCATTCACCAGCTGAAAGCAGTAAGTCTACCTACCTGGGAGATGGTGTGCACTGCATGTACAACGGGAAAGACACCCTTAGCGGCTGGGAGGCAATTCGAATATCCAATGTAGTATCCAATTTCAAATACATCCAGCACTAAACTCAAGATGCCAAACAAGATTAGCCCACCTAGCAATGAAATGCAAGAGATTATAACACAGGGTTGAAGGAAATCGACTTTATAGAATGTTCTCACCATGTCATGCAAGCCACCAGGTGCAGCATTAGAGCATCTCACTAAATTCACAACAAAAACAGAAGCTCGCACCTTTGAGATCTCTTTTAACCCATCATCTCCCTCTATCCCATTTTCTCCCTTCTCTTCCTTGCTCTGCTTTCCCGCGACTGGTAGTCCTCAAAAGCCTTTTCCTTCCAATATGCCCCAGTTATGATGAAGGAGTAACTGGACCCAAATCTTGACTCCCAATTCCTCCCTCCATAAGTTGCAGATAATCCAGAATGGCCTGTGTCCTCTAACGCTCCAAGCTTTATGACCCCATCTTCCCCATCCTCGCCCGACTGTATTGGCTCCCCATCACCCAGAGGATTCAATTCAAGATCCTGGTCCTCACCTTCAAAGCCCTCAATGGGCTCGCCACACCCTACCTCTGTGACCTCCTAACCCCTACCAACCTGCCCACCCCTTCCGCTCAGCAGACTCCATGTCCACCAACCCACCCGCCCCATTATTGGTGGGCAAACCTTCAGTCACTCTGACCCCAACCTCTGGAACTCCATCCCGCAGTCACTCCGCCTCACCCACTCCCCGCCTCAAGATCTGCTCTTCGACGGTCCCATCAGTCCCCAAATTATTCCAATGAATCACCATCCAAGTCTACAAACGCACATTAAAATAAACTGTACACATATACACCACACACACAGTAATAGACATGCAACCCTAATGCCTTCATAAAATATAATGTTTTGAGAATAATCCCAGCTAAATTTTACATTCCCACTTTTGCTGACACCGCAATAGACTCAGGTTCCTTCTAAAGCAGAATAAAGGTGCTCTATTTTGTTTTCAGCATGCAAAAATCATATACTGTACTTCACAATACTTCATGTGCTCACATTGCTCTGTACATTAATTACTGTGTGTAGCTCTGCTCCTGTGCCTTACTTGACTTGCTTTGAGATGAACTGCATATACTCTACCTCTCAGCCACCTTGCCCCAGCCTGGGCATCTTTATAACTGACCAACCCTTTCTGTCTGTATTTCCTTAAGAAGTAGCAGAGCATCCAGGCCAGCTGTATTGCCATGACTGTGCTGAGATAGGCTAACACATGCTCCTGCGCCACTCCGCCTCTCTGAAACACCATTGCCAGGGTCAGCACCAGACCCACCACAAATACATTGATGCCGTACTGGGCACTCAGGGTGGCAGCGTTGCTTAGAGGGTAGTTGTCTGATAAGGAGATGGTAAAACTGTCGAAGCCTTGATCATCCACCTTAGGGCCAGGCATTGGGTTCTGGCCGGAGCCCTGCCTCTTGTGACACAAAACCTCCAACCTGCCCTGGTCATTCATCCCCAGCTTTGTATATATATATATATGTATATGTATATATATATAGCCTGGGTGTGAGGGCACAGTGGGACCTGCAAAGTGAGAGAAACATCACCTTACATCATATCGTTCTTTAATCATTTATTTAGTAATAAAGACTATACAAAGCTGAACTCCCACAGGTCATAAAGAAATCTGTACTATTTCCGCCTGACACTCACAGTTTATATATATATATAGTATATATACACACACACACACATTTAGTCCTCGCTTAACGTCGCAGTTCCGTTCGCAGGAATGCAACTTTAAAGGAAAGGGCGCTAAGCGACCCCACAAAAGTATGCCTGACGTTCAGCGTCTGTATACGCCTACGCCACTCAAAGTAGTTTGTTTCCACTTGCGCGAACGACGTTATAGCGAACATCTTTACATTCAGTGAATATACGCTCCCCGTGTATCAATGACGCAATAACGAAACAACGTTGATCCAAAAGCAACGTTAGGCGAAGACTCCCTGTCTCACTATGATCTCGGCAATGACATCACTGCACATTAAGTGACCAATAGATGAACAGTTGCTCTGGGAGGCGATGGGAAAGCGCCCGCAGCTCAGGTGGGCTGGGATTCCTTTTCAGTGCTGAGTGTCTGTACTGTACATTCCTCTGTTAAACAACAGTATCAACTGTGTTTAAGGTTTATTCTGGAGCTGCTGATTGAATGTACTGTACTGGGGACTGCAGCGCGGTGGTTAATGTTCCTATTACATTTCCTAACAGGTAAAGTGCAGACAATGTCCTTTCCCTTAACGTTTCAGCGCCACATCAAAATCCCGTGTCTTTAGTCTGCAGTCTTTTCTCTAGTTTAAATTGAAGGCTCTGCAATTAAAAGTTCGACCAGATTTACTTTACTGTAAAATAAATGTAAATGGTAAATAGGCGCAGGCTGTGATTTATCGATTTAAAAAACCCTCATTCATATCAACACACGATTCCAACTTCCTGTAGATTGCTAACATACTGTTTAAAACTACCACTGAAATAATCTTACCTGAATATTCACTCCAGCTCCAGTGTGTTGAGTTACTGGCAGAGAGAGAGAGGGCTCACTATTCCCGGCTGGAAAACGATTGAATGAATGGTTTACCTGCTGCTGATCTGTGCCTTTTATAGGCACACACACCATGTGAAGCAGTCAGTGTGTGTGTGAGTGAGTGTGTGTGCAGGCGTGGCTGTGGACCATGTGTGCTATCTCACCTCATCCCTATTTTTGCAGCTCCTAACCCCATTCACATGAGCTTTTGACCAACTTTCTCTTGCTATAAGCATTCATAAATTGATATCTCTGCTCGACCAATTCTACTTGCATTATTCCCAGACTGATACACTTGAAATTTTCATAGCCCAGACTGCAGGTAAGTACTGTAAACTATTGTAGTTTTGATTCGGTTGTATTTTGTGCAGCAGATATTATATAACCAATACATGGGTTTCATTGAAGTTCATTATTTTCTTTTATTGGGGAGAATCCTAAAAACAAGCTTGTAATAATAACAATCCTTGCATTTGATTGAGTGCCTTATCAGTTATCACTTTGTTGAAATGTCTCAAAGTGCTTCATAGAATATACTTTAAAGTGGATTGACTATTTTGTGGGCGAAAGCGGGCATTAAACATTTACCACGAATAACTATTTGGTAGTTAATTACTGCTGTATTTCATCAATGATGTTACAAAATGGATATTATTGAAAACAACTAATCTTGCTGTCATCAAGGGAGTTTTCAAAGATAACATATTGCTTTGGATTAAGAGTGTTGCAAGCCCTGGTACACTGGATTTCAGTGGGTCAGCACTGCTCCTTTACCTCTAAATCCAGGCTTTGGCTTCTGACCAACTGGATTAGATGAAAGTCTCCTTTCTCTGCTAGCTGATTTATGTGCAGTACTTTTGAGTAGTCTCCAAAAAACGGGGATCCATCATCTCTTCTGATGTAGGAAAATAAATTATTACCATTTTTATTGAGTTACTGTAGTCACACACGATCAGAAAGGAGTCAATGCAGTGATAGATCAATTTCTATTTGACATATCAGGAATGTTTATTTTCCCATATCATTTGCCGAGAGACCATACAAAACAATAAATACAAACAGACATACAATGTTATGTAGGATTTAAATCACAAGTAGTTTTTGCATTAATTTAAATCTTCAGATAATTTCACTTTTATAACTTATAACTTGTATTCTGTTGTAATAAGAAACTAAAGCAGCTTGTGGTTAAACCAATTAGAATTCCATAAAAGTATTATATAAATTTAAAAGTGTATTACAATTTAGTTCAAAAAATATGGCAATTTTATATACTAAGGGCCCCCATACTATTTTAGAGTACAGAAAATGTCGCATTTATTCATCTTAAGTAGAAATTTCAGGCACACCCTATTCAGTTCATTTAGACATATAGAAAACAAAAGGCAAACGTTTCTTTAATTGCTCCAAATATGATCCTTATATCTCCTCAAAACATGAATCAACAGTGGCTGAGAAAGCAGGCAAGTAACTTCCTCCCAAGCTTCTGCTGCTTTGTAACCAGCCATGAAAAGATTTGCAAGAGCACAATGTGAGTGTCTTCCTCCATACAATGATGTCCCACAGCTCTGCATAGAATAACAGACTAGAAGGAATCACAAGTGGAAATCTAGGTCCCAACTATCACATATCTGTCAAATTGGCCCCTCTGTTTGTGTTTTGCATGCAATAGCCTACAAATTTGAATGTAAAGCTCTTGCAAAGCTCTGAAAATGTATTTCTTTTTCAGCACATTTAATGATTTTTTTTACACATACAGTACATTTTGTGAAGTCCCTGTTGCGTTGTCTTGTTGGCAGAGTCATGCAGGGCTGTGAAGCTTTACTTTATTAGGCAGAGCACAGTAAACCAGGTATGCTTTCATGACAATGTACTGTTCAAAACATTTGTAAAAAAAAATGTGAATGTCACTGGCAGTAAAGCTCTAGATTTGATTTAACTTCAATCATTTGGGTGACAACTCCCGGAAGTTGAAAGAAAAGCTTATTTACAGCAAAAATCAAGATGAATTCTGAAATGTACAAAAATCAAAATATTGTTAGAAAGTCCTTAACAAAATAAACAACCACACGATTCGCTGGACAGTCTTAAGTGTTTTACACAAATAATGTGGACAACTGAGCAGGATGAGATGGAAATTGTGGATGCTGAGTAAAGGAAAATTGTTAAACGTGACTGAAAATTCAGCATCAGATGCTGAGGTGATGGGGCTAAGTAATCAACAGTTGGTGTAAATTGGAGGGGCTAAGGAAACAAGTTGGGCAAGAGCAGGAAGGAAAATGAAGATTAGGACAATGATCTTGATATCGACTCACTGAACGACTTGGAGCCAGTGGAGCTTGGTAATGATATGGGTAAAGGGAGCCTCGTCAGGAGTGGGTGTGGGCAGTAGAGTTAAAGATAATAACTTGTATTTGATGTAGCATTTAATGTTTCATATAAGAAAGACACATCAACATTCTCTTAAATATTTACTATAAACTGTCCTGTCTGTGCATTAGGTAGAAGCCAATTTGCATTCAGCAATAAGCCAAAAAAAGCAATGAAAATGAATAACTAATTTTATCTAAGGGATTGTTCGTAGCTATTCTGTGTATGACTGACTTTGCATAGGGTAGATGTAGGAAGGCCAGCAAATCTAGTTGTGAGGTGACAAAAGCATGGATGAGGATTGCAAATGTATTGAGAGCAAAATTGGAGCATGTACAATTATAGTCATAACAATTGTAAAAATAATATATATTTTGTGAATTTACCTCCAGTTATTATCCCAGGATCGATACAAACATTACAACACCCATAAATTGGGTGAAAAGGATGAAAGGTGTAAAGAAAGACCAAATAGGCCACAGTGCAATATTAAAGCTGCAAAAAAAATGGAAATGATTAATTTGTTTGCTAATGCTCTAGTTTTTCTAACATTATGCTGTATAAAATTTGATGCAAGGTCTATTTCACAAGTGGAAGATATGAGAATATTTGTGTCAAGACAGAGAAACTATCATTGAGATATTGAACAAAACACTAATTTCAATAGGTAAATATTTCAGCAGTCACAAAAGATAATTTAATTAAAATAATGATTGCATTTGATACAGTACCTTATCAACTGAGTCAGGCTAAAAATGATAAACCAGAGTAACTGACCTCCTTTTAAAGATCTACCTTGGAAGTTCTGGTCCAACTCACAGTCAATGGAAGTCCAGCCACTCCTTGGCAATACCCGCAGTTAATTGAAATTTGAAAACATAAATACTACGGAACATCAAAAATAATTTTCTAGCCAATACTTCAAAATGAACATTGGAATCTTTGAAATTACAATAATGAATGAGGCTATTTGTCCCAATGGTGCAATCGCCCACACTAGAGGAATGTATTTTTATTCCAGCCGCCTACTTTTTCCATTTGTCCTTTCATATTGTTTCTCTTCAAAAACTTATCTAATTCCACTTTAGATGTTTTTGTGAGATTAGCTTCAACAGATACTTCTAGCAAAACATACAATGAACATTGTACTATCTCAGAGAAATGCTTTTGCTTCTTTGGAGCAGTATGAAAATGGTTGGAAACCAGAAATAACCATTTTTTGTATTTATACATTATAAGCATAAAAGGGGACGTCACATATTCCTCTGGATGGGGAAAAAAATGACTTACATAGAAATATAGAAATTAAATGTTTTAAATTAAAATTGATAAACTTAATGAATAGAAAAACAGAAAGGCCTCAACCTCCTCCGATCTATGTCCGACTTAAGCTTGCTACGTTAGCTAAACAAAGTACTTCAAAAGATTTAGTTTAAAGCGGGAGAAAAGTTTTATGTTCAAAATACTATCCATGTAGAAATTGCCATCTTATTGTAGTTGAAAACTAAAATATTAAAGGGTTCATAAATTTTATAAAATTATTGACAACAAATCAAAATTGCAAAACATTTAGTCTCTTTTAGAAATCAAATGTACTTGAGAATTGTAATTAACTTTTCATTGTTTGTCCCATCTATGTTTATAGAAAATGAACCATATATTCTGAAAAATTCATACATTTCAGACAAAATAATTAACAACTGGGTGTTATATAACAGAGTCATGAATGGAGGAAATTGATTTGATCTTTTGATCTGTCCATAGATGATCACTTGTGAGGATGACAAAACAAGAACTGTGTACACAATAGCTTTATCTGTATACAAGATTTTATTTCTTTGGCCGGTCAAAGGTTGCCAACCTCTCGACCTCACTCAGCAACCAAATAAAATCTCAAATTACTTAAGTTTGATGTAGGAAAAAGACCAGTTATTCTCTAGCAAAAGAACAGTACAATATCTGAAGTAATTAGTCTGGTGCATCCAGGGCGAAAATGGGGAATTTACAGTCTACCAATTACTCAAATAAGTAAACGGTTAGTAAAATAATCAAATTTCAAATCAATGTGGAAATAAAAGGGTTTAATGTCATGCAAGAAATTAAGGTAAAGTTCTCAACATGTGCAGTAGTGTAAAGAGTACTTTCCCAAGTTATAAGTAACTGGGGGAAGAGGGAAGGGTTATTCCTAATTTTTATACCGTTTTTCATAAAGGAGACCCAATGTTTTAGAAGCTCCAACAGGTTCAGCGACTTCTGTTTTTGTTTCAGATTTCCAGCATCTGCAGTATTTTGCGCTTTGACAACATTTCGGACCTTTGGTACTTCTCCAATCCATTCAATAGCGAAACCCATGAAACAATATCAAGTATACACTACAGTTTATCTTCCCAATGACCCAACTTTTCCACTGGATATCTTAAACTACTGATCCACAATTCTTCCTTGTGAAACTGATCCTCTCATATTAGTTTAAGGGAAGACTGAAAGAAAGGGAGAGTGAAAATGTTTTATCTATTTAGGGAGGAAAAGCAATGAAAAATGTATACCGTCAACCTTTCCCACATGGTTTACACAGGAGAAGCTACATTACATTCCAAATCCTTTCTGTGGCCTTTCTTCTCTCATTTACCTCTATGCAAATAAAAAGTCTCAATACCTGCCCAGAAAGCCATAGAGGCTGAATTAGCAGAGATATTTAAAAGAGATTACCAGATAGTTGGGTAATAAAGGTATTAATTGGAGGATATGGCAAAAGGCATTACAATGAATAAAACTGCCAAGGTGTTCCAACAGTTGGAACAGGTAAGATGGTCTGAAATCCTGTTTTCCTAAATTCCTATGCTTTATATTCCCTCATTTTATTATATTCCCTCTATATATATATATAGTATATATACACATTTGCAGGCAGCATAAGCAATATTTTGATGTTTCTCTTCCAGAAACATAGCATTTATGGGTTATGGAGGGAGTGTGGGCTAGATAAAATGGAGAGAAGGGGAGGCTATGTGAAATTGGGTCGGGGGCTGCCAGCCGGACCCAACTGGGCTAGAGGGTAGACTTGCTCAACTGGGAGCTCATTGGTTCAAATCCACGTGATTAGCTTGCTGTTCTCAGCCAGGGTCTACAAGGGAGATTAAATTGGCCCTAGCATTCCCAGTGTTAGGGAGAGCAGAACAATGCTAGTATTGTACTAGCACGTAATGGAGAAAGGGGAGGGAGAGGTGGTGCAGTCAAAGAGCACTATTGGACATGATGATTCTAGTCGAGTGACCTGCCGGCAGTCAGTGCTGAGGCTCACATGAATAATACCCAAGTATGAGGAAACTGGTGAAAAGGTGCAGAAACGGGGCAGGCTCAAGGGGCCAAATGACCTACTCCTGCTTCTAATTCTTATGTTCTAAACCAATCAGGAGAAAAATTAGAAAAGAATTGAACACTCTAATTTTGTTTTACAAAAATTTATTCTGAAACCTTTTTGCCTCAAAAAGGTTGTACAGTTCTCATACGGGTACAGTCACCACACTCTTTGCAAATACTATTTGCAATGCTTTGACTCGGTTAAAATAAGGCACTATATCAATTGCAAGGATTTTTATTACTACTATTTTATTATTCTGCTGATGGAAGACAGAAAAGCAAACAGAATCAAGGAAACCTCGAACAAAATGAGCAATTCATTTAATGAAACTATTTATGGAAGCTTTTCTTAAAAAATAAATACTAGTAATTGTTTGCATTTTAACTTTTAAAAGTGCATTCAGTCCATACCAATTGATAACAGCACTTTGTATCGTAATAAGGTAGATAATGTTGCAGAAAACTACTTAAACTGTTAAGATTTAGAATAGATAAATGTAACATTCAGCCACTTTATTTCAACCTCCAATGTTGGTTGGTTACCTTAATTAATAATTACTGTATTTTATTGTAGTAATCAATATAAACAAGAAACAAAAAGATGTTTAGAATTTAAAAACAACCGAAGCACAATAAATTGTTCATATTACAACAGTTTATTGACTGCTTCTGAAAGTCTAAATGGAAAACCAGCCTCAATTTACAAATCACTTTATAATATGATATTGATATTCAACTTACCAAACTGCTGAAGCAATAAAAGACGCTGTAGCTGAGGGCACTAGAGTAGGGTTATATTGCTCATACTCCCCAATCCCTCTGTACCACTCCAGATAGAATATGCAGTAGAATGCAATGACTAAGCTGATAATGAGCAACGAACTACCCAAGAGGAACCAACGACTGATTTAAAGGAAAAAAGGAAAATTATCAATTCAAGAAATACAACATCAATTCACACTTATACAGTGCCTTTCATGTGGGTAGCGATTCGGAGTGCATAACAGTGGCAGAACTTGACACCGAGCCAGAAGAGAAATAGCTATGACTACTGCAGGATAATAATAATAATCCTTCCAGTTGATATAGCGCCTTATCACATCTTTAAGACATCTTAAAGCACTTCACAGAATATACTGTAAAGTGAATTGACTGTATATTTGGAGTTCCATACATCCTGCATTCTACATGCACATGGAAATTCTTGTGTATTTGAACGGAATGCCCACTCATTGGTGCAGATTGGCAAGCGCCAAGGCTTGGGGACCCCAGATTGTACACTGAGGTACTGCTGGAGTTTAACTGACGAAAATATCATGGCTTATCATTGAGAGCACGGACTGGTAAGCTTGCCAGCTAGGACTACCCTCACTACCTTTTAAGGCATGGCTTGCAGGATTAACAGGAGCTGAGTGGGAAGCATTGCTGAACCATATCAAATGTAAGGATTATTATAAATACAATTGCAAATTTGCAATGTTACATCATAGAACATTCAAAAGTGAAAATGCATAAAATATAATATCAAACATAAAAGATTTACCCTTCTATTCGGTAATCTGTTTTTATTGCAGTAAAGAATTCAACATAGTACGTCACGCCAACTGAAGCCAAAATCCAGAATATAGAATGCACATTAAATCGAGGAAGTGGTTTCTCCTTCTTTTTCTCATCCTCATTTTCTAAATCTAATCAGAAATAGAGATAATTATTAAAAACTATTTTCACAGTCTCCAATATTTTCATGCAAATACTTATTCCATTTATTTTAAAGGGGGTTTAGTGTAATGTCTACATATTCATATTGTTTTTAAAACTTAAGTGCTCTAGTTCTGCTCCTCATGGCCAGTCAAATATTTTACCACTTCTCTTTGTTTTAAAGCCTTGGGTCTGGTCCCTTGGTTCAAAATTCTTATGTGTTCAGATCCACGAATCTCTCCTCACAGTTGCAATCCCAGAATTATCCTTGCTGCTCTATACTTTCAATTTTTCAAAGTTCCTTTGAAGATTAGAAATTGTAACATGAAAAACAGCTCACAATAACAAAAATGTGGTGTATACAAGGTTGGAATAATTTATGTTGGCTGAATAGTTAAAACGTTCTTGCTGGATTTGAGAATTATTTTTTTACTGAGCCAGGTAATAAAATAAGTAGGCTGGCGAAAAGTACAGTACTGTACTAAGAATAATAATAATCCTTGCATTTGATATAGCGCTTTTCACATCTTATCGACGTCCCAAAGCGCTTCACAGAATATACTGTAAAGTTAATTGACTGCATATATTTGTGGGCGAATCGTGGCAGCCAATTGCGCACAGCAGTGTCCCACACACAGCCGTGGATTGAAATGACCAATTTTGTTATTGTGGTTTTTTGGAGGATTATTAGGCAAGTAAGGAAACTTGCCCAAGGTTTCGTCCTGACCTGCCTGGATTTGAACACAAGTCTCCCCAACTTGGTCTCCCCAGCTTGCAAGACAAGTGCTCTAACCACTGAGCCACAGGAGCTCCACAAGAACCAGGCTCCTATCAAGCAATTTCAATATTCTCATCGTCAACTATAAGTCCCTTCATGCCCTATCACTTCCTATGGTTACCTCCTCTTCTCTCTGATCTTGCTTTCCCCCTCAGGCTTACTGGATGTCCCTGCTATCATAATGAACAAGCTTTAAGATTCTACATCCCTAACCCCTCCCAAGAGGGACTTTGTCTCACCCTCTCTCAAGTACCTCCTTAAAATCCATCTTTTCAACAATGCTTATGGTTACCCACCGACCCTCCACCCCACCCATCCCCTTCTCCTGTTCCCTTCATTCGGAATCAGTCCCCATCACAGTAAAGCTCTCCGAGACATTTCTGCCTGAAGGGCCCTATATAAATGCATTTTTATTGTTGTAAACCAACAGTCTGCCTGTTTCGGTGGAGGTCAATAATCCCAAAACACTATTGAAAATGGGAAGGCTGTGGGTCCCAATGTCTTAGCTAACAACTCCCCAGATTTTTGAAAAAGGTTAATTCACTTCATTACTGGTTGTGGGACTTGTGTGGGCAAATTGGTTGCTGCTTTCACCCACAAATACATAGTCACTACACTTTGCAGAAACTTTGAGAAGCTCTTGGAAGACATTTTATATTATTAGTATATAATCAAATGCAAGGATTACTATTAATTGCCATGGCATAGATTCAGATTTTTTTAGCACAATAAATCACACTACACTTTATGCCATATAATTATCATCTTTCTTTCTGTGTCCTCTCTCTTTCACTATGTCTCTTCTCTCCCTTTCACTATCCTATAAATCGAAGTTGTTGTTGTTGTATCTCTATTCTCTCTCCTCCTCTCTATTCTCTCCTTTTCTTTGTCTTTCCACTCTGTCTATTCTCCCATCTCACTCCTTCACTCTCTATTCCCTTCTCCCTTTCACTCTCTCTACTTTCTTTCCTTTCTCACCCCCATGGCTGTGTGTGTGTCTCTCTCTCACCTCCATGGCTGTGTGTGTGTGTGTGTCTCTCTCTCACCCCCATGGCTGGGCCTCTGTCTCACCCCTAGCCTGTGTGTGTGTCTCTCACTCCCATGGCTGTGTGTGTATGTGTCTCTCTCACCCCCATGTCTCTGTGTGTGTGTCTCTCTCACCCCCATGTCTGTGTGTGTGTATCTCTCTCACCCCCATGTCTGTGTGTGTGTGTGTCTCTCACCCCCATGGCTGTGTGTGTGTCTCTCTCACCCCCATGGCTGTGTGTGTGTGTGTCTCTCACCCCCATGGCTGTGTGTGTGTCTCTCTCACCCCCATGGCTGTGTGTGTGTCTCTCACCCCCATGGCTGTGTGTGTGTGTGTGTGTCTCTCTCACCCCCATGGCTGTGTGTGTCTCTCTTACCCCCATGGCTGTGTGTGTGTGTGTGTGTGTGTGTGTGTGTCTCTCACCCCCATGGCTGTGTGTGTGTGTGTCTCTCACCCCCATGGCTGTGTGTGTGTGTGTGTCTCTCACCCCCATGGCTGTGTGTGTGTGTCTCTCACGCCCATGCCTGTGTGTGTGTGTGTCTCTCACCCCCATGCCTGTGTGTGTGTGTGTGTCTCTCACCCCCATGCCTGTGTGTGTGTGTCCCTCTCACCCCCATGGCTGTGTGTGTCTCTCACGCCCATGGCTGTGTGTGTGTGTGTCTCTCACCCCCATGGCTGTGTGTGTCTCTCACGCCCATGGCTGTGTGTGTGTGTGT
This sequence comes from Hydrolagus colliei, assembly GCA_035084275.1. Lineage (NCBI taxonomy): Eukaryota > Metazoa > Chordata > Chondrichthyes > Chimaeriformes > Chimaeridae > Hydrolagus > Hydrolagus colliei. The sequence continues at coordinate 74,592,839 of CM068742.1, forward strand.
CTCTCACCCCCATGGCTGGGCCTCTCTCACACCCCCATGGCTGTGTGTGTGTGTGTCTCTCACCCCCATGGCTGTGTGTGTGTGTGTGTGTGTCTCTCACCCCCCATGGCTGTGTGTGTGTGTCTCTCACCCCCATGGCTGTGTGTGTGTGTCTCTCACCCCCATGGCTGTGTGTGTGTGTCTCTCACCCCCATGGCTGTGTGTGTGTGTGTGTGTGTGTGTCTCTCACCCCCATGGCTGTGTGTGTGTGTGTGTGTGTCTCTCACCCCCATGGCTGTGTGTGTCTCTCACCCCCATGGCTGTGTGTGTGTGTCTCTCACCCCCATGGCTGTGTGTGTGTGTGTGTGTCTCTCACCCCCATGGCTGTGTGTGTGTGTGTGTGTGTGTGTCTCTCACCCCCATGGCTGTGTGTGTGTGTGTGTGTGTGTGTGTGTCTCTCACCCCCATGGCTGTGTGTGTGTCTCTCACCCCCATGGCTGTGTGTGTGTGTCTCTCACCCCCATGGCTGTGTGTGTGTGTCTCTCACCCCCATGGCTGTGTGTGTGTGTGTGTCTCTCACCCCCATGGCTGTGTGTGTGTCTCTCACCCCCATGGCTGTGTGTGTGTGTGTCTCTCACCCCCATGGCTGGGCCTGTCTCACACCCCCATGGCTGTGTGTGTGTCTCTCACCCCCATGGCTGTGTGTGTGTGTGTGTGTGTGTCTCTCACCCCCATGGCTGTGTGTGTGTCTCTCACCCCCATGGCTGTGTGTGTGTGTCTCTCACCCCCATGGCTGTGTGTGTGTGTCTCTCACCCCCATGGCTGTGTGTGTGTGTGTGTGTGTGTCTCTCACCCCCATGGCTGTGTGTGTGTCTCTCACCCCCATGGCTGTGTGTGTGTGTGTCTCTCACCCCCATGGCTGGGCCTGTCTCACACCCCCATGGCTGTGTGTGTGTCTCTCACCCCCATGGCTGTGTGTGTGTCTCTCACCCCCATGGCTGTGTGTGTGTCTCTCACCCCCATGGCTGTGTGTGTGTCTCTCACCCCCATGGCTGGGCCTGTCTCTCACCCCCATGGCTGTGTGTGTGTGTGTCTCTCACCCCCATGGCTGTGTGTGTGTGTGTGTGTGTCTCTCACCCCCATGGCTGTGTGTGTGTGTGTCTCTCACCCCCATGGCTGTGTGTGTCTCTCACCCCCATGGCTGTGTGTGTGTGTCTCTCACCCCCATGGCTGTGTGTGTGTGTGTGTGTCTCTCACCCCCATGGCTGTGTGTGTGTGTGTGTGTGTGTGTCTCTCACCCCCATGGCTGTGTGTGTGTGTGTGTGTGTGTGTGTGTCTCTCACCCCCATGGCTGTGTGTGTGTCTCTCACCCCCATGGCTGTGTGTGTGTGTCTCTCACCCCCATGGCTGTGTGTGTGTGTCTCTCACCCCCATGGCTGTGTGTGTGTGTGTGTCTCTCACCCCCATGGCTGTGTGTGTGTCTCTCACCCCCATGGCTGTGTGTGTGTGTGTCTCTCACCCCCATGGCTGGGCCTGTCTCACACCCCCATGGCTGTGTGTGTGTCTCTCACCCCCATGGCTGTGTGTGTGTGTGTGTGTGTGTCTCTCACCCCCATGGCTGTGTGTGTGTCTCTCACCCCCATGGCTGTGTGTGTGTGTCTCTCACCCCCATGGCTGTGTGTGTGTGTCTCTCACCCCCATGGCTGTGTGTGTGTGTGTGTGTGTGTCTCTCACCCCCATGGCTGTGTGTGTGTCTCTCACCCCCATGGCTGTGTGTGTGTGTGTCTCTCACCCCCATGGCTGGGCCTGTCTCACACCCCCATGGCTGTGTGTGTGTCTCTCACCCCCATGGCTGTGTGTGTGTCTCTCACCCCCATGGCTGTGTGTGTGTCTCTCACCCCCATGGCTGTGTGTGTGTCTCTCACCCCCATGGCTGGGCCTGTCTCTCACCCCCATGGCTGTGTGTGTGTGTGTCTCTCACCCCCATGGCTGTGTGTGTGTGTGTGTGTGTCTCTCACCCCCATGGCTGTGTGTGTGTGTGTCTCTCACCCCCATGGCTGTGTGTGTGTGTCTCTCACCCCCATGGCTGTGTGTGTGTGTCTCTCACCCCCATGGCTGTGTGTGTGTCTCTCACCCCCATGCCTGTGTGTGTGTCTCTCACCCCCATGGCTGGGCCTGTCTCTCACCCCCATGGCTGTGTGTGTGTGTGTCTCTCACCCCCATGGCTGTGTGTGTGTGTCTCTCACCCCCATGGCTGGGCCTGTCTCTCACCCCCATGGCTGTGTGTGTGTGTCTCTCTCTCACCCTGACGGCTGGGGCTGTGTCTCTGACCCTCATGGCTGAGCCTCTCTGCCTCACCCTCGCCCTCACGGCTGTCTCTCTCCCTGTCTCTCCTCTCCGGGATGAAGCGGTGGCGGATTCCCAGCTCATCCTCTCGCTCCATGGCCGCCATGACAGCCCGCCCGCCCGCATGCGCAGTGCCGCCCCCGCCACCTGAGCAGCCACTGCCATGACTGAGAGTCAACAACAACAGCCTCACTGGGGGGTGGGGTCAGCAACAACAACAACAGCCTCACTGGGGGGTGGGGTCAGCAACAACAACAACAGCCTCACTGGGGGGGGGGGTCAGCAACAACAACAACAGCCTCACTGGGGGGGGGGGTCAGCAACAACAACAACAGCCTCACTGGGGGGGGGGGTCAGCAACAACAACAACAGCCTCACTGGGGGGGGGGGTCAGCAACAACAACAACAGCCTCACTGGGGGGTCAGCAACAACAACAACAGCCTCACTGGGGGGGGGGGGTCAGCAACAACAACAACAGCCTCACTAGGGGGGGGGGGTCAGCAACAACAACAACAGCCTCACTGGGGGGGGGTCACAACAACAACAACAGCCTCACTAGGGGGGGGGGGTCAGCAACAACAACAACAGCCTCACTGGGGGGGGGGTCAGCAACAACAACAACAGCCTCACTGGGGGGGGGGGGGGGGGTCAGCAACAACAACAACAGCCTCACTGGGGGGGGGTCAGCAACAACAACAGCCTCACTAGGGTGGGGGGGGGGGGGGTCAGCAACAACAACAGCCTCACTAGGGTGGGGGGGGGGGGTCAGCAACAACAACAACAGCCTCACTAGGGGGGGGGGGGGGTCAGCAACAACAACAACAGCCTCACTAGGGGGGGGGGGGTCAGCAACAACAACAACAGCCTCACTGGGTGGGAGGGGTCAACAACAACAACAGCCTCACGGGGGTGGGTGGGGGGGTCAGCAACAACAACAACAGCCTCACTAGGGGGGAGGGTCAGCAACAACAACAACAGCCTCACTGGGTGGGGGGGGGGGGGGTCAGCAACAACAATAACAGCCTCACTGGGGGGGGGGGTCAGCAACAACAACAACAGCCTCACTGGGTGGGGGGGGTCAACAACAACAACAGCCTCACGGGGGGGGGGGGGGGGGGGGGGGGTCAGCAACAGCAACAACAGCCTCACTGGGGGGGGGGGGGGGGTCAGCAACAACAACAACAGCCTCACTGGGGGGAGGGGGGAGGCAACAACAACAACAGCCTCACTGGGGGGGGGGGGGGGGGGTCAGCAACAACAACAACAGCCTCACTGGGGGGAGGGGGGAGGCAACAACAACAACAGCCTCATTGGGGGGGGGGTTCAGCAACAACAACAACAGCCTCACTAGGGGGGGGGGGTCAGCAACAACAACAACAGCCTCACTGGGGGGGGCGGGGGGTCAGCAACAACAACAACAGCCTCACGGGGGGGGGGGGGGTCAGCAACAACAACAACAGCCTCATTGGGGGGGGGGTCAGCAACAACAACAACAGCCTCACTGGGGGGGGCGGGGGGTCAGCAACAACAACAACAGCCTCACTAGGGTGGTGGGGGGGGGGGGTCAGCAACAACAACAACAGCCTCACTGGGGGGGGGGGGGGGTCAGCAACAACAACAACAGCCTCACTAGGGGGGGGGGGGGGGGGGGCAGCTACAAAGGGGGCACTCGATAGTCCGAAGGTTCGATAGTCCGAACACACGAATTTCCCATACTTGGGGCGGTTACCGTGGTTACCGCTCGATAGTCCGAAAATAAAGTTTGTTAATCCGAACATTTGGTGCGATAGTCTGAAGGTGCGTTAGTCCAAATGTTAGGGTTACGGTTAGGGGAAGCTTCGGACGAACGAACCTTCGGGTGGGAGGGGCAGCTACAGCGGTTACCGCTTGATAATCCGAAGATTCGTTAGTCCGAAGGTTCATTAGTGCAATGACTAATGAATAATAAACCTTTGGACTAATGAACCTTCGGACTATCGCAACAAATGTTCGGATTAACCTTATTTCATTTTCGGTTCGGACTATCGAGCGGTAACCACAGTAACCGTCCCGGGTATAGGAAATTTGTGTGTTCGGACTATCGAACCTTCGGACTATCAAGTGTCCCCACACACAGCCACAACAGCCTCCCTGGGGGCAGCAATGGGGCTGAGAGACAGGCCCAGGCACCAGTCACATCATACAACAGCCACACACATACACACAATAGCCACCACAGACACAACAGCCACAGCATCACATCCACCACCTCACTCACACACACACAACAGCAACACACACAACCCCAGGTGTCACAACTATATCCAAAATACTGCAGATGATGAGAATCTGAAACAAAAACAAACATTGCTGGGGAAACTCAGCAGGTCAAGCAGGAAAAAGAGTCAACTTTTCGGGTCTTTAACCCTTCGTCAGGACTGATGAAGAGTTATAGACCCGAATCGTTTACTCTTTTTCTTTTCTCCATGGATGCTGCTTGACCTGCTGAATTTCGCCAGCAACTTTTGTTTTTGACAACCATATGCAACAACCATATGCAACAACAACAACAACAAAACTTACATTTATATAGCGCCTTTCAAGGTCTCCAAAGCCACAGGCACAGTCTCATAGCCGCAGCCCCAACATCACATTCACTACCTTCACCGCCTCATACACAACCTCCACAGCATCACATCCACCACTGCCACAGGTTGCACCGCCACTAGCACAGCATCACAGGCATAGCCTCTACAGCCCCAACATCCACCACCACCCAGCCACAGCCACCACCTCCCCAGCCAAAGCCACCACCGCCCCAGCCACCACCTCCCCAGCCATCAACTCCCCAGCCAAAGCCACCACCTCCCCAGCCACCACCTCCCCAGCCATCATCTCCCCAGCCAAAGCCACCACCGCCCCAGCCAAAGCCACCACCTCCCCAGCCACCACCTCCCCAGCCACCACCTCCCCAGCCACAGCCCCCACCTCCCCAGCCCCAGCCATCATCACCACAGCCACCGTCTCCCCAGCCCCACATTACAGACATAACTGCCCCAACATCACAGGCAAAGCCATTACTGCCGCAGCCACAACATCACAGCCACTGCCCCAGACACTCACACCAGAGCCACACACTGCCCCCACTCACATCACAGCCTCACACTGCCCGCCACTCGTATTACAGCCACACACTGCTCTCACTCACATCACAACCCCTGATACTGAGGGTTGAAAAGGGCATTTAAGGTTCCAATATCAGTTTGGTGCACTGCAGTAGACAAATTGCTTCAAATGAGATGTTAAACAAAAGTCTTGTCTGTCAACAATAAAAATCCCATGGCACTGCTAGAAAAGAAGCGAGTTTCTTAATGTTCTAGTCAACAATTATCCATCCCCACCCCCCACAGAAAATAGATAATTCACTTTGTGGCTGTTTGAACATAAGAACATTGTTTGTGGGACATTGCTGTGGGCTAATTAGCTGCTGTGTTTACCTAGCAAATACCATCACTACACTTGACAGAAAACATCCATGAGGCACATTGAGATGTTTCAACGTGATATGGAGTAATGTCAAATGCAAGGAATTATTTATTTAGTATTATTTTTCTAGTTCTCAGCTGAGGCCAGTTCTTAGATAGGATGTCTTTGAATAATGCCGAACGAAGTGAAACACTATCCTCTTCCACAAATTGAGCCTCTTATCGGCTAGAATGGAGAACCATTGATAGCAGCAAAGGAATGCCTGTGGGTCAGACAGCCTCAGCCTCCATAAAGGACATGGATAGAAAACAACAATGAAAAGTAAGGACACAGAATCATGTGATACCTTTGATCAACAAGCCTTAAAATCCTTTTGTAGAGACATTACCTGAATGTAAATAGGAATTTTCTTTAGAGAGTCCTTTGAGATCTCCTCCGAATAGGGAAGACGCTATATATCAAATGCAAAGATTATTATTTTCATGTGTGTTATGATTTTGTTATAATATGTATCATACTGTAATTATTGGATTGTGAGTACCGTAATCATTTTCCATAAATACTGTAAAATGAGGGCAAGACATTTTTTTTTAAATGGATGATAGTATTAACAAAAGCTGAGAGTTGATGTTTGTTAAGTAGTGAGTGGATATTTTAAAAAGCAATCACTCGTTGATAGCCAGTAGGTAATGTTAATATCAATAAAAACCCAGTTGTTCAATTCATAAGATGCTTTCCTGAGTGATACAATCAAATCTAATGCTAACCTCCAAACAGCTATTTGTCTTATGATTTCCTGTATTGTTACATTAAACCCACATTTCATAATCTCCCATCTTTCCATCCTACTAATCAATGCTCTTCATTTGTTTTGTTCAGCAATCCTTCAACATGACTCAACCGGTGTCTATTGGGGAGGTGATGAAAATGACCTGGAAAGGTTGGGCAATCTGAGACACTGAAAGAGACATTGTTTAAAATTTTTACCCTTTTGCTAACAATGTAATTTCACATTTCATCAGTGTGCTTAATTTGGTGTCATCATGTGGCCAGCATTGTCAATTTGGAAAGAGGGAATCAGTTTTAAAAAAATGTAATGTGGCTAGTTCTCAGTAAGATATGGGATGCAACAAAATGAACCTGGATTATCTACAAAACTCTGCACTTGATATGGTTGTCTCATATGCCTTTCCATCCTTTGTAGCAAATCATTACCTTGTCTATCGGCAAACAAACAGACCAAGCATGAATGAAAACTTCAATGTTTAAAGCAAGTAGATAAAAATACATATTGTATATCCTTTAGGTGTCCTAAACGACTGCAAATTTAGCGTTATTTAGAGATTCAAAGCATCCTTAGTTTATTAATATTGGAAAAACAAAGGTTACCAACGAATACAGTGTAAAGAATATAAAAATTCTAATGCTACTCGTGCAGCAATAACCGCGATACAGTTAAGCATTCTGGTTCACAGCCTTTGCCAGGCCTATTGTGTCAGAAATTCAATTTGTGGGAAACATCAATTACTTCCCCCTACTCCACTAGCAAGTTATTTGCAGTACAGTATAACAAGTAAGTACTGCCATTTTGATTCCCCCTTAAAAGATCAGACATAATGATTTGCAAGCAACTTGAACAACCATTTATTCTTCAATTTCCTCGCTTTCAATGGTCATCAATGGTAGATTATCAAGTCAAGTGCATTCCAGGCAGAGGTGGTTTTAAGTGATAAGAGGTTCATGATGATACATGTGAACAATTTGCCAAAAATAAACTTCTAGTGTGTAAATGAACAGCCATGTGCATGGGGTTTCCAACAGATGCTTTAACTCTTCATTTCAATTCAGTCATCTGATCCCAAATTCCAAACAAGCACATAGGTAGGCTAAACCTTTTAGTCTATAATCCATGATCGCAAATGAACTTTTATTTCAATTTGCTGTATTCAACTTTCTTGTGAGAAATACAAGCCAGAAAATATCATGCAAAAATATTTCACAACAGCAATTAAACATTTTGATGATTGACTGATTGATATTATCCAAAACAGAAAATCTTTCTAAGCAATGATTAATATTAGGAGTGTTGAAAGAGGCTCTTTGGCAATGTTAACATTAAATTTGGTTGTGGTTACAGTTCATTATTGTGATTGTGTGTCAGCCTGGCTCAGTGCTGGCACTCTTACCCGAGTCAGAAGGTTGTGGGTTCAAGTCCCACCTCGGGACTTTGAATAACATTGTCTAAGGTGTCATTCCAATGCTGTGCTGGGGGTGTGCTCCATTGTTAGAGGTGCCAACCTTCAGATGAGTTGTTAAACCGAGGTCCCATCTGCCTGTTCAGCTGGACGTTAAAGATCGCATGGCACTAGTTAGAAAGAAAAGGGAGTTTCACCCAGTGTTGTAAAATTGGTCACTTATTCCATGGCTGTTTAAGGGACAACAACAAATAAAAAATGCAATTACAGTTAACTCTCGCCGAACGCGACTTTCTCGATTGCGAATTCAGCTATACTAGAAGAAAAAAATGCACCGCTGTTTTGCGTAACGCACGTAAAACTTCGGTATATGCGTTGGCTGGCCCCACACGCATGCGCACTTGGGAGGATGCTGACCCCACGTGATGCACACTTGGGAGGTCAAGCTTGGAGATGGAACCCCATAGTGGAAAGGAATCTGATATTTAAAACAAGTCTGGATGGCCTCTTAGGACCTTACAGGGAGCTCATGAAAGACTTTCGGTGAAAGGCAAAACAACGGAAAATCACTTCCTTCTTTCAACCTGCCAGTTTGTCTCAGCAGTCATCCACTGAAAACTTACCTGCTGCTGCATCTTCTCGGCCACCCACTTCTGCCTCTCCCCAAGCATCCACTTCGATGGAGTTTGAGGCTGATGATTCCTCAGCCTCGGACTGTTACATAAGATAATATAAGAATTAGGAGCAGAGTAGACTATTCAGCCCATCGAGCCTGCCCCGCCATTCGATAAGATCATGGCTGATCTTTGGACCTAACTCTATTACCTGCCCTATCCCCATACCCCCTAATCCCTCTATTGTTAAAAAAAATCAGTCTCAGCCTTGAAAATATTCAAGGACTGAGCATCTACAGCCTTCTGGAGTAGTGAATTCCATACATTCAATACTGTCTGAGTGAAGAAATGTTATGAGAGCCGGGAGAGTGACGAGCGAGGGAAGAGCAACGAGAGCGGGGAGAGCGATGAGAGCAGGGAGAGCGGGACAGCCGGCTGTAGCCCACCTTAGTACATACCTTGCATTGGTTGGCTATGGATGTACCTGGAGGCTTGAGGTGGGTTGCCTGTGGCCGGATTTCCCTATCCCCCCTTTTCCCATTACTTGTTAAGCTTACCGAACGTGATTTTACCGAGTGCGCAGTTTTCCAGGAACGTAAACCCCACGTTCGGTGACGGTTAACTGTATGTAACATTCATTATGCAGGGTAGTGTCCCGGAGTGCTTAAATTGCTATGCCCAAGTGGCTGCCACATTTCATCCACAAAATAGTGAAATAAATATTTTTATTCCTGTGAAGTGTTTTGAGATGTCTTGACGATGTGATAATGCAAGGATTATTATTATCTAGCTAATTACATAGAAATCTTACACATAGTTACCTGAACAATGAAATTACATTTGTATAGTACCTTCCATGTCAGGAGGACATCCCAAAGTGCTGGACATCAGAGCTTTGGACCCAAGCTTGGGGTCGGGATTGTGGGAGGCAAGGGGCGGGAAGGAGGGTGACCGAAGGCATGATTGAAGAGCGGGGTCTTGATACAGGTATTGAAGGAGGCGAGGGAGGGGCGAGTCAGAAGGGATTGCACAAATGGAGTTCCAGAGGGTGAGGGCAGAGTGGCAGAAGATCCGCCCACTATTGGTGGAGCAGGCAAGGCGGGGATGTGAAGCAGGCCGGAACCTGTTGAGGAAGTGGAGGAGTGGAGGAAGCAGGCAGGTTGGTAGGGAGATAGGAGGTCACAGTGGTAGAGGGAAGGCCATGGAGGCCTTTGAAGGTGAGGACCAGAACCTTGAACTTTATCCTCTGTGTGATGGGAAGCCGTTGGGAGTCAGGCGAGGATAGGGATGATAATGTTGCAGAGCCTGGTGCAGGAGGACGTGGGCTACAGAGTTCTGGATAATCTGCAAGCTATGGAGGGAGGAGTTGGGGAGGCCAACCAGCAGAGAGTTCGCTTAGTCCAGCCTGGATGTTATGAATGAGTGTACGAGAGTCTCAGAGGCTTGTGGTGTGAGACAGCGGCAGAGTCGGGCGATGTTGTGGAGGTGGGGGAAAGCAGAGCGGGTCATCGAATGGATTTGGGCTGAAAAGGACAGTTGAGGGTTAAACGGGATGCCAAGGTTCCAGACTGGCTCAGTGGAGTGGACTGTGCATCCTTGGATGAATGTAATTTTAAAGAAGTCCATCGGGTTTCCCTGAAACCTCTGTTCCAGCAAAAATAGACCCAGCTCCTCCAATCTCTACTTGTAGGCAAATTCACTCATCCGTGGTATTACAATTACTAATAAATTGCCTCTGCACCCTTTCTATGAACTTCACCTCCTTCCTATAAAGGGTTAACGAAACTAACTGCAGTCTAATTACATTCAATTACATTATGCAAACCATAATCAATAAATCTTACAGGAAAACTAATTAAATGATTTGAGACTTTTCAATGACACCATAAAGCACTACATCAAATGCAAGGACGATGATCTAATTTCTTTTGTATCCATGTCCCTAGAATCCCATTGACTTGACAGCTTTAGCCATTTGCCTCCCCATCATTAAAGATTTCTCTGCTGTTCTGTTGCACAATTCAGAGGGGACTGCAATCACCGTACTCTCCAGTCTTTTACTGAACAAATCACCTTGATACTCCGGCCTGCCATACGATCCAAGCATTTCATCCACTGGACAAAATGTACATTGCAAAACAAAATAAGTTGTGAATGTACATCATGCAGATCACATGTGAAAAACAAGGCTTGAGCAGACACCAGGAACTCCTAGAACTCTTGCAAGGTATCATGTAACAAGAGTGGAGAAAATTAGAATCAAGCTTATTAAGAGAACATGTTCGAAACAAATAGTACCGTATTTAAAATTTAAGCATTGGTAGCTTTTAGTTATGGATCAAAATTACATCAATAATAATTTGAGTAGCTTGTTACTGCAATATAAGTATTTACTGTTGGGCACCAATGCAGGAGGTGGAAACGTATAAACTGGCAGCTTCAGGGAGGCACTGAAAGTAGAAGAACTTGGTAACTGTCAAGTTTAGAAAAAAAATCCTTTATTATACTGTATTTAAACCCATTTCATATGGGCAAACAAGGATGAACACACATTCTGAACAGTGTTTATGCAAGTAACAATGTTGCACTTCAAAGGAAAACAAAACATTTTGCTGGACTTCAGTTTCACAACTCTCTCATGCTCTCCTCCCAATATTTTAAATTCCCCAAATTCATGTACTGAAACCAGCATTTCTTCTTTTTGCCTGGAATGTAATAATTTACCTTGCAATATTTGGTAAATCACAGTGAAACAGTTACATTTAAAAAGTAATGAAAATGCATTCGCCTACAAATAAACAATCATTATACTTTACAGCAAATCCTGTCAGTACATTTTTATTATGATATTTTTCTGTCTTAATTATGGAGGCTAAGCACCCAACAGTAATACTCACAAATTACCCTTGTTAAAAACTCATCCACACGAGTGCAGTTTGTGCAATAAGTCTGCTCTCAAAGTTTTTTGCGCTGGTTGATGTGATAAGGGTAGCTAAATACTTTAGCTCTGATTTTCTACACTTGGAAAGCTGCCCATTAGTCTATTTTGGAAAAGCTGCATTGCAAATTCAGATTTTGTATCAGCATTTCCAAGACTTAACACTCCACAGCTCCCATTTTTCCCTCAAAGCAAATCATTGTTACTGTAATGTAAGGAATCTTCTAACAATACTGCTGATTTGATCTCGTCAATTCTTTTGATCATTCCCCATCAGGATAAAAAATAAAGAGGATGCAACCAGCAACAGCCATCTTTGCAATACAATGCTGTGGAGATGTCAATGGCCATCACCTAACACAAGTGATCAAACAACTATGTATCATTTGTAAAGTACATTTTAAATCTCTTTATCTGCAAAAATGAATTTATTAGTTAACTGTCCAAACAGTACAATATACACATACAGATCCTAAATTGTTTTGTTGTATAATTTTTCTTTTTTAGAAAACTCAAAATACAGTACTAGGTTGGAAAGTGGTCAAACTCTTCCAAAACTTGTAAAAAATATTTGTTTTAAAATCTCAGAAGCAGTGAAGTACAATTGAATCACCTAAATCAACGGCAAAAAATTATCAGATTTTTAAAGTCTAAAATTCATAATCAAGACAGAAAACAGGAGAGCAGTTTCCATCAACGTGCAATCCAGCTATTTTACCAACAAGCATAAGGTCCAGCATCTGTTTAGTTGTATAAAATTTTATTTGACAAGTTTCACTCTATCTTTCAGAAGTCTAAATTTGGGATTGCTGCTTATCTTCTTGTTGAAGGTTGCAAGGAGTTGCTCCTCAGACTTGAAGTTATCATCACCACACGTGGCATAGTACTGAGACATGACCTGCAAGAGTTCAGATCAAAACCATAAGCGAAAGATCTCCAGATTGCTATCTTAGCAATTGTAGCACATAAGGAGGTCACACAGATCCAGATCATCCAGCCAACTCCTCCACTGGAGCCAACTACTCTCATCCTAAATGTTCCTGCTTCTAGTCTCCTTCTATACTCTTCTTCTTCGAATCTTTATCCAATTCCCTTTCAAATATTGTGATCTTATTCTTGATCACCGATTGTGGCACAGTATTCCATATTCTAATGACTGTGTAAAAATGTTTCCTTTAACGACTCCCTGCCCCTCCCCACAACTATTCCAGCTAATCCTGATTTTACATTCTAGTACCATAAAAAATTCAATTTGAACTACAGCAAAAGCCCATTTATCTTTGACCCGATCAACCGTAATTGTATAACGGTCCCCATTTGATTAACCGAAATTTATCCGGCACATATTATATTTTTAATTTTTTTAAAATGTTTTCAGCCAAATAACCGGCACGCGCTTTAACTGGCATTGGCCAGGTCTCTAGGGTGCCAGATAAAAGTGCTTTTACTGTATTTAAATTGCAACCAATTTTACACCACTTGTGGTGTAGACTAATCACTGATTAGAAGAACCAGAGACCAGAAAAACATAGAACTTCAGTCTACAATAACAAAAACAACAAAATTGCAGTTATATTACACCTTTCACATCGGGAGGACGTACAAAGTGCTAAACAGTCTGGTTGGGACCGGGGGGGGGTGAGGATCGAAGTAAGGGGAAGGGGAAGGAGAGTGGGAGAGGAGGAAGAGTTAGTGGGGCAGCAGAAGGCGCGGTCGAAGAGGAAGGTCTTGAGACCGACCTTGAAGGAGGAAAGGGAGGAAGCAAGGCGGAGGAGCTGCGGGATGGAGTTCCACAATGTGGGAGCGGAGAGGCTGAAAGCCCGGCCACCGATGATTGGGCGGTTAGGGCGGTGGACGCGGAGCAGGCCTGAGTCTAATGAACTGAGGGTGCGAGCAGGCTGACAGGGAGACAGCAGGTCAGAGATAGGCAGGGGCAAGGCCATGAATGGCCTTGAAAGTGAGTACAAGGATCTTGAATTCGATCCTCTGGATGACGGGGAGCCAGTGGAGATGGGCCAAGGAGGGAGTGATGTGGTCGCGAAGCCTGGTACGGGAGAGTACACAATCACAATTTCACACAATCTATTATTAAAAAATTATTGCGGCTATGTAAACCTGGTACTTTAATGTAATGATATCAACTTGATATCATTACATTAAAGTACCAGGTTTACATAGCCGCAATAATTTTTTTCATTAAAAAAAACTGAAGCAGAACATACCTTCTTTCTTAGTCTTTTAACAGGTAGTTCTTGGTCTGAAGACTGCTGTAGTGTAGAAGTGATAGTTTTTTTCCAATTGAATTTTTCTGAAGTGAAATGCAGTCAGTTGATGAATAATACAAACTACGTACTAAGATACTATTTTTAAAAAGTACAGTATTGCAATGCCAACAAATTTCTCAACAAATGCAGAGTATGTTAAAAATAAACACGCACACATACAAAATCATTTATTGAGTTTGGGGTGAGATTGAAAGCAAACTCCCATTGACTTTCTGATGTTTATTATCATCATCATCATCAATAAATACCTTGCTTTTCTTCATCAGTTTCATTCACTTTCACGGTTTCAGCAACTTCAGCTTTCTTCTGTTTGGATTTGGGCTCATCTGTTTCATGCAGAAATTAAATGACAACTGTTGGTCACAAAGTTTGTGGAAAATGACAGCAGCTTTCCATAGTAGGCTGCACAATGACAAGCAGGCATGATTCTGGACAATACTACCGACAATAGTTAATAACAGGTATAGGAAACTTCAATAGCTATGTGGAGCAAAGCAGTCTGTATATGCAGGAATTCACTCAAGTGCAGATCATAGCCATGTTTCAGCTATGCTGAAAATTCAAAGGTTTTGTGTTTTGTTTATCAAGGTCAGAATTCAAGGCCTTTCACATTATTACTTTAATGCCACTTTTACATTACGGGGCAACTCCTCATTGCTCCTTTTTCTGGTGTTGGTTTTTTCCCAAAACCCTGTTTGATCTTCTGGTTCAATGGTGTACAAGAGTTCAGACATTTCATTAGGGAGTCGGGAGTTATGGATAACAAATGCCAGCTATGTGAAGCCAGTGTTAAGGTCCACACATCACAACAAACAAGTTAATCCCAAAATAAATTGAAAAGATTGAATTGTTTACAGTTTATAGGCTAAGTAACACAAATATACTGTGGCTTGGAGTCAATGATTATTCATATTCTTCTCTTAAAGGACAGAAGACCTAATTACCCACCTTTGGAGGGATTGTCACATTTGCGTTTCTTGTTCTTCAAGCTTTTATCCTCTGGTTGTGCGTGACATTCGATGGTCTGGGTACCATTCTGTTCCACTTCACCATCTCCGCCTTTGATACGCTGCTTTTTGTTGGTTTTCTTCATCTTGCTTTCCAGACCATCCATCCCGGACTCTGCCTCTAGCTTTCTGCCATTTTTATCTTCTTTTAAGCTCAAATCTTTCTTTTCTTTCTTGCCTTGCTTTTGCCTTTCTTCTTTTTTCTCTCGTTTGCTCTTTTTCTTCTCTTTGTTGTCTTCCGCACAAGATTCACCCTGGTTCACTTCTAATGTCTCCGATGTCGCTTTGCTGTCCTCTGAAGATTTCTCCATCGGCTGCTGGTTGCTCGGTGCCTTAACAAAAACGGACACATTCTATGTCAATACAGCAGAATTATTAAACCACACAGCAGTGAAAGAGGTACAAATTTGTACCACATACATCTGTAAGTTTTAGAACTAAATATTTAAATATGTAAATATTTACATTTAGCCACCCACCCATACCCTAGTCTTTAAGAGGGCTCGATGAACAGCGCCATCGACATCAGACATCCGTCTGACTGATGTGAATAGTGCTATACAAATGTAATTATGCATTGCTATAGACAGCGAGGAGTTTATGTCTCCGGTGCAAAAACTGTCCACCTGACATTTAGTATAGTAGTCCTTTGACAACAATAGTAACTTGCGTTTCTTTAGAGCCCTTAACGCAGTGTCTCTGTAAGCTAAATAAAGTTCTTGAATCTGGAAACTGTTTGAGAAGCACATTCCTTCGTGTGCATCGCCCCCTTCAGGCACACTGAGGTAGCATAAGAATTTTGGCTAACAAAATGCTACCCATTTGGTGGATGGTGGGGAGGCGGATATTTTTGTATTATAAATGTTTCATGAAAATATTTTATATAATCCTATTTGACATTGTATCTTTATATAATTAATAATACAACAGATGTTGTGGTAAATTTTTCCGCTACTCTGCCCCCGTTCTATGGAACTCCATCCCAGACTCCCTTTGACTCACCTCCTCTCTCCCTACTTTGGAAGGTCACCTCAAGACATTTCATTGACTATGCTTTTGTTATCTTTACCCTTTCCTTCACAAAGCTCTTCAGTGACGACCATGCACCCCCCCGCCCAATCCTCCCCCCACTCTCCTCTTCGCCTGGTTTGGCTGTGTTAAGTGCTTTGAGACATTCTCCAGATATGACAGTCCTTATACAATAAAAGCCTGTTTATCCAGCACCCTCCGGTGGGGTCGACTAATTTACTGTGTCGGATAATCGGGCAGCAATCGGGAGTGAGCATACTCGCGATTGCTGGAATGGGGAATTGCCCCGGGGGGGGGGGGGGGGGGTCGCGCTAACCGGTTGATCACGTCACGGACAAACGGGCTTTTACTGTATATAAAATCGTGCTAGACCAGATTTACAAAAATACAGAATGAGAAGAAATTGTAACCATAGAACAGCAGAGATAAACCAGTGCCGATCAGGAAATAAATCAGCCAAAGGAGAACCAACTTTTTAAAATATAATATTGACATGCATTAAGTTCCAACATCTCCACAAACAGCTAACAGGTGTTTTCAATAAAGCTACTTCACATCAACGGACACCTTTGGATTCTATTCTACACTTGTGTAAAAATAACTCTTCCCTGTTCAGCGAGTAGCAGGTACACTTGGAAGATTTTTCCTTGTTGAGGAACCAAAAAAAAGATAAAAGTGCTTTGATGAGATGTCTTCAAACAAGTCAATTTCAACACTGTAGGGTAAAAGCAATCAGATTTCTCCCTTCTGCTCCTGGATTCCAGCTCTGTGATTGTCAGTAACTCTAGGACAATGATCTTGAGTCAGGGTTATGAATAATCAGTCAAAATGCTACTTGTTACACAAATTGAACTGCATTACAAAGCGTTAAAGAAGCTTCAAAGTTGGCTTTACACCATTCAAAATGCGAAGGAAGTTTCTCCCAGTGTTCTGGCCAACAATCATCGAGTTAAATTGGTCATTCACCTTTTAGCTGTTTGTGGGGATGTTGCTGTGCATAAATTGTCTGTCATGTTCCAAGTACAGAACAAATTCTGTAGCTCTTTGAGATGTTTTGATACAAGAATCTATATAAAGTGCAAGACTTATTATAGGAATATTTATAGCATATTTACACCATCAATGTAATGAGAGAAGGTAAGAAAGGAAGCACAAATAGGGTTATAAACTAATGTTCATTACTAGCTCTGGAAGAAAGAGTTTCAACAGTTTTCTTTTGATCTTGTAAATGGAGGTGTTGAAGAGAAGGGGAAAAATCATTCATCAGATCAGATGCAAAACTAAAGAAAAATGAGTCTGCACTGCCAATGACTGGGGAATCCTGGGATAGGAGTGCTCAGATTATTGTTGTAGCCTGGGTGTTGCTACCTATCAACCCATCCCAAACATTTCATAGAATCATAGAATGCTACAGCACAGAAGGAGGCCATTCGGCCCATCGAGTCTGTGCCGGCTCTTTGACCGAGCAAGTAATTTTCGTTAACCCCAATCACCAGCTTTCTCCCCATAACCCTGCAAACCCATCTTCCCCAGATACCTATCTAGTAGGGAACGGCGATATGGGATTTTTCCGGATATGGTTTGCTCATACCTGCTTAAACCGATCTATCGAGTTTTTATACTGCGCATGCGCGTGCATTCGAAGTGTGCGTGCATTGATGGCGCGCGCGCATTTATGGTGCGCGCTCAGTCGCGGTGCGCGCGCATTGACGGTGCGTCCGCACTGACGATGCGCGCGCAGTCGCGGTGCACGCACATTTCGAAATGCGTGCTCTAGGTCCAGAAAGTTTGTAATGTTGGTGTCAAGGTCTGTTGAATTATACAATGTTGTTTGCTCCCTACCTCCCCCTCTCCTTCTCTCCCTCCTCTCCTCTCTCCTTCTCTCCCTCCTTTCCCCTCTCCTTCTCTCCCTCCCCCTCCACTCTCCCTCACTCCTCTCCCTCCTCCCTGTCTCCTCTCCCTCCTTTCCCCCTCTCCTTCTCTCCCTCCTTCTCTCCCTCCCTCCCTCCCTCCCCTCTCTCCTTCTCTCCCTCCTTTCCCCTCGCTCCTTCTCTCCCTCCTTTCCCCCTCTCATTCTCTCCCTCCCTCTCCTCTCTTCCTCTCTCCTTCTCTCCCAACTTTCCCCCTCTCCTTCTCTCCCTCCATCTCTAAACACAAAATAGAACACACACACACCAAAAACAAAATCTAGAGATTTATTCTCCTCCATTTCTTGCTTGAAACTAGCATGTAATGTCCACGTGTAAATGAGATCTATTACAATAGAAAAGAGAGAGACAGACAGTCTGACTGTTAGAGTTAGAAGCCAGATTATCACTGCTGTGTGTGTCTGACTAGACACACACATAGAAGCAGTGATAATCTGGCTTCTAACTCTCTCACACACAAAAATAACGCTTACAGCCACAAAATGCCACTTATTTTTATGTAGTCTGAAGTCTGAATTAATGTCCTTCGCCATTGGCAAGCTCTCCTTTGCTATGCAAAAAGTGACAGCGTTCGTGATACTTTGCCACTTTTTGTCCCCTCTCTGGTACAATGTTCTCTTAAATAAAGCAGGAATTGTTTGAGCTGCACTGGCCCCACTACCTGTCGCTTTCTCCGAAGCGCTGGTTCGACTTCCTACTGTTGTCGACAATGATTTCGCTCTGAGGGCAGCGTGCTGGGCGGGGTGGTGCTGCTTAATGTGATGTCGCAGGTTGCTCGTGCTCGAATCAGATGTCTTAACCAAGACCTTGCAAACTGTACATCTATACACACCATTACTGACTGCATTGTTTTCAAAGTAGTCCCATACGGGGCTTCTTTTCCCCATGATGAGAAAGGTAAATTTTCAAACTACAATTTTCAGCGATGCGACTTTGTTAAGACGCCACGACTCATGTCGAGTATACACAGTAAAGTGTGCGTGCGCATCGGATGTGCGCGCCCGTTAATTGTGCGCGCGCACCGAATGTACGCGCATTCCATGCTCTAGGTCTAGGAGGTTGCAATGCCGGCGACAAGGTAAGCTGGAAAAGATCGCATTACACTGATAATACCAACAATATTGATATATTGCCAGGAACGATATTAAAAATATAACGATGTATATTTTTTAAATCGAATCTCTCGATATAACGGTTTTTTTAGAATCACCATATCGGCATACCGATCTGAAAATCATATCGGGTTTAATTGAAAAACCGATACATCGCCGTTCCCTACTATCTAGTTCTCTCTTAAAAGCTGCTATCGAATCGCACCTCACTACGCTTTCAGGCAGATCATTCCAAATCCGAATAGCTCGCTGAGTAAAAACATTTCTTCTAACCGCCCCTCTGCTTCTTTTGGTAGATATCTTAAAACTGCGACCACAGGTCACAGACACACCTACCAGCGGAAACAGCTTTTCCCTATCTAGCCTGTCGAAACCTTTCATAGCCTACATAGACTCGGGTGCAGAGGTGGTATTTTGAGTGACATTTGCTCTTCTCAAATGCAAGGATTATTATTATTATTCTCTTGCACATGGGGTGATGGAGGGATATATTCCTATCCCAAAGATGTAAGAGTGACCTTGCTTTAGTAAGTACATCTCGTCATAATTCTGCTTTAAATGAAAGGCATAATCTCCTGCAGCCATCCTGTTTGAAGCTTCTCAGCTATTGTGACTTACTTTGGCGATTGCAGCAGCAAAGACCTCCCACACCTGCTCCTGCAGAGCCTGATTCTGGATCCTCAAACTGTTTTTCATCCAATTCTGCACACAATGAAAACAGATCTAATTAATAATAAAAATAATAATAATCCTTGCATTTGATATAGCACTTTTCACATCTTCTAGAATCTTAAAGCGCTTCACAGAATATACTGTAAAGTGAATTGACTGAATATTTGTAGGTGAAACATGGCAGCCAATTGCGCACAGCAGCATCCCACAACAGTCGTGGATTGAAATGACTAATTTTATTATTGTTTTTTTTTGGAGGGAATCATTATTAGGCGTGTGGAGTAAGGAAACTTGCCCAAGGTTTCGCCCTGACCTGCCTGGATTCGAGGTCTCATGCTTGTAAGGCAGGTGCTTTAACCACTGAGCTACAGGACTCCACAATTATAATCCTTACATCCTTTATAACTATTCAATCATTCATCCCCGCAGAGTTTTAGGTCACAGCAATTTGATGTTTCCTCAGACAAACTAGTCCTTTCACTCAAAACGTGGTATTTTTATTTGGGTCATTTGAACGATGATATATTTGCTAATTTATCAATAATTATTCATTCAAAAAAAAGTTTTGAAAATCTGCAGCTTCAAGCATGGAAATTATCAGCATACGTACAGCATTTTAAGTTTGGCATCACCCAATCATGTATTTAATAGTGTAGTTTAAGACTGTTAATTTTTAATAAGACACAACTCTAATTGCAAGAATCAATTTATTATAATAGTAAATAATAATCTTTACATCTGATATGGTGCCTTTCACATTGTGGGGATATATTAAGGCTCTTCCCAGTATTTTACTGTGTGGTAGTGGCTGTATATTTTATAGGCAAACACACGAGCTAATTTATGCCAACAATGCCCCACCAATAGCCATGAAATTAATGATGTTCTCTGGGAGATTGTTGGTTGGAATACCGGGATAAACCCCTTCTCTTTTCAAGTGGTGCTACAGGATCTTCAAACTTCCTCCTGAATAGGTAGGTAAGACTTTGGTTTATAACATAATCCTTACATTTGATATAGCGCTTTTCACGTTTTCTAGACAACTCAAAGGGCTTCACAGAATATATTACAAATTGTATATTTGTGGGTGAAACGTGGCAGCCAATTGCGCACAGCAGTGTCCCACAATCAGTCGTGGATTGAAATGACCAATTTATTATAGGGGGTTTTTTGGGACAGATTATTATTAGGCGTGTGGAGTAAGGAATCTTGCCCAAGATTTCGCTCTGACCTCCCTGGATTCGAAAGACGGGTCTCACGCTTGTAAGGCGAGTGCTCTAACCACTGAGCTACAGGACTCCACAGGACGGCTTAACATCTTGACTGAAGGACAATGGAAAGGTACAGAATTTACTGCACGGTTTAAAGCTTCAGTTTATTATGGAATAACTGCATGTATTGTATCGCCATGGTTGGTATTTATGCCAATCATGGGTATGCAATACATGTATGGGAATTGATTGTCAGGGCACTCATTCTGCATTGCTGTTAAGATTATTATTATTGTAATAATTGATATTGATATAATAGTTTGCCTGTAAAATACTCAGTCAATGTACTTTACAGTAAATCCTGTAAAGCGCTTTGAGACATCCTCCCAAAGTGATAAGCATTATGTAAAGTGCAAGATTATGATTATTAACAATATTACTGTATTCTCTAGAGTACAGAAGAATTAGGGGGGATCTTATTGAAACATGTAAGATTCTTAAAGGGCTAGATAAAGTAGGCACTGAGGGACTGTTTCCCCTGGTAGGAGAATCTATAACCAGGCGTCACAGTCTTAAAATTAAGGGTCAGCCTTTTAGAACAGAATTGAGGAAACATTTCTTCACTCAGTGAATTTATGGAATTCACTACCCCAGAAGGCCATAGATGCTCAGTCCTTGAACATTTTCAAGGCTGAGACTGATAGATTTTTGAAAAATAGAGGGATATGGGGATACAGCAGGTAATTAGAGTTAGGTGAGAAGATCAGCCATGATCTTATTGAATGGCGGAGCAGGCTTGAAGGGCCGAATGGCCTACTCCTGCTCCTAATTCTTATGTTCTTATAATAATAATAATTATTATTAAATATTATTATATCCACCAGAAATGTAGCTTTAATTTCCAGAAATACATGTTGCTTTCAGAAATATTCATGATATTTTCTCTAATTATTTCAAATTACAGATTCATGAAAAAGGTTTGAAAATGCTTGACGAGCATTGCATTAAATAGGGAAATTAGAAGTACAAACCTGAAACTTGGCTTTTTTCCGTGGGATGTTATCAAAAGAAGTGATCTGTTCCAGAAGTTCACGCACTTTGGCACTAACTTTTGAATTACCCATAGCTTCATGGACTTTCTGTACACACAAATAAATAAACTTAAGGATACCTGCAACTATAAATGCAAACATGCCCACTACATTTTATGAGTTATAAATGATAAGTACAGTATGCAGTTTTCACCATCAATGATCCCTTACTTTACAAACAATAAATTGCAGTAAATACACCATTGCAAATAAAATGCAACTTATTATAATTCTGTAGCCTATATTTATAAAAATTACACTCATTTGAAAATTCAATAAAATCAATAAACAATAATTCACTCACACATACACAACACAGTCCATATACTTTACAATATATGAAGTGTTTGAGAGGTCTCAATATTAATAACAATCCTTGTATTTGATATAGCTCCTTATCACATTGTTGAGACGTTTCAAAGTCCTGCACAGGATATACTGTAAAAGTGAATTAATTGACTGTTTATTTTGTGGGTAAAATGCTGCAATGTCCCACAAACAGCCTTGGCAGAAAGAAAAAGCCAATGACAGAGTAAACACAGGTAACTTTTTAAAAACACTTTACTTTTAGTGAAAATTGTGTGTCAGATTCTCACACCAAGTGAGTCAATTGAAACAAGTTTAACCATCTCACCTGTATCCACTGTTGTTGCTTCACATCTCCTTTTCGAGCCTTGGCTTCAAACCCCTTACCACCATACTTCTCATCTTCAGTAATGCATTTAATATGAGCCTTGTAATCCTCTCCCCTACAAATTAACAGATGTTGATTTGACACAGGGAAAATAAATCATAATTAAGTGAACAGCGAATCTAAAAATCTGTGATGGAAACTGCTCTCCCAAAGCAGTATCCAAACGTGAATTATATAAAATAATTTAAATGACATGTATTGCATAGCCATGGTTGGTATGTATTGTAAAATGTATTGCAATGTAAAATTTTGATTATCAAGGAGCATCCACCTACTGATACATCCCTGCACTCAACACTCAGTTCATCTGTTCATGCGCAGTTTCATTATTTCATTATTTCAACGTTGGGAATATGGACACCCACAGTCTCTCAACTGGAAAAAAAGTGAAAGTGAATGGACACCCATATATAGACTCATTTATAGTTTTATAGTCACCGCATTATGAAATTCTTACCAAAAGTCCTTGCCGCAGTCAATGCATGACAGACATGTACAGTTGCGACAACCGCTAATATGTTTTTCCACTTGAGTCTTCTTCATAGACTCCCCACAACTGCTACAGATGAAAACGACCATCTTACTTTTCGTCAAGCACCCCAAAGCGATGGCCTGGTTTAAGCAAAAATAAAACAACATTTTTAAAAAACAGAATATCCAATAATTATAACATATTACCCTCCAATTTCTACTTCTGATCTCCCACTTCAGGATCTGAAACACAGGCTACATACAACGTGATGCTCTGTCTATTCAAATTACAAATAAATTGAGTCATAGAAACGTGCTTTGAAAGATAATTTTTTCAGGGTGTGGGTGGGGAGGGGGATTTCAGCCAATTTTTAAATTGCATGAGGTTTTGCTATTATTAAAATATTAACAATAATAATTTTTGCATTTAATGTGGAGCTTTTCACGTCTTCTAGACGTCTCAAAGCGCTTCACAGAATATACTGTAAAGCAAATTAACTGTATAATATAACTGGGCGAAACACAGCTGCCAATTGCGCTCAGCAGTGTCCCACAAACAGTCATGGATTGAAATGACCAATTTTTTTTGAGGGATTTTTAAGTGTGTAGAGTAAGGAAACTTGCCCAAGGTTTCACCATGAGCTGCCTGGAATCAAACCCGGGTCTCTTACTCAGGCGAGTGATCTAACCCCTGAGCTACAGGACTCAATTTCCGGAAATGTCCATTAAATCTCTATACAAACCAATGTACTGTGGACTGTGTAAGGAAAAAACAAGGAGACAATTGCCACTGACAATTGCCCTATTAATTACTTCGGATTTTCTCAGTAAAACACAGAGAACTGGACAAAACCACCACCAGCTTTTGGTCAGAAGGGATTCCTGGCCAGCGGCACATGTGGAAACTTGGGGGGGGGGGGGGGGGTTGTAGCTCGATTTATTCTAAAGGTGAAGGTGGGGAGGGGGACACACACACACACAATAGAAAAGTTTGTACGTGTCCAAAGTTATGAAGGATTAGGGGGTGCAGCCAGGAGGGACTCTCTCTCTCTCACTGTGCCCCCGCCGCTGTACCGTCCTCTCTGACATTAGACGCCATCAGTGACACTGACCTTACTGCACAACAGGAAAAACAAGTAACCCTCGGCTTTCTCTGTTTGCAGCCTTCAGGAGCCACCAGCGAACACACGCGGCTTCCCGCTCACTGACTGACAGACAGACAGACAGTCGCACCTCGGGATTAAAGGCACCAGCACATCCCACATGTGCAGTGGAAGGGATGGGGGAGAGTTAGGGAAGGAGGAGTGAGCGAGGAGGAGGGCAACCGGAAAGGCACGGTTCCCACAGTGTTCCCCGCCTGGCCCTGGCTGCGCAGGGCGGTTCCGGAATGAAGTGTCCTGTCCCCGGTGCGCGCCGTGTGTCAGTGCCGAGCTGGGCCGCCCGGTGCTGGGGGTGATGTGATGGGAGGAGAAGGAGGAGGCGGCCGAGCAGCAGCTGCAGGTGAGGGCGCGCGCGGCGCCAGGGCAACCGCCTCCGACAATGCGATTGGAACCCTGTCCCCGGGAATGGAACCCTGTCCCCGGGAATGGAACCCTGTCCCCGGGAATGGAACCCTGTCCCCGGGAATGGAACCCTGTCCCCGGGAATGGAACCCTGTCCCCGGGAATGGAACGCGGCCTGGGCTTGCTGCAGATTGCATCGCCCTGTCTGCTCCCTGGCTTTTCTCTTTCTGCCTCTCTTTGTATGTGTGTATGTTTGTGTATACAGTATATACACATACACACAGGGTGACCAAAACTTCGTGATACCGTTATAATGTCTGATAAGTCTTAAAGAAATGCTGAGTTTTTTTTTAGACAATAGGATAGCTTGATGACTTTTTGGTCACTCTTGTATATATGTATATGTGTGTATACATATGTATGTGTGTCTGTGTGTATATATAGATATATATATATATATATATATACGTGTGTGTATATGTATGTGTGTGTATGTATGCTGTGTGTGTCATAGACACATGCAGAAACCCATCACCATGTATTCCACCTGCACAGATTGTCGATAAACCTGTTTTTATATATACATGTGTGTGTATATATATATATATATACATTGATAATTCTTTAACTTTTAAAGTCTGTGTATCATATCAGAATTTAGAATGTTCTTCTAGCATTTGGAATTCAAAGCTTAATGTTTTAAAATTGGAAAATGAGCCAATGAGATTGTCGTTATGTTTCCCTTCTTATTTCATGGAGAACGATTCCTGGAGTTCTATCGTGGACCTAAGTTAGTCTGAGCTTGATTGTTTGGGCATTACACAAACAGTGCACGCAAGAAAGGCCTGAGGTCATTCAATGGAGATAATTCAGACAATCAGATAATGGACAAATGGTAATAGTAGCATGGTCTGTTACTCAAATTAAAACTTGCGTTGTGCTTCTTTATTTGGTGGTGCAGAATTTTATACTTCAAATACTAAACATGTTTCGTATTTTGCTGATTCACATGAAATTACTGAACACTGTTGCTTATGAAAACGAAGCAAAAAAAAACTATTTAGCGGCAGAAAGTATGCTGCAGACATTTTAGATTGGTTTCCAGCTCCGAATGGCTTTGCGCCTTAGGCTATGGTTCAGTGTCATTGGGTATCATCATACAAATAAAACCATAACCCATTCCAGTGTTCTTATTCCATCTTCCAATTCCCTTGTTAACTGCAGTTTATTTTCGGTCCTAGGTTAGGTAAAGGATGGCGATTGACTCCCTGGCAAACCACAGCTGTCACCTTCTTCAGCAGCTCCACGAGCAGCGCATCCAAGGCTTTCTGTGTGACTGCCTGCTGGTGGTGAAGGGTGTTTGCTTTAAGGCTCATAAGAATGTATTGGCTGCTTTCAGTCAGTACTTTAGGTGGGTAAATTCTTAATATTTAGGAAACAAAGAATATTCTATATTTTTACAAAATAAATCTGTACCGCAGTTAGCAACAACTTGCATTTATATATAATGTCCTACACATAATATCTCCAAAACTAGAATTTTTCCCAGCTCCTCCCTTCACAGGCTGCAGATTATTCGGAACTCTGCAGCTCGTGTACTCTCCCGCACCAGGCTCTGCGACCACATCATTCCCACCCTCGTCTGTCTCCTGACTGGCTCCCCCGTCACCCAGAGGATCAAATTCAAGATCCTCGTCCTCACCTTCAAGGCCATTCACGGCCTTGCCCTCGCCTATCTCTCCGACCTGCTGTCTCCCTATCCGCCTGCCTGTCCCCTCTGCTCAGCAGGCTCTGACCTGCTCTGCGTCCACCGCCCTAACCACCCCACCATCGGGAGCTGGGCTTTCAGCCTCTCTGCTCCCACACTGTGGAATTCCATCCTGGAATCCCTTTGCCTCACTTCCTCTCTTTCCTCCTTCAAGGCCGGTCTCAAGACCTTCGTCTTCGACCGCGCCTTCTGCTCCCCTCCTAACTCTTCCCCCTCTCCTACTCTCCTTCCCCTTCCCCCCACCCCGACCCTTGCCTCCCTGCTCGGTTCCCGACCTGATTGTTCAGCGCCTTGGGACGTCCTCCTGACGTGAAAGGCGCTGTATAAATGTAATTTTGTTGTTGTTTTGCACTAACAGATACTAGGCAGGACTTGAGATTTGGTTACGGAATGGGATAAACATAGTTGTGGTGATAGAGAGACGTTTTTGATGGCTTTTGGAGATGGCCCTTCACCTAAGTTTCTCAATGAAAGAAAAATAATATTTTGATTTCAATGGATTTGTTTCTTTTTCAGTTCTCAAATTCAGCTTGATGCCCGTCGTCTCCAGTTCAATTTTTAGACGTTTAAATAATCCAGATATTGTAAACCCATTCCTCATTTTGACATTTATGTCGTTTGACATTTCTGTCATGCACCATGGCCATCAACCTTTTAATTTCTTCAGTAATCTTGCCTCTGGGTAAGAACATTGCCCCAACAATTCAGCATTTTCCCAGTAATGTACTGGAATGCAAGCCTAGACAATGAGTTCAAGTCCAGGTTTAGAGTCAATTCAGAATATCCTGTGAAGTGCTTTGAGACGTCTCAACTGCATAATAATAATAATAATAATCCTTGCATTTGATTTAGCGCTTTTCATATCTTCTAGATGTCCCAAAGCGCTTCACAGAGTATACTGTAAAGTGAATTGACTGTATGTATGTGGGTGAAATGCGGCAGCCAATTGTGCAAAGCAGTGTCCCACAAACTGTCATAAATTGAAATGACCGATTTTTTTTTTGAGGGATTATTATTGGGCACGTGGAGTAAGGAAACTTGCCCAAGGTTTCACTCTGCCTGGGATTGAACCCAGGTCTCTCACTCTTGATAAGGTGCTATATCAAATGCAAGGATTATTATTATTTATTACAGAGCTTGAATTTGTAGCTTTCCCACCCATAGGTGATGGTGCTACCAACGTACTCAAACAAATAATAACCCTTGGTATCTTGTTACAGGACGTTATTTCAGAATTGTTCTGGTCAGAGCCGTGACGTCTTTCATCTGGACATTAAAAACGTGGGTGGCATTGGACAGATCCTGGATTTCATGTACACGTCGCATCTTGATCTTAGTCATGAAAATGTGCAGGCCATGCTGGACATTGCCCAGTGCCTTCAGGTACCCAATGTCCTCAGCCTGTGCTATTCATTCCTAAAGGCTTCGACAAGTGTTCTTGGTGTGCCGAGGAGCATGCCAGCTGGTGACTCTGTTTCTCTTCATGAAGGGCTGACTGACGCTACAGAAGACCTGCTAGAGGATAATGACAATCCCCAGATGAGCCGTGACTGCCAATTTGGGCTACAGATCCAGGTTCACAAAGCCCAGGAGCTGGGTCTTTTGTACAGACAGCTTCCTGATATTTCCCAAGCTGAAATATCAGCAACATTGCAGAATCAAATTCCCGGACAAATTCCGGACAGGGATTCTTCAGATTATCCAGCCAGGCAGAGCTTGCAGCCTTCCAAAGTCTACAGTTGTTATGGGAAAGAAATATTTAAGGCAAACCCAGCTCCCTTTTTTAATAATGCCCAAGGAGAGCAGAGGAGAGCAGATCTGTCTGACGGGTTAAGCGCGACACCGAGAGTGAAGGATGGACCTCCCTTAGAACATGCCGAGTGCAACATTGCTGGGCAACAGCGCTCGCTGCCGGGCATTGTTGCTCAGAAAGAAGGCAGGTGGTCCTTCAACCAGAATGGAACAGGGCTAGATCCGCAGTCTGTTAGACCACTGAGCCACTTGAAGAAGACAATCCATCTTAAGAAGTACGATTACTTACGGGCTCAGAAGCGGCCTGAATCACCACCATCCACCCTACCCCAAGCCAATGAAACCACCGAAGCAACGAGGACCGACGAGCTTGGTTCCAACGGAAACTTTGTAGAGGATCAGCGCAAAGACTGTCACTCCGGGGTGAAAGAAGGAGGCAATCAAGAAGTCACCAAGTCACTTGCTTTGCCTTTGAGGGAGGAGGGTCTGGTACTTGTTGATCATGAAGCTCCAGAGATTTTGGAAGATGCAGCCGACCAGCGGGTAAATAGCTTGAACGTTCAGTCCCAATCTTGTCACTCCCAGAAGCAATATTGCTGTGAGCTGTGTGGAAAAACGTTCAAGCACCCAAGCAATCTGGAACTGCACAGGCGATCTCACACAGGTACAGTGAAGATGTGGCAACATACTGAATTCTTGAATATTTTTCCTCACAAATAGTAATGTAGCTTAGTTCAGTGGTTAGAGCACTTGCCTTACAAGCATGAGACTTGTGTTCGAATCCAGGCAGGTCAAGGCGAAACCTTGGGCAAGTTTCCTTACTCCAAACGCCTAATAATAATCCCTCCAAAAAAACATAATAATAAAATTGGCCATTTCAATCCACGGTTGTTTGTGGGACACTGCTGTGGTAATTGGCTGCCATGTTCTGTCCACAATAATGCAGTCAATTCACTTTACACTATATTTTGTAAAGCGCTTTGAGACGTCTAGAAGACTTGAAACACGCTATATCGAATGCAAGGATTATTATTATTAATTGTCGGCCAGGACCTGGATGAATTCCTTCTCGTTTTGAATGCTTGTGTTCCACCCTTATCAGTCAACCATAAATAGTGTCACGATGTAGCTCTAATATCACCCACTCGCAAGGAATAATATCTTGAATATATCCTCTTCGAAAAACTTGAGTGGGATCCTAAGCTGTGAGAGAATAGTGAAGTTGCTGATATAGAGGAAGGCAAACTTGGTCAGAGCCCACTTTAAATTCTGAGTTGTTCATTCCAGAATCACAAAGTGCGGTTAATTGTATTACACTCTGTTCAGTAAAATGTTGAATTCATTATTATCTCAGGAGTAAAACTAACTAATAAAAAGGAAAGGAAACTAGCTACAATGAGTTACCAATAATATTGATCATTTCAAAACACTAGTTGTGTTCCAATGGTTGTTATTGGAGTTGTTTTCACATTTATGTTCCGTTTATTTTATTGTTTAGGTTGCTATTCGTTGTTGTATCCTTATTATTTTTATTGCTGAAAGATCTTTGTAAGAAGAGTGCCAAACTCCATGTTGGGAATCTAAGACTCCGGGACTTACAGGAAATAGGAAACCTTTTTTTTAAACAAACTGTCTTTAGTGCCCTGCTTGCATTACCTGGAAATGTACTCCCTTGGCTTTTCCATGAGAATGTGGAAAGTAGGAAAAGTTTGATGTTCACGTCACGGCTGTAGTTAACCTGAAACCATCACCATTTACAGTGCACAATGTTGTTAGTTTTGTTCACATTTCTATTCTATTTATTCTATTGGGTTGGTCACGACTGTTCATAGTTCTACCACTCTGTCTTGCTCCCTTTCATTGTTGTTGTTTCTGGATTGATTGTAGATATTATTGTCGATATCCACCTCAATTATTGCAGTGATTAATTCCTCAAAGAATTAACATTCAAAATAATTTGTACATTAATAGAATAAGTTCCCCACCCCTCATTTAGCCACTACTCTGCTCTCTATACAAAAACATATTTTAAAAGTACTATTGCACTGTATTCTTTTTTTTACAGTACATTGTTATTTTGTCTTGATCCACAGAGCATGCTCCTGTAGCTCAGTGGTTAGAGCACTCGCCTCACAAGCTTGAGACCTGTGTTCGAATCAAGGCAGATCAGGGCGAAACCTTGGGAAATAATAACGCCTAATAATAATCCCTCCCCAAAAAATCCACAATAATAAAAAATTGTCATTTTCAATCCAGGACTGTTTGTGGGACATGGCTGTGCGCAAATGGCTGCCATGTTTCGCCCACAAATACTGTATACAGTCAATCCACTTTACAGTATGTTCTGTGAAGCACTTTGAGATGTCAATAAGATGTGAAAAGCGCTATATCAAATGCAAGGTTTATTATTATGTCTGTGATTTCATGAAAGGATTCAGATAATGTTAAATTATTAATATTAAGGGTAAATACTGAAAAGGAATAAATTGTTATTAAAGAGTGAAATGAGATTTACTGCTTTGAAATCACTCAAGGATAGCAATATTGTTTAAATATAACACATTGTTAAAGACAGACAGATATAAATAATGCTATTATTTGTTGTTGATGTTCACCTCATAATTAAGGAAGTAATTTATCCCTCAAATAATTAACATTAAAAAATAACTTGTACGTAAATAGAATATTTACAGGAATATTTTATAGAAAATATAGGGAAACAAGTAGGATTTGTGGGGGTACCTGAAGGCAGCACTCGCCTTAGAAGTGAGTACAAAACATTGCTCTGTGCAAACTGACTACCGGATTTTGTCCACAAAATATATAAACAATGCACTTTACAATGGTTTGCTATGAAATTTGCACTGAATTGCTACAAAAACAACAACAATGAATTAGGTACAGTAAAAGCCCATTTATCCGGCACCCTTGGGACCTTGCCGATGACGGTTAAAGCGTGTGCTGGATATTCGGCAAAATAATTTTTTTTTAAATAAAAAATTTCAATGCATTTTTCCGGATAAATTCCCGTTAATTGAATGCGGACTTTTTTTTTCGATGCTGGTTATACGGAAGTTATGGTTGATCGGATGCCGGATAAACGGGTTTTTACTGTATAATGTGCTGTGATCTTTGCGCTGGAGCCAGGCTTGTGAGATTGCCTCGAGGACATTGTTGTGACAGAATGCTGACGTGTACCAGGACAGCAAGAAGCCAAATGATGCAGATTGATTTGCTGCTGCTCATAGTTGATCACAAAAAAGTGGTCACTTCTCTTGGTAATAATCACTGAAATATGTTTGAAGTCCTTTTGACATGACCAGGCGCTGAGAAAACACAAGTTCTTTCATATTTAATGTTAAGGAGCTGGGCATATTGACTTACATTAGAGATATCCTATGCTTCGTGCTGCTTATCCCCACTCTTACCAACCCACTCAGTTGCACGTACTTTGTGCTCTTCTCTGCCACTGGACCGTGAAGTTCTGAAGCAGAATGTGTAACCAGGCTCACTGCTCCCAATCACTTTAATGCTGGAAGCGAAGCGAGTAATGAAACACAGTGCAGTTGAAGGAGCGTGTTATTATCGGCAATAATTTTTATTTGTTTCTTGTTCCTGCAGGAGAGAAACCATTTGAGTGCAATATCTGTGGGAAGCACTTTTCACAGGTAAGCAGCAGAGCAACAACAACTACAATTTGCATACTGCGCCTTTCATGTCGGGAGGATGTCTCAAAGCGCTTCCTTCACACGACTGATTGGGGGCCCAGGTTTTGCGTGGGGTGGTGGGGTGAAGTTGGCCAAATACATTGTCACAGGGATGAGATTTTAAAGCAAGGTGAAGGAGCAGTAAAAGGTGTTATTGTTTTCCAGTAAGATTCAACAGGCAACGTGCTGTTGTCTGCTACATGGGTACTCTGCTAAAATATTGCGCTTGATCTGCTTGTTGTTCCTAGTGACTGTTCAATGATTTAACAGAGAAACTCGGATTGATTCAAATCTCTCCGAACCTTTGAACTCGTGTTCATCTCGGACACATTTGGCACAAGTTGATCCTGCCCTCCCTCTGTTTGAAGCTTAAAGCTTCTGTTGACTTGGATCTTTGGGCTTGGAAGATACACTACTCTGGGCCTGGATCACTGTTGGGGAGCAATTCTATCTGTGTCTATAGTGTCCGGCAATATATCGATTATATCAATATAATTTTTCATATCGATATTCCGATATTGGAATTTTAAATATATCGATATATTGAAAAATTCTATATGAAAAAATATATTGGTATATCGTAAATATCAGTATATCGTTTCCGGTGATGTATCGGTATTATCGGTATAATGCGATCTTTTCCAGCTTACCTTGTCGCCGGCATTGCAACCTCCTGGGCCTAGAGCACGGAATGCACGCGCACATCCAAATGCGCGCGCACCCCTGAATGCGCGCACACCATGAATGCACGTGCATGCACAGTATAAAACCCCCCAGAAAGATCGATATATCGGTATATATCGATATGAGCCTACCGATATATCGATATCGGAAAATTTCCATATCAATGGACCCTATGTGTCTAGAATTACTAGAATTACTCTAATAATGTAGCATTTCAGAAAATTCCTAAATACAGCTTTAATTGTTGAATTTGGTTTTTTGAAGTTATCTTGAAGTTATGGGGTTATGTAGACTAAATCTAGATCCAGGTAGAATTTTAAAAGCTTAAGGGACATGATAGGGCAGGTAGATGGAGTTTGGATAGAAGATCAGCCGTGATCTAATTAAATGGTAGGACAGGCTCGAGGGGCCTACTCCTGCACCTACTTATGTTTTTTGTGTTGTGCTGCTCCGTCAGATAGGTCACTGCTTCCTCTATATTCTGAATCCTGTTCAAAAACAATGTTTATAATAATAATAATCCTTGCATTTAATAGACAAGGATTACTATTCCTTGCAACCCAAAATACAGTCAAATCCGTTCAAACAACCTCTTCGGTTTAGCAACTGCCCAGAAACAGTTCAGAAAGATTTTGTGTAATAAACTGTCCCTATTCAGGAACAACCCAACCTATTCAGCCAGAATTGTTAGCTCTTTTACACCCTATGTCTTTGTGTCAACACTCTTTTCAATGGCCAGTTTTTCATATTCTTCATACATTACCTGGTCTTTTTTTTCCTGGTATCTTGTCTGTGCCTCACAACTCATCGGGGGAGAGACCTACTCGCTGTAGAACAGTGAATGGAGGTGATTGGCATTTGTGAAGCGACACACAAGAGCAGCGAGAAGCTGGCCGTGCAGATTAACTGCAGACAGACACAGATAGAAAGCATTCTGAAGTGGAAGCGACAGATCACGGGACAGTGCAGCACTGGATCAATAGCTCAAGAGAACGGTTGGCCACGAAGATTTAAATCAGTTTTGTTAGGAGTAGTTCAAAAAAAACATTGGCACTCTGTGAGTGGCCACATATAGCAAACAAAAGGTCTTCAGTTTGCGAGTTAGTTGGGGAATGTAGACTTCAAGAATAACAACAAAATAACATTTTTATAGCACCTTCCAGATTAGGAGGAAGTCCAAAGGCGCTGGACAATTAGTGTTTCGGACCCGAGCTGGGGGTCAGGAGGGTGGGGGTAGGGAGGTGGAGGGAGGGTGACCGAATGCACGGTCGAAGAGGAGGGTCTTGAGATGGGTCAAAGCATTGAATCGATGGTTAGTTCTTTCCATTAAATGACCTGACATTGTTTTTGGGATCATGTCCTGAAAAGAAGGGGATGTGAAACGGGAAGTTGTCAACAGTTGGATGGGACGATTAGAAACTATAGCATGGGTCTAAAAGCTGCTCTTGGCAACAGGAAATGTCTAATATATATAAGGTAATGAGTATCAGAGGTGTCCTGTGGATGTGTCATTGAACTAAGGTCCTGTTCTTTATGCCCATTTGGGGGGAGTGCAGACATTCAAGATCAGGTGAACTGATTTGTGAACAGGACAGTTTCTCCCGGTGTCCTGCCACAATACTTCAGATAAATTGCACATTCACTTGTTTGAGGGACCCTGATGTGTGCAAATTGGCTGCCACATTTGCCTGCAGCTCCACAGTCATTACACATAACAGCAATTCCATGTTTTGCAATGTTCTAGGCGCTATATGAAATAGAAATGTTCTTATTAATTTACTCTCCGTACATTTACTGAACTTTCATTTGAAGACTGACAAACATCTGTACTTCCCTTTGAGCCTTTTTTTGTAAAAGAAAAAGAACCTAAAATGAGGCATTTCTAAACTGCAAACTGAATTTGTCATTGCCTGATTGCGGCAAAAGCAAAAAAGTTGCAATTAAGCTGCTTTGTATATAGAAATATGAGAAATTTTGTTTCTATATATACGGCATATAGAATAACTCATAGTGTAATTCCAAGACATTGCATTGTTAATAAGATGAAAGCCAAAGATTAATCTTCATGGTCAGGAACTCTATAGTACTGTTTGTGGAATACTGCTATGTGTAATTGGCTGCTGCGTTTTGCTCAAAATATATACAGTCACTACACAGTATATTTTATGAAGTGCTTTCAGACATCTCAACGAAGTGATATGGTGCTATATCAAATGCAAGTATTTGTATGCCTAGTAACACGTTCCAACTTCAGTGTATTCTCTGATATGTTGTCCTAAGTAAATGGAGAAAACGATGTTTGTGGTGGCAATATCTTTCGGTGCACAGTTGTTTCGTAGCAGTGGCCATTTAGACTAATTGTGGAGGCTGAACTTGACACCCTTCTTGAAAGCTTCCAGTTGATGGCTAGGGTGAACCAGTTGTTTGGTCTTAAGAGAAATATCTTCTTCCTTCAGTACTGGAGACTTCGTGGGCCTGGAGGAAGGCTTCCTTCCAACAA
Organism: Hydrolagus colliei; assembly: GCA_035084275.1. NCBI lineage: Eukaryota > Metazoa > Chordata > Chondrichthyes > Chimaeriformes > Chimaeridae > Hydrolagus > Hydrolagus colliei. Next base: position 74,627,790 of record CM068742.1, read on the forward strand.
TAATGGCATGAAACCATGCACTGGGGCTCAGTCTTAGGGGTGTGGGACGATGTTTTCATTTAAAGAATAAAGAAGAACCTAAAAGGCAAGTAATTTGACTTTAGGGCTGGTAAATACCTTTGTGCTTTTGGGTTTAAATTTTGTTTGAAATTATTCCATTTTAATCTTTGCCAGGCAGGAAATCTCCAGACTCACTTACGACGGCATTCTGGTGAAAAACCATACATTTGTGAAATCTGTGGCAAAAGGTAATGGTGATAAGTGCACATTTGAGAACATTGGTTCTTCTGCAAAACTGGAGGCAATGGGCGAAGTCTGTCTTAATCTCATTGTGTTGTCTGACAGGTTGCAAATCACAGATGGGAAAGAAATAACAGTTAAGCTTGTCTCGATGATTAACCTGCCAATTCTAATCCCACAAAATCCTTTAAAATGTAGAATGGGTTTGATGAAATTCCGTCTTTTTTAAGCAAAAAGACCAAAGAGTTTTTATTTTGGCTCTGCCTGCCTGATCTTACTGAATATGTAACCCATATTCGTTTCACGTAGATACATGGGGAAAAGCAGCAGGATAATTTGGTCTCCCACCTGTAAGGGAAGATATGATTTCACAAAGGACAGCTTAGTCCTATAGTAATTATTTTACCTTACTGTTGTTATAAGGCCATTACTATAGTATTATCTCTGTTGATGGGTACCTAGATCATGGGTCATTCACAATGAGCACAAAATTCCTTCAAAAAAATAAACAGAAATTGGTCTCTTCTATCCACAGCTGTTTGTGGGACATTGCTGTGAGCAATTGGCTGTTGTGTTTTGCCTACAAAATATACAGTCAATTCACTTTGCAGTATATTCTGTGAAGCACTTTGACATGTTTGAAAGACTTAAGGCTCTATATCAAATACAAGGATTATTATTACAGTGAGGGATGGATACTAGGGTGTACCAAATGCTTGACTCCCAAAGACTGCATCATGCTGTAAGGATGTAATTGTAGAAGCTAAATATCTACTAAATATATTCTTATAGTAAATTGTGGCTGAATACTGCAGAGAATTACAACAGAGTCCATAAATTACACGCTGATCAGTACAATGATTAATACCATTCCCGATCAGCTTGCCAAAGGTAGACGGTGGGAGGGAGGGGGGTTGCTGGATGAAGTTTCCTGTTACAAACACATCCTGGACATATGCTAGTTAAATAACATAATAAATAGTGAAAATAATGTGCGTCAGATCAATCTTAGCACTGAGGTTTGAAAATCAATCTGTAATGTAGAGGGTGAGCACGACCCTTTGCCCTGCAATTGTGGCGAGTACTGATTTTGTCTGAAATGCAATCCGTTTCACAAACCAGTGGAGTGCAGCATTTAGGCAGCTGAGCACTCGGGTTGTTCTATGCACCAAATCATCAGCTGTTAAATTGATGCTCAACAAGAAATGAAGGCAGACTGAATAGGTGCAGAAATGCTTCCCCTTTTTCTTCCACTTACCACCCCCCACCCCCCACTCTGAGGGAGCTATTTTAAGGTATTTAAATCACACGGATTATTTTGAAAGATGTGTGAATGTTCTTTGGTAGTGATCCTTTCTCATAAACCTTGTCCTTTTATTTCAGATTTGCTGCCTCCGGTGATGTACAGCGCCACATTGTTATTCACACAGGGCAAAAACCTCATCTGTGTGACATCTGTGGTCGAGGTTTGTCTTAGGCATATTTTAAAACTCTTCAGTCCCGCAACGTCGAAGAATATATATCTCCCCTCTAGTTTGCTTCTTCTAGTCATTTAAAGTGATAATGAGAATTCCCACATGGTTTTTTTTTGCCACAACAGGAAGCAATTCCATCTAGTCTTAGCCTTAAGACTGTTTTGGCTTTAACAGGTAAGATTGTGCAGAATTGTGGAAAATCTTTAGATTCAATCTCGATGTGGAAATTGATTTCCAAAGTAAACTCACAGTCCGTACGGATTTAGATTTCAAAGCAAATTGGTCCTCCAGACTAAGACTAGGTGGAATTGCGGATCTCCTAAAGGTTTTACTCTGCTGGCTTTCAGGATCACTGGATTGAAGCCTCCAATAAATTGAGAAGCAATAAGCTACAGTAAGTGTCTTCACAAGTGAGGTGGACTGTGAATCTCGCAAATTATCAAACAGCGACTTGCATATATATAGCCCCCTTCTTACAGGATGGAATCTCAGAGTGCTTTGCGATAGCTTTGATTGATGCTGCTATAACCATTTCACTGTTAGCTATTCTGCTTTGTTATACTTTTGTCAACTGGGAAACAAGCTGGGAAAAGTGAGTGTGTTCAGTGTTTAAACAACCTTCTGATACTCTCTGTTTTATACTTGTCTCTCGTCGTCGTCGCTGCCCCCCCCCCCCCCCCCCCACTGCCCCCACCCCCATGTACACATGGTTTGTAAGATGACCTCTTACTGCTAGATTGAATCTTCGGGTGAAGGTCAAAATTAGTGTTTTGTTCAGCTTTTTTTACTCAATAATATGATACTTTCTGTAGCAGCAGAACTCAGGTCCTTCCTGACATAGTAATAAGCTACTTTCTGTCACTCTATGTATTGGTGCTACACTCAATTCATTGGGCATATTGGTGGCAACTTATTAGAATTCTGCAGGCTCTTCCAAATTGTTTCATGCTTAATATTGACTTCAATTGACTTACTCTGCACCACGTCATATGATTTAAAAATTTTGCTACATTTGGCCTAGGTTTCAGTAATTTCAGCAACTTAAAGGAGCACAAGAAGACACACAGCGCAGACAAGCTGTTTACTTGTGACCAGTGTGGGAAATCGTTCAACATGCAGAGAAAACTTGTCAAGCACAGGATCCGACACACAGGGGAGAGACCGTATAGTTGCTTAACGTGTGGTAGGTACATCATGTTACTGAGCATTGCCAAATGTGGATATTTGGATTTCTCCCCTGATTCAGCACAATTATTACTGTGTGTTATGTTCAGAACTGTATTTGCACCTTAATGCAAAATAAAAGGTGACTGTCTCTCCTCGATCTCCCAGCCAACATGCTATCCAGCAGCTGCACTAAAGAGGTTGTAACTACAGATCACGGTAATAATAATAATCCTTGCATTTGATGTAGCACTTTATCCGGTCGATGAGACGTCTCAAACAGCTTCACAGGATATACTGTAAAGTATATTGATTGTATTTTGTGGTCGTACTTGATGATATTTCCCATGAAGCATTTTGAAGCTCCCACCGCACTGATGTGAAAGGAGCTATTTCAAAAGCAAGGATTATTATTATTTATAGCTCCTCATTACATTGATACCTCAAAGCTCTTTGCAGGTAATCACTGTTTGACACTGTTCTTGAAGACAAATTCAACAGAGACTGTCAGACACTGTTCTTGAAGACAAATTCAACAGAGATTTGCCCACAAACAGCTGTGGAGTGAATGACCTGCCAATTCTGAAGGATTGCTGGCTAGGACACAGGGATAACCTCCCTTCTCCCTTCGAATATTTGGATGTGAATTGTAACTTTCATCAGAATGAGCAGACAAAACCTCGACGCAACACCTCATCAAAAAGACGGCACCTCTGACAATGCTCCTCTAATATACTGCACTGCAGTCAGCCTACACTATGAGCTCATCGTTCTAACCCACTTCTACCCAACTGGGGCAAACTAGTGCACATTACTTCAATAACTTAAGTTTGTCTGTAAAAGGTTCACAATGCAGTTGAGGTACAGATCAACCATGATCAATAATAAATTGGTCATTTCAACCCACAACTGTTTGTGGGACACTGCTGTGCGTAATTGGCTCCCGCGTTTCGCCCACAAATATACAGTCAATTCACATTACAGGATATTCTATGAAGCGCTTTGAGACGTCTAGAAGATGTGAAAAGCACTATATCAAATGCAAGGATTATTACTATTATTATGATCTAATAGAAAGGCGGAACAAGCTCGAGGGGCTGAATGACCTCCTGTTCCTATGTACACCGATCACATCAAAATCCACAGAGCACTGTTTAGCACAAAGTTAGTTTTGAGATCGAGAACGGCTTTCATTGTTCCTTTTATAATTAAAAAAAATACCAGATGGAAAAAGAAGGGAATCAAATACTTGTTTGTAGCACACATCAGATGGTAACAACAACAACAACTTCTATTTAAATAGTGCCCACTACACCAGATGGCGTCTCAGAGCGCTTCACAATAACGGATACCAGGCCCGAGCCAGGGGCAGAGGGAGAAAGGTGACCAAAGGCGCGGTCGAAGAGAAAGGTCTTCAGCTGGGACCTGAAACTGGGAAGAGGGGGAGAGGCGAAGGGAATGAGGAAGGGAGTTCTAGAGCCTTGGGGTGTAGTGGCTGAAGGCATGGCTGCCGAATGTGGAGCAGAGGATTCGGGGGATACGGAGGAGGTCAGACCCGGTGGTTTGCGGAGAGAGGTGGTCTGAGAGGTTGGGGGGGCAGAGGAGTGGAAGAATTTGAAAACAAGGGTGAGGATCTTGAAATCGATCCTCTCCGGGACAGGGAGCCAGTGAAGTCTGGCAAGGACTGGGGTAATGGGGGAGCGAAGTTTAGTGCGGGTGAGAATGCGGGCGGCAGAGTTATAAATGAGTTGGATTTTATGGATTGTGGTGGAGGGGAGACCGGCAAGGAGGGCATTGGAATAGTCCAGCCGAGGGGTGACAAAGGCATGGACTAGGGTTTCAGTGGCTTTTGGGGCGAGATGTTGCCGGAGACGGGCGATCCAACGGAGGTGGAAGACAGCAGTGCTGGTGAGGGACCAGATGTTGGGGAGGAAGGACAGTTGGGGGTCAAACCTGACACCTAGATTGAGCATGGATTCGGAGAGTTTTAGGGGCAGGCCGGGTAGGTGGAGGAGGTGAGAGCATGCGATTGAAGATGTTGACGAGAGCCAAAGAGTCTGGCTTCCGTCTTGTCAACATTCAGCTGCAGATGGTAACGAGTACAGGATGAATAAAATCTCAATTCCTATCCATTGTGATCATTGAATACCTAGAGGTGTTATGCTAAGTGCTTACTACCCTTAATCATTGATTGCATTGCTCTTAAGCAACTGTTATTGTATAAGCAAGGTGCAGTATCCTAAAATACTGCAGTAAAAAAATTACTAGTTTATAGCAGGCTTTTAAAATGAAGTACAGTCCATTAATGTTACCTAGCTATACATGAGCACCACTGTCTTTGCAGGCCTTAGTGTTAACTCTGCTAAAGGTATGAAGCCCAGTGCATTCAATTCAAAACTGCAGTTTATGGGCGAGTAGCTACTTCCAATTAGGCCGGTAATAATAATTCAATGTAAAATACTAATAATAATAAAACATTTGATATTTTGCCTTGTTATATTGTCAAAATGACTTATTAAACAACTTCACAGAATATTCTATAAAGTGTAGTAACTGTATTTGTAGACAACATAGCCTTTGGGTGAGACGTTAAACCAAGGTCCCATCTTCCTATCCAGGAAGGCAGGAAGGTGGCTGTTAAAGATCCCAGTTTGAGAACAGGAGGGAGGATTTCCTGTTGTCCTGACCAACAATCTCCCTAAATTAAAAATGGTTACTCACTCCCTAGAAGGGGAGTTTGTGGTTATTGCTGTGCACAAATTGACTGCTGCATTCACCAATAAAATATATGCCGTCACCTCGCTTTATAGTATAGCTGGTGAAACACTTTGAGACATCTTGATGACAGATGAAACTATAATCTGCCGGATTATTATTTGATCGCTGGGTAAATGGGGGTTGTTGGCCTCCTTGCAAAGAGCACTGTTCTTGGGGTTAAAAAAGTGGCTATTGGGGCTTGGGAATTTTAAAAATAACTAACATTTAATTAAAACAAAATTATCCTGTCTTTCTCATACACCTCAACCAATTTCTACATGAAATACAGTAGTTAATTCCCTCTTGAATCTGACTCATTTTGAACACCAGCAGAAATCTAAACCTGCTTTACTGTAATTATTGGTAAGTGACTGCTTGGTTGGCAAGCAAATTGGCTCCTATGCCTGTGGCAGATACTAAGCAAACCTATCTTGATTCAACTTCCAGGAAAACGTTTTGCAGGATCCGGGGACTTGCGACGGCACGTGAGAACACACACAGGCGAAAGGCCGTACAACTGCGAGACGTGTGGCAAGTGCTTCACCCGCTCCGCGGTTTTACACAGGCACAAGCGCATGCACTGCAAGTACAACGGAGAGAATCAAGCCAGGGACGAGGAGGCCGACAGCGCGGAGGAAAACTCCTGCCGGCAGACTGCGGAGCAAAGGTCACCAGACTCTGAGCCACATGGCCAAGCTATGCAGGTCACTTTATTGCCTGTAGTGGACAAGCTTCACTCTGAGCCAAAGCAACAGCCTTCCAGCACAGTGAGCGGGACCTCGGCTGTGCCTGAAGACGCTCACTCGGAATACAGTTCTTTGGTCCAGCAGCAGTTAACGGGTGATCATCAGAAGATAGTCCTTAATTCAGTCAAAAACCACAAGCCTGAAGCTTCCCACCCAATGCACACGTGCTCCGCTGAGAGCAGTCCAAGGCCCGAAGAAGCCCTGGCCACCCAGAACTCGTCCACAGTGCGATCCTCAGTGACTAGTTTGGACATTCACATTAACGTACCCTTTGGAAGTCACGCACCGAATGTTTCGTACCGAACAAATGAAGGACCGTTCCTCTCCAGCCTGACCCTGTGGGGTCTGGCTATGAAAACTTTGCAGAACGACAATGAATTAGACCAGTGACTGTCCTCCTTGATGGCGACCCGAGACATTTGCCATTGGAACGAATGCACTTTCTTATTTTTGCTGCAATTGCAGCATCACTTGAACCTTATTTTTATAAGCTTTAATAAATATGATCCAAACAAGTTGCCTCTATGTGTTTGTGCACTGCTGATCATGAAATGAGAAAAGCTTTGCCCCACAGAAAATCAATTCTCCAGCAGTTTGTTCATTGTAAGCAGCTTGATGATGGCAATTCTATGAAATATTAAATCAAGGTCTCATCTGCCTGGTCAGGTAGATTTTTTTTAAAAAACCCTATGACATTATTTGAAAAGAAATGGGAGTTAGTCGTGGCTGACAATCCTCTCTTAGCTATAAGCAAAATCGCTGATATGTTTGTCTACCAAGTAGTCACTGAAAATAATTGCTGTAAAGCATATTCTGGCAATATTGCCAGACTCCACCACTACCTCACCCCCCATGCCGCCGAAACTCATCCACGTCTTTATCACTTCCAGGCTCGACTATGGGAACTCACTCCTCGTCGGCCTCCCCAGCTCCTCCCTTCACAGCTGCAGATCATTCAGAACTCTGCACCTCGTGTACTCTCCTGCACCAGGCTCCACGACCGCATCACTCCCACCCTCGCCCGTCTCCACTGGCTCCCCATCACCCAGAGGATCAAATTCAAGGCCAAAATCAAGATCAAATTCGTCCTCACCATCAAGGCCATTCATGGCTTTGACCCCGCCTATCTCTCTGTACTACTGTTTCCCTACCAGCCCGCCCGTCCCCTCCGTTCAGCAGACTCAGGCCTGCTTCACGTCCACCGCCCTAACTGCCCGATCATCGGCGGCCGGGCTTTCAGCCTCTCTGCTCCCACACTGGAACTCTATCTCACAGCCCCTCCGCCTCGCTTCCTCCCTTTCCTCCTTCAAGGCCGGTCTCAAGACCTTCCTCTTCAACCATGCCTTCGGCTGCCCCACTAACTCTTCTGCCTCTCCCACTCCCCTTCCCCCTACCCCGACCCTCCCCATCCTTCCCCTCCGCTTGGGTCCCGACTGTTCAGCGCTTTGGAACATCCTCCCACGACGTGAAAAGCGCTATATAAGTGCAATTTTGTTGTTTTTGTTGTTGTTGTTTTGCAGGTGCTAAAAATGAGGCAGATTCAAGAGGGAATTAACCACTGCATTTGGTGTAGACATTGATTGAAATGTACGAGAGAGACAGGAGAATTTTTAAAACAACAACAAAATCACATTTATAGAGCGCCTTTCACGTCGGGAGGACTTCCCAAGACGCCGAACAAAAAACTTATCTAGTTTATTTGACTGCATTGGTGCTTTCCAGACCCTAATTTTTTAAGAAAAGTAATCAAAATGAATTTGTCCTCAGCAGCTGAGAGCTGTAAATCTACGTTCACTCCTCAAGATGGCAATATTGACCAGTTGATTGCAATGCATAAAACAGCAACAGTGGGTATTACTCGATGCTACAAGTCAGGCACTTAACATTCAACAAGAATATGTTACATATGTAATGGGGCCTTATTTGCATTCTACACCATGGAGTGGTGGGACATAGCTAACAGACACTATTATACAACTTGGTCATTTATCATTACAATGAGAAGCTGCAGTGGAGAATCGTAATTATTACCGAACAAAAAAACGTTCTCTGTTGGTGAAAGACTGAACCCAGATCAATACTTCAGGATGTATCATGACAGGAGAACAAGAGGATATAGGTTTAGAGTTGTACATGGCTAATTTGGTGATAGATAATAGGAATTTTTTCTTTAATGCAGAGGGCCCCGTTCATTTCTGACATCATCAACCTTTCCCTCTCCTCAGGCACCGTCCCTACCTCCCTTAAAACCACCACCATCACCCCTATCCTGAAGAAACCCTCCCTTGATGCGTCGCAACCATCAAGCTATCGACCCATCTCCAACCTCCCGTTTTTATCCAAGGTCCTTGAAAGAGTGGTTGCCTCCCAGCTCCGCTCTTTCCTTTCAACTCACTCACTCCTTGAACCCCTCCAATCAGGTTTCCGCCCTATTCACAGCACAGAAACTGCCCTGATTAAGGTTACAAATGATATCCTAACCGCCTGTGACCTTTGCCTCCTCGTCCTCCTTGACCTGTCTGCTGCGTTCGACACAGTCGATCACACCATCCTCCTTCAACGTCTTTCCTCCCACCTCAACCTTCAAGGCACAGTCCTTGACTGGTTCCATTCTTATTTGACCCACCGTTTACACTTTGTATCTTCCAATGGTTTTTCCTCAAACCCCCGCACAGTTTCTCACGGCGTCCCTCAGGACTCTGTCCTTGGCCCCCTCCTTTTCACCATTTATACGCTCCCTCTGGGCGATGTCATCCGCAAACATGGGGTAAATTTCCACATGTATGCGGACGACACCCAGCTGTACCTTTCTGCCTCATCCCTCAACCCCCAGACCATCGATGTTCTGACAGCATGTCTGTCCGACATTGAGTCCTGGATGAGGGAAAACTTCCTGCAATTGAACGTGAGTAAGACCGAGGCCCTCCTGATCGGCTCAAGCCAGCGCCTCCGCACATCGGGCGCTGCCAGCCTCAACATCCAAGGCTGTACTCTCCACCTCACAAAGCCAGTCAGGAACCTCTGCATCACGTTCGACCAAAAACTCTCCTTCCTCTCCCACAACCGTGTCTTGACCGGCACCGCTTATTTCCACCTGCGCAATATTGCCAGGCTCCGCAATTATCTTACCCCCCATGCTGCCGAAACACTCGTGCACGCGTACATCACCTCAAGGCTGGACTACGGAAACTCTCTCCTCGTCGGCTCCCCAGCTCCTCCATTCATAGGCTGCAGGTCATCCAAAACTCTGCAGCCCGTGTATTATCCTGCACCCGCCTTCGCGACCATATAACCTCCACCCTCGCCCGTCTCCACTGGCTCCCCATCCTCCAGAGGATCGAATTCAAGATCCTCGTCCTCACCTTCAAGGCCTTACATGGCCTTGCCCCACCCTACTTAACCAATCTACTCTCCCCCTACAAGCCCACCCGAACCCTCTGTTCAGCAGGACTTGGCCTGCTCCAAGCCCCCCGCCCGAACCGCCCCACCATCGGAGGCCGGGCCTTCAGTTTTTCCGCTCCCACCTTATGGAATTCCATCCCTCAATCCCTCCGTCTCGTTTCTTCCCTTTCCTCTTTCAAGGCAGGTTTGAAGACTTTCCTCTTCGACCGTGCCTTTTGTTCCACCCAGAATTTTTCGACCTCCCCTACGTGTTTCACCCCTCCCCGTACACTCCCCTCCCAGCTCGGGTCACACGCCTCCTGTGCAGCGCCTTGGGACGTCCTCCCGACGTGAAAGGCGCTTTATAAGTGTAATTTGTTGTTTGTTGTTGTAATTAAACAATGGAACAGGTTGCTAGGAAAGCTGGTTGAGGATTCATTTAAGAAGCAGCTGTGATGGGGGTCAACGGGAGGATGGGGTTTCTGGAGGTATGCGATCAGATAAGTAAAGGGCCTAATTCATCCAGACAGATCTTATGATTTTTGTTGACAGGAGGCTAATCTAATCCCACCCTTCTGCTTTCTCCCAGATCCTTTATCATTACTCTTCTTCAAGCATCTATCCCTCTAGTAATTTAATGATTGTGCTTTAACTTGTTTGTGGTAGAGAATTCCATATTATACCATCCATTGTGTGAATTATTTTTCCAATCTTGATTTTGTAATTATCATAAAAGTTTGCTTACCAACAGAAAGTAATGTATTTTATTATGTAGCTATCTTCTTATTATTATTACCCATCTTATTATACTTCTCATAATGATGAAGAGATCAAAATCATAAGAGAAATTTAAGTCAAGATGGTTCTTTAGCCCATTTGAACTCATACCTTCAGAATACCCACCACACTGTCCTCCCATTATATCAAACTGTTTGTCAAATGAGTCCATTGTCCTGGCCTTAACCACACATCCTAATCAATCTGTTCCAGTGGCTAATTGCCCATTAGGTAAAGAAATACTTCCTGGTATCTGTCCTAAAATTGCCCTTTGCAACTGTAAACCTGTGGTCTCTTGTTCTCTATCGTCTCATTGTTATTCAGTTAATTCCTGTAACACTGGGGATCATCTGTGTTGCTGTCCTCTGCACTGTCTCCAGGCATGCGTAGTCCCTTTCTGTCATGGTGATAAGGGCTGTGTCTAATCTCAACTGTAAAGAATAAAGACTGAACTTCTCAAATCACAAGAAGAAGCACTTCTAATCAGAGAGAGAAGACAATCAGATGGAGTCTCTCACTCCAGGCATTCCTTACACAGACTGCAACATCAGCAGAGGCCTGGTAAGAGCTCTAGCTTTCCTGTTTGGCTCAGAACAGTACAAAGAAGGAAGAAATCCTAGAGTGATGGTATGTGCCAGACATCCAACTGAGCATACAACAAATGAGCGCTGGAGAAAATAATAAGCAATTCAGATTTCTGGAAGTAATATTTCTTTTTAAAATACTTATTTTAGCAATCTGATAGTCCAAGTTTGGTTTACGTGTGTAGCGGATTCTATGGTTCTAACTAAACCTAAACAATCTGTATTTTGATCAAAGTGTAAAACAACAACAGCAAATCAACATCACATTTCATTCTTGCTGAATTCCTCCTCCAAATTTATTTTATTCTGAACAAATTTGTATACTGTACTACTCTGTTACCAGAAGGTGTTTTTTAAATTACTTTTATTCTTTTATCTGAAGACATTTTATTACTCTCACACAAATACTTTTATGGCCATTTCTTTTCCCAAGTGGCCATCATTCTTGCGTGTATTGTGAGTGTTGACGGCTGACCACAAGATCATCACATCCGAGCCTAATACTGTCCTCACTTGACATGTACATATGTGCACGCACACACACGGGCACACATGTGGATACAGAGCAGAGGCCCAAGATTTTTCATAGCGCTTCCTTAAATTGCTTTCACAAGATGTGTTTCAATGAAGAAGGCCCTATCCAATTTAAAACTTCCAGAAGACCCACTCAACCATTCTCTCCCCACCACCCTTTCCCCACTCACCCCGCACTTGCCTCGCTGCATCAAGCTAAATTTCAAACAAATTCAGTATCCTTATCTCAAGCACTCCACCTGGCAACCTATTTCAGTCATTCATTTCCCAGTTACCCTCTGAGTAAAGAAAAAAAGCTTGGTATCTGTACTAATATTGCCCTTTGTAACTCTCAACTGGTTTCCCATTTTTCTACTGTCTTATTGCATCCTAAACAGTTGATCCTTCAAATTTAACATGGGGCTGAATACTCTACATTCTTACATTTTGTTTCAATTTGGAAGCCTGTTTTCTACTGAAAACCACTGGCCAATTGCCAAATTAACAATACATTTTAAATTATTCTCATCTTAAATTTTAAGACGTAGGACAAAAAAAGAGTAATTTGGGGCCTTTTTGGGGAGGAAGTGGGGGAAACCTTAGATGAATTTAATTTCCTTAATCCAGGGATATTGAGGTGAACTGGAGGATACAAACATGCCCCAGACAAGATCAGCTAACTCAGCACTGACAGTCCATTAAGCCTAATGTTGTGGAATCTTCATGTACCATCAGAACATAAGATGCATTAAATTAGCTTTGCAGTGATGTGTAACTTACATCCTGTCCAAGCAACATATCTTAGATGGGAGTCCTGTAGTGTAGTGGTTAGAGCACTTGGCTCATAAAGGAGAGGACCCGGGTTTGATTCCTGGGCAGGACAAATTCTTAGGCGTTCTTCCTCACTCCACCCATCTCTATTTACCTAACAGTGAGCAGCAAACCGGTTGATAGTCGATTGGTGGATGTTTTTCGGGGTAACAATCCTTCCAAAAACAAAATAAATATAGGTATCCCTCCCCAACCACGGGGGATACGTTTCTGTAAACCTTCGTGGTTGGAAAATGCAGGGCACAATGGGAAACACGGGGATACGGGGAATAAGTTTGCGTTTAGTAAAGCTAAACACAAAAATAACATACAGTTATAACATACATGGGGATAGGGGGAGTAAGTTTGGGAGCATTGGCTGCCAGGATCTGCAGCAATCCGCTACAGAGAGAGACACACAGAGGGTGCTGGGGTGGGGGGGGTGACACGGAGGGCTGGGGGAGATGACATGGAAGGTTGGAGGTGGGGTGACATGGAGGGCTAGGGGGGATGACACAGAGGGCTGGTGGGAGGGTGACATGGAGGGCTGGGGGTGAGTGACGGAGGGCTGGGGGGGCTGGAGAAGGTGAGAGAGAAGCGGGGGGGAGAGAGAGATCTGCAGATGCTGGCAGCCAAGGCTCCCAAACTTACTAACCAGGCTGTGGAGAAGCAACAATAAATGCATGTTACTGTATTTACCTTAATCCTAAGAGAGAAGCATTGTCGCTGGTTGATTGCAACATCGCAAACTGGGTCCTAATGCTAAACGCTAGCTGTTCGCACACACACAATACCTGTAGATCCATGAGTGCAGCTAGACCACGTGGAGTAGTAAAGATGCTGATAGGAGGGAAACTTGGAGCGGATGAATAGACACCAATACGTGGATGAATGCGGTCCCTTGTTTGGAGGAGTGAAACTTGAAAATTTAAACCCGTGGATTTAAATCGCAGATGCGCAAAACGCGTTTGCGAGGGTTGTCGCATTTAGCAAACCGCGGAAGCGTGAGTTTCGTGATTGGCGAAGCCGCGGTTGGGGCGGGATACCTGTAATAACAATTTGGTCACTGAATCCACAAGTGTTTGTGGGACACTGCTGTGCACAATTGCCTGCTGCATTTCGCCTTCAAAATATACAGTCAATTCACTTTACTATGCATTCTGTGAAGCACATTGAGACATCCAAAGATGTGATAAGGCATTATATCAAAATCAAGGATAATTATTATTATCTTAAAGCGGAAGGTCTGCCAGAAACGAGCAATATGATGTTCTCAATCATTCTGTTGCATCCGTGCCATGACCACTCTGCCTTATCCCAACTCTGCAACATTCCCTGGCTACGCCACTATCACAGGCCACTGAGACATGCATACATGCATTCATAATATCCACGCTCGACTACTCAGACTCCCTTGTCAGCCTCCCCAGCTCCCCTATCCAGCGGTTGCGGATCATCCAGAACTCCGCAGCTTCTATCCTCCTCCACACCAGGCTCTACAACCCTATCACTCTCCATCCTTTCCCAACTCCACTGGCTTCTCATCACACAGAGGATGTAGTTCAAGATCCTTGTCCTCAACTTCAAAGCCCTCCATGGCCTTATTCCTATTATCTCTGTGACCTTTTAAACCCTTATCAACCTATCTTCTCCCTTCTCTCAGCGGGTACGACTTGCTTTATGTCCCCTGCCTCACTAGCCTCACCATCGATGGGCAGGCCTTCAGCCACTCTGCACCCACCCTCTAGAACTCCATTGTGCAGGCCTTCTGCCTCGCCCCTTCCTTTACCTCATTCAAAACCCATCTCAAGGCCCTCCTCTCTGACAGTGCCTTCAATCAACCTCCTTCCCCCACATCGCACACTCCCACTCTCCCCGATCCCGACCCCCAGCTCGCATCTGAAACACTGATTGTCCAGCATCTTGGGATGTCCTCCTGATGTGAAAGGTGCTACACAAATGTTGTTGTTGTAGCTGCCTGTTATTCTGCAGGAGCAGCAATTACATTATCAAGTGCACCCACCCACTGACAGGCTTGAGCTGAGTACACTAAACGGATTCAGCTGCCAGAACAAATCTTCTCTTTCCAAGGAAGAAGATTTTGTATCCCAGAGCTTCGCATGAAGCTAAGCACTGAAAATTGAAATGACATCTGATTGGAATGAGCAGTAACATCACAGCCTCAAACCCTATAATAAATGTCTTTTTTCCATACACAGTGCAAGCAGAGTGCAGCTTTTGCCTGGAAACAGAATATCTGTGGGTCAGATCTCTGGGCTACCTGACACTCACATGCATTTGTCTCAGTTGGTTGAATTTTATCTGTTCTCACAAAAGTGTTGGATAAGAGAGGATGGCGAGTACAACACAGTATAATTTACACATCGGGAGACGTCTCATTGACTAAAAACCGAATCTATCTGGTTAGAAATGAGGAATAAAAAAGGTGCAGTTACACTGTTAGGGGTATACTATAGACCACCAAATAGTGGGGAGGAGATAGACAAGCAGATCTGCAAGCGTATCACGGAGAAATGCAGTGCTAATAGAGTAGTGATAATGGGTGACTTCAACTATCCCAACATAGACTGGCAGAATAGTAGAGTAAAGGGCAAGGAGGGAGAAGAATTCCTGAAGTGTGTGCAGGACAACTTTCTTGATCAGTATGTTTCCAGTCCAACGAGGAAAGAAGCATTGCTGGATCTAGTTTTGGGAAATGAGGTAGGGCAAGTTCAACAGGTTTCTGTAGGTGAGCATCTAGGGAATAGTGACCACAATATCGTTAGATTCAGAGTAATTATGGAAAGGGATAAGGAACGATCACAGGTGAGGACACTCAACTGGAAAAGGGCTAATTTCAATGAGTTGAGGTGGGACCTAGCCAAGGTGGATTGGAAAGAAAAATTGGCAGGTAAGACAACTAACGAGCAGTGGGCAGTGTTCAAAGAGGAGATAGTTCAGGCACAGGTCAAAAACATCCCCACAAAGGTGAAATGTAAGGCATCCAAACCTCCCTGGATGACTAAGGAAATCGGGGCCAAAATAAACCAAAAAAAAGAGGCTTATGATAAATGTCAGGCTCAAAATTCAGAAGGGAATCAAGCAGAATATAGGAAGTGTAGGATAGAACTAAAAAAAGAAGTTAGAGGGGCAAAGAGACTGCATGAGAAACAATTAGCGAGTAAGATTAAGGGGAACCCTAAGGTTTTTTACCAACATATTAAGAGTAAAAGGTTGGTCAAGGATAGGGTGGGGCCAATTAGGGTCCTAGGAGGAAATCTCATTGTGGAGGCAGAGGGCATGGCTGATGTACTGAATGAGTACTTCGCCTCTGTCTTCACAAAAGAAAAGGATACAGCCAATGCCATGGTATTGGAGGAGAGGGTAGGAGAAATGGATAGAATAATTATAACCAGAGAGGAAGTTCTAAAAAGGTTGACGTCACTCAAGGTGGATAAGTCACCTGGTCCAGATGGGATGCACCCTAGGTTACTAAGGCACGGGAGCAAATAGCAGGGACTCTGGCCACGATCTTTCAATCTTCCTTGGACACAGGGGTCGTGCCAGAGGACTGGAGGATAGCTAATGTTACTCCCTTGTATAAAAAGGGGCAGAAGGACATGCCTGGTAACTACAGACCAGTCAGTCTAACGTCGGTAGTGGGCAAACTTCTAGAGTCCATAATCAGGGACAAGGTAGATCTTCACTTAGAAAGATATAGGCTAATAAAGGACAGTCAACATGGATTTGTTAAAGGCAAATCTTGCTTTACAAATCTGATAGAATTTTTTGATGAGGTAACGGAATGGGTGGATAATGGTAGCGCAGTTGATGTAGTTTACATGGACTTTCAAAAGGCATTTGACAAAGTGCCACATGAGAGACTTATTAGGAAATTAAAGGCCCACGGCGTAAAAGGGACAGTGGCAGAGTGGATCCACAACTGGCTGCGAGACAGCAAGCAGAGAGTTGTAGTGAGCGGCTGTTTTTCAGAATGGAGGGAAGTGAGCAGTGGTGTGCCACAGGGATCAGTTTTGGGACCATTGCTGTTTGTAATCTACATCAATGATCTGGACTTGGGTGTACGGAGGACAGTTTCCAAGTTTGCAGACGACACTAAGTTAGGGAGAATAGTAAATAGTGAGGAGGATAGTAGCCATCTGCAAGAGGATATAGACAAATTGGTAAAGTGGGCAGACACATGGCAGATGAAGTTTAATGCAGAGAAGTGTGAGGTGATGCATTTTGGGAGAAGAAATGAAGGGAGGCAATATAGGCTAGATAGTACAATTTTAAATGGTGTGAAGGAACAGAGAGACCTGGGGATTTGTGTTAGTGACTCGTTGAAGGTGGCAGGACAGGTAGACAAGGCTGTTAAGAAGGCATATGGGATACTAGGCTTTATAAATAGGGGTATAGAGTACAAACGTCAGGAAGTGCTGACTAACCTCTATAAGACTTTGGTGAGGCCTCAGCTGGAATACTGTGTTCAATTCTGGTCACCAGACTACAGAAAGGATGTGAAGACTTTGGAAAGGGTACAAAGAAGATTTACTAGGATGGTGCCAGGATTGAGGGACTTCAGCTATGAGGAGAGGCTAGATAGGCCAGGGTTATTCTCTCTGGAGCAGAGAAGATTGAGGAGAGACCTAATAGAGGTTTATAAGATCATGAGGGGTTTCGACAGGGCAAATAGAGAAAAACTATTTCCACTCGTGGGCAAATCTGTGACTCGTGGTCACAGATTTAAAATAGTTTCAAGGCGAAGTAGAGGGGAGCTGAGGAGAAATGTTTTCACTCAGCGAGTTGTTCGAATCTGGAATGCACTGCCTGAAAAGGTGGTGGAGGCTGATTCGATAACAACTTTTAAAAGGGAATTAGATCTTTATTTAGGGAGAACAGGTCTATTAGGCTATGGGGAGCGGGCAGGGCAGTGGGATTGAATCGCTCTTTTCAAAGAGCCGGCACAGACTAGATGGGCCGAATGGCCTCCTTTTGTGCCGTAAAATTCTATGAATCTATTGTGCTTGACACCACAGGCTGGGGAATGAAGTGCCAAGGGCAAGAAGGGGTGCGGGGAGGAGAAAGATGATTGTTAGCTGGTAAAAGTACAATTTGACATGTGCCTTGAACAAAGGAAGTGAGAAAGTTGGAGGGAGTAGGAAGGAAGGAAGGAAGGAAGGAAGGAAGGAAGGAAGGAAGGAAGGAAGGAAGGAAGGAAGGAAGGAAGGAAGGAAGGAAGGAAGGAAGGAAGGAAGGAAGGAAGGAAGGAAGGAAGGAAGGAAGGAAGGAAGGAAGGAAGGAAGGAAGGAAGGAAGGAAGGAAGGAAGGAAGGAAGGAAGGAAGGAAGGAAGGAAGGAAGGAAGGAAGGAAGGAAGGAAGGAAGGAAGGAAGGAAGGAAGGAAGGAAGGAAGGAAGGAAGGAAGGAAGGAAGGAAGGAAGGAAGGAGAAGAGGGATGGAGGGAATCAGAAGGAGGGAGTGAATCAGAAGGACTCATTAGTTGGAATTCTGGAGAGTGGGGAAGAATTGTAGGGCGGTTAGGGTGAAGGACATGAAGCAGGCTGGGTTGGGTGGGGCTGGATTAGAAGTGGCTGGGCCAGTGTAGGTGAAAGAAGTCAAAGAGATAGGGTTGGGTGAGACCTTGGAAGGATTTGAATGTGAAAGCATGAATGCAGTAAGGGATTGGAACAAAGGAAGGATGAGTATGATAGGCTCACAGAGCCTGGTGAAGGAGATCACACAGACTTCAAAGTTTGGGATGGTCTGCAATTGAGAAGTCCAGCAAGCAGCGTGGTGGTATAGTTGAGCTTGGATGTGATAAATGTATGGATGAAAATCTCTGTTGCTTTAGGAGATAGATAATAGTAGAGTCAGGCAATGCGTTGGAGGTGAGGGATGGCTGAGCAGGTAAAAAACAGGTTTGAGATTTGAAACACAGTTGGGAATCAAACAAGACAACAACAAAATTACGTTTGTATAGCACTAAGTTTCAGCATCAGTTCTGAGGTGGAATGTGCATCCACGCAAGTTGATGCTGTCAGCACCTGAGGTGAGAAGAATCTGATGGGAGCGAGCCAAGCAGGAGGCCCTCTGTTTGGTTAACATTTAAACTGAAGAAAGTTAGAGCACCTCTTGGCCTTGATGTATGACAGGTAAGCAGTTATAGTAGGATGGAATGTGAAGGAATAATGAAGGAATTAGCCTGGTAAGTGCTTTGTAAAATTTTGTTTTAGGAAACTGGAAGTCTAACACATGCAGAAACCCATCACCAGATTTAAGAGTATCCAACCAAACTGGAAACCTCTACGTAGAATAATAATAATCATCCTTGCATTAGACATAGCGCTTTTCACGTCTTCTAGACGTCACAAAGGGCTTCACAGAATAAACTGTAAAGTGAATTGACTGTATATTTGTGGGCGATGTAGCAGCATATCACATCTTTGAGACATCTCAAAGAGCTTCACAGTTTATACTGTAAAATGAATTGACTGTATATTTTGGGGGTGAACTGTGGCAGCCGATTGCCGTGAAATATACCATCAATATGTGTATATGTGTTTCACATACGTTTCACTTCTACATATGTGCAACACTCAATCTGGTTTGGATATGCTTACACATGGTGATGGGTTTCTGCATGTGTCAGAGATGAGACTGCTAATAATTGAGCCAGGTTGACACCATTAATGGGATGTTTGTGCGTCAGTCTGGTTCAATTGAAGCACCCTCACGGCTGAATCACAAGGCCGTGGTTTCAGTCCCCACATTACAATGTCCCAGGCCACATTAATCCTACTTTTGCAAAACAAATGAATTTAGGTTAAACAGGTGAATAGAGATCTCTAGAGCTGTTTTAGCGAAATAGAAGGATTTATAATATGTTTCAGATGTGATGCGACACTGTAATTATTGGTTGCTATCGGTGTCCTAGGGGGAAAAGTAAAATAAACGAATGTAGGGGAGAAAAGTAGAACCAATTTCATATCAGGAATCTATTTGGGTTTTCACGAGGCGTTTGATAAAGTTCCACATGTAAAGCTTTGAGGAATCCCTGAGCCTCATCGAATTAAATGAATGAATTAACTAGATTGAAAATCATTTTAATAATACAAACTAAAACAAAATTAGAGAGGAAAAAGGCTCTTGCTGGGGATCATGGAGTTCTGCATTAATCTGTAATGTGTTCCCCGCTGTTTATACAGTAAATGATTTGGAGGAAGGCAAGCTTTGTTGTATTGTAGAAAATAATGATAAGGCCAGCTGGCAATGATGAGACAGGTAATGAGGGGAAATAATTCCATCCAAAGTAATCTATATAGTGTTTGCGCATAATCACATTGTACAGTGGAGTCCTGTAGCTCAGTGGATAGAGCACTTGCCTCGGAAGTGAGAGAACTGGGTTAGATTCCCGGCAGGCGAAATGTTGAACAAGTTTCCTTCCTCCACATGTTTCTGTTTACCTAGCAGTAAGTAGGAACCCGGTTGTTAGTCGATTGGCGGATCACTTTTCCAGGGTTAATCTTTCCTTCAAAAAATGTTGATCACTTCAATCCATGATAATTTGTGGGAAACTGCTGAGCACAATTGATTGCAGAGTTTCACCTCAAAATATACTGTCGATTCACTTTGCAGCAGAGTATATTCGGTGAAGTGCTTTGAGATGCCTCAAAGACCTGATATAAGGTGCTATATCAAATGCAAGGATTATCATTATGGTAAAGTCGAAGCTTCAACTACATGGCAATACTTTACAGAAATATGTTCCACTGAGCTGATAGTGTCCCATCTGCTCTCTTCACAGAGCACGGAGAACCCAATGGAGTGTCTGCTACAGCAGAGGAGCGCTGTGCACCTGAGCATGAGCTGTTAGCACTCTCACCCGAGGCAAGCACCAGCTCCTACACATACACTGAGGGAGGTTGGTACTGCTCAGGGGCACAGAGCAGGATGAGCAAGTAGTAATGAAGAGCCAACTGGTATAGAGAAGAATTTTGCAGGTTGCTTATTCCAACCGATTTAACCGGGAGCAGAGACCTCAAAGGACATATTGATATGGAGATGGTGTGTGGTAGGGATGTGGGGTGATGGTCACAGGCCTCCCTTCAAATGGCATTGGATGATAGTCTGGGTTGTGTACAGTGAACATCAATAACATTAATTCATCATCTTGAAATTCTGCAATGTGCAATAAAACTGTGATCTTCCTCTGTAGACTGACTGTCTGCTGCATGTTGTCAGACATATCAAGATATCTAAAGTAAATTTACTTTAGTGGAGAGAACCCTTGCACAAGTTTAACAAAAGTAATTGAAATGCAAAACATTTTTGATTTACAGTCTACATTCTTAATTTGCTCCCAGAATGGCCTGCCTGTCCCTGCCTCCTCCTCCTCCTCTGTAATATGTTATATGCAAGCCATACCCTTGCTTCCAGATAAAACTTATGTGTTCAGTACTCGCCACTCCTCCCACTGCCGTGGGGATAACTTAACATCTTCGTTAAGATCACTAATGCCATAGTGGAGTCCTATAACTCAGTGGTTAGAGCACTTGCCTTATAATCGAGAGACCTTCAATTCGAGAGACCTGGGTTCAATTCCAGACAAGGCAAAACCTTGGGCAAGTTTCCTTACGCCAGATGCCTAATAATAATCCCTAAAAATAAAAATTGGTAATTTCCATGACTCTTTGTGGAATAATGTTGTATGCAATTGGCTGCCGCGTTTTGCCCACATATATACAGTACAGTCAAATTCACTTTACAGTATATTCAGTGAAGCGCTTTGAGGCATCTAAAAGATGTAAAAAGTGCTATATCAAATGCAAGGATTATTATTATCATTATATCAAATGCAAGAATTATCATTATGTACCTAATGGCAATTCTGCTCAAGTATTTTTACCTAGAAAAGTCAGGCGGTACTGTCTATAGATCTACAAAATGAATGTGGATGTAAGTGGCAATGTAAAACATAGTTTCTGTAGTCATCAGTGCAAATGGGACCGCTAATAAAACAATTCAACAATGTCTTGACAAAATATTCAGTGAACAAAATATCAAACTCCTGCAAAAAGTAGCTATTTCCAGAAGCTCAAATATATTCAGTAAAATAACATCCTTTCATATGCAAAGTGGCAGTGTCATTGGTCTGGCTGACACATCACTGAAAACCATTTAGAAATGACCTCTACAGAGTGATTTCAACTGTAATAACATAATAATAAGGATTATTATTAATGCAAGCATTTGAGCTGGAGCTAAACTCTCATTCATGTGCATTCTCAAGCATGTAATAGTACAAGACTTGTTCCTTAATAACCTTTAACAAAACCTTAAAAAGCCAATGTGATCTTATCGCTTCCTTCTATAAGATTTTTCCTCCAGGGAGGAGGAATACTGAGAGGACTATGACACGTTTCACCCACACTTCACCTTCACCTTACAGTACGTATATTCTGAAGCGCTTTAAGACATCTAGAAGGCGTGAAAAGCTCTATGTCAAATGCAAGAATTATTATTATTACGTTGGCAGTTTGTCTATTTGAGATTACCCTCCTGACATCATCCCCTAGCCACTGGATTGTTGGCTTCAGTTGAACGCTAAACGTTTTTGAAATCCCCAAAGTGCTTTCTCAGTGCAAAAGAGCCAATGAAATATCAGCTGAATAGAATCCATTTGCATTCATTTGTTTCCGAGTTGGATTCCAAACTTGTTGCCAAAGTAACCAGTGTTATATCCTTCATGTAAATATTTATGTAAATAACTATTTTCAAAATTTTAACCTGATTATCTAGTGGAGCACGTACTAGTAATGAAACAATTCATTTGAAACAATTGGTTTTGCCCCTCTAGCAAATGTATTGAATTACTGACACTCCCAACTGCTTTTGTGATGCCCTGAGTCAACAGGAAATAAATTGCAATAAGCTTGAAAAACCAGAGCTATCAAATCATCTAAATGGGGACTAGCAGGATCAGTGGAATAGACAGTAACTGTGTTTTCTCTCATTTCTACTTCATGTTATCTCGTTCTGCTCCTCAATAAATTCAAAGGTTACAATCAGCCGGGAAGAAGATACAAAGAACCTTCACATAGAACATGGCGACATCTTTGCTTTTTCATAAGTTTTTCATTTCATTTCATCCAATGTCAAATAAGATTTTATAAAACTATCCACTGTTTCTGGGATTCTTAATGGTCTGAGTGAATTCTGCAGAATTTATGGATACAGAGTCCACAGTCTACCCAATGTTTACACACAGATTGCCTGCGTTAAAGGCACTATACTTTACTATACAGACTCCTTGCTGCCGACCTCCCCAACTCCTCCATCTGTAGGCTGCAGATCATCCAGATCTCTGCAGCCCATGTCCTCTCCCGCACAAGGCTACATGACCATATCACCCCCACCCTCGCCTGACTCCACTGACTTCCCATCACGCAGAGGATACAATTCAATATCCTGGTCCTCACCATCAAAGCCCTCCATGGCCACTCTCCCCCCTACCTCTGCAACCTCCTAACCCCATACCAACCTGCCCACTCCCTCCACTCGACAGGCTCTAGCCTGCTTTATGTCCCCGCCTCGCCCGCCCCACCATTGGCGGGTGTGCCTTCAGCCATTCTAGCCCACCCTCTGGAACTCCATCCTGCAGTCCCTCTATCTTGTCCCATCCATTGCCTTCTTCAAGACCTACCTCAAGGCCCTTGTCTTCTACCATGCTTTCGATCAATCTCCTTCCCCCATTGCCCTCCACCCTCACAACTGCCTACCCCCAGTAAGGTCTGGAATATCATCTGTCCAGCACCTTGGAATGTCCTCCCTATGTGAATAACGCTACACAAATATAGTACACAAACAAAAATTGCTGAGAACGCTCAGCAGGTCAGGCAGCATCTATGGAGAAAGGAAAAGTGAGTCAACTCAATTGTGTTCTGACAAAGGGTCGTGGACCCAAAACATTGACTCACTTTTCTTTCCTCCATAGATGCTGCCTGATCTGCTGAGTGTTCCCGGCAACTTTTGTTATTGTTTCAGATATCCAGCATCTGAAGTATTTTACATTTTTGTTTATACAAATGTAATAATAATAATCCTTGCATTTTATATAGCGCTTTTCACATCTTATCAACGTCCCAAAGCGCTTCACAGAATATACTGTAAAGTGAATTGATTGTATATATTTGTGGGCGAATCGCAGCAACCAATTGTGCACAGCAGTGTCCCACACACAGTCGTGGATTAGAATAACTAATTTTATTATTGTGGTTTTTTTGAGAGGGATTATTATTAGGCGTGTGGAGTAAGGAAACTTGCCCAAGGTTTCCCCCTGACCTGCCTGGATTTGAACACAGGTCTCCCCAGCTTGGTCTCCCCAACTTGCAAGACAAGTGCTCTAACCCTGAGCCACAGGAGCTGTAGTGTTGTTGTTGTTGTTGTATAGAAATATCATTTATTATTACTGTTGTTGTCTCAAAGCTCTTGTCAAGTGCAGGGTAGTCCCCCTCTACTTGGGTCCTGACCTGACTGTTCAGAGCTTTGGGACATCCTCCCAATGTGAAACACGCTCTAGAAATGTAATTTTGTTGTTGTTGTTGTAGTCCTTCAGCTTTTCTGCCCCCATTCTCAGTGACTTCATTACTGGAGCCCCTCCACCTCCCCCCCCCCCCCCCCCCCCCACACCCCCTTTGCCCCCTTGCCTACGTCAAGACCTTCCTCTTTACACATGCCTTGGTCCACCATCCCACCCCCTTGCCCTCCACCCCTCTTAATTCTAATCCTCAGCTCGGGTGCAAGTGCTTGACTGTCCAGTGTCTTAGGTCAACCTTCCAATGTGAAGCGTGTTATATATACATGTGTTATATATACAGAATATATGTACTTTGTTTTTGCTGCTGCCACCATTCTCCCACAACATGCAGTCGATCCAGTTTACGATATATCCTGTGAACTGCTTTGTCTGCTTGGCAGGGCTGACGATGAACATGTGATAATAATCATAACTATGCGATAATATCCCTCCAAAAAAAACACAATAATAAAATTGGTCATTTCAATCCACAGCTGTTTGTGGGACACTGCTGTGGACAATTGGCTGCCAAGTTTCGCCCACATATATACAGTCAATTCACTTCACAGTATATTCTGTGAAGCGCTACAGACGCCTAGAAGACATGAAAAGCGCTATATCAAATTCTTTCCAGAATATACTGCGTGAAGTGAATTGAATTGTATATTTCGTGGGCAAGACGTGACCGGGCGCGATATCGAAGGCAGCGACTATTATTATCAGAATATTTATTATCAGTTGTGTGCTTTGTAAGGCGAAGACAATCGGGAAGGAGCTGTGAAAGATGAGCTGGCTGCTTGCCCCTTTTAAGCTGGGATCTGTTGCAGGGAATGAAGGCTGCCGCTGCTGTGTCCAACACCCCACAGATGAGGCTGGAAGACGAAAACATTCTTCCAAACTCGATCAATTACTTGACTGCAATTACTTGAACGCTTGCTCTTTCCGCCATTTTTCCATCTGAGGAGGGCCGTCGTTTTATCCAAAGGAGAAGAGAGAGAGAGAGGAGTGGTGGTGGGTAGGGGGAGGAGAAGAGAGAGAGAGGAGTGGGGAGAGAAGAGAGGAGGGGGTGGGGGGGGGGGGGGGGGAGAAGAGAGAGAGGAGGGTGGGAGAAAATAGATTTTAATGTGTGTGTTTGTGTTGTTTTTTTTATTTTAAACAAAATAATAAATCAGAATCAATGTGTTTGGTAAGACAGGTCTTGTCTGTGAGGTTTGTTGTGGCTGGTGGCTGAGTGACAGACAGACAGAGAGAGGTGGGAAGGTTGTTTTGTGCAGCAGCTGATGTGAAAGGCAGCCTCTCTCCCACCATCACCACCTCCAGCCCTGTCCAACAATAACACAGACACCCTGCTATCAAAATTGCCAGGATTTTTTTTCAAGACAAATTTTTTAAAAAAAAAATACCCTTTTAATTGAACGCAGCATCAGTTTTCCTGCACGGCACTTTATGTTTTGACGCTGATTCTGGTGTGTTGTTTTTTTGTGTGTTTTAAAAAATATCTTATTATTGGGCAAAAAAAAAGGGGGGGGGGGGGAGGGGGCGAAGATGCATTTTGGAGCAAGGTTTGAACGCCAAAAGCCATTTGCAAAGTTCCTGCGATTCTCTCTCCCCCCCCCCCCCCCCCACCTCCACCAACTCTACATTATTGGTTGTACGTGGTGTAAATGTGTGAAGGAGAGCCCAGGCACCTTTTTCGACATTTTGAACACGATTTTACACGTCTGTCTGGCTTGTGACAATTTTAAAATGCGTCAAATTTACCGACTAGTTTGCCCCCCCCCCCCCCCCCCCCTCTCTCTCTCTCTCTGATGAAAGACAGACCAGTGTCTGGCTTTGGGCTGGATAAGGTGGGAGAGCCTGTGTCCTAGCTGCTAAGGAAATGCATTAGAAATGAGCTCCCCCCCCATCCCCACCACCTCCTCACCTCCATAACACAATAACCTGGCTATTAATATTAACTATGTGATATTATGGATAAACCCTTCATTGTGTTTGCGGTGGTGTTGGGGGGGGAGAGAGATGGGGGGAGAGAGAGATGGGGGGAGAGAGATGGGTGGAGGGGAGAGAGATGGGGGGGGAGGGGGAGAGAGATGGGAGAGGAAGGGAGTGCAATCCAAAACAAAATGCATGTAAAAACAAATCTGCACATTTCCTCAGCATCTCCTGAGTATTTGAGGATGGGGAGAGGAGAGAGAGAGAGAGGGGGGGGGGGGGGGGGGTGGAGGGAGTAAAGGAGGGAGGGAGAGGAGGGGTGGCGCTGGATACTGAACGGTAATAGGAAGGAGGTTTGCTGCTGCTGTTGCTGTCTTGTGTGGAGTGAGTGCCTGTTAAAGCTCCCTCTGCTCTCCATTCATCCTCAGCCCTGACAAGCAGCCACCATGGTCAAGTTGGGGAACAACCTGACTGACAAGAACAATGGGAAGGCTGCAGGGGTGGAGGATGGCTTTGATACCATTCCCCTCATCACACCCCTGGATGTCAACCAGCTTCAGTTCCCAGCGCCTGACAAGGTAAGGAGATAAGAGACAGAGAGAGAGGCAGAGAGAGGGGGGGGGGTGGGGGGGGGGGGGATGCAGTACTCTTGTGGGGGGTGGTGATGGGTGGCGTGGGGGGTGGGGGGGGGGGGGGAGAGAGACTTATTGCACCCACTTTAAAAGGTTGCAGGGAGAGAGACATGGCAGATCTCTTTTTAAAGGGACATCGTCATTTCAACTCGACCTCCTTGTACAAAGAAATGCAATCACCAGAATTGCAATCATTTTTTTTCTCTCTCCCTCGTTGGGTTTGTTATGAACCCCATTTTTTGTTTTAAAAGTGCATTGTATCTCGGGAGCCTGTCTTTGAGGTGTGAGGTTTTTTTTTGGGGGGGTGGGTATATTAACGTGATGTGTTTATTTCATACGTGTAACATGCTAAACAAGCAGGGTCCTTCCTGGTCGCTGGTTTGGGCTAAACTAGGAGCTGGTACAGCCAGCCCTGTATTGTTTTTCGTTGCAGTGACATTTTGTGAGTCATTGCAACAAAGATTACATCAGATTTTAATAGAGAGTGTTGCCCCTTTCAAGATGACATCATTAGTTTAGACCTAGAAGGATGTGGGAAGGACGTGAAATTTCAAACCCCCGGGTGGATTCTTTTCTAAATGTTGTTACAGGCAGTGGTTCAGAGGTTTGACAAGCTGATTGATGGTCATCAAATAGTTCATCGCAGAGATCTCATTCATAATGCTGACAAGCGGTGGTAACAACATCTAGTAACTTATTCAGACAATGCCATTCAAAGTAATAATAATAATAATCCTTGCATTTGATGCAGCACGTCGTTGAGACGTCTCAAAGCACTTCACGGAATGCACTGTACAGCGATTTGACTGTAGCTGTCCCCCTGTGTGTCCAGTAGCATGTAAGACATTTCATCGGGATTGTAGCTGCATCGCTTGCTGCTATATCGTGTCTGGGAAACGGCAAAGCAAGTGGGTTTTGTGCCATAATAACATTGCTCAATTGAACCACTGATCAAAATTGTGCAGTGTCCAGGCATCTGACCCGGCCATACTGTGCCAGTGTGTTGTCTCATATAGGACTGGGATCCAGGCTGAATCTGCTCCTTGCTTAGCTCTGTGTGCTGGGTGTGTGTGTAGGGTGGGGGGGTTGGGGGAAACAGGGGAGACAGGAAAAACCTTCTGCTGCTCTTGTGCGCCTCCTTGCGGTCGGTTCAGTGTGTTACAGTGGTGGCTTGGACTCCAGACCAAGCTCTTGAGTTTTAGTGGATGTGTGGTCCAATTTAGTGATGGAGAAGATTGGGGTGTAGCGGGGAAAGATATGCAGTATTTGTTTTAATTTATATTCCTGATAGATTTTCCACCCAAATTGAAGTGGCGTAGGCACAGAGTTCCTTTGCCTATATTGACCTGCAGTGATTTACAATTCATTGTACAGTTATTGTTTGGCTTTCTTGGGTTGTCAATCAGCTGCCAATCAGCTTTGTGGTTTGGCTGGAATTCCAGCCTGCTGTCAGACTGGTGCCTGTGGTTCTGTGTTTACCCACATGCTTGACTGACTGGTCTAAAGGGAAATAGATGTGACAAACTTTATTCTCACTCACTGAACAGAATTGAAGGTGGATTGTTTTCAAGTTAGCCGTATTTTTCGGGAGTGCTTTTTAGATTGACATTTTTCTAAAGAGTGCCACTATTGCTTTGCTCATGCACTGACCAGTTTTCCCTCTTATAATTCCATTATTTCCTGATTCCTTACTTTTATTGACTCTGCTTCTTTGTTCCAGAAGCACCTCCTCCCTCCACACTCACTCCCTCAGTTGGTATATTGATGCATGTTCTAGTGGCCTGTCCAAATGGTTGACTTTAGGGGTTGCAAACTGCCTCAAAAGGGCACAATAATTTGCAAAAAAGTAACTACCGGTAAATGCCATCTGGAGAGGGACAGCAGTCACCGTATGGCTGCTAAGATAAAGTACCTCATTACCTTTCAGGGGAGAGCTAGCTGATCCAGAGCGTGCTTGTGCTTGTGACTGCAGCTTAGCCATGTAATCAAATCAGTAATCACAGCAGGCAGGGGCTGCACGGTTGACTTTGATATCTGTCAATATTTACAAAGCATGTGTTGGAAAACAAACAGTCAGAGACTATAAATGTTTCCTAATTCAATTTAATGCCCCCCCTCTCATTTATTAGAAAAGGGAAGGGAGTTTCTCCCAGTGCCTTGGCCAACAATCCTCCAGATACAATTAGTTATTCACTTCACTTCATAGCTGCTTATGGGATATTGCTGTGCACAGATCGAATGCCGCATTCACCTACAAATACATTTTACAGTAAAATCCTGTGTAGTGCTTTACAGTGTCTCAACAATATGATTAGTGCTATATGAAATGTGAAGACTATTACTATTAGACCTATAAGTATCTGTGAGTCTTTAGTATGGATTATTCTTATTTAAAAAAAATAAAGCTGGCTTTCTCAAATTATTTGAATTTTTCTCAAACATATTTGGCTGGGAATCTCTTCAGTATCCTCTGCTCAGTAAGATTGGGAGAAAGAAGGTAAATTGCTTTAGGACGTCTTTCTTGCGCAAAATGTAATTTGCTGGGATATGCTGGGCTCCTAGCTGGAGTTTATATTAGACCAATTGTATTGTCTACATGCGGGTTCTTTTGCAGATAGCAGAGCAGAAGTTACGATTGATCTTGCCATGAGAAGTCGCATATTTACCACTTTTGACTGGAATTCATTTAGTATGGTTTGGGCAATGCGTTACTGGGGAAAATTGTTGAGTGTAAGTATTGGCTAAATATGATTTGACTCATTGACCAGGCAGCACATCTCTTGTCCATGTGTATTTTCTTTCTTGCCATTCCCTCTATGAAACCCTACAATCTGGCTTTTGTGCTGCCCATAGCACAAAGACAGCCATGGTCAAAATCTCCAATGGCACTTTAAACATCTGTGATGAAGTCTCTCTCTGCTTCCGTGACCTCTTTGTTACCTTCGACACTATTGACCAATCCATCCTCCTACACCACCTCTCCTCCCAGCTCAATCTTCATGGACCTGCCCTAGCCTGGTTCGACTCTTAACTCTCTCACCATTTCCACTTTGTTGCCACCAATGGCTTCTCCTCTACCTCCCGCACTGTCGCCTGTGGCATCCCCCAGGGCTGTGTCCTTGGCCCGTTACTTTTCAATATCTGCATGCTCCCCCTTGGTGACATAATCCACAGACATGGGGTCAATGTCCACATGTATGTGGCTGACACCCAACTCTTATCTTTCTGCCTTTACCCATGATTCCAGGACTGCTACTGTCCTGACAGACTACCTGTCAGATATCAAGTCCTGGATGAGAGCTATAGTTGAACGTCAACAAGACTGAGGCCCACCTGATTGGCTCGTGCCAATGCCTTCACACATCAGACACAATCTTATGCAGCATCAACCTCCATGGTTGCACATTCCAACTCACCAAGCCAGTCAAGAGTCTAGATGTCTTGTTCGATCCTCAATTGTCTCCCTCACATCCAAGCCATGATGCACTCTGCCTTCCCTCACCTCCGCAACATTGCCCAACTCTGCCACTACCTCACCCCTCATTCTGCTGAAATTCTTATTCATGTCTACATCACATCCAGGCTCGATTATACCAATGACATGCTTGTCGGCCTTCCCAATTCCTCCTTCCATGGGCTGCAGATCACCCAGAACTCTGTGGCCCGTGTCCTCTCCCATCAATCTTTGTGACCCCATCTCCCCCATTCCCCCATTCCGCCTTACTCCATTAGCTCCCCATCACCCAGAGGATTCAATTCAAGATCCTGGTCCTCACCTTCAAAGCCTTCCATGGCCTTACCCCACCGTACCTCTATGACCGCCTAACCTGCCCGCTCTCTCCACTCAGCGGGCTCTGGCCTGCTTCATGACTCCCGACCCACTCACCCCACCATTGGTGGGCCAACCTTCAGCCATTGTGGCCCTACCTCTGGAATTCCATCCCTCAGTCCCTCCTGCAAGTCCTGCCTTAAGACCTTCCTCTTTGACGGTCCCATCAGTCACCCCTTTACCTCCACCCTCCCCGATCCCGACCCCAGGTCGGGTTTGAAACACTGACTGTTCAGCACCTTGGGACGTCCTCGCATCATGAAAGGCGCTTTACACATGTAATTTTGTTGTTATTCTAATTATTGACATTCATTTAACTGATAACAGGATGAGGAATGTATTAGCAGCACTTACTTCAGACATTAAATTTTAACAATGAGGATTAGGAAATACAACAATGATGTGGCTCGGCCGAAAATCTTACTAATTAGAAATAACGTAATTTTATTGAGTTTGAATTCATGCCATAGTGCAGGAGGACAAATGTTTGTCAATACCATTCATTGGTTTCTCTGAAACTTACAATTGTATTTCTAATACAACAAACTATGTTTCCTTTCTTAGAGATAATTTTCCATTTGTTTACCTTACCCTTGTCTCCCAGTCTTAATGTTAAACTAATATTGTTGGGCATCACATGTCTGGATTTAGGTGAGAGGGTATGTCACTTCATCCTGTCAGTGTGATTGCTATCATGTTCTATTTAACTGATAATAACTGATACAAGATGTTCCTACTGTATGATGAGATAGGCAGTGTTTGTTTGTCTCAACAGTGGACGACAGTGAAAGATCTTGCCTTATTGTTCCAACAGCAGCTAAGAAGGTGGTCAATGTCAGTGGACAGAAGGTTCCTGGTCTACTTATCAATTGGTAGCCATGTTTTTCTAACAAAATACACAGTCAATCCACTTCTGATTGACTATATAATCTGTGAAGTGCTTCGAGACATCTCAACTAAGTCATTAGGCACGGTTTCAAATTTCAGCATTGTTAATATTATTATTAATTGAATGTGATTTCAATTGATGTTGTGTCAGGGTAAGAACATTGCTATGTATATTCTTGCAGGTAGAAAGGCACATTTTTGGTTAGTTAGTGGTAGAAATTTGACAAGTGATTGATATTGTGATTGATATCTAGAAGATGTGAAAAGCACATTATCAAATGCAAAAATTATTATTATAAAATTCAGAATTGCATTTTCCCACCAATCACTGACAGTGAATAAAATCATTTGATCTCCAATCTTCTGCATTAATTGCATAAGGAGAAATTCCACCTGAGTCCATATTTTCTCCATTTATCTTACCTAGCTTTTATTTTAATTATTTTATTTCTATTTACCTGGGAGTAAGTAGGAACCTGGTTGTTAGTTTGTTGTTGTTGTCAGTTAATTGTGGGATTGCTTTTCCAGGGATAACAATTATTTCCCCCCAAAATTGGATACTCAATCCACCACTGTTTGTGGGACACTGCTGTGTGCAATTAGCTGCCATGTTTTGCCCCCAAAGTATAGTCAATTCACTTTACAGTATATTCTGTGAAGCGCTTTGAGACTTCTCAAAGACGTGATAAGGTGCTATATCAAAAGCAAGTACTGTATTATTGTGTTAAAGTGTGCAGAATTGTAGATAAATGAATTGTAGACAAAAGAACTGTATGGTAAATGATGTTGATCAAAGGGGGGTGGAGAGGGGTCACATTAACCCAGATTTAAAGAGCAAGAAATGGAGCCTTGCAATGGAGAAGCCTGTTAATCCATGCATAGCTCCAACTGATCCATAAGGAAATTTGCTGAACAATTGGAAGCAATCTCCAGCAACAAAAGTAGCTGTTATAACATCAGGAAAATACGACGACTCTGGAATAAAGCAGCCATTGAAAATTCTGCTCCTCCACCACCCGAGGAAGAAAACCAGGCAAGTGTTTCAGAGGCAGATCAACACCCACATTGGGCCGTGCACAACTGATACTGGTAAGCGTATACAAAATGTACATTTGTTGAATATATTTCAGAGATTTTTGCTGGGAACTGATTATATGCTCTTTTCCATTCTAAAGTAAACAGATAAAAATTTTCACATGGCCAATAGAGAAACTTTATTACAAAGTGCCTAAACTACCTTTACATTATGGGCTTTGAAGTTGATGTGATGATCTCCGCATATAATATTTTTCTTTCTCTGCTTAGGTGGGTGAGCCTGAAACATTTGGAATTCAGAGGCAAACAACAAAGCAGATGCAACAAGAATCACAGTGGAAAGCACTAATACAGATTCTCTGGTGTTTGCAGTAACGTTTGGTGCTACATTAGCATCAAATGAGTATGTTGATGGCATTGAAGAGCTAGTAATAGTCGTGGTGGAAGATTAATCATTGTAGGGCAGAGCAATTGCAGGTGTGAGGTACATATGCAGAAGCAGGTGGTTGAGTGGCCAGTGGGTACATTTTCAAGGGTATGAGGGTGAGATATTCCCCAAATATTGAGATATCATTAATATTTTATTCCT
Source organism: Hydrolagus colliei (assembly GCA_035084275.1). Lineage (NCBI taxonomy): Eukaryota > Metazoa > Chordata > Chondrichthyes > Chimaeriformes > Chimaeridae > Hydrolagus > Hydrolagus colliei. The sequence continues at coordinate 74,660,718 of CM068742.1, forward strand.
CTTTGCGATTCATTGGATGTTGGGAATAAAGAATGGCTTGATTTCAGCATCCTCACACTGACCTATAAATCACTTAATGTCCTAGCTCTCCCTCTCTTTCCAACACTGCACTCCACTACCTATCCCCTGAGTTTAGCCAGCTCTGGCTTCCTGCACCATCCCTTAATGCTTCTGATCATCATCTCTGGTTGTGCTTTCAGCCACTATGCCATGCACCTCTGAAACTCCCTGTCTCAGTCCCTCTGTTTTTTCCCCTCTTTACTCATCTTCAGATTGCACCTGAAGACTTTCCTCTCGGTCATCTCCCCTTTCTCCAAGGCTCAGCATGAAATTATGCTGATGTTTAGTGCTGCAAGACACTGTATAAATTGAAATGAAATAGGTTATTGAGGTAGTTAGCAGCACACAGTTCTATTATGGCTATTGATTCAGAAGCTGGAATTGGATCCACACTGACATGCAGCTACAGCACCGTAGAAGCTATGTTGCAAACTACTCTGACTGAAGCTATCTCTGATATGTGGTTCACATAAAAATACTTGAACAGGATTGCTGTTAGGTATATATAATAATATTTGTTATATTTGATATAGTAATCATAATAATAATCCTTGCATTTGATATAGCGCTTTTCACATCTTCTAGACGTCTCAAAGCGCTTCACAGAATATACTGTAAAGTAAATTTGACTATATATGTGGATGAAACGCAGCAGCCAATTGTGCACAGCAGTGTTCCACAAACAGTTGTGTATTGAATTGACCAATTTGTTATAGTTTTTTCTGAGGGATTATAATCAGGAGTATAGAGTAAGGAAAATTGCCCAAGGTTTTCCCCTGCCTGGGATCGAACTACTGATCTACAGGACTCCACATATAGTGCCTTATCAAGTCTTCTAGATGTCTCAAAACGCTTTGAGGTATATACTGTAAAGTGAATTGACTTTACGTTTTGTGGGCAAAACGTAAGAGTAAATGTTACAGCTATTGTCAACCAGACTTGTCTCAATTGGTAGGCAGCCAGTTGAGAAAATACTAAATACATTTGCACAAAGACTGTGGCATGATTGGAAGTGGTTTATTCAACCACTTAATAAGAAGAATAATCCTTGCATTTGATATAGAGCCTTATCACATCGTTGAAACGTCTCAAAGCTCTTCACAGAATGTATTGTAAAGTGAATTGACTGTGGACTTTATGGGCAGAAGAACCACAGCCAATTGTGCACAGACAGTCATGGATTGAGTGACCAAATTATTATGAATGAGTGATTACAGTCTTATCTCAAGCAGCATATCATTGGAAGCCCCTGAACCATAATGGTCAGCTTCAATACATTCATTGTGCTGATGCACACACATAAGAGAGAATCTTTGATCCCTCCATCACTCCACACTGCATATTAAACAGCTTCATCCACATGATTACATCTCCTTTATCCAGTGGATAGGATGCCATAGGAGGCCTGTGCATCAGTGCTTGTAATGAAGATCAAATGGGTGCTTAGTTTAAAGAAATTTGGAAGCAACAGTGAGGCAAACCTCAAACATATGTTTTTCAGCTTTGAAAATACATTTTCACTGGTATTTTTCATTTTTTTCATTTATTAAAATAGGTTTGGGATTGAACAAAAAATTGGCACAAAAGATGTGGAATGAAACATTGTGTATTTTGGTCTCGTCATTTTGTTTAGTTCTACATTGTGCTAACTGTCATTAGATTTATATGTATAGGTATAGTTGTACATACGTTATATGCAAAGTCTTGAAGCAGTAAAGAAAAACAACAACAACTTGCATTTATATAGCGCCCTCCATGCAGGGCGGCATCTCAGAGCACTTAACAATGGCGGAGGCTGAGCCAGGAGAAGGAGAAAGGTGACCCTTGACCGGTCAAAGGAAAAGGTCTTCAGGTGCGACCTAAAGAGAAGGAGGTGGTGCGGTAAAGGGGTTGAGTGGGAGGGTTCTAAGGTTTGGGGGCTTAGTGGTTGAAGGCACGGTCGCCGATGGGAGAGCAGAGGATTTGGGGGACAAGGAGGAGGCTACTCCCAGAAGAGCGTACCCAGAAACCATTGTGAAATTAATAGTTTGAGCTGCATGTAAAGCATAGTGAACTGAGGTTATTGGAAATAATGTGCAGTCCTGTAGCTCAGTGGTTAGAGCACTCGCCTTGCAAGCGAGAGACGTGGGTTCAATTCCAGGCAGGCCGAAACCTTGGGTAAGTTTCCTTATTCTACACGACCGATAATAATACTTTGAAAAAAAAACACAATACAGTAAAAGCCCGTTTGTCCGGCACCCAATCAACCATAACTTCCGTATAACTGCCATTGCAAAAAAAGGTCCGCATTCGATTAACCGGAATTTTTCCGGAAAAATGCATCTTCATCTCTCGCTTGCGTTTTCAGTCGAATATCCGGCAGGCACTTTAACCGGCATTGACCAGGTCCCAAGGGTGCTGGATAAACGGGCTTTTACTGTAATAAATTGGTAACTTCAATCCCCCCATGCACTGCTGTGTGCAATTGGCTGCCGCCGTGTTTCGCCCACAATTACACAGTCGATTCACTTTATAGTATATGTTGTGAAGCGTTTTGAGATGTCTAGAAGATGTGAAAAATACTATATCAAATGCAAAGATTATTATTATTATAATGACTGTTCTATTTGAATTTACTTTTGGTAAGGTTAATACAAATCCTTCTTGCCAATAGGAGGGTATCATTTTCTTGGCCAAGCTGTTGAATTTCTAGATTGACATTTCACATCTAGAAGATTGACTTCTAGAAGATGTGTAGAGCGCTATATCAAATGCAAGGATTATTACTATTATATCATTAAATCCCAGATAAAATTGGTCACTTAAATCCCAGATAAAATTGGTCACTCACATCATGGTGATTTGTAGGTGAAAATTGTTGGATGGAAAATGGCTGCCATGTTCACCTACAAAATAAACAGTCACAACACGTTATAGTATACCTTGTGAAACCCATCAGACAGTCTACCAACTTTAAATGCTCTATAGTAAATGTAAAGATTATTATTATTATTATTTACCTGAAAATTCTGGTAGCAAAGAAAGCGCAATGAGAGTCACTGAGAATTGTATCCTCCTCAATCTGAAAGCAGCATTTGGCATTTCTATGATTCCCTCCCTGATTAAACATCTTAATGGATTTCGCTTTAGATAACGATGGATAATCAAGTCATTTCCCACAGATAATTTTATGTGAATACGACCTTTTAAAACCTTCCTCTTCTATGCTGCTTAACATCACTCAGTCTTCCTAACTGGTCCTCAGCGAGAACAATGGCTACGGCATTTGGAATAAACACGATATGCAAATGGTGAAAGGACTGTGTTGGCCCAGTGGTGCTATAATCATTGGAGGGTTGAAATATTAGCTTGCAACAAAGAATAAGGACTTAGAAGCTGGTGAAAATGTATAACAATAGTTCAGGGGAAACATGCAAAATAATCATAGGCATAGAGGCCATACATATGCAAGGTGTTGTAATATACACTGACTGTGGATTCCTATTCATTGATGCCAGAAAGAAGCAACATTTTTAATTCATAAAAAATACACAAACAAATCATTTAATGTGCCTTCTATAGGCAGATTTACATGAATAATCTGCGACTAAAAGATCGCATCAAAGATCACGGGGGTATGCTTTAAATCATTTAATAGCAAAATGAGTCTACTGGGACGGGATTAGGACCAGATTTATTTTTTTTAGGTGGATTTGTACGACATCTGCCGCATTCAGAAAATAATCCACACAGTGGGTAAAATAGTGAAGACTACACTCTAGCGCTGTGGACAATGAAAAGGTATCCGACAGTCTGAACTGACACCTCCTGTACAAAGTTCTCTTGAGATTCAATAAATAGATCTTATCTATTGTTGGATGGAAACAATCAGTAAATACGTAAATACGGAAACAACAGTAAATACGTAACTCAAACATGATGCCCAGATGAGTATAAAATTCCTGGATGAATATCTTTTGTTTGTATGTTCACTTAACTCGTAAACTGATGCACAAATTGTTATGTGTTCACTTTAAATGTATGAATCAACTACTGTATTATTGCAGTATTTATAATTGTTGCCCAATCACCAAGAAATAAATTGTTTTTTAAGTTGCTGCAAAGGGATGAAAGCGTCATTGTCTTCTACTTTTAAGACATAATCCACAACTCTAAATGCAAGCGGGTTTAGCTGTCTATATCTCAAACTGCCCTTCTTATCCAAGATGCTGGAACGAATTGTTGCTTCCCAGGAATGCTCCTTCCTCTTCCACCATTCCCTCTAATGAGACCTTCCAATCTGGTTTCCATTCTGCGCAAAGCATCAAGACTGCCCTGGTCAAAGTGACCAATTACATTCTCTTCATATGCCACCAGGGCTCCCTTTGCCTCCTTGTTCTGCTTGATCTCTTCAATGCCTTTTTTACTATCAACCACTCCATCTTTATCCATTTGCTTTCCTCACTGCTCCTCCTCCTGTGTAGCTCTGTAGCGGTGTCCAACCCCAACATTATGCAGCACTCAAAAATACTTCCCTGCGTGAAGGGTGTAATATAAATGCAAGATCTTTCCTGGTTTCACTTTTATCAATCCCTGTGCCCATTTTGTCTGCTCTAATGCCTTCTTCCCTGCCCCCATCATAAAGCCACATATGGCGTTCATCAGGGTTCTATCCTGGGTTCTCTCTTTTTCACCATCTATAAGGTGTCCCCTTGGTTCCATAATCTGTAGGTATGGGGTCCACATCCATATATGAGAGGATGACACAATACTCTATCTCTCTGCCTCTATCCTCAAATCCAGGATCACTGATGTTCTACCTTTCAGTGTTACATTTCACATCATGGCTCTGGGATGTTGCTGTGCACAAATTGGTTGCCACATTCGCCTACAAAACACACAAACATTCCACTTTACATAATATTCTGTGAAGATTTTTTGAGACAACATGAAAACATGCCTTGCTCCCTCGCTTGCCTCCTTCAAGACCATTCTCAAGACCCTCCTCTTGGACCATGCCTTCAGACCCCGTCCTATCTCTCTGACCTCTCTCATCCCAACCCTTCCCATCCCCATCCACCCCCAACCAATTTGGGTACTGACCACTGACTGTTCAGTTCCTTGGGACGTCCTCTTGACGTGAAAGGTGCTCTACAAATGTTATTATTATATTAAATGTAAGGATTAATATGATTATTATCTTTTCCTTTCCCACTCTTGCATTCACCAAACTCAAGCCTGCTGCATATTCCTTACTCCCTCCACCCACTATCAGTGAACAAGCCTTTAGCAACTATGCCCCCATCCTTTGAGGTTCCTTTCCTCTACCCCTCCATTTCGCCCATTCTATCTTTAAATTCCACTGACCTCCTCCTCACAGTACTCCCATACTTGGCATCCAATCTTTGCTCTATGTAGCATTTTGAGAAGTTATCTCAGGTAAAGGCAAAGATATCACCAACAATTTGCATTTTGACTGGAGACGCACTTTACTTGCCGAAGAGTTTTTCCCAGCCATGAGTTGTCACATACGTTGCCACGTTATCTGCCTAGTCATTTTCAACATCACTATTTCATCAAATGGAAGGAAACCTGCTCCAAACGGGACCTGGAACCAAAAGTGGCAGCTGCTGTTTTAGCTGAAAACTGGCTGTTTAACCACGGGAGGAGGTCTTTAGGGCAGCTATCTTCCAGGAATTTTGCAGCAACAAAGATGACATTAAGACTTACTGGCTCAGCAGTAACCTCGGTCAGATGTCCTGGATGAGTGCCCTATAGAATGATTTTCCATGCGTGAATGCAGAGATTAATAAAAAAACATCAGGCCCAGTCATGGCAGCAGTTCATGAAACTATCAGACTACCAGAGAATAAAGTGGATTAGAACTGTGTTTGTTGATGCAGCTGTCTCCTCTACCAAGAGGGTCTGTGAAGATGGACAGTCCTCCAAATATGAAAGGATGGCTGGTCATGAGGAGTAATGGCTTGAGACAATTTTAATGGCAATAGATCTGACAGATCTGATGGGACGTCCTCCCGATATGAAAGGCACTTTATAAGTTTAAGTTGTTGTTGTTGTTGACATTTACAGTTCAAATAGGTTGTGTTTGGATGGGCAGTCTAGGTAAATCTATGCAAAGCAGTTTGGCTGGATAAGGGGAATGGACTGTACCTTGAGTTTCTGATTCAATAATGTTCCACAGAATATCCAGAACCCTTTTCATTACATCACTTTACAGGAGCACAGAGGCTTTACCTGGTGAATGTTGAACAGACTAGATGTATAACAACTCAACCAGACTAATGTGTTTATTTTTCCTGTTGCTTGTATCAGCACTGGATAGAAACTGCAATATTAGAATATACTTTTTCTAGGCTTTTGCTGACCTCAATTGAGTTTAAAGTAACCTGCAAACCTTTTCATAGTTAACCTACTTGTGGCTGACCTTGTCATTCATTTAGTGAATTTATTTGTCTATGAATAGCAATGTTTTATTCTCCTTTTCACCACTCCTGTTTTCTCCAACCCACTTCTTTCTCCTGCATTTCTGATTCCTGAGTTACTTACACATTCTTAGGATATAAAGTGCTAGGGTAACCGATTTAAAACCTCTGAGGCCCTAACATCTCATAGACGTAATCTGCAGTAAGTCTGCATAATTGTGAAAAGCTGTTTTCAATATTAAGGCTGAAGGCTAAAATTATGAGACATCCAAGCCTCAATTCCACCTATTGTAGCCGAAGAGAACCATTTAAGATGGCAAAGAATTGAGGAAAATTCATAAATTCAATTCCTTAGTTTGCAAGCGTTTTTTTTTAAGAACTGTGGAAAACCCGGCTCCCAAATTAAGACTGAAAATAAGAATTTGAATTCAATACTAAGTCATCTTAAATTTTAAAGCAAGATGGTTTTATGGGCAATGCCAAGTTGAATTTCAGCCTGAAGAAACCTGACAGTTTGTTAATGGAGGAAACAGGCATAGAAAATGCTGCAAATGCCTTCCTCAGAGATTAGGGAAGATTTGCAGCCAGACCAAAGAGTGCAATTTATATCTTGAAATATGGAGAGGGTAAAGAACATCCTTTTGCCCATTTATTCTCATCCTTTCAGAAAACTAACCTTCTCATCTTCCTAATAAAGCATCAAGTGGTTTCTTAAGTGAGCCTTTTGTCCTGGCTTCAATCATCCTTCCTGGAGATCCACTCCCAGCTGTTGGTGGGGAGAAGAACTAGTGTCAAGAAATACTTCTCTGTATCTGTAGTTTGGTGGTTAGAGCACTCGCCTTACAAGCGTGAGACCTGTGTTCGAATCCAGGCAGATCAGCACGAAACCTTGGGCAAGTTTCCTTACTCCACACACCTAATAATAATCTATCCAAAAAAACAGAATAATAAAAATTGGTTATTTTCAATCCATGACTGTTTGTGGGACACTGCTGTGCGCAATTGGCTGCCACGTTTCGCCCACACATATGCAGTCAATTCAGTTTACAATACATCGTGTGAAGTGCTTTGAGACGTTGATAAAATGCGAAAACGCTATATCAAATGTAAGGATTATTATTACTATTATTATCTATCCTGAAATTGCTCTACATGGGATGAACCTTTAAAGCTCTCCATGGCCTTGCGCCACCCTACATCTGCAACTTCCTTACCCCCTATCAACTGCCCGCTCCCTCTGCTCAGCGGGCTCTGGCCTACTGCATGTCCCCATACCCATCGACACACAAGCCTTCAGCCACTTTGCCCCCAACCTTTCCATCCCACAATCCCTCCGTCTGCCCCACTCCCTAGTCTCCTTCAAGGCTCTCCACTTCGACCATGCCATCGGTCACCCCCCTTCCCCTCCCTTCCCTCCACCCTCCCCAATCCCGACCCCAGCTCGGGTCCGAAACACTGACTGTCCAGAGCTTTGGGATGTCCTCCCGACGTGAAAGGTGCTATACAAATATAATTTTGTTGCTGTTGTTTTTGAACCTGTATACTTTAATCTTGCTGCATTGGTTTAGGGGAACAAATAGATGAGTTCCTATTACCTTCAGACTATTTCAGAACAAGGGATGAAGTACAGCAGTAAAACGTTTTTCCAGCATCAGCGATTTTTCTTGTGATCCGGACTGTTGATTTTCATTCATTTTTCTCAGTATTCAGTGAGCAATAGATGTCAGAGAAAATTATGTCTCCTTCCCTGACTCTCGTTGCCTGTGTGTGCAGTGTTTTGAACGCTGTCTAGCAGCGGAGCACAATATGAAGTGTCAAAAATGAAACAGTAGGTTAGTTCTCTCATTGGACAACATTTCATTGTCATAGCCTAAAGGTTTGCAGATTTTTCATTTGGTGGTTGTGTGGGCCACATTTCACCCACAAAATATGCAGTTGATCTACTTTACTTTATATTCTGTGAAGTACTTCAAGATATCTCAACAACGTGATAAAGCATTTTATCAAATGCAACGATTATTAATATTATTACTAATACCTTAGCATTGCAGCTGGATCATAAAGAAACCATCATGAGTATGAGGTAGAAAGAGAATTGGATGAATATTCGATTAAAAAAAAGGTTTGAGATTGATGGTAAATCATTGGAAGTGGGAAACGAAAGCTACAAATAATAGATCTTCAGACAAACGTGGCTACCACTGAACCCTTGTTCAAAAATGAGATTGTCAAAAGTTCCATTTTGTTAAATATAGTGGGAGTTGATATGTTGATATTGGATGAAAGATTTGTTGCAGTATGAGTCTTACTCAGTTGGTAGTTCTCTCTTTTTGGGGCAGAAAGTAGTGGGTTGTATTGGGGATTAGTCTAGGCTGACACCACAGCAGTGTTGGGGGTGCACTGCATTGTGGAGGTGCTATCCTTCAGGTAAAATGTTACACCAAATTCCCATCTACATTTCTGATGGATGTTAAGATGCCATGGCATGAATCAAGAAGAAAGGAAGCTTGTCCCGGCATCCTGTTCAACAACCCTCCAAATAAATTAGTAATTTGCTTCATGGGTATGCTCATTGTGCTTGCCTGCAAATACAGTCACTACACTTTATAGTGGTGCTCTTTCCTCTTCGACCATGCCTATGGTCACCTCCCCTTTCTTCGTGGCTCAGCGGCAAACTCCACCATTGTTCAACGCTCCAAGACACTACGATGTGTGCAAGTTGTTGTCATTGTTAAGTGTTTTGATGTTTTATGTAATGTGTCAAATGTTGATATTATTAGACTGTAATAGTAAGTACCTACCCAATGTACTGAATTTTGTTTCTCCTCTTCCTTTCAGGTTATAGTGAAAACAAGGGCAGAGTATCAGCCAAATCAAAAGAAAGGAAAGCTTCAGGCACCAAAAATTGCTGAATTTACCATCAGCTTCACTGATGGAGTTTCGGAGCGGTTTAAGGTAATTTTCATAAATTAAAGATATTGTCCTCATTACTTTGGGACTTTTGCAGCTATTTTCATCAGTTCCAGACGATGTAAAACTCTACATATTATGTTATCTCAGGCACCAGGTTCTGTGAGCCCACACTCCCATCCTTGCTCAGTTCCCAATTGCTCCCCATCCCCTGGTGGATTGAATTCAACATTCACATCTCCAGATGTTTCCATAGTCTCTGTGGCGACCCTGCTGCCCAGCTATACCCTCTGCCCTGCGTCTTGTCCCTGGAAGCTTTCAGCTATTCTGCCCTCATTCTCTGAAACTCCTTCCCAGAGTTCTTCTGCCTCATTCCCTCCCTCATTCCCTCCCTCCCTCCTTCCCTCCCTCCACTTCAGTACTCTCGGCCAGTTTCCTCCACCACCAGCTCAAGCTCCAAGTCAGTTGTGTAGCATTATTTTGAGTTATTCTCCTGATGTGAAAAGGGTTACATAACTGTAAATTATTGTTATTGCTATAGTATCTACACTAGTTTACACTCAGCAGAAAGCAATGTACAATTCTCTGTTAAGTGTAGATAAAAGAGAAAATTAGAATTCTGATATTTGCTCTAAACACAAGAAAGTAGAACAGGGAATTATTCATATTTCACTGCTCAGCCTTTCTCAAATGGGGAAGACCACAAGTTTCTTTAAACAAAGGATCCTTTGGTCTGCGTTAAATCATTAACAGATTTGTATTTAATTCTTGCATTCTATGAGTATGTGTTAATTATTAGGTGACAGGTTTGCATCTAGTCTACCATACTTCACTCACTAAGGAGATCACAAAGCAATTGCTGTTCTTAGTCAGGCTTCTTTGCACTGGTGAAACAACCATAATCAAATCCTTTAGTAACCTGTTCATTCTCACTAAGGACAGATTGGAAGCAGCTAATGCAATGGAGGGATGCAGAAAAATGAAATAGGCTGACAGATTGTTTGATAAATTGTGAATAAATGCTTGCAAAATATAGTCATTACAATTCACAGTAAATTGTGTGAAATACTTCGAGAAGTATTTTGACGTGAAAGGTGTGATTACAAATACAAAGATTATTAATTATTAAATAAGAATTGGAGAAACAAGCAGAATACCAGGACCAAACAGAAAACAAGATAAAGGGGGTGCAAGAAAACAGGGCGGATAGGGTATATTTTGCTACTCGGGTATCTGTTGCCAGGGTGATCTTAGGCTAATATGCAGTGCTGGATGGGTGTTTTTTTTGCAGCAGTAACAATGAGATCTGGAGATGCGTCATGAAATGAGAGCTAGAAACCAGTGGACAATGGGGTTCCAAATACAGCAATCGTAAACTGCAAGTTTCAACGTTTTGACCAATTTGCAACAGAATTCGCAGGATTCAATAAGTTTTGTTGAAACATAATCACCCTCACCAAAGGCCAGTGAAGCTCCTTTGGTGGCCAGCATTTTGCTTTCCCAGCCTTTGACTCAACCTTTTGTGAAATGGCTGGAAAACAGTTCACCAGCTGCTTCACAAGTCAGACGTGCAGATGGCAACTGGCATTTTTGAGGGTTATTAGAACATGACATGTTTAGCAGGTGGCTATTGAGACTGGACTATGAGTGAAAATCCTGTTGGGTAGCTTTTTATTATAATAAATAATAATGAATTTGGTACAGTGGCTATCCCACCAGAAGGATGTGAAAACCACATAGCTACATTCAGAAGGATGTCTCAAAATGCTTCACATGATATGCTGTAAAGTAGTGAATGAATTTTGTAGATGATTATTCAATAACTCAACGGTAGACACGGAGGACACTGCGAATTGGGATTGTAGCACTACTGCATATCGGGGGGAAAACGGTTAGAGTAACTCTTCCCCCAAATTTTGGAGGAGGACGACAAATGTTTTAGCTAATTAGGTAAGAGGAGGGGTCTCTTCCAAGCTCGGGTGGGGGAAGTGAGGGAGGAATGGGCACCTTTGGATTGTTGTGGTCAAGACCACAGTAGAGACGTATTGGTTCACATGGCCTCCCTCCTGTGTACATTCCTTGATTCTGATCTGTAGATTTGCTTTGAAGATACTGCACTTATCTCGACAAATACAATGATATTAAGAAATCCCGTTCTTAGAACAGCCTTGTTTTAGGAGTTGCCCTCTCTAATAATTTATTTCCATCTGTTCCCATTTACACTATCAATTTTTGTATTGACAGGAAACTGGAAACTGGAGGCTCCTGCAGGCGTATTTCCTGCCAACACAAGGTTATTGGTGTGAAACCAGCATGAAAGCCTGAGTCCCAGATCCATGGGCTCCATGCCAGTAACTCCCTGCAGTAAATGCTCAGGTGGCACCAAGCCTTGTCAGTGTTGTGGTATTTCTAAATAGAAATCTCAAGTGTGGTTAATGCAGTGCTACTAAAGATTTTGTATCATCGCATCCATCCTCTTTATGTTTGTGCACAGGTTTACCAATGCAGACAGCTTCCACCCTTTCAATGAATTATAGCTCCCCCTGTTGCCTTCCTTTTGCCCCCATTGAACCTGGGTGACATACCAAGCTCATTCGCACTAGTTAGACAACACTTGGGAAGGTGTGAGTTAAATGTAATGTCCAGTCTTATCTGCCTGGCAGTGTTGCTGTGCAATTACTCAATCTCCACGGGCGTAAGCAAGCTAGGAGGAACTTATTGTCACTGCTGATGCCAACCACAGCCAAATCCACTGTGCACAAGGCAGGCAGACCTGACTGTCCTTGTACACAGAAGCAGTGGTGTGTCTGCAAGTGATGGGTGGGTAGGGGCAGGGGGTGGAAGTCAAGAAATGTTTATTGAATGCCCTCTAATTCTGGTTCATTTACTAGGAAAAGCAGAGGTCCAAGTTCAAGAGCAGACTCCAGTGTATTCTTGACCCTAGTAGGTTTGTACTCACTGTGATATTTCAAGCAAGAGAAAGATTGAGAAGGAACACTGCTTTCTTTATTTCTCCCAAGCAAAGTGATAGTCAAAAAAGTAGAGCTAGGAGCCTTCATGGGAGATGCTTCCACTCTCTCCATATCCGGCACTAGTGAGGCTTCTGCTCATGTCCTCTGTCACAGACTGTGGGGCAGATAACCAATTTGGAGCTCCATTACATTAGACAAGAGATGCTGGTGCATTTCTGAGTGTGGACCATCCACCCACAACAAACTCTGTGCATCTACCCAGAGCATCTCTGGTTGTGTAAGTCCACAACATGACCTCACTACATGTCAGCAGTCATGCTTTCACCAAAAACAATAATCGAGATCCGTTTTCTCATCCAGTTCACCAGGCAGTCAATTGGGAAGGGGGAAAGGGGCAGCTGGAGAGGGATGGTGTTGGGGGAAGGAGATGGAGGTAAATATACAGAAGGGGAGAATTTTGTTGTTGTCTGCTCACCACCATTAGTATGGTGGAGCTCCTGTAGCTCCTTACAAGCGTGAGATCTGTGTTTGAATCCAGGCAGATCAGGGCGAAACCTTGAGCAAGTTTCCTTAGTGCACATGCCTAATACAGTAAAAGCCCGTTTATCCAGCATCCGATCAACCGTAACTTCCGTACAACCGGCACCTCAAAAAAAAGTCTGCATTCGATTAACATTCGTTTATCCAGAAAAATGCATTATTTTTTTTGAAATTTTTTTTTTTGCGTTTTCGGCCAAATATCTGGCACGCGCTTTAACCAGCATTGGCCAGGTCCCGAGGGTGCCGGATAAACAGGCTTTTACTGTAATAATCCCTCCAAAAAAAATTGGTCATTTCAATCCACGACTGTTTGTGGGACACTGCTGTGAGCAATTGGCTGCCGTGTTTCGCCCACAAATATACAGTCAATTCACTTTACAGTATATTCTGTGAAGCGCTTTGAGACATCGATACGACGTGAAAAGCGCTATATTAAATGCAAGGAATATTATTATTATTATTGTTGCCCCCTGTAACAATGGTGGGGGTGGTGTGGAGACAGCCACAGCATTTAGTACTCAATGCCTCACACAAGGCTTCCTCAGATAATGGGAGCTCAGAGTACTGTCTATATTCATCTCCTTTTCCTCTTGTTGTTGAGGTATTTCAAACCTCAATTCCAAGCTCCACAGCCACATCTTTTGGACATGTCAACCTGAAGGGGCATCACAGTCAGTTCATCTGTTCTTTCAGAAGCACAAGGTGCTATTACTGAGTTTCTTAAAATGCAGGAATGCCTGTCGTGGGCAATATTGTTAAAATTGTAGTGGAAATAAAACACCAGGTTTTCTCCTGTTTATAAACAAAAAAAGGAAAAGCAGATTGGCACTGTGACTCCTCTGAGAAAGAATGGAATATATTTTGGGTGATGTAATTCAGTTGCACACTCGGTCCGCGAGTTGCCATGGAAACAGGATATACATTCTACTGGAGAATGACTTGTCTCCGACATCTCCCAGCCTGGTGCGAACATTCTCTGTTGTCAGAAAATGGTGCTCATTATTAGCCAGAAATTACTAACTCATTATTATTTTAGTATTTTAAGCATTTTATAGGTATTTAACACGGAAAGCTGTTAAGAAGCCCTACCTGGATTGAATAGTGGTTGAGCCGAATCCTTGCTAGCTTTCAAAACGGAATTTGATAAATTGCTGGAAAGCAGAAATAAATAAAAAGGCTTGAGGAAAATATAGGGGAGTTTGTTCACCAAAAATACTCACAGTCATACCAGTTTACAGTATCTGTATAACCTTTGAAGTGCTTTTGAGATCTGTTGACGATGTGATGAGGCATTAGAGAATAATAATAATAATCCTTGTATTTGATATAGTGCTTTTCACGTCTTTTTTTGAGGGATTATTATTAGATCAAACATAAGGATTATTATAGACTAAACAAATAGCTCTTTCAAAGATCCAGCAGAGGCACAATGGTCTAATGGCCTTTGTGATGCAAATTTCTATGTTCTATGGATTTCAAGGTTATACTTTTCCAAGAAATGGGATTTGCAGGGAAGAGCAGAGGAGGGAGTATCTCCTGGTGTGCTGGCAACAATCCTCTATGTAAATTAGTCACTCACTTCATGATTGTCTGTGGGTTATTGCTGTATACAAATTGGCTGCCCTACCTCCCAGTATTTATTATAAGTGCAATATCAGATGCAATGATTATTATTCTGGTAGAATTTTTTGATGAGGTAATGGTATGGGTGGATAATGGTAGCGCAGTTGATGTAGTTTACATGGACTTTCAAAAGGCATCTGACAAAGTGCCACATGAGAGACTTATTAGGAAATTAAAGGCCCACGGTGTAAAAGGGACAGTGGCAGAGTGGATCCACAATTGGCTGCGAGACAGAAAGCAGAGAGTTGTAGTGAGCGGCTGTTTTTCAGACTGGAGGGAAGTGAGTAGTGGTGTGCCACAGGGATCGGTTTTGGGACCATTGCTCTTTGTAATCTACATCAATGATCTGGACTTGGGTGTAGGGAGTACAGTTTCCAAGTTTGCAGATGACACTAAGTTAGGGAGAATAGTAAATAGTGAGGAGGATAGTAACCATCTGCAAGAAGATATAGACAAATTGGTAAAGTGGGCAGACACATGGCAGATGAAGTTTAATGCAGAGAAGTGTGAGGTGATGCATTTTGGGAGAAGAAATGAAGGGAGGCAACATAGGCTAGATAGTACAATTTTAAATGGTGTGAAGGAACAGAGAGACCTGGGGATTTGTGTTAGTAACTCGTTGAAGGTGGCAGGACAGGTAGACAAGGCTGTTAAGAAGGCATATGGGATACTAGGCTTTATAAATAGGGGTATAGAGTACAAAAATCAGGAAGTGCTGACTAACCTCTATAAAACTTTGGTGAGGCCTCAGTTGGAGTTCTGTGTACAATTCTGGTCACCACACTACAGAAAGGATGTGAAGGCATTGGAAAGGGTACAACGAAGATTTACTAGGATGGTGCCAGGATTGAGGGACTTCAGCTATGAGGAGAGGCTAGATAGGCTAGGGTTATTCTCTCTGGAACAGAGAAGATTGAGGGGAGACCTAATAGAGGTTTATAAGATCATGAGGGGTTTCGACAGGGCAAATAGAGAAAAACTATTTCCACTCGTGGGCGAATCTGTGACTCGTGGTCACAGATTTAAAATAGTTTCAAAGCGAAGTAGAGGGGAGCTGAGGAGAAATTTGTTCACTCAGCAAGTTGTTCGAATCTGGAATGCATTGCCTGAAAAGGTGGTGGAGGCTGATTCGGTAACAACTTTTAAAAGGGAATTAGATCTTTATTTAGGGAGAACAGGTCTATTAGGCTATGGGGAGTGGGCAGGGCAGTGGGATTGAATCGCTCTTTTCAAAGAGCCGGCACAGACTAGATGGGCCGAATGGCCTCCTTTGGTGCCGTAAAATTCTATGAATCTATGAATCTATTCATTATTAACTGAAATATCACAAACTGACATGCTGCAATGTGTCAGGATAGTTCACAAAGCTTCTACTTAGAGTTTTAAAGTCCTTTGTTTATTGATGAGCAACTAGGTTTCAACACTGCGGCTGATTTTCTGGGAGCAATAATCCTGTGGGTGACTGAGAGAGCCTTTTCCGATTGGCAAAAGGCAGGAAACACAGGCACACAAGGGGAATATCTGTAGGCGTGGAGAGCCTGGTAAACAACACAATGTGCCACCATAACAATAATAGGATTAGTGAGCTCAATGCCAGAAAAATATAATCTTTCATAATGGATTTGCAATGAATGGCTCCAGTTCTCTAGCTCCGTCCGGTGTGCTGCAGTCAGGCTGTCTATTGTGCTAATCCGTTTGTTTCTGGCACAGACAGGCAGCCCAGCTAGAGCTTCTCCTGAAGCCAGTGTGGTGCATATGTTGCCAGCCACATGTAATGAAAGCAGCACGGCTAGCCCATGCCTCCTGGCTAGCTCCCGGGCTGCCTCCATACGCATGTTTGACAAGTGCTGCTTCAGTCAAAGGTCCAACTTTGATTCACACTGTCAATCATGTCCTAGGGTCCTGCCAGCTTGGCTGCAAAAGAAAGAATGTGGGATTTTATTATGCCATATTACGCTGAACTGTCTTAACGTACATCACAAGTAATCACTGTCAAGTCTAATGAGTGTTTATGTAGAGAAACATGGCAGCTATTGGCACCAGCAAAGTTCCTCAAATAGCCATGAGTGGAATGATCATTCATTCCAGGGCATTGTTGGTGAGGACACTGGGAGAAAGTGCCACTTCCATTCGAATTGTATTGGTGGGGGTCATTAAATTCTACCCACAAGCAGTCAGACAAAACCTCAGTTTAATGTCTTACCCAAAAGGTGGTATCTCCTTCCTCAGTTTTGTCAGCTTCATTCCTGGAATGTTAACCAAATTGTTCTTTGGATGCCTGTGCACAATCTATTCTTTTATTGACAACAGTAGAGTCAGAAGCACAAAGTGGCCACCCAAAGCTCTATTAATAATAATAATAATCCTTGCATTTGATATAGCGCTTTTCAAGTCTTCTAGACATCTCAAAGCGCTTCATAGAATATATACTGTAAAGTGAATTGCCTGTATATTTGTGGGCAACACATGGCAGCTAATTGCGCACAGCAGTGTCCCACAAACAGTCGTGGATTGAAATGATCCATTTTTTTTAGAGATTATTACCAGGCGTGTGGAGTAAGGAAATACTCAACTTAATAATATCTGTTGAGGAGCGTGATCTGATGACAAATTATGCTGGAGTTCAGAGCGGAGCCCATGTTCGGTAGGTTACAGTAACATTTCAGATGACAGCCTTTGCAGTGGCTGCAAATCTATTTGAACTACTCTCCCAAATAGGAACATAGGAATATAGGAACAGGAGTAACCCATTGAGACCCTCAAGCCTGTGCTGCCATTCCATTGGATCATTGCTGATCTGTACCTCAACTCCATTTACCCACTTTGCCCCATATCCCTCCATTGGCCTAGCAAATGTCTATCCACCTCAGTCTTTAAAATTCTAATGGATCTAGGAACCATAGCCTTTTCGGGGTAGAGAGTTCCAGATTTAAATAGCTCCTTCATAATTTTGGATGTTGAAATGTATATGGCACTCTGTTTGCCACATTGATAATTAACCTGCTGATTGCTCTCCTGTTCCCTGAAATTCTACCTGGTCCAAGCTTGTGTAAACATTTTGTCTTGAAATTTAAGATCTTGCGGAATCGTGGACAATTCTTCAATTCAGTCTTGATTTCGAAACCAGTTCTTTTTAAGATCTTCTGAAAAATAACTTCCTAATCAATACTATATTTGAGAATTTTCCAAATAAATCTCTGCAACATTAAATTTTAAGGCAAAATGGTTAGATCTCTAAAATGGTTGAGACATCGAGAATATGTGAAAAGTGCTATATCAAATGCAAGGATTATTATTATCTCTAGCTCCTTCCATTAATAATCCTTCTATTGATGAAGCATCTTTCATGCCCCAAAGGATGCCTCAAAGCACTTCACAGCATTTACTGTAAGTGTAGTGACTGTGTATTTTGTAGGTGAACACATCGGCCAATTTACACACAAATTAATTGACAATTTTGCATCTTTTGATACATTTAGAACAAAAATTGGGACCTGATATTGGGGTTCTCCAGATGTGTTACTCCTAGATCTCTGCTCAGTCCCCAACTAGACGTGGAACAATAAGTTATGAATTTATGCAGTTTGGTTCCATAGAATTCCCAGTTAAATTTATTCCTGAAGCTTATTAACCTTTGAGTAAAACAGACCCATTAACCTGCACAGTTCCATCTGACTTCCTCCTCTTTTGTAACATCTTAATTTTAATTTGTGTCCCCTGGTATATGAACCGTTGAAAGGGGATAATTTTTCAGTAACTTCATTACTCTCCTTTGTGACCTTGACAACTTCAAGTAGGTCACCTCACAGTCAGAAACAGAAAACAGCATTTCTTCACAATTATTATAACAATTAACTTAAATTCCTGATTTCTAATTGCTTGTGTTCTCACCTGCTGAAGAGGAATGCTGGGGTCTGATTTGCTATATTCCCAACTTGGTTTTAGATGCAAATGTCATTAATGTTGTGATGCTATCAAATCCAAACTTAGCAAAGTCTCAATGAGGCCAGCGAGCAACAATCAGATAGAGAGAGGCCTTGTTTACCTTGTTTTTTTTGGACTTTGCCTTTGACTTTTGAATTGGGAATTTTAATTCATTGTCTGTGAATTTTGCAAATAGGAAGCTGCAATTAACACAACAAATTAAGTGGCAAACCCTCAAATTGGATCCCAGTATGATCTGGTAAGCACTTAGCACTCACCTGACTTGTTATTGAATAGACTCTTAGATTGCTTTTTATTAACGTGACTGTATGAGGAGGCGGTGGGGTGGGATGAGGGGTAGAGGTAAAGAGGGTTCTTGTGGAACTGAGTTGGTTTCTCAATGGCCCACATGATAAAGATCAAAAAGATAGTCCAATACCTGAGCCAGGCATATTCACAGGACTGTAAAGCACTGTTTGCAATGACCAGCTGGGTGGGACTCATTTGGCAGAACTTGAAGAGACAGTTCATTCATTGGTGGCTGGGATTCTTCCTACTTGTCACCTGCAAACCAAACCTAACTGGGGAAGCAGGGGGAAGCTTACTCGTGCAGTCCTTTAGAATGGTAGGCTTTGTGGTGTTACTTGTTAAACTCCAGTAGTACTCCCTGTGAACAATCTGGGACAAATCTTGGTGTTTGCCAACAAGTTAAACTCTGGCAATAGGATGCATCTCTTTGGGAAGAGAGTGCTCAGTCCAGACAGATGGAAACCACACATATGTGGAATTTTCAATGCTTGTTGTTATTGAAGTAATATCTAGTAATATTAGTAGAATATTTATACGTATCAGAACTGAAAAAAATGAGCAATTAAATAGTTATCGCATTACAATATATATTACAGTTTTTAACCTCATGTCTCATGACTTTTATCTGTGTACATGAAAACAGCGCATCGAAGATTTGGTTTCATGTTTTTCCTTAATTTTTCACTACCGCTAAAATCATAATGCTGGCATTGTCCTGGCCTAATTTATTTATGTATTTATATATATGCCTAATTCACTACTGTTGTTAACTGGTCATTGAGCCCTTTTTCCTTTAGAGCGACATGTTATCAGGAATTTGGTATATATTTATTGGTTTGCGGACTCTGGCTATATCTTGTATATCTATAGCACCATTCATATAAAGTAATAATAATAATAATCCTTGCATTTGATATAGCACTTTTCATGTCTTCCAGACATCTCAGAGTCACAGCTTCACAGAATATATTTTAAAGTGAATTGTAGGTGAAGCACGGCAGCCAATTGCGCACAGCAGTATCACACAAATAGCCGTGGATTGAAAGACTAATTCATCATTGTTTTTTTTCTTGAGGGATTAATATCAGGCATGTGGAGTAAGGAAACTTGCCCATAAAATATTGTATACAGTTAATTCACTATGTAGTGTGAAATGCTTTGAGACGTCTCGAAGATGTGAAATGACTACATCAAATGCAAGGATTATTATTTATTCATATAAAGCGATGTCAGATTCTTTAAACAGAGACTCAGGACGTAGACCTCAATGCTGCTAATTGACTGGACTTCTTAGACTGACTGACGCATCTATTCAGACAGTACTTTCCACTTTCTACTGTCATTATACTGAAATGTCAACTGTCTGCTTCAATCACTGGTTATGTGGTCAATCAAACCCTGCACCAGATGCCCACCTTTTGCTGCTTCCGTTAACCAAAGCTCATGTTTAGACATTTACATCTAAATGGAACAAAAATTCTGAAATATTGTCTGGTCAATTCCAAAGGGAATTGAGCAAAAATTGTCAGAATATTCATTCATCTCCACCATGAAATCCCAGGCTAAAACCCCCACACACAGTGTACCAGGATAGAAAGCGTTGAGCATTGAGTGTTTGTGTTTGTTTATCGCTGTTTGCACTATCCCTACAACCCCAAGCTCCCAACCAGATCCTGAACTTATCCGTCTATCACCTTGAAGGAATGAAATCATGGAGAAAAGAACTGTTTCGTCTGGGAGTTTGCCCCACGTATCGAGAAGCAAAATAGCAGGAGCAATATTCTTCGCATCTCCAATCCCACTTTTTAGAAGACATGTCCTCTATTCTCTGGTTGACCTCTGGTGGATCGTCATCATGTGGTTCTGCCTTCAAAATACCTAATTTCCTCAGCTGTAATTTCTATTGCAGTCATGGCTCCAAATCCAGCAAATGTAGTTACATTGTAAATGAATTTTGCTCTGCTGGAGATTGACTTTGGTTCGGTATGACAATAGTGCCCTTGTTGTAAAAGAATGCTGTTATCACCCCTCACCCCACCCCACCATCTTCCTCCCATTTCTATATTTAAATCTCGGAGATGCATGACTAAGAGGTTGATCAGGTTATACAGATAATGATTATTTGTTCTGTTGTGTCCAGCGTTAGTCAGTTTGCTCCATTTCATTACTAGAAATGAACTCTTGGATTGTCACCAGATTCAGGATAATTTACGTGTATGGACCAGCTGGTTTTAGGCATTTCCAGCTCACACATTACACTCTGTCCTCCTACACTATCTGTCCTCTCAGCTCAATCTTCGCAGACCTCCCCTTGCCTGATTCGGATCCTACCTCCCCCACAATTTCCACTATGTCGCCACTAACGCCTTGTCTTCCAGCCCCCGCTCCATTACACCTTCCAGGATGCCGTCCTTGGCTCTCTTCTTGTCTACCTACTCCCACTTGGTGACATCATCCATAGACATGGGGTCAAGTTCTACATGTAGGCGGATAACACCCAACTGTACCTCTCTGCCTTCACTCTCAATTCCAGGACCACTGCTTTACTCATGGACATCGAGTCCAGGATGAGAGCAATTTTGCTGCAATTGCATGTCAACAAGACCGAGGCTCTCCTGCTTGGCCTCTGTCCACACCTCCATAATAATAATATTCCTTGCCTTTTTGATTTAGCACTTTTTTCACGTCTTCTAGATGTCTCAAAGCGCTTCACAAAATGTACTGTAAGGTGAATTGACTATATATATCTGGGTGAATTGACTATATGTGGGCAAACGCGGCAGCCAATTGCGCACAGCAGTATCCCATAAACAATCATGGAATGAAATGACCCTTTTTTTTGAGGGATTATTATTAGGCGTGTGGTATAAAGAAACTTGCCCAAGGTTCTTTGAATGCTGACAGTATCTCCTTCCATGGAGGTACTGTATATCTCAAGGAGCCACTCCGCCTATCCCCACCCCACAACATCGCTAAAGTCTGCCACTGTCTCACACCACTGTCCATCAAAACAGTCATGTACGCATTCATAGCTTCCAGGCTTGACGACACAAACTCCCTGCTTGTTGGTCTTCCCCACTCCTCCATCCACAGGCTGCAAATCATCCACAGCTCTGCAGCCCGTGTCCTCTCCTGCACAAGGCTCGGTGACCCCCATCACACAGAGGATACAGTTCAAGATCCTGGTCTACCCTTTCAAAGTGGCCTTGCTCCCCCCTACCACTGGAACTGATTGTCCAGCGCCTTGGGACATCCTCCCGGTGCGAAAGGTGGTACACAAATGAAATTTAGTTTTGTTGTCAAATGTAGTGACTGTGTATTTGTAGGTGAACTCAGCCACCAATTTGCACACAGCAACATTTCCACAAACAGGCAGGAGGTGAGGGATCAATTCACTGGGGGGATTGTTTGCCAATACATTGGGAGAATGTTGAATAGTGCCATGGAATCTTTACAGTCCACCTGAAGAGGTGGATGGAACCCAGGTGTAACATTGCATCCAAAGGACGCACCCTGTGTCAGTGCAGCGCACAGCCAGCACTACGTTGGAGTGATCCTAGACTAGGGTCCGTCGATATGGAAATTTTCCAATTTAGATATATCGATAGGCTCATATCGAGATATACCGAAATATCGATATTTTCGGGGATTTCGTACTGCGCATGCGCGTGCGCATTTGGAGATGTGCACACAGTTGGAGGTGCGCGCGCATTCGGAGGTGCGCGCGCATTCGGGGCCTATCTCCTCAGGAGGTAAATATCTCTCTCTCTGTGTCTCTCACACCCCCACCCCACCCCACCCCACCCCACCCCACCCCACCCCATCTCTGTCTGTCTGTCTGTCTGTCTGTCTGTCTGTCTGTCTGTCTGTCTGTCTGTCTGTCTGTCTGTCTGTCTGTCTGTCTGTCTGTCTCTCTGTCTCTCTGTCTCTCTGTCTCTCTGTCTCTCTGTCTCTCTGTCTGTATATTATCACATCCCCCCCGTCTCTCACTCCTGTCTCTACCCCCCTGCCGTCTCTCTCTCTCCCCCTCACCCCCCCCAGCCGTCTCTCTCTCCCCCTCACCCCCCCAGCCGTCTCTCTCTCCCCCTCACCCCCCCGCCGTCTCTCTCTCCCCCTCACCCCCCCGCCGTCTCTCTCTCCCCCTCACCCCTCCCTGCCGTCTCTCCCCCCTCCCCACCTCCACCGTCTCTCTCCCCCCCCCCCCCCACCCCCCAGCCGTCTCTCTCACCCCCCAGCCCTTGCATACCTGTATATTGTATTCGAGGACTATGAATACAATATGGCGGCTTTGCACCTCGGTCTGTGCATTGTGTACAGAGATGAGCATTCTGGGTCTTGTAGTTCAGTGCTCGCGCATTCCGATTTTTTTCGATATATTGACCTTTTCGATATATCGATATTTTTGAAATGTCTATATCGGCGTATCGATATGAAAATTATATCGGATATAACCGATATATCGATATATCGCTGGACCCTATCCTAGACCACTACTGAAGCCTTCATTGAGGAACTCATTCTGTAACGACTCTTTTGACTCAATCTTCACTAATAGAATAATAAAATCGATCTCCATAGGGCACTTTGTTTCGATGTAAAAATAATGACTTTTGGAGATGGCAGGTGCCAAAAACGTTATCAAAACAAAATCCAGCCTGAAAGGCCAGCTTGTAAAACAAGACCAATGTAACCTGACCAATGTTTGATGTGATTGAGAAAATACCACAACAGACACAGAGACTGTGAAAGGGTATATGTGCTGGTGACTTGGTGAGCTCGACAGCAATCGGATATGTGAGCTCAACCATCTATAATGTAATGTAACCATCTCAACTCTAAGGGTCAAAAAATGATCTGACAAATTTATTTTCTACTGGGAGGCTGAGCTGTGCGATCATCCCTTGGGTTTCAGTGGAAAAGGCTTTTTATACATTCCAAACGTGTGATGCAAAACAATCAAAACCTCCCCCTTCTGCGTGTCCTCCTGGAAGGGCATAAATAGGAACGAAACGCTGTTAATAACCTGTTTCTGCTGTAAATATTTTTCCCTTTTGCAAGGCCACTTTACCATTTATTGCATCTGTTTTAGTGCAGGGTTAGCCAGGTGAGAGAGGCATTTTCTGACTGGTTCTCATTTGGAGTGTATAATTAATCGACTCCTTTGTTGCATGTCGATTGTGTAAGTGGTTTATTACCAGGCATTTGAAGATGCTGGATAAAAAAGAATATATTGTTTTTTTTATTGGAAAGATAAAATATTAAGTAGTAAGTTACCTCTGGAAACATCCACTCTCAGTGGAGAATCGTGGAGTGTTGGCAGCAAGTAATATAACTGCAATTTAATCAGTGTTCGAATGACATTAACCATGGGAGCAAACCTGCAGCAACCCGCGAATGTCACATGAACTCAGATTAAATTTCTGCCTTACACTTACTCCCACATTTATGTTTTATTCATTGTACATTTTAATGAAATGAAAGCCATGTTAATGACTATTTAAAAGTGGTGCTGGATTTACATTGAATGCCGCATGGAGACTTTGATGTAACACCCAACCTAAGTTTACAAAGGAGCTGTTAGGAGGGCAAAATTGGTCACTGAGGTTTTGGTGAAGTGCGGTGGTGGGCGTGTGAAATTCCTGTACTTCTCTGCCCATTTGAACTGCAATGAACACCTCCTTTGTATTGCGCGCATGATCTTGTTTTTGTTCTTTTGTGTGTAAACAGAGCATTGTAAGGCATGTAACAGTGGGATGAAGTACTGGTTATAACAATCCCCAATGCTGGTATTAACGTAAAGCAATTTGTGGTGATGAATTAAGAGTGTCAGGCTGAAGCTGGGCCACAGCATTCAAGCCAATTGTTTGAAGTGTGATTTTTCTTCTGCTGCAGAATTGGTAACAATACACTTAAAAAAGCAAGTGAAATGAATTGTTAAGTTGCCACTCCAGAACAGAATTAAAATCAGCCTTTATTTCAAGCAAGAAGCAACAACAACAAAATTACATTTGAACATAAGAACTTAAGGAATAGGAGTAGGCCATTCAGCCCTTCGGGCCTGCTCTGCCATTTAATAAGATCATGGCTGATTTTCTAACCTAATTCCATTTACCCACCTTATCCCCATATCCTTCAATCCCTCTATCTTTTAGGAATATATCGATCTCAGTATAGCGCCTTTCACACAACAGGCTGCTGGCTCTGTTGGTGGTATTCTCACCTCTCAGCCACAAGGTTGTAGGTCCAAGCCTGTCATAGGGATTGAAACTCACATTGTCGAGGCTGAACTCCATCACAGAGTTGGGGGTGCACTGTGTTGCTTGAGGGTGCTTTCCTTCTGATGTGTTGTTAAACCAAGGTTTAGATGGTTATTAAAGATTCGATAGCTATTCGAAAAGAGAAGGGAGTTTTGTATTCCATATTGTATTCATAGCCCTCAAAACAAAATTGGTCATTTACTTCAAAATAATAATAATCTTTGCATTTGATATAGTGCTCTGCAGCCTTGTACTCTCCTGCACTAGGCTCCGCGAACTCATCACTCCCACCCTTGCCTGTCTCCACTGGCTTCCCATCTCCCAGAGGGTCGAATTCAAGATCCCCATCCTCATTTTCCAAGCTATTCACAGCCTTTCCCCCGCCTATCTCTCCGACCTGCTGTCTCTCTATCAGCCTGCCCGTCTCCTCCGTTCGGTGGGCTCTGGCCTGCTTCACATCCCCCGCCCGAACCGCCTAACCATCGGTGGCCGGGCTTTCAGCCTCTGTGCCCCCACACTCTGGAACTCCAACCCGCAATCCCTTCACCTCGCGTTCTCCCTTTCTTCCTTCAAGGCCGGTCTCAAGACCTTCCTCTTCGACCGTGCCTTTTGCTCCCCCACTAACTCTCCCCCATTTCCTATTCTCCTTCCCCCTACCCCTCCCCCCACCTCCCCTCCCCACTGCTCGGGTCTCGACCTAACTGTTCAGCGCCTTGGGACATCCTCCCGACGTGAAAGGCGCTCTATACATGTAATTTTGTTGTTGTTGTTCTAGTAGTGCCTTATTACATCATCGAGACATCTTAAAGCACTTCACAGGATATACTGTAAAGTGGCGTAACTGTGTATTGTGTGAGCAAAATCCAGCAACTGTGGAGTAAACAACCAATTTTATTTGGGGGGATTATTGGTCAGGATAACGGAAGAATCCCCCTTCTCTTTACAAATAGTGCATTGTGATCTTCAACATCCATCTGAACAGACCGGACCTCGGATTAAGGTCTCATTTGAAGGATAGCATCTCCAACAATGTGGCCCGTGACAATTTTCCACCATTCCATCTTCCACTCCCTCCATTGCTGGTGAATGTCCTCCCGGGGCAGTGGCAGGAGCAGTGGGTCGGGAGGACGCAGTGTGCAGGACCTTTACTGCATTCTGTCAGGAAGGCGACTGCGTCTTTCACCAACCGCACCCATAGCAACCAACAGCTGGTAGCTGACAGGTTGGACCACCCTGTTTATTACAAATAGTTACACAATGTGATTCCATGTCCTGACATGAGGCTTGAACCCACAACCTTCTGATTCAGGAGAGAGTGGTACCGTTGAGTTAATGACTGTTGTGTGAGATAGCTGCTTTGTTGTACCAAACACACAGTCACTCCTCTTCACAGTAAATCCTATGAAGCTCGTTGGGAAGTCCTCATGATGTGAAAGGCATTATACCAAATAATTGTTATTATTGTGGATCGAGGTGGGATGAGGAGAGGGGCAGGATTATCTGTGCCTCGTATAGAGATTGATAGAAACATTGAAATAACGTAGGAAATACTGGGAGTGCACACCAGCAGATCAGTATGGGGAAGAGGAGTAGTGTTTCCAGTAAAACATATTTTCAAGTTGCTGTGGGTTTTCAGCACTCTCTGTTTTTTTACTGAAGTGTTTGGAATATTCTCTTTCCCTCTGTATCTGAATTCCACAGCGAACACACAAATGACTGCTACATTTCATATGTATAAACGGTATGCTCAATGGCTTCAGCAGTAACTCAGGCTGAATGGGTCAAATGTTTTGCTCCCGAGCAGTCATTTAAGTGATTCTATGGTATATGAATGGACGTTTACTTGCTGTGAACTTTATCACAACCGGCAGAATTCCTCAAGATGGAAAAAAAAAATTTTTTAAGCCTGACTGGTTTAAAAACATTGTCCTTTATGGTTTTTCCAGGTGACGGTTCTCATTCTCTTTGCACTGGCGTTCCTCACCTGCATCGTGTTCCTGGTGGTGTACAAAGCTTACAAGTATGAACACAGCTGCCCAGATGGATTTGTCTTCAAGGTAAGAATTGTCCCTCTGACAGGGCAAGCTTGGTAACCACAGTAGAGCTCTTCTGCACTCACCTTTGATATACCTGCTGGCAGTATGGTCCTGGGCATTCATTTAATTGAGTTATCTGTGAAGCTCTATGGTAATATATTCAGTATACTTGACATTATTGGCCAGAGGAAGGAAACTCAAAGCTTTGTTTGTGACAGTTGTGCTTTTCGTTTCCTCCTCAGCACATGTAACCAGTGCTGAGAGGCTTTAGTTTTGGTTTGCGATATGTGAAGTTATTACTCTGAAGAACAACCTTTAAGTAGATCTGCAAATCCCTGCATGGTTTCCTTAGCTAATAAGATCTAAGAGAAGACGCCCCATATGTGCAAGGAACCAACAGACACTGAGCGTTGTGCGTATCTATTTCACTGGAGAAGAATTGTTTTTGTGCAGAATTGTTACGATCTGGAATGCACTGCCTGAAAGCATGGTGGAAGCAGATTCAATAATAACATTCAAAAGGCAATTGGATATATACTTGAAATGAATTTTTTTTGCAAGGCTATAGGGAAAGGGTTGGGGAGTAGGACTATTTGCACATCTCTTTGAAAGAAACTTTTTTTTTGGTTCCATAGCCTTTTCTCAGGCTTTATTGGCTTTTGGGATTTGTAATTTGTTGTTTACAAATCTCACTGTCCAACATTTGCAAATGGAAAATCATCAGCAGCAACAGTTTGCAGTTACACTATATAATGTTTTTTCACAAAGGGAAAATATTCCCAATCAAAGACGGGTGAGTACTGTATGAGCTTGCGGATGACATCGCCCAGAGGGAGCGTGTAAAGGGTGAAAAGGAGGGGGCCTAAAACAGAGCCCTGAGGGACGCCGTGAGAAACTGTGCGGGGGTTTGAAGAAAAACCGTTGGAAGAAACAAAATGTAAACGGTGGGTCAGATAAGAATGGAACCAGTCAAGGACTGTGCCTTGAAGGTTGAGGTGGGAGGAAAGACGTTGAAGGAGGATGGTGTGATCGACTGTGTCGAACGCAGCAGACAGGTCAAGGAGGACGAGGAGGCAGAGGGAGCCCTGGTCACAGGCGGTTAGGATGTCATTTGTAACCTTAACCAGGGCAGTTTCTGTGCTATGAATTGGGCGGAAACCTGATTGGAGGGGTTCAAAAAGTGAGTGAGTTGAAAGGAAAGAGCGGAGCTGGGAGGCAACCACTCTTTCAAGGACCTTGGCTAAAAACGGGAGGTTGGAGATGGGTCGATAACTTGATGGTTGCGACGCATCAAGGGAGGGTTTCTTCAGGATAGGGGTGATGGTGGCTGTTTTAAGGGAGGTAGGGACGGTGCCTGAGGAGAGGGAAAGGTTAATGGTGTCAGAAATGAGCGGGGCTAATAAATGGAGCTGGGTGCGGAGGAGGGGGGTGGGGATGGGGTCCAATGAGCACGTGGTGGGTTTCATGGAGGTAATTATTTTTGTGACTGAAAACGGGGTGGTGGGGTTTAAAGTGTGAAATGGGGGGTGAGTAGGGGTTGAGGTAACTGATGAGGGCACAGAGGTGGAGGAGTGGTGTGGGGAGGAAACCGCAGAGCGGATTCTCTCAATTTTGGACTCCAGGAAGTCCAGCATCTCCTCACAACGATTGTTTGAGGAGAGGATCTGCGAAGTGAGGTGGAGGGGGGGAGGCGGCGGAGGAGCTGGTTGGTGGTGGCGAAGAGGAGGCGGTGGTTGTCCTTCGCTTCCAGGATTATCCTGGAGTAGAACTTAATCGGGGAGGGAGTGAGTAGAAAGATTACAAAAGTGGCTACCTTACTGATCTCCAGTAAGTTCTGAGTGCTGGATGGCTTGACATGGTAATCAATGCAAAGAGGCATTATCTTGAGTCCGCTGTAGAAGCAGTTGGTGTTTCTTTACAAATTTGCCCAAATGGGACGTGAAAGACGCTCTATAAATGTAATTTTGTTCTTTATTGTTGCAGTAGCAAATAGCTGGCAAAGGACTGAGGTGGTAGGAATTTCACCATGGACCCAATGACCCTCTTTAGTCAGGTTGAAGAGAAGCATTTTGGAATTAAAACAGAGTGAAAGAAATAGGAAGGGAGAGAAAGAGAGACTGAGTGAGACAGAGAGATGGGGGAGACAACTGATAACTGGAATGTTTATTTCAAAGTCAATCTGGGTGATATGCATGATAGCTATTTTGAGGGTTGCTAAAAAAAAACTTTTAAATGACTGCTTTTTTAAACAAAGCAAAGTCTGTGAAATAATGTTAAGTGTATCGTATAATCCAATGAACAACATATTTGAATTTGTTCTTTTATTAGCAACGGCAAGCCTATAAATGCTTTTGTTTTAATTTTATTCCTTTCCTGAAGTGGCAAGTAGTGCGTTTGCAGCCATTATTATGAGGTACATGGGAACTATTGGTTGCAACCTGATTACTTTTTTACACCCACTACTTTCTTATAGGAGAGTACCTGTAGGACTGTATGTGATCTATTTCTGATAACAAATCTAATTGAGAACTTGGTATCTTGAGAACTAGCCAAAAAAAGCGTGAAGTTTCATTCTGTGGCATAGCAAATTGTAACAAAGCAATAATGTTTCAGTGAGGTTTTGAGTTTTTTTGAATAAACATGATTTTCTAAATCAAATTTGATGCTGATGTACATTGTGGAGTCATGTGGCTCAGTGATTAGAGCAGTCGCCTTATGAGTGAGAGACCTAGTTCAATTCCTGGCAGATCAGGGCGAAACCTTGGGCAAGTTTCCTTACTCCACATGCCTGATAATAATTCATCCCCCCAAAAATAGATTGGGCATTTCAATCCACGACCGTTTGTGGGACACTGCTGTCCGCAAAATGGCTGCCACGTTTCGTACACAAATATAGTCAATTCACTTAACAGTATTTTCTGTGAAGCACTTTGAGACGTCTAGAAGACGTGAAAAGCGCTATATCAAATGCAAGGATTATTATTATTATTAAGGATGGCACCTCCAAAATTAGGGTGGTTACTAGCAATCCAGGTTGTTCTCACCTTCGAAGAGATCAAATGTTTACACAAAGAAGTGTAGGTTGCAGTCCCGAATACTTGCAGAATGTATTTTTGCTGCTTCATTGCACTTAATAGAAAAAAAACACCTTTTTATTTGGGCTATTAACAACACGCACAATGTCAGGAGCCAGTTTTCACAAGTCAGCAGTTTGTTTTCACAATCAGCAAGTTTACTTTTGTAAAATTGCCTTTAATTTCAAAATTCACTTAACTGTAAGAAGTTGCCTGAAATTGGTTGTGAGAGAGAGCTATAATCCTTTCAATTCTATAAGAGCAGGAAGAGAATGGTATATATCAGACATATATATATATATAGGGTCAAACTGACCGAAAATATCTGCTATGGAAGATTCACAACTCTGTGCTGCAGTTTTCATAAATGCAGATTGAGTTCAGAAGCATCTTATTACATTGCACTACACTGTATCTCGCTGAGTCAGAAATCGGCAGTGTGGGTTACCACATTGTTTGAATAAAGTCTGCAAGTCCGGTATCAGAAATGGGAATCTTCTACAGGCTCACAGATTTTAAACTGACTCCATTTGCAGGAAGACGTCAATTTAAAAGCGCAGACCACAGAGCCAACATAGTTAAAACAAAACGTTTGCTCCTGCAATATATAAGTACAGAGTTATATATGTGGGCATTTACTGTAGTTTCATTGCAGACTGAGTATGGGATGTCAGAAATGATATTCCACATCTATTAATAATAAGATTGGATTTCTCCATATACAGTAGCTGGCCACCAGAATTCATGACTCCCACAGATGATGTAGTCTGGGGATGTGCAGTTCACCCACGAAAATGTACTTTATTCTGATTTGTATGAAATTAATGCGGGAAATTGTGAAAACATTACCATTCAACGGCATGGAATGCAAGAGGTGATTATGTCTTACCAGCAATTTTATGAATATAAAAAATGTCTGGAAGGGGAAATGGCCATCCAGCTCACTGAAGAGCAGCAGTGGTCTGGATTTTCTGGAGTTGCAGCGAGGCCGGTTGCCACAGCAATGCAAACCACCAGTGAAGACAGCAACCTTAAGCAGGTTAATTAAACATTAATGAACTGCAAGGCGTGCCAGAGACTATTGTGCTATGAAGCGAAGTGCGAGGCATATATAATACAACAATCTTTGCATTTGATTCAGCTACTTATCACTGTTATCAAGCCACCTCAAAAGCATTTCATAATTTCTGTAAAGTGTGATGACAATTTATAAATGCACATAGCAGCCAATTTGCACACAGCAATGTTATGAGTTATGAGGACAGGCTAGAGAAGCTAGGATTATTCTCCCTGGAGCAGAGAAGGTTAAGAGGATAAATTGTTTTACTCAGTGAGTTGTTCGGATATGGAATGCATAACAATAGTACCTGCAATATAATATAATAATAATTATTGCCTGAAAAGGGTGGGGGAAGCCGATTCAATAAAACCTTTTTATTAGAGAAGTATTTGGGAAAGACAGGTTTGCAGGGCTATGGGGAGAGAGATGGGGGAGTGGGATTGATTTGGACACCTCTTTTTAAAGAGCCAGAGGAGACATGATGAGCCAAATGGCCTCCTTCTATGCTGTATAATTCTATGATTCTATGTTTCAAAAATAGCCATGGAATGAAGGACCAATTTTTGTCTGGGGGATTATTAGGCAGGACGTTGTGAGAAAGTTCTCTTTTCGAAGACAGCCATGGGATCTTTAATGTCCAGCTGAACAAGTAGCCAGGACCTCACTTTAATGTCGCATCTGAAGGACAGTCCTTCAGCAAAGCAGCCCCTCCCCCATTACTGCAATGTCAGCCAGACCACAAGCTGAAGGAATAATTGGCACAGTGAATCTCTGCTGTCAACTTAATAATTAAATAATAATCCTTGCATTTGCTAAAGCACCTTATCACGTTGTCGAGACATTTCAAAGTGCTTCACAGGATATACTGTAAAGTGAATTGACTGTATATTTTGTGGGCAAAACACACCATTATTCAAAAAGAGAAGATTTTTCCCAATGTCTGGCCACCAACCCCCCCAAAATGATCACTCATTTCATGTTGGTGCAAATATTGGCCACCTCATTCACCTGCAAAACACACAAGTCATTCCATTTTACAGCATATCCTGTGAAGTAGTTTGAGACAATCTACTGACGTGAAAGGTGCTATGTCAGATGTAAGGATTATTTATTAGGGAATGATTGTGTGATCTCCAAGGTTTCCAAGATCCAGATGCTCACGAGATAAGTTGACTGCGGAGCTCAGGAAAAAAACTTTATTTTTTAAAATGACATTAAAATAAAAAAGGTCTGCAGGCAGGGAGAAAATCAAATACAGAATGAGATTGATGCTGGTTTTAACAGGAATCTAATTGTATTACGACACTTTCAAATTGAATGGCCTTGCTGTATGATGGACACACGGTGCCTTATAATGAAGCAAAGTGAGATGGAGTCAGCACCACTCACACTTGAAAATCTCACCTAGCCACAGACGCGACATGTACTGGCTATGTTTTCTACCACTGGACGTGTTATTTAAGTTACAGTAAAAGCCCGTTTATCCATGACTCAATCAACCGGAACTTCCGTATAACCGGTACGTTAAAAAAAGTCCCCATCTGATTAACTGGATGTTATCCGGCACAATCGCGGTGGCAAATTTAATGAATCGATTGTCGCACAAGAGGACTGTACAGGTATTTTGGCTTGCCGCTAGTAGAGCCTTAAAGTCGCGCTGCCGTTTTGACTGTACACCTCTACCCCAGCATCATGGCTTCAACCCAAGCATCTACCAGCAAAGGTGATTTTTAGGTGAAGTTTTAGGTGAATAACAAAGGTCTGTTATTATCTGTTATTATTTAGTCTATTATTAATATGGTATGTGTTAAAATAAGTAAATTGTTTTTGTGTTGGATTTTCGGAGTCGAATCCGACAGAATATCTGGCATGCCGTTTAACCAGCATTGGCCAGGTCCAGCGGGTGCCGGATAAATGGGCTTTTACTGTACTTTGAAGTGCAACACCTTGTTACCTGCCAGAGAGACCTCTGCCATGTTATTGTATGGGTGTAAATCGGAGGTGTAAATTGACGAATAGATTTAAACATGGCTTCACCGCTGTTTTTTTTTGACAACACTAACAACAACAACAAAATTACATTTATAGATCGCCTTTCACATCAGGAGGATATCCCAAGGCACTAAAACTAGTTACAGTGAAGCCCGTTTATCCGGCACCCTCGGGATCTGGCCAGTGCTGGTTAAAGCGTCTGCCAGATATTTGGCCGAAAACCCAACACCATTTTTTTTTGAAAAACAAATGTAATTACATTTTTTAAAACATAGCATATTAATAATGAACTAAATAATCATTTATATGATATAATATATCAATAATAATTATAATCATTTTACACACAGCGACCAGGCAGTTCAAAGAGATCTTTAAAATAATGCAAAGGTTACACGTCTGTTCTCATTAGGGGCAGAAGAGAGGAAAGCAAACATGTTATTGAGAAAGCAGTCACCATTCAGTTAACATTCCTTCCAAATGATCCAAGGATCAGCATTGAAAGCAAACTTTTCATTTCACTTTTAAAGTTAGATTTGCTTTTAACATCAGACTGGGGTAAGGGGAGGCGCTGAGTGTGTTTCTGATATACACTGCAGTTTCCCAAGGTTAAAGGTATTTGTAAAATAAACCTGACTTTAGAGGTGTTGCAGGGGTTTGTGTTTTTTATTAAAATAAAAGCTGTGATATGCATTGATCTGCAAGCTTTGTTCAGGGTGTGTGTGTGTTTTGCTGCTTTGTGGCTAAATTAATGAACTCACCCTCACTCTCCCTCCTCTGTACCTCTGTACACTCTGCAGAATGCTGTACCGGCAGCATTCTGAGCTAGCGCCACTTTCAGGCACCTAATAGCAGCATTCCAAAATACTGATGCGAAGGGATATTTTTCCGGATAACTTCCGATTATTCGAATGGGGACCTTTTTTTTGTGGTGCCGGTTATACGGAAGTTATGGTTGATTGGGTCATGGATAAACGGGCTTTTACTGTATATTAACTAACCAATATAGTTATAGAGGACAACTGCATCATAATGTGGTCCCCTGGGTCCAATGTCTAAGACTCCTGTGTGATAACGAAGTGTAGAGAAAAGGCTGGCTTGCTGCGGACATCACTTTTGGGGGAGCTACGCTACACTGATGTCACTTCCTTCACTATGCCACAGGCTGAGGCCAACGGAACACAACATCCAGCCAATCAGCCTTTTAAAAGTGTGTGTCTTATAACAGGGTTATCAACATGTATTTGCAACATGTTCGTACAAAGATGATAATGTGATGTACAAAGGCAGTTCATTCGAATCTTTTGGTTTTAATTTCATTCTTAGTTCTTTGTTTGTCTGCAGATAGGTCACTGCACTGTACAGTAATTCCTGTCAGGGGCTTTGAGACATTTCAGCGACCTGAATAAACGTTTATATTAAAATGCAAGAATTATTATTGTTATTTACGGGTGAGAGATCTTTCACTTCTGTTCACTATGTGTGTGTGTTTCTCTTCAGCATAACCGCTGCATTCCAGCTGGATTGGAGACCTACTATTCTGAGCAGGATTCCGCTTCTCGGGGAAGATTTTACACGGTCATTAACCACTACAACTTGGCCAAACAGACCATCACCCGCTCAGTGTCACCCTGGCTGGCTGCGCTCTCCGAAGAGAAGGTGTTGGAGCGGGAGAGCGAAACTGCTGATAAAGCAGCGGAGTGAGGGTCAGTGATCCTCCGTTCGGTTCCTAGCAGCAACCAGCACAGGAACCAAATCTAGCTGCTTCATGTACGAGGCGCTGAGATACAGTAAGGTAATGGGAGAGAACTTGTTAATTTGATACATCTTGTTTTCCTTTCAGTCCTCTTCATTCTGCTCATGTTATTTGTAAGTGTTAATGAAATCCTTTGCTAGGTGGCATGCTTGTTTCATTTTATTAGTACTTTCAGCTAGAATTGCTGTACTTTTATTATCTCAGGATGTGGATGTGAAAATAAAGTCTTTAAAACAAAAAACACCCCCACAAACCTGCTCCACAACACACTCATACACATTTCCTGGCTGGGTCACTTGAGAATGCAATCAAACACACTTATGCTGGTTTTAAAAGCAAAATGGGCAATTTCATCACCAAAAAAACCTGGATAGTGAGCGAGGTACACTTTGCTCAGATGGTATGTTAATTGTGTAGAATAACTAGTTTCTGTGTACTTTATATATGGCTTTTAACAATCAGCAAATAGATTGAAATATGCTACTCTGGTTTTGATTGTGTCAAATCAATGTGCAACTCGTTTTTCTTAGAGCATGAAGGCAGTAAGAAATTTTATAAAAAGAAACCATTTTAAAGTCCACTCTGCTTAATCAATCAAAGGCTCCATTCTGCCTGACGCAATGGTGCTGATTTGAATATTACATTTAAATGAAATGACTATTTGATGTGGGCTTACAGACCATACTGAGTGGCAAACTTGGCAACTAGGTCACATCAGTTATCCATTATTACCTTAAAAGTACAAGACGACCACCAGCGGACCTGAACTGTGGCTTAACTCCAATGTCAGATATCACCAGTAGACTTTGTCAATGCCAAGAGTTCCCAGTAGTTCACATTAAGGTTAGGATTAGAGTAGCCGTGATAAAGTCAAGTTGTGTTTGCTCTTCCCAACCAACCTTTCATTCTACAGGTAAGATCACCCTGCAGTGCGATTACCTGTAGTCAGTGGGAACTTCTTTCAGATTTGCTTTCTCCCATCCCCCTGTGCCATTTGCCAAAAAATCCAAGATTAATTTAAGTTAAAGAAGCGAATTATTCATTAATGCTAATTGCTTCTCCGATTAGGAAAGTTATTGATGTGCATTGGCTGTTTGGAATCTGAACGAATTTGATCTCCAGGAAAATAGGACGTACTGATGCACAGGTTTGGTGTGCAACCAAATCATTTCAAATAGTCAAAAATATAAAGAAATTCCAACTTCTTGCTACTGTGTGAAGCTGTCTCTGGATATAAAATATAATGGTGATTCATTGTCCAAATGCAATATCTGTAATAATACAAATACTAGAAATATTTCCACGTGTGCCATAATTGGCATGCTTTTGATGTACACTTTTCTTAGTACAATCTTACAATGTCTGCCATTAAGCTCATATTGGAGTAATATCTATTTGGCCATATCCTCCCCAGGAGAGGACAGAAACACTTTCTTAAAGAAAATAAGTTATTTTATCTCTACCTGGTAACCACCTTCCATCATGGAGAAGCGATCTGATATGCTTTGCCCTTAGCAAAGAAAATATGCCAAAATCAAAACTGCCAGGCGTGGACTACACAAGACTGATTTCTACAGAAGCCTGTGGGATATTGTAGGGAAAATATTAAGTGACATGGTGGGGGGAGATTTGCAGACACATGACAAATTAAAATGAGTGCCAAAACATCATGCTTTGTAAAATGTGTGCCATACTTGTTATATAGTGTCTACAGTGTTATTTAAGTCCTGTTTTTACAGAACTCCATGTGTTTTATACATCTGGGCAGAATTATACTTGTATTGGATGTAAAATGAAGCAATGAAGTTATAACTGATATTCACTATACAAAACAAATAAAGTTGAAAAATGAGAATCTTTATGCTGTGTGTATGTGTTTAAAAGCATGGCACTGCTTCATCTAAATCTTTTCTAAAACCATGAACCTGTCGCCACTATCTTCGTTTGGCTCCAGTCTCCCCTATCCAGTAGAGATAGATTTCAAAATCCTTGTCTTCCCTTCAGAGGCGCTATACGTGTAATTTTGTTGTTGTTGTTATTGTGTTTTTAAAAACCCTACAAGGCCTTTCTTCTTCCTACCTCTATGACCTGTTAATACCATACAGATCTGTTGGCTCCCACCGTTCATTGGGCTCCGGCCTGCTCCATGTCCCCGGCCCACAACATCATTGGGGATCAGGCCTTCGGTGTCTCTTTTCCCACCATTTGGACCTGCATCCCATAGTCCCTTCACCTCACTCCTATCCCGCAATCCCTTCGCCTTGCTTCTTCCCTTTTTAGGCCAGTCTCAAGACCTTCCTCTTCGACCGTGCCTTCTGCACCCCTCCTAACTCTCCCTCACCCACTCCTTCACGACCCGTCTCAAGCCCCTCCTCTTGCATCATTATGGAGAAGCGATTCAAAATCCTCCTTCAGTCACCCTCCTACCCCATGGAAAGACAGTGGCTCCTTCTTTCAGTCCACTCCTGCTCAGAATAAAGTGATCGAGCAGTCAGCAGCTTGGCAGATTTTTTTTTATT
Source organism: Hydrolagus colliei (assembly GCA_035084275.1). Taxonomy (NCBI): domain Eukaryota; kingdom Metazoa; phylum Chordata; class Chondrichthyes; order Chimaeriformes; family Chimaeridae; genus Hydrolagus; species Hydrolagus colliei. Next base: position 74,698,172 of record CM068742.1, read on the forward strand.
AGCAATTTCAAACAATAGTTTTCTTATTAGACAACATTTTGATTTACTGTTGATTTCTCTCATGCAAGTAGTAAAGTGCACTGTATTGAAATCTTTACATTCCTGGGACTAAGAGTAACAACTTTGAAAACAGCAATGTGAGTCACCAGTTGTGTGCATCACAATTGTACCTTTTCTGTTTCTGTTCATTTTCTTTTAAAAAACACTTCGGATTGTGAACATTATTGAACATCAGGACACAAAGATATGTATCAGGAGCTGACTTGACTCACTCAAAAGAACAAGTTCACAATGGTTTTCTTATTCATAAATAATGCATTATTTAAACCTAGTCAGGCTTTGTTTGTTTTTAAAATTAACACAAGCTCACAAACAAAAAAATTACTGCAATACATAATATTGTCGAGCTGTGCCACTATGTGTTTCAAGTGCTGATTTTAGGTTTTATTTATTCTGTAAGTCAGTCTTCTGTACTCTAGCTGTAGATTATGAACATGAGTAAAAGTCCTGTCAGGTCATATTGAATATGACACAATAAAAGCCGTTGGCCAGCCCCATCTCTTAGCTGTCATACCAGTCCAGGAAAAGCAGAGAAAATGAACACATAACCAAGAAGAATAGGATCCACACTCGAAATCCAGCATTATTTTTGATTGCCTGTTGGATGAATGAAGTAAAACACAAATCAATCTGATGTATTCACATACGCTGCGTTTTTCTAAGCTTTTAAGTCAAGCATTTGTTTAAACATTCTCAATGGAAGCATAGCTAATAACTCCATTCCTTTAATTGCCGAAACCTAGCTGTTCAACATTTATGTGAGATAGAATCTCACAAAGGTACTGTATGGGAAACATGTTTGAACAATTTTTTTTTAAAGTTCTCTGGAGATAAAGGACTGTTCAGCCAGAGGCTCAAGACATCTCACTGCCCATTGCATTTAAAATTTAAGATTGCTCAGAATTTTGTAAAAAAATTCACTTTAGTCTTAAATCGGCAGCTGTTCTTTCGCAGTTTCTTTTCACAACCGGCCAATCAAGTTTTTGGTCAGTGAAAAGCCAGTATACTTTAAGTTTATACTGTATTAGCATTCACACTCATTATCCAGCTTAAATACATGATTTATGAAACTGAAAACACATCCACAATGTTTCTTGAAGTAAAAGCAAGGTAACTCTGTGAGTACATTATTGTAATTTAGAGGTCCATGGCCCAGAATTATTCTATGGCTTTTCTCTCAACTCTTTCCAATAATACATGATCGTCTTTTTAATGTACTGGAGAACCCTATAAATTACACGCCTACCAACAATCAATATAAAGTTATCTAGATTACACAGGTACTAATAAGCTTCACACACAGCCTAGGCTTTCAGCAAATGATAGTCAATCACAAACAGATCCTTTACCCTTTTCACTAAAGGAAACCCTTCATCGTGTACACATCTCCTGTATGCATTCTCCTGGATACAGGGTCTAATGTCAGATTGATGGCACGGAGTTCAGCAGCGCTACTTGAATTGTGAGGTTTAACTTATTTTACTAGTGATTTTGATTTCTGTCAGGAGATTAAATCAGTTTGGTGGGCTAGCTCTAGTAAACTGTGCATGGCTGTTTGGAAAGAATGGGTCTGATGGGTGGATTCTTATTATTAGACTCCAGAAACAAAAGCTGAGCAAGGAGTCAAAGAAAAACAAATCTATTAAAATTACTGTATTTGGTTCTATTGAACTGCCCTGTTTTTCATACAGCAGAAGGTTACATCAACTGTACAGCTGTGAGTGGAAGATCCTGCTCCTGTGCATTTGAAAACAGACAAGACTGGCTGGTGGCTTTGGTCGTTGCAGTGTATTCCAAATAAGACAGTGAAACAGAAGTTGAATTTGGTAAAGACGGGCCACATCGAACTGCATCTGAATAGATTACGATATGAAGCAGACCCCAGCGGTGGCTTTGCTGTATGCCAGGGCTGACTTCAAACCTGGTGTTCAGTGAATTGACGTTGGATTTTGGCAGATGCTGGCTTTGTTCTGACATCAGTTTGCCAACATAAATAATATGGTCCACCGTCCTCAAGGACAGAGAGCTCGATTGGCTGACCTTCATGATTTTCTCCAGAGATCGGGACTACAGGATGCTCGAGAAAAGTTACTGTTCCCATAAGACGGAACAAACACTGCACTGATCTGCCCGCATGGGTCAGAAGGAAAGGTTAATCAAGAAATTAAAGCAGATAGAAGCAAGAGGGTTCAATTTGGTGCTCAGATTCTTGTATTAATGAGACACATAGGAGTGCATACATAAAAGATGCGAAATATTTTGCACTGACACAGGCCAAATTGATCTATGTTTCTTTTGTAGGCACAATTCTAAGAACTGTTGTTTTAAGCACTGGAACAATAAAAGATGTGGTTTATTTTGCAACATAGTGGCGTGTTAGTCTAATGCTATGTGAACACGTTGCTGTTGTTGTTAGACTAAATGCAGTATTTCAGTAGGAGGATGATATGCTGGGTATTCTGAAGGCTGGGATAAAATAGGCTGATGAAGGGATTCTTCCATCTGAACCTCTTTTCATGATACAAATAAATAGCAAGGCACTGAAATGGAAAGCGTCAACACACTAAAATAGAATTTTTAGGTAACTGTGACAATACCTTGTGTTGAATTTCAGGTGGAAACTGATGCTGCCCAGTAGCTAAACATACTTTAACCACTATTATGGCTGTCTGAGAAACTAAGATTCAGGATCATTTATTTTTAACTGACAGTGCAGTTTAATTTACAAAGCAGTGCGTGGTATTATCTGTGCCATGGCAACATACAACAGACTGGTTTGACTCTGTACTTGTTTAAAAGGTCGTTGAGCTCCCTGAATCTCAGCCAATCTATGATTCTATGATTCTAATCCCTGTGCTAAAAAAACAGACAACTTTCAGGCAATCATGTCACCATTAAGGTGGCTTTCTGTTGCTGTACATGCACAAAGCAAAACTGGTTAGATGACCACCAACATTTTTCTGCTTTGCACATGTGCAGCAATTAGGAAGCAATGTCAGAGGTGACCTTCTGACCAAAAAATTGGTCATTTCAATGCAAACGTTATTAAAAACTAATCTGCAACTGGAAGGGGTTACCTGACCGGTATAGAGACGCAGTGAGCGATACGCACAGTTCAACACCTTTAGAACCAAATTCATACAAGAAAGAAATGCATTATAACAGGGCTGCACTGTAGATTTTTATAAATCATTTAATTTATGGGTTTTATCAATCAATTCCAATAATCTTTTCTTTCCTCATTAAGAACGTCATATGCAGAACCACAACAGAATGGCAATGTCGACACTGCCTTTTCGCAATACTGACAGAGAGAAATTCTGGTTTCTCTCTGGCAATACTGAGAAGTTTGGGTGCGCTGCTTGGTACCATTCAGATGTGAGTAAACTGGGTGCTGATAGATGTCAGTTGTCCTTGACTAAAGAGAAAAAAAAAATCCAAATCTGATTTTTCAGGGTTAAATCCAACCTAGATGAACGCCATTAATTGTTCAGGGACTTTTATTGACTGTTATAAACAGCGTCTGTGTAAACATGGGTTACACTCCCTGGAGAGTTGAAGGGGTTTATGTAATGATCTGTTTGAGACTTTAACATAATGTTGGAAATTAACAAGCTGGATAGAGGAAACTCCTCTCTCTGCTTTAGGAATGCAAAACAAGGTGACATTATCTCAGAATTAGAGCTAAATGAGTTAAAACTGAAATCAGAAACATTTCCTCACACATGAAAATTTGAGAAAATGTGAAACGCACCCTCAGAATGTTACAACTGCACTATCGGTTGGGATGTTAAAAAGGGAGATGGACACTTGGAAATCAAGAGACTTAAGGGTTTAAAATAGCAGGGAAATAGGATAAAAATATATGGGATGATCAAATAAAGTAGCAGAACAGGCTGCACACACTTCTGCACAAACGTTTACTGTATTCACATCCCTCACCCTACTTACCTCCCTGATGTCTTCATTCCCTTCTTTGACATTCTCGGTTGTACCCACAACCAGTTGGTGAATATTGTCAATATCTTTTTCCTGACAAAAAAACAGAATTTATATGTTGATGAATGACAAGATGACTCACAGTTCCCACATTAGTGGCATTATTTATGTAATGACACAGCAACAAGTAAACAAAATAAATCAAGCTGCAGGCATGTACCAAATGGAACATATTAATGGCTAGCCATCTGCTACGAAATACAACCTCATTGGAGAAACATGTGTGCTTTAAACAGTGTAGAACATACAAAGTGGCTTCTATCACTTCAATACACTTAACTGTCTATACCAGCCATTTTTCAAATGAAACTAGGAATATCATGCAAATCAGGGAGCAGTCTCGAGTACAAAACTTTGGTTAATGGGTTGCAAGGACTTGCAAAATGCAAACGTAAGCATTTTCAAAGATCATTCCATTCCAGCTTTCTAAAATTATCTATCAGTATTTTATTGTCAAGCTGGCTGAAGCAGCGTTTTAAATCAAAAATAAATTTAAGAGGGAAGATACACCTAAGGGAGCACTTTCTATTCAAACTACTCTCCAGATATCGCCATCTAAAACAATACGGCTACATTGCCTAGAATGAAATCAAGGTATATGACAGATTTATTTTATGTCTCACAGGGACCCACCATATCAGATCTTCCTCCGCCGCTCCAATAAGATTGATCAGAGGGGCAATGTGTGTGAATCTCACATGCTCACATTGTTTTTCAGCTTTTTGTTATGAAATTAGGCTACATCGCAAGCCACTCAATCCCAGAGAAGCAAAGTGACTGGTCCTCCTGCACACTCAGTCAGTATTGGGCATTAGACTAACATCCCTTGATGACAGCACAGCTCACAATTGCTTATTCCTCAGCATGTTATGCATTTTGATGAAAACGTTAAATATTTTCAGCAGAGTCTTGTGAGAAACCTGCACAAAACCTGGAAATACATGTGTGCTGGAACAATGTGCTCTTTTAAAAAGATAAAATTCTGCAATTATTTATAAGTAATGTTTAGCGGAGTTCATCTGTGGTGCTGGATTTTATATTGCGCTGCCTGCTGGTGATGACAGTTAAAGGTCACTCATTGTCCAGCCCAGCCTTTGTGTTTAAAGCTCCTTGTGTTTTCCAGGTTTGCATTTGAACTTGCTACGTATGCCATACACACAAGCTTTGTACTCTTCCACTTCAGCTCGGCTGGTGACAGCGGAGTGTTTTGGCCGGCCGCCCATAGTGTAAACCCAGCATGATTTCACTAAGGTATAAAGCGGATTTCTGTTAAAAGGGACCCGGTTAAATCTGTTCTGATGAACATAAAACGGAATGATAAATGGAACAGTTTCATTCTCACTGGGGTGGCCCAATTGATCGATTGAGTTCCATTGTGCAAAATAACAATGAAAATGCTTACTTACTTACATAACATTATAAAGCTCAAACTAACCTGTTGCAGCACCTTCTCAGTGAAAATTTCTTGAAGTCTAGAGATTTCAACCACTTTTCCTTCGATTTGCCTGATTTGGAAGAGGGGGAAGAAATAAGACTTTTTCTGTTGTATCCTCCAAATAAACACAATGCTTTTGTCTGAGACGAGTTGAGAGAGCTACAATTATGAAAAATTTTTTAGCTGACGGTAAAGTGCGAGAATAATAATCATAATCCATGCATTTGCTATACCGTCTTATCACATCATGGAGACGTCTCAAAGTGCTTCACAGAATATACTGCAAAGTGAATTGACTGTATTTTGTGGGCGAAATGTGTGATGAATGAAATGCAATTAACTGGCGATAGAACAGAACCTCTCAGGGTATTATAATAATCCTTGAATTTGATATAGCGCTTTTTTATGTCTTCTAGACGTCTCAAAACACTTCACAGAATATACTGTAAAGAGAATTGACTGTATGTTTGTGGGTGAAACATGGCAGCCAATTGCGCACAGCAGTGTCCCACAAACAGTCGTGGATTGAAATGACCAATTTTATTATTGTGTTTTTTTTTGGAGGGATTATTATTACGGTGTGGAATAATGAAACTTGCCAAGGTTTCACCCTGACCTACCTTGGTGTGAACACAGGTCTCACGCTTGTAGGGGGAGTGCTCTAACCACTGAGCTACAGGACTCCACAAAATTATTCCTGGAAAAACTACCACAGAATCTATCATTCTGACTTATAGCTGACTAAAGCCAATGTGATTCTCAGACATTTGGCCCTAACCTCTCCCCTTTCCCCACACCCGCACCCCACCCTCGGCTCAGGTGTCCCAGACATCTGTGCACTTGGTATGCATTTTGCGACATCCGCCTGAAGAGAAAGGCACTTTATACATGTAAATTATATTGTAACAGTGAGAGACCTATGTGCTGGGAAACAGAACTCTTTCCCTTTACAACACCTAGCATCAGCACCAAATATTCCCAATGCCAGGGCGAGTACAAACTAGGTCATATTCAAGGTCCCTCTGACCTAACATTGTGCTGTAACCCATAACTCAGTTAAAACTCCCTTATTGGGTAATCTCACCACATAATTCCATCGATAAAAAGTTATCCTTGTCGCCTCGCTGAGTAACATTGCCAATTAAGTATCAAAGTGATTTGAGTTTGTGCTGTGGCACCTATTGTGAAATGGGTTAAGGCTGCACAGAGTAACTTCCATTTGAACATGTACTTTCGTCACATTACTTTCGAGATTTGTTCGAACCAACGTTCCTGCAGTGAAAGGATAGGGTAATGTATTGTTCACTTCCCTGACCAAGATCTTTTGATCTTCCAAGTCCCATTCTGCTTGACCAAACATCATGGATTTCCCAAATGTTCATGCACCATCACATCAGAGCAGATACCGAGAGCAAGCTTAAACCCTGTGTAAATACCTCTACTGCAGGAAATCAACGGGGTCTATCACAGCATGATTTCTTGTTGGCTCCAACTTGCCTTGGCTGCTCCCTATACATTGCTCTATCTGTTTTTTTGCTAATTTCTACCCATCTTGTTTCTATTCTTTTTCTGCTATTATATTCATGCATCTCACAAACCAGTATTCCATACCACTAGCCAAATCCAACTAGTGGCGCACTATGCAAAACATCTTATACCTTTTTCTCTCTATCGCTTGTCCTTGACTGCAGATGTTTACATGACGCAATGATTTTCCTGGTTGTATCATCTCCAGTTCAAACAGTTCATTTTGAATGTTTCCTGCATTAGCAGCAAAGTACTTAAGCTCTATCGTGTAGCATCCTCTTATCCTCTTTTTGTATGTTGAACATTACTCTTGCCGCTCAATCAGCAATAAGCATTTACTTGTCTATATTTATCGAAGTGTTAGCACTTCTTAGTCTATTCAAATCCAGTTAAAATGAATTGGAGTTTCTTGTGTGTATGTTTTAAGCGATGGACTTATCTCCCCATCTGGTTATATGCACAGCGACTCGAGCTTTAATCTGGCAAAACAGGCAAAGTGAATGCTCTCACTAAAGCATATGGATCAAAAATAAAACTCTTAGTCGCAGATCCAGTTTTCACAGAAATGCTCTAAATTTAGTGCATAAACCTGCAATCCCAGTACTTCCGGAAAGTCAAATAAAGAGCATTTGGATGAGATTGAACCTGCATTATAATGCGATTGTGTATGAAGTAAAATAATTTCTATTAACCTCTGCTCATTTGTGTAATATTCTTTGGTGAAAAACTAGGTTATGAAATGTGTCTCATACCTGATCATTACAACAAAATTACATTTGTAATTACAAATGTAAAATTACATTTGTTTTTATTTATCTTAAGATTTTTTTACCCATTTTTTTACCCACCTGAAGATTTTTTTTACCAATCTTAAAAAGATAACGAGTACATTATAAAATGACTAATTTACAATGACGTCTCCCCCACCTCCTTTTTATTTCGACTTCAAGATCCTCACTCTTGTGTTTAAATCCCTCCACTCCTCTGCATACCTCTACCTCCCTAGCCTCCTCTCTCCTCACAACAGTACCCACTGCCTCCGCTCTACTGGGTCAGGCCTCCTCCTTGTTTCCCTGAATCCTTTAACCTCGCTTGTGGTCACCTTCCCACTCCCCCAGGTTCTGTCTCTGTCATTGTGAAGCGCTCTGAGATGCCTCCTGGTGTGGAGGATCTACATAAATGCATGTTGGTGTTGCTGTTGTAAACGTGGAGGCAGGAGATGTCATGTTTACATACCTACTGATGTCTGGAACATACAGAGCTGCCTCCAAGAGGACAGTTTTTACGTTTAGATATTTCTTCAGGAAATGTTTGCAATATTATCCATTTTAAAACCAATTTTTGGAGCACCTTTATTTACTGTGTTAATTTTCTCACTGCTGTCCTTTGTTACTTCATCCAAGTAGTCAGGTATGTCAGTCAGGCAGCAAGTAGTTAGGCTGTCAGACTTTGGAGAGCATCTGGTCTGAAGGAGAATACCTCCAACCAGTGGTGGTGAAACCAGGGCAGGGGCCCTTCCCCAATGAAAACATTGAAGGAGTGTTTGCTTCCCTTCCCCCCCATCCCATGTAAAAAGCTTCCACTACAATTATCGATAGTGACAGTGGATTTGTCTGAGGGGCCACTGCTCAGGTCGAAGGACGTATCTCTCCCCTCTGCCCTTGTCTAGACCTTGTCCTGATGGCAGTGGCTGTTGGCTCGTTGATGTGCAAATATGATTTGATTGTTGTCTGAGGAGTCCACGTGCCCAGTCATCTTATCAGAGGAGGCGGCCAACAGAGGATAAGGGGTCAGAACTGTTCAGGCAAGGGAAGGTCTCACAACCCTCTTTGTGCCTACAAAGAAGAATCAGGAGCCCCATAAATATGCCTCTGTTGTCCCAGACCAAAGCATGGTGGATTGTCCCTAAGGCACTTGAAACATTATACAAAATCATAGAAATTCACAGCGCAGAAGAGGATCATTTGGCCTCCTGAGTTTGAACCAGCTCTCAGCAGTTTGTTCAATTCCAAGGACTCGCCAGATCCCTGCACCCCTGGGGCCTTTATCTTTCATAATATAATCAGAGTAGAAGTATCTAAACTGAGTGACCCGGCACAGTTGAGTTGAGCTGGATGCCGTGTTATTCCACTCAACTCAGAAAGGAGAGGGAAGAAAAAGACCCCAAATATGAATCGTACAGACTACAAAAGGATAACCAGAAGGTTAAACTCAGCGTCAGTTTCAGGACCAACTCACGACAGTATAACCCATTAATTATTTGTGCAGCATCTATGCCATTGATTATTGGACACGTTCAATCCAGTAGCTCAATATTAACATAAGGGACACCATTGAGATCCTCAAGTGCGTTTTACACTTTGACAAGGTGCACCTTCTCCTGAGTTTTAAATAAAATAAGCCTCTGAAAAATTATTTATTCTGCAATGTTGTGTGTCTTATGGGTCTCATGGGTCAATCCATCGTCACTTCATTGAATTGCACATGGAGGAAGTGTGCTTCAACTAGATTGCTGTACCAAAAGAATTAAGAAAATGTATTGTTGCAGCAGCAACAATTTATTTTGTAAACAGAAATTTAATACGTTCTACATGAAGCACAAAAGTAAAGTGTTCTACCACCGGAGAATGCTCTTTGGAAGCAACAAATGCGGGGAGATTAAATCTTGCACTATGGCCAGAATCTCATAAAATCAGTACACTTAAAAGTGCTAGAGGCGATACCACACAGCGACCTTATATAACAAACTGTAGTTTTTTTTAAATATACACACAAATATATAGTTACAGCAACAAAGCCAGTCTGTCAGACCTCAATATAAGGAGAACAAAAGTGTAAGGTCTATCTACTTAATAAATGCATGGCAGGATGAAGTGCTGTCTGCAGTCTTAACTTTGAAAATTACCGTCCTTGACCTCAGTATAAATTGTAAAGTCAAGATCATTGAACTGTTTTTGCGTGTCAGCCTTCGGGCAAAACAGATTTAGGTTTTTTTTTCCCCTGGAGCACATTGACCTTCTCCCATTATTATTATTGGATTATTATGTCTTTATAATAATGTATGTCATAATCCATCAATGTTTGGCCATGTGGTGTAATCGCTTAACATAATGGACCAGCAGATCAGTAGCACATTATCTGATTACGCTGTATAATCTTTTATTTTATCGGAATTGAATTTGGTTTCGTTCACATCATTGTGCTACATTGTTACGCGTGTCCTTTATTTAAAAAAAAGTCCTCATCCGTTATTCAGCTCACATTTTAAGTACAAATGTTTTAAACTGAGGAACTGATGAAAAATGAATCTGTGGTATGAGGGGAACAGTGGGCATCACTGCTAATTCTATTGCATTGACCATACATTGCCTGTAAAACCCAGTTGAAACTGCAAGTGAGGAAAGTATATCAAAATAAATAGAAACT